>OX463826.1:30191006-31409340 GCA_949825045.1 Argyresthia goedartella | reverse complement strand
GTGGGCCGCTCCGTCGATCAGGCCGCAGGGCCCTGTTGTGGCGGCGGATTTCCACATTAATTATAATGTGGCGGTGGTCAGAGAGCGTGACCATCTCCTCCGCCACTCTCCAACCTGTCACCAAGCGCAGTGCAGAAGGAGACGCCCATGATAGATCGACTATCGACTCCCCCTGCACGCGCACGCACTTGTTTGTTAACCCCCGATTTAACAAACGGAGGTCGAGTCCTGCCGCCCATTCCAGCACCGTATCTCCCCTAACCTAACCTAACCACTTTCCTGTGCACTTGCATTTCCGCCATGAGTTGTTTCATTAGGTCTGTGGGAGAGCTTGATGGGGCGGGCACCTCAACTACTGTCGGCACTAGTGCTTCTGTGGATTTTTTGGGGTTCTCTTTTGGTGTGTGGCACTTTCCCCTTCCAAGGCCAGCTGATACAGTTTTTCTAGAGAAAGCTTGACCCCCGCCTTTATATCGGACCTCAGGTTCCTTGATTCCGATAGGAAATACTCCCCTTTCTTTAACCAGGTAAGGGCCTCCGAGGTATTGGTGCGGGACTCTGTTACTTTATTGGTTACAGTTTTATGGGTCACCGCCTTTTCCCCCTGGAAGATCGATAGCCTTTTTTTAACCTCCGAGGAGGTCTGCGGTGTTGTCTTTTTTGGTGGTGTCTTGGTGGTGGTTGGCTGTCCATGCGTAGTCATCGATTTCTGGTTTCTGGTCCTGTCCAGAACACCAGGAGACTCGCCAGAGTTGAATGTCAGGTTGAGCTTGGACGGCGCCACCGCCACTGCATCCATTGGTGCCGGAGAATCGTTATAATCAACTGAGTCTGAGACTGTTTTGGGAGGTGAATGAAACATTTCGCTGAGTATATGGATTATGAATTAGAGTTTATCCAAGAAGATAAGTGTCAAATTTAAAGGTTCGGCCCAAAAAGACCGATGTCGCGTTCAATTATTATTCGTTCCGCAGAAAACAGTAAATATAACAATAATAAAAGCTTAATAAATTAAGCTAGAGTCTACTTCTAAACTAAATATAATTAAACAATTTAATGGCTGAAGAAGACGAAAGAAGTATAAATAAGCCTAAAGGAATGACAATTGGAATGGTTGTAGTATAGAGCGACGTGCAAAAGCACCAACCACAGAATTGGCGTTCTCTATGTAGAGCCCAATTTGGACGCGTCAATGAATATGGCCCAATAAGACCTGTCTTATATCTAATTACAATGATACACCTAATAATTATACACCAACAGTCTATTCTAGTCTAGTCTCGTGATATCCTAGGTCAGGTAAAAACCAAGATGGCCGCCCGCTGTCACAATCAAATTTAGACGTCGATTTCACCGCTTTTATCAATTTCGCCGAGATTTAGGATTTGGGGAGCTATCGACCTATAGAACTCTATACTACTCAAAGCGAGACCAAAAACTTTTACAGCTCAGAAAGGTTTGAAAACTATGAAATAGTTAGAAATATAATGCAGTAGCCTAATTTCAAAATTTTGACGTCCTATGACCAACCAGTCAAAAGTTACGGCCTCCCAAAGTTTTTCAAAATGGCGTCCGAATGTCAAACCCTGGGCGCGAAACGCTATAACATTAGTTCCACAAGTCCGATTGCTCCCAAAATCGACAGCTAAGCTTGGCTTCACTTACCCGACCTATTTTTTATGAAAACATTTTCATAAATTTTCAGCAAATTTTTCAGCTCCAAAATGATCTTAAAGCTCCCCCGGGGTCGAGTCAAAAATCGTAATTTCAAAATTTAAAGTTGTTTTTGAAATATCAAATGAGAGAGAAATTTCAAAATGGCCGCAAAAATTTTCAAAGCTATATAACTCGGTCCCCAGTGAAGCTAGGTAGACCGACTTTGGTCTCAATCAGTGGGATTTTACAATTCCTAATTTAATAAAATTAATAAATTACAGATTTTCCGATATTTTAGGAAAAATCATGAAAAAAAGCTTTTATAAATCCAATATATTAAAAAAAAATAATAAAGTTAATTTTAATTTAGCAAAAATTGTTTTTCTAACTGTGTAAGAAAAAAAATTTCAAAAATATATCTTCTTTCCAGAGAAATTAACAAGATTGTGAAAAAAGTGAAAACTTTGGTTTTTTGCCCTTAGGGGGTACAGATTTTCGACAAAAAAATTCTAGATTTTTTCGACAGCAGTCCTTGAGCAAGCGCGCAGCTAGTTCCGTCTTAAAAAACAGGGGTCATCGATTTCGTTTCCGAGATATAATGTGTAGATTTTTTTTAACCTATTTATTTTTATATCAAAAATTACACGTCAAAAAAATCCAAAAATTTCACAAACTTTTTCGGAGATTAATGACTCTTTGTCCTAAAAAAATGGCATCTGTAGCTCAGCTTCTTCTTGAACCGCGTGCTTAAAGATACTTGTTTTTTTCGTGATTGTGGCGTAGGTATTTAACCTAGAGGTCCAAAATTTTTATGGGAAGTAGGTATTTACTATACCCCCAGACATTTTTCGATTCACAATAATCCCATCACAAACACAAAAGTAATTACGAAAAATATGTTTTTATAATCTTAAATGAGGTTTTTCAGCTATGATGGGTCCAAACTGTAATCCTTAGTTGAAAAACTTCACACACGCACCTCGGCCTCACTGAGACGCACACACAAACACTTTTTCCAGGAAAATCGGAGCACTTTTACTATTATTTATGAATTTTTAGCACGGAGCTGCTTGAAACTAGCAGCTTGCTCTGCGGAGGATGTGGCGAGACTTCAAAGAGAAGTGGCCGAATGCAGTACTCAGGCGGTGGCGCTATCGGAAAAACTAAAAGACGTGTCAAAAGGCATCGGCTCGGAAACCCATCCGTTAAGAAATATCCAGACTACCTACGCGAGTATATTGGCCAAAGGACCGCCACCCGGAGCAGCTCCAATACATTCCATTATTGTAACCTCTGAGAACGACCAAGACTCGTCTTAAATAGGATTCGCACAGCGGTCGACGCTAAATCCACGGGAATCCGCATCAATAAGCTCAGAAAAGCTAAAGACCAGAAGGTTATAATAGGCTGCAACAACAAGGCGGACCTCGCGAAGGTTACGGACCGCATTAAGGCCACACAGACTGGTCTCAAAGTGGACCCAACCATTAACAAGCACCCGCTGTTGATCGCAATGAATGTTCTGGCATATGCACACGGATGAGGCAATTGCCAAATCAGTGAGAAACCATAATGACCATCTACTGGGAGGCATAGCTGATGAGGAATGTAAGATCACCGTGAAGTATCGGAAAAGGGCTAGGAACCCGCTGGAGTGCCACGTTGTAATGCAGGTCTCCCCGCAGGTGTGGCAACGTTTGACGGAAGCGGGTCGCATACACATTGACATGCAGAGGGTGAAGGTTTTTGATCAGACCCCATTGATTCAGTGTTCCCGTTGTCTCCGATTTGGGCATGGGCGTAGGCAATGCACGGACGATGTGGACATCTGTTCGCATTGTGGTGGGCTATTACGCTATTTGCGGGCCTCAAATGAGCCACCTATGTGCAAAAATTGCCTCACAGCAAAACTTGAAATGCACGATCACGATGCGTTTGACAGCGTGTGCCCGATTCGCAGGAGGTGGGATGCACTTGCTAGGTCGACCGTGGCATACTGCTAAGGGCCAGCCACTGGTAAATTTGACTGACGAACTGGGCGCAACACCAACACAGGAGGACTCTCCCAGCGGCTACGGAGCGATCCAGGCAAATTTACAGCGTAAGCAGCTGGCAACGCATGAACTCCACGTAGAAGCTGGTAAACGCAGGACCTCATTCGCGCTCGTCCAGGAGCCATACATTGGAGCTGCTGGTACCCTTAAACAGTATCAGGGGACACGTGTGGTTCAGCGCTCCCACAACAGGCAAAAACCGGTCAAGGTGGCGATCATAATCTTCGATCAGGACATCGATGTTGTAGAGCACCCCCTACTAACCACAGAGAATATGGCCATCGCGACTCTCAAAACCTCGGACGGGTCAATTGGAATAATTTCGATCTATCTTGAGGAATACCAACCAATTGACCAGGATCTTGAAAAGTTAAAAGAAGTGTGCGAAAAGCTCGAGCTGGAAAGGATCCTTGTGGGAGATGACTCCAACGCCTGGAGCACCTGGTGGGGGAGTGTCGAAGAGAATCACAGAGGAGAAGCGGTTGTCGGGGCACTGGAAGAGCTGAGGATGGAAGTCTTGAATGAGGGGCGAACGCCAACATTCTACACGTATCGAGGAGAGAAATTGTTCCAAAGCCACGTGGATATAACGGCATGCATAATAAACATGCTGGGAGCCGTTCATGGCTGGGGGGTTGACCAGGGCATCACAAGCTCGGATCACAATGCGATCGTCTTTACCATCAGGATGGAGAAACCTGTAAACATAAGAAAAACGAACACAACAAGAAAGTATAACACCAATAAAGCAAAATGGATAGAGTTCAGGCACATACTTAAACAAAATTTAGCAAAAGAAAAATTAAAGGCTCACGTTATACAGGAATCAGATACAAAAGAAAAATTGGAAGAACACATAAATAAATATATAAATAGCATAGGTGACGCATGTGAGCAAATCATCCCATTGAGGAAGACGATTACAAAGGTGAAGCTGCCTTGGTGGAGCGAAAGGCTGGCGAAGTTAAAAACTGTCATGGTTACCAAGAAAAGGAGGATATCGTCCGCAGCACCTAGGCGCCGTCCATACGTGGTCAGACACTACCTCGCTGCAAAGCAGGACTTCGAGGCGGAAGCTAGACAGGCTATAGTACAGAGCTGGAAGAAGTTCTGCGAGAAGCAGGATAGGGAGAGCATGTGGGATGGTGTCTATAGATTCATCCGTAACACCTCCAAGCAGTATGAAGACCAGCTTTTAATGAGCGATGGAGTCGTTCTAAGTATGGAGGACTCTGTAAGGCACCTGACGAAAGTGTTCTTTCCTGATGACCAGTTTTCTGACGACGACGAAGTTCACCAATTGACGCGCCAAAGAGCGGAGGCACAGGAAGTTCAAGAACCGGGGGTACCACAAGACCCGCCTTTTACGGTGGAGGAACTAAAAGGAGTGGTCAAAACCTTCAACCCAAAGAAGGCCCCGGGTCCGGACGGGTTCACAGCCGATATCTGCACGGAAGCGATAGCTGTGAATCCAGAAATCTTCCTAGCAATAGCAAATCGCTGCCTGGAGCTGTCCTGTTTTCCGAAGCCCTGGAAGATGGCCTCAGTCGTGATACCCAGAAAGCCCGGTAAGGATGACTACACCTATGCCAAATCCTACCGGCCAATTGGTCTTTTATCAATACTAGGTAAGATCCTGGAAAAACTGGTGGTTCGCAGGATCAGATGGCACCTCCTACCCCAAGCGAATCCCCGACAGTACGGTTTTGTACCCCAGCGATGCACAGAGGATGCCCTTTACGACTTGCTCCAACACATTAAAGACAACTTGAGCAAAAAACTCATCAATATCGTAATATCGCTAGATATAGAGGGAGCCTTCGACAACGCTTGGTGGCCAGCCATCAAATGTAGATTGCAGGAGAAGAGATGCCCAAGAAACTTGCGGACTTTGATGGCGGACTACCTCGTTGACAGGCGGGTGTGTGTCCGCTATGGTGGTCATGAGTTTACTAAAACCACGACTAAGGGCTGCATTCAGGGCTCTATTGGGGGCCCAACCATGTGGGGGAACAACCGCTACGTTACTGGAGAGACTGCTTCCGTAACTAAGGACTTTCTCCCAAATGCCGTGGTAGCCTATAAAGTGATCAGAAATATACAACTGAACCCTCTTCTTGTGCAGGCGCTAACGGGCCACGGCGGTTTTGCGTTCTATCTCCACAGGTTTAAATGCAAGGATAGCCCCGCCTGCATCTGTGATCCGGCGGTGGATGAAACAATCACGCATCTCTTATTAGAGTGTCCTAAATATGGAGCCGACAGATTGAACCTAGAAATCGAAACGGACCTAAAGCTGAATAAAGACAATCTGCCGGAATTCTTAACTTGCAAAATTAAAGATCGATTTGTAGATTTTATGGAAAGAATTGTTCAGCATGCAGGAAAAAGAAATGGTAGCAAAAATATAGGTAGGAAACCATATGTTCTTGGAACATAATAATCATGTTTCGAAACATATAAGTAACAAAAATATATATACATATATAAGCAAAATAGTAATAAGAATGTAAATGTAAGAAAATTGTATATAAAATTATATAATTGTATATTATATAATGTTTATATACAAAGTAAGTATAATTTCATATCTAAATGTAATAAATATTTATACGATAGGATTTAATTTTTGATTAAATTGTGGATATCAATGAGTACTTAGTGTACAACTTGCATTGAATTGCGGAGATTTACCGGTATAGCATTAAATTGCGGACATACCTACATAGCATTAAATTGCGAAGTTTTCACGGTTCTAAACTTAATGTTTAGTCTTTGAGCATTACATTGCGGGTGTAGATACCTACGTAGCTTAACAATATTACAGTATAAGTACAGTCACGTACAAAAGACGCATTATTACTAGCATTAGATTGCGATAGCGTGTCAAAAATCTATAAATATGGAACATAGGTACTTACCTTGTCAACCAGTAGCCCCAATGGCACTGCACACCTTAGAGAAGTTCGAATGTAAAGGGGAGGTTGGCTCAGTCTCTTTTTGTTGGGAAAAATGGAAAAGAAGTCTAAACATTTACCTCGAGGCGGCAGGCATAGACAAAGAGGCAAAGATTAGAGCTAGTTTTTTACATTTAGGTGGTCCCGAGTTACAAAAAGTCTTCTACAACATCCCGGGAGCTAATGCAACTGAAGGCAAACTATTTAACATCTCGATCGGAAAATTAGACAACTACGTAGCACCAAAACAAAGCAAAGTGTATGAGCGACATCTGTTTCGTCTTCTAAAACAGGAACAGGAAATTTCTTGTCATATTCCGACTACAGACTAGGAAATGTCAGTTTGGTGAAAAAGAAGACAAGCTTTTCATAGACCAAATAACAGAAAAGGGTAAGACATAAGAACTCCGAAATAAGATATTGAAAACAGGGGACAAGATCACTTTGGATGAAATGTTTGCAGAAACAACACTGGAAGCCATAGATTGTCAATTAGGAAACTTCGGTACAAAACCCGTGGAAAGGCAATTAATCAACAGAGTAGATACAGAGACATGGAAGGAAAATCATCAAAAAAAAAATGTAGTAGATGCAGAAGTTGCGGAAGAAATCAATGCCGGACAAGACGAACTCAGAAGAGGAAACAGAAAGGAGAAGAATCATCAAACAGACAGGTAATAAAGAAAAAAAGCAGGACAACCAATAATATCGAAGAAACTGCAAACATAAGCACGGATGGAAAAAAGTTGACTACATTTTCAGTATCGAGAACGACACAAAGGTCATATATAACATAGGTGGAATCAACATGGATAGATTCGGGCTGGGAAAGAATGAAGAGAGATAACGCTCAAGTTTCTAATCAAGATCCGAATTCTAACAAAACGTTCATAGCTTACGGGAGTGCAACCCCGCTGAAGCTGTTAGGATCATTCAAAGCTACGATAAAACTTGCCAGAACATCACATTACATCACGACATTCTACGTGATAAAAAAGGGTACCCGTGACCTACTAGGATGTATGACGGCTACCTCATTGGGAGTATTTCGGATCAATTTGGATATCAACCAGGTTGAAACCGTGGCGTTTGCAAATTCAAAGACGTTTAAGTTACCATTCCAATCGACGATTCAGAAAAGCTTGTTGCTCAGCCGTATCAGAGGATTCCCATCCCGCTCGGAGAAAAAGTAGAGAAGAAACTGAACGAAAAGGGACACTATAGAAGAAGTGAAAGGTCCTTCTAACTGGTACTCGCCTATAGTCCCCGTGCTAAAAGATGGAGGGGACATCCGATTATGGGTAGATATGCGCCGACCAAATGCGGCTATACAACGTGAAAACCATCCACTGCCAACGATGGAAGAACTGTTGCTAAAAGTTCGAGAAGCTAAAATCTTCAGTAAGAGCGATGTGTTCCATCATATCGAACTTCACCCGGACTCAAGACATGTCACGACCTTCATTACTAGCAAAGGATTGTATCATTACAAGAGGATGATGGTTGGTATCTCGTGTGCGCCAAAGATTTTCCAAAAAACACTGGAATGGATTATTTTATATTGCGAAGGAGTCATCAACTTTATAGAGGACATGTTGACGTTTGGGAAGTACCTAGAAGAACACAACTTTAGGCTTTAAAAAGTTAAAGCGGGGTTAGAGGAAAATAACGTGATGTTGAGGGAATTCAAATGCATTTTCGGAATGAAGAAAGTCTTCTTCCTAGGGCATGAATTGTCGAACAGGGTGTCAAACTTCTAGACAGGTACATCTTGGCAATAAAGGGATTCAGGGCCCCGAAGAATATCGCTAAACTGCAGAGTTTTATGGGCTTAGTGAATCACGTGGGAAAATAGATCCCCCACTTAGCAACATTAACAGAACCCTTCAAGCAACTGCTACGGAAAAGAATAGGAAGAAACACAGACATTCAAGATGACTGGGGAGACGCCCAAAAGAACGCATTTAATGATCCCAAGTCAGCACTCTTAGTCCAGGTTTGGGCAGTAGGTTATATTTGGCCCAAAACCAAAACCATGCGCTCGCATTGAAAAGTGGGTGTTGAGGCTGCAATCCTACAATTTCAAGGTAAAATATAGCCCGGGCAAGACCACCATAGCCGATCCACTATCAAGACTCTGTGAAGTAGCAACAAACCAGATTGGCTTTATTCAAAGACGGTTAAAGCCTGTAAACTTTTAGTGGATGAATTATGCTTTCATGGCGATATCCTCCTCAGGGGGACGAAAATTGTAATTCCGACCACATTACACAGAAGAGTTCTGGAAATTGCGCACGAAGGCCACCCGTGGATAGTCGCGATGAAGGGCGACCAAAAGTATGGTGGCCTACGTGTGATAAAGATGCTGAAAACATAAGCAAATCCTGTAAAGGATGCATCATGGTCTCTGCTCCCAGCGCCCCAAACCCTTAAAAAAGAAGAGACTTCTGACCTTCTAGTTGACATATCAATTGACATTATGGGCCCCTTTCCAGGTGGAGATTATATCCTGGTAGTTGTGGATTATTAAGCCAGATATAAAGAGCTAAAGACATGCAGAACCATAACAAGCTCCGAAATAATCGGAATGTTTAAGGACATTTTTAGCAGGCTTGGCAATCCAGAGAGGAACATACGAATTTATAATAACATTCCCTACTGGCCACAACAAAACGGAGAGGTAGAGCGCCAGAATAGGGACATCCTAAAACGTTTCAAGATTCCTCAAGTAGAGAAAAAGAACTGGCAAGAGGCTCTTCGTGAGTATATGGTGATGTACAATAGTACGCCTCATACGGTAACTGGACATGACGCATCTCTCAGAGGATCTTGAAATGAGGGATAGAGATAAGGAACAAAATGAAAAAGGGAAGAAATATGCGGATAGGAAGAGAATAGCTACTCCTTGTGAATTGAAAGTTGGAGATAAAGTATATGGCAAGAACATGTGAATAAAATGATAGACAATAATGACGAAATAATTGATGATAAGTAATTATACATTATTTGAATAAGGTCTTGCTGATTGTTCTTGATGTACTTATGTAAGAATAAAAAATGTTTGGTGATTATGAATATATTTAATTTGTACGATAAGATGATCAAGGTCCCTTAACTTAATCTATATATTAGGTATATTTATATTTATTAAAAATAATAACAAGGGAGGGATGTAGTGTATAGACATTTATAGTTTTGTGTAACTCTGTCGTCTCGAGAAGCGCACGCGCATGGTTGCGGGGCGGGGAGGCCACTGGCTATCGACCGCCGCGGAGAGAAGACGTGTACGCTTGCTGTGAGCCGATATCAGTGTGATTTCCTGTTACCCGTTCTCACCTAATATTAACCCGAGTCCTAGTGTACATCACAAATGTCATTAAAATTAGTATTCCATTTTAATCAGCACATTATTTTTTCTACCAGATAGGGTGAATGTATAAACAGCAGTTGCGGTGCGGCCACATCTGCGATGTTTTGCAGTCTGTGTCGACACTGTACTTCCGCGCCTAGTTGATCAGTTTAACAGAATTGTTGCATTAAACGACGGTTAGCGTAAACTGAAATTATATTGTTCCCTCGCTCAAGTAGAGTTCCACGCTCCAGAGCGGCGGCATCGGTTGGACAATTTACTCAGCGCGGAAATTCACTCAAGTTCCTTACAACGCTAAAATGAAACTAATCTTATTTGTGTTTCTCATTTCAACCGCGAGCGAAAATCTCAACAACTAGAAATTATTATTGAGATTTACGACTAAGCTGTGTTTTGCATAATATTACTCTTACTTGTCAGCAAAATATTATAAGCCTTAAGTCCGGCAATATTCTTCAAACTATCCACTATAACCTTTCTATCTGTTGCTTTACATAGTTAAGTTTATTGGATTTAAAAAGCATCTTTTCTCGAAATTTGAAATGCGCGTTATACAAGGACCAACACAAAGACATTTTAGTTTTTGCAAATGGCTTCATAGTCAACTTTAGTAGAAGCGTCTGCAGCGAGTGACGAAATAAAGGAGCTTCGGGCAGCGTCTGTCTTGGAGCATTGGGGTAAGCCCGCATGCCATTTGAAATATTTAAACATAAGCTCAGAAAATGGCTAATAAGTAAATGCTTCTATAATATTAAGGAATTTCTAGACTGTACGGCTTGGTTTTAAACAGATATAAGATGACATGGAGTGACATACTAACAAATTGTATTAATCAGTCAGTATCTTATATATTTTCATGACATTTCTATGTAACTATACTAATTCATTCGATAGGTGTGTATATTGTTTAGAAATAATATTTGCTTGCCACTGCGTGGCGAAATATGCTGCACTTATTACCATTTGTAACATCTTCATGACCATATTTTTCGCAAATAAACGAATTTGAATTTGAATTTGAAGTACCGTCGAGAAAGTGCCGTCATTGTCACAGGCCCTTATGCACTAAGGGATAAAATCAAGAATGTGTGGCGGAACAACACTTACAATGCTACAAGTACTTATATCACTTCTTATTTAGTGACGTGAAATATTTATTCTCTAAAGTACGTATTTCATCTCAAAATATGGATAGAAGTGACACGGTTTGAGGTGATCATTTATTACCCGACTGCAGCGTAAAATAAAGAAGGAGGGTTGTATTTGACCTGTATGTATATTTATGTTCCTGTGTTCCCTCGTAACCACGCAATAGCCCATAATGGCGGATTTTGACACGTGTGGGCCAAAAAAACTTTTAACATACCCCTCGGTATCAAAATAAACGGCTATGAATAAAAGATCTCAGTGTTAAAATAAGCATTTACAGTTTTTCGTAATTTTGTACTAAAAATCGGGACATAAATGACGTAAAATTACATTAGGTCTTTCTGATTGTTTTAGGCTTTTTAAGTTACCGCAGTGGGGATTTTAGTTTTTTCAATTACGTCATTTTATATATTAGAAGTTAGCTCTGAAAACAGTGTTTCCCTTTAGATTAGTCTGCACTTGTGTTGAGTGGTAAGTACGTGGCAAAATAAGAGCGTAGCATGAAGCGCAAATATCACATCAGACATGTTTCACTTAAAATTAGAATGCGGGGAGCGGTTCATAAATTTAAAATCTCATAATGCGAGTGTTCTATCTACCGTCGTCGGTAAGACGCGTAATTACTTACCCCGTGTCGTGCCAGCCGGGGCGCGGCGGAGGCGGCCGGCATTGCGGCGCGTCACGTATTGCAACCATGTGTGTCACGACGACACGAGACGCGACGAGATACGACGTGAGGTGGCGCGAGATAGCGGATTTATTAAAAGCGGATCCCGGACGCTATCAGCGGAGCTAGCGAGCAGATTAAACATTATTTTTAATAATCTCCCAGAATTTCATGAGTGATTTATGTATTTACTCTTTATTTGCATACGCCTCCGTAATCGTTCCACCCGTCTGTGTCATGATGCCAAACGCCGTCATATCTACGTGTACGGTGTAGGACGTACTCTTGTATAAAGATGACAGAGATGATTAAAATAATTAGTTTCGGTAAATTTAGAAATGTATTGAACTTGATAAACATCATTATCGAGATGTACACTGCAGCTCAGGTTTGGAAATTTTTGAAAAACCTCGGTGTCGGTAAGTCCCAGGAGTTGTCTGCTGGAAATGTGGACCTTAACGGTCTCAATAGATTCTTTGCAGTCTAACCTGCTATCATGGAACCCTTTGTAAAGGATGCTACCCTCTGCCACCTGCGCTCTAGACCGTAGCTCTCAATCCACCTTTTAACGTAGACCATGTTGGAATTGGCGCAGTCAGTAGGGCAATACTTGCAATCTCTTCGAAGGCTGTTGGCAACGACAACATCTGCTCGCAGATGTTGACCAGCATCCTTGATAAGTTGCTATATCCCATCACGGACATAATTATTTTTTCACTGGCCAAATGCATCCCAAGTCTGCCTATGCTTTCCAAAGTCCTTGAATCGATTGTCAAATCTCAGCTCTGCCTCTAACTCTCCTCAATAAACTTATTAAATCCTTTCTAATCGGGTTTTAGGCAGGGCCACAGAACTACCACAGCTTTACTCAAAATTACTGACGATATCAGATCGGCCATGGATCACAAACAGATCACGGTCCTCACTCTGTTTGATTTTAGCAGCACCTTCAACTGTGTCGATTTCGATATCTTGGGTGAAATCCTAAAGTCACTTAAAATCTCCTCAATCTCGGCTCGTTGCTATGACTCCTAACTAAGAGGCCGCCAGCAGCGCATTAAGTCTAAGGTGGTCTTAACGAACTGGTGTGATCAAACGTTCCGCAGGGTGGCATCCTTTCGCTTCTTCTTGTCTCAGTATATAGAAAGAAGAAAGAAAGAAAGAAGAAAGAAAGAAAGATATTTATTACACACAAAAAACACACCTTACAGTAGGACAAAACAAAAAAGTATAATAAACAAAACGAAACATCTAAAAAACACAACTAATTGTAAACAATTATTGGCCAGGGTCACGGTGTGTTCTTGCTGTGCAAAAGGCACTAACTCAGCATTGTGCTGGGGGTGGAGGCCCTCAGCGCTGATTTTCAGTTAGTGCCAGGTAGTGACCGCACGTGCCACAATTGCCGTGTAGTGTGCGTACAATACTTACATAATATTACTTATATTTAAATAAACTATGATCGGTGTGTATATACAAGGCTGAGATAATATGTGCAGTGTGAATAAACTGAAAAATAAATAAATAAATAAATAATACAATAAATTAATAATAACTTAAAAATGTGTGACATAACACAACTGCTTTTTCTGATGCGATTACGTCGTCGTCGTCAAGTTGAGTTGCGGCGAGTTGTTCAGACAGGGAAGGGAAGTTTCTGCTGTTCAAGCAAATATGCCTTGAGCTTTCGCCCAAAAGCATATCTACTGAAAGCTTTGTGGACTGGGGGAGGAATATCATTCCAACATTTGGACGCCGCATACCTGAAACTACCCCGGAATGCCATCGTTCTATGCTGAGGGGTGACGATTCTCTCCTTGTGAACGCTACGCTGCCTGGTGGAAAACTGGAGCTTCTTGTATAGGTAGTTGGGAGCTTCAGTGCGTATGACACCAAAAAGCAACATGGACAAATGGAGTTTTCGTCGGGCTTCCATGTTCAGGAGTTTTGCATTGTTCAAATGTGGAGTGACATGGGATCTGGGAGGGACCTTGAAGCAAAAGCGTGCGCATGCGTTTTGAACACGTTGTATTAACTTTCTTGTCCGGGCAAGTATACAGCCACCATAAACGACATCACAATAGTTTAATCTTGATAATATAAGCGATTCACTTAGCCTGACACGCAAATCAGTGCTAAGGTAATCGCGTATATTATAGAGAAGTTTAAGGCGATAGAAGCAGTTGCTGACTACGTTGCCTATATGTTTTTCGAAACGCAGCTCTCCATCAATTAGTAAGCCGAGATTTTTTGCTTCTACAACCCTTTCCACTGGTTCCCCCATAATAGCTATATTATTGCCGGCAAGGGCTTGCACCGTATTATGGATTTGATTATGAGTACCAAGTACCATGTACTTTGACTTGCTGGGGTTCAGCACCAGACAGTTCCTGCCAGACCATGCCGCTATGCGATCGAGATCACTGTTGATCTGCCGTGCCGCAGCTACTGCATCTTCTGATGGTGTCGACAAGTACAACTGCGTATCATCCGCGTACAAGTGAAAAGAGCAGTTTTTGATACCGGTGACAATATCGGCGCTGTATAAAATAAACAGAAGAGGTCCTAATATGGAGCCTTGCGGGACCCCCCGCGTCAGCTGCTTTGTTGATGAAAACCGCATCGTACCATCATTCTTATATATTACGACTGTTTGCGCACGGTCTGACAGGTAACTACCGAACCACCTAACCGTAGCATTATCGAATCCATAATAAGACATATTTGATAATAAGAGGGCAGTATTAAGACAATCGAAGGCTCTGGAGAAATCTAGCAACACCAAAATTGTGCTCCTCTTCTTGTCGAGCGCTGACAGCACGTTGTCCACGACGTCTAGCAACGCAGTAGCCGTCCCTCGACCCTTCCGGAACCCAGATTGCAATTCCGGTAGAATGCCATTTTCCTCCAGATACCTCGACAGCTGGTTATATACCGCCCTCTCAATTACCTTAGACATGCAAGGAAGAATGATAATGGGACGGAGATCGGATATGTGGACAGGATTAGGTTTCTTGGGGGTTGGTGAAACTTTCGCAGTCTTCCAGTCAGTCGGAAAGATGTTCGTCAAAATGCTCCGATTAATAATCGCAGTGAGAGTCGGCAATGTCGTAGGTAGAGTCAGTATAACCATGTCTATTCCAATTCGGTCAACTCCTGTCGCATTGGTCTTGATAGACGTCAGTATTTTTGCAACAGTGTGTGCAGTGACGGGGTTCAGAAAAAAACTAGTAGCATTGACCACGTCGCGCTCGTCCATCGGCACACCCAGCTTCACCACGATGAGCGACACCAGGTGTACAGGGTTCTCGCCGCGCTCCTCCGTAACATTGCTAAACTGTAAGTCGTTCGCCAGCATATCTTGGTCCCAATCATTCAGCTCCATCTGAAGGTTGGTAATGGCTTCCTCCAAGACCTTCGTTCCCGTCGACACCACTTCATCCGTGACCATCTTCTCGAGATCATCGACCCGCCGCTCCACCTCTTCAACCCGCTGATTGCATGCACCAAGCGTTGAGCGGAATTCATTGGTTTCGCGCCTGAATTCACGCATTTCATCCCGCATACCTTGCATTTCTTCTCTCAACAATCGCACCTCCAGCAACAAACTTTGCAACGGGTCAGCGTCATCACTATATTCGAGTCGAGGTCGACGCAGCGTAATATTGCTTACCTCCTGCTGCTTCCATGTTTGCGCCAGATTTGGTTCCGACACCGTTATCTGGGACTTCGGTGGCAGCTGAGTAGTGACAGGCACTGTAGGAGTATGTGGAGGAGAGCGCTGTATGTTGGGCATCTTGAACGGCACAGACGACAATACAGGTATACCCTTAGCGTGGCGCGGCTCAGGAATGCACGATGTGGCGTAGCCCGTAGCACACAGGTGATGCGTTACGGCGCGTAGCACTCTCGCGTAGCACTCGTAGGCGTCCACGCAGTAAGCGAAGCGTAAATTCGTCTCGTCGTCCTCACACCGTATGGCCCAGCGGCACCACGCCCGGCCCGCCTCGCAAACCCGATGCACAGTTGGGCGGCGGTTCAAATCTCGGCAGGACCAACAGCGAATCACCAGCTTTTGTTTGCTGCGCAACACTTGAGGAATCTATAACCCGCTCTAGGACCGCCTAGTGGGAGGAGACTGTCCATAAGAGGCACCCAAGTGCGACAAGGAATCAAAAATTTTCGAAATCACCAATCACAATTAAATGACACGAATTTATCAAAAGAATATTAGAAGTGAGCGTACGCACGTCCACACAGCACCGCGACACGCGCGAGTCGCTCGTGTCGCGGTGCTGTGCGTCGCGTATATATCAACTCCATCTCTGATGTCCTAAATTCTTCTGATCATCTTTAAGCAGATGACCTCCAATTATATCAGCACTTCTCTCCGTGTGATGTGACTCTGACTGTAGAGGCATTGAATGCTGATCTTGATAACATCAGGCAATGGACTCTTTTGTATGGGCTACTGGTCAACCCGGGCAAATCTCATGCTATGATAATTTAAAATTCAAAATTCAAAAAGAGTTTATTTCCATAAGAAACACATAGGTTACATTTGGAGAATTTCAATTTAAAAAATAATTCATACGCTTTAGCTACATCAATGTCATTTGTGAAGGATATATCATTAATTTTTAATTCTTATGCATTGTATTTAATACTGACCTTTCCAGTCTCGCTTTTAATTATATCTCAAGTTGTTTTAATTTTGTTATCACTTATTCTTATTTGAGATCTGATATAACTTGATTTTGCAATTTGACAAACTTTTCTAAAGATTTTTGAGTACTTTTTTTCTTTATCCTTGAACTCTTCACTTTGATTCCATTGTTTTTCACTATATAATTCATATAAATGTTGTCTACTTTTATGTTTACCTACTGTGGCCCACTTACTAAAGTTAAGTTTGTCTGAGACCACAATCTATCTGGTAGTAAATACTGCATTGAACGCATTACTAAATTTGTTAAAAAAATACAATTTGACTCATTAGGGTTATAATTACAGTAATTGATAGGTAGTTTACTATCCCAATTCAATTTAAACCTCTCAAACCAATGTGTTGTCACAATTATATATTTTATCTTTCTTGTAGAACTTTTTTTAAGTTGAATTTCTAGTATTGACCTAAATGGTCTGACTTTAAATTACTTATAATTTTTTTAAGTATATTTTTTTCATTTGGATAAGCAAATACATTGTCTATACAATTTGCTGAGGTTTCAGTTATTCGAGTAGGTTCCATGAAAAGTAGCTTTAAGTTGTGAGAATTAAATAAGTTAGTTAGTCTCGTACTTAATGGAGTAAGTTTCTAATAAATTTACATTGAAGTCTCCACATATCATGTATCATGAGAGTTTCATTAGATTTTGATACTTTAAATAATATGTTATTCATGACTTTTTCCAAAACATCAATTGAAGCTGAGGGTGCGGTCTAACTCAACACATTCTACTTCAATGTGGCTTTCAACTGATAAACATACTATGCAATTTCGATTTTTCAAATTTAAGTGTTTATTTTGAAATATTAGAGAGCCTCTACGAACAGCATGTGATCCGTAAAAAGAAGTACCAACCTGGTGGTTAATTAAATTGAACATAAGCTCATGGTTTTTTAACAAATGTTCTGTTAGACATAAAATATCAATATTAAAATAGTTCATGTAAAATTCCAACTCTAATAATTTACTGCTAATACCTTGAATATTTTAGTGGGACAGATTAGTAAACTTTGCATTTATTTTACAATTTTGAGTTTTTCTGTTTTTATTATGTATTTTATTCATATTATTTGATGGGCTAGAGACTTCCTCTATTGTCGTTGTATCTAATTTACATCACTTGAAAAAACATCCAAGGTTTTGTTTGAAACATCAGTATAGTGCTCAATAGAGGCATTATGTGTAGCCAAATTTTTGGCTGTTATATTAAAAAATTTGGATAGCGAATTTGCTAGTTGTCTTTTGTAATAACTAGGAAGGTAATATTTAACTTTAGTCAAATAATATTTATTTCTACTAACAAAACGCTTAGTGTCCATTACATGTATATTATTATTGCATGATATAGTATGCAAGGTAATATTCAGCTTATATCTAAGGTTGTTTTCTGATTGTGGAAGGCTGTCGCTATAAGGGAATGTTAACATAACAATTTGTATTACTTTTAAAGAACAGAGCTTGTCTAAATATTTAATTAAGTCAGACTTGTTCACATTACCCCTATTATCGAGACATATGATTAAATAAGAGTCATCACTATATGTAGCGTTATCTACTTTTTGCATAATATCATGCAGATTACAATTTGGTAAACAATTATTTATTACCGTGTGCTCCATATACATATTTAATAATCAAGCCATATTTTTTCCAAGTTCATCGCTGTACATAATTGTTTTTATACCTGGATATGAAGCGCTGACATCCAGAAGGGAAGTAGCTAACGGAGCACAGACCGGCACATAATAGCAGCTCTCCATTATTTTAGTTTCTAGGCTAACCTGGCTTCTGAGAACTGCATCCATAGCTAGATTCAGTTCCCTGGTTTCCGCTCTGGTTTTGTCATAGAGGCCAATGTAGTGCCCCAGGGAGCGCTCCGCCTGTTCAAGTTTGCATCTTAGCTCATGCATGTTATCCTCATAGCTCATCTGTTTATAATTAAGCTGAGCGGTACACAGCTCCAGTTTATCTAGAACCCTTTGCTACAACCTTTTTTTGATTTTTTAGCATATTTTTGTATTTTTTTTATAAACTTATTAATTTTGATATATTTTCTCAACTTATTTTTACTTAGTTTCAATTTGTGTGTGCTGTCCCTGCTGCTGGCTGCCACATTACACACTGAGTCATCCTTAGTAAGTTCAATAGTCATAGTGGGCAAGCTACAGCCCACAACAGAAACATTGCCCAAGGCGGTATTGACTGCTATCAACTCATCAAATAAGCTCTGCGTGGTCGCTGTGGCAGAGCTAATAGCCGCTTCCTCCAGCTGTGTGATATGTTGGTGGGCATCACACAGTTCCTTCTCCAGGATTGAAGTTCTGTGCAGGACGGACTCAAACTCAGTGCCACAGTGCTCATCAAACCTATCTATTATTAGTTGCAGCCTATCCCGTTCCTCACTTATAGAAATATTAATGAAATGTAGCGCGGACAGTTCTCTCTTTAATTTTTGATTATTTCCTAAGGTTTCTAAGATAGTTTTTTCATTTTCATCTCTTTCTGCTTCTAATTGTTCGACCTTTCCTTTTGCTTCCTTTAATTGCTGCAAAACCAGTTGGAGCCTGGACTCCGCTTGGCGAGACAATGCGAGTCATCATTATGATTGGTGATGTGAAAACAAAGACAAAAAACACCCGCTAAGTAGCAAGGGAAAGGTAGGACAATGTCAGTTGAATACAGTGTCAAGATAGTTTGAGACCTCCTTTGTTTGTTGGTCCGTGATCGATTATTTTATCACAATTATAATACTGACCACGTTAAGCACTGACACGCTATTAATTAACTTAACAAACACTAAAAATAACACTCTATTCACAAATAGACGAATTTAAACAAAATAATTTAGTTAAAATACAGCACAGCTGTTTTCGACGTGTAGCCTCCGGTGCGGTCCGATTCCGTCATGGTAACACGGCACACTCTTAACCTATTACAGAAAATGCCCGTCGCTCCTCTAATTTATGATGGTCCATAATCTTATACAGCGAGAAAGCCAAGAACCTTGGGGTTGTTTTTGATAACCGGCTGTACTGGCCGCCCCATGTGTGCGACGGAAACAGGCGAGTCTTTGCGTCTTTTCACTCCCTCCGAAAATTGCAATACTTCCTGCCACGGCAGACTAAAATCACTCCTGTTCAGTCCCTTCTACTTCCATTAATTGAAAACGTATGTTTGCTGGGTAAGTGCGAACGAAGAACAACTGAATAAACTCGAACGACTTCCGAATCTCGGGGCTCGGTTTATCTTCGAACTGCGCAAGTATGACCATGTCTCCCAGTATCGCAAGGACCTAGGGTGCTTTCAATTCGTCCTCGCCGTTATATGCACATTATCTCCTATCTTTTAAATATCTTGATGAATCCGTGCTACCATACCTATCTTCGTGAACGTTTCAAATTCCTTTCCTCCAGGGATAGGAATCGCAGATCCCACACGGTGTCTCTTCACTCACTGCCTCAGTACAACACAGTTGCTTACGAACACTTGCTTACTTAAGGGCAATCCGACTGTGGAACGCACCTTCCTGCGTTATAAGGGATAGTCCATCTATTTTCATTTTCAAGAAAAGATTGAAACTGTATCTCCTTTTTCTTCCGTATTAAGTTTAAGTATGTAAGTATTTTGTCCTATCGTGCCTAAGTTTGCTAGAAGAAACCTCTTTTTAGAGATAA
This sequence comes from Argyresthia goedartella, assembly GCA_949825045.1. Classification (NCBI taxonomy): domain Eukaryota; kingdom Metazoa; phylum Arthropoda; class Insecta; order Lepidoptera; family Argyresthiidae; genus Argyresthia; species Argyresthia goedartella. The sequence goes on along the minus strand of OX463826.1, from coordinate 31,389,084 downwards.
ACTCGCATTTGTGCATAAGTGTTAATGTATTTTAGCTATTATTAACAGTGCAATAAAGTTCATTGAAATGTATGGCATGTGGTATGTTTTATTTAAAATGCAATTACTCACATGAAAAATGTTTTAGCTCCGTAGTCTAATGGGTTTCACGCTTGCATTTCACACAGGAGATGCAGGTTCAATGCTTGACCATGCACCAATGAGATAATTAATTTATCTAATGTACATTATATCAACGTTCTAACGGTGATTGAAAAAAAAACGTGAGGTAACCTTCCTTAATCCATAGCTGCGGCGATGGGCTAGCCCCCTGTCACGCAAAATGTAGTATTATATAAATGGCTATAAGTGGGCACAAATGTGCTAAAAATGTTTGTTCGAAAATCAGGAGATGTTCCTATTCCCATTCGCATAAATGTAACTGGATGTTGAAAACATTTTTCAATAGCAAGTGGAATAGATACGTCTTTTCTGAGTTTTTCTTGTTTCAAAATATATAAATAATAAGGTGACTCACTTTTAAGTCTTATTTGATACTATAGTAGTCTTAGTTCTATACTTGAGATTAATTAAGATTGAAATGATTCAATTCACTTCTTACTCTTTCAGTTTTTATATCAATAGAACGTCTTTTCAAGGCATGGTCTGAATTGAAACAACGTCTTGGCGGGTCGAGCTTCAGCAATTACTCGAGAACAAATCTGCAGCCGTGTCGCCGTCGCCACCCCGCCGCCTACTGCCTGTAATCTCGCAAATTACGAGCACTCGTTAAGGCCCATCATTTTATACCAGCACCACCGTGATGTTTATGTGAAGCTTGCTGCCTAGTAAGAAGAGTGAGTGTGGCGTGATACACGTGAAGTTGTTATGTTTGCGCTTCCCACACAAGGCTGACTCGGCTGCTCTGTGTTCGCGGCCCGCGCTGAGCCCCGGTAGGCTTCGTAGGTACAATCAACCTGACGTCCATCTTCCGTAACTCATGTGTAATTGAATTAATTTGTTTGAGAAAGGTCGCTGAAGTTGCTTTCAGTTAGATCTCCGTGAGGCGCTCCGCCCCGGGGAGAGGCGCTTTACAACAACTTGTTCTGAAGATTTTAGTTTCTTCTCAGAAAGGTTTGTATAATAAGATAACTCTACTTCATGTAACAAAATTTTCTGTGACATACTTTTCGTGAAGACATGCTCCCTGGCTTTAACCTCTTGGAAAAGATAACTTTCTTTGAAAATAAATTGACGTTCTCAGTTCCGTAAGAGTGGCACGATACCCCGTGAGACGTGACAGTTTGCGTCTTATATTACGTCATTATGTTCAGTATGGTACTGAACATAGTAAATAGGCACTAGTACTTATATGGCGAACTTTAATGTCAAGCTACATCTCGGAACTATGGTCATCTGAGTTCCTTTATCTCTTTCCCACTGACATATGCATACAAACACTTACTTATACTTGCAGGGCTCTGGATAATGCTTTGATGTATTTTCCTTGTCTTTCCTTTGACCGAAAACTTAGGTAATGCAGGTTTTGGTAACGCGAGACCGCCGGCCCCTGCACGCTCGAGTGTGCTCTAGAGAAGAGAGAGCTGCTTGTATGTGTGAGTTTATTCTGAAACTAGTACAAAGTGAATATCGTCTTTCATTTAGGGCGGTATTTGTTCGCAAGTGCAAAATTCGATTTTAGCCTACTAGGTCGAATAATTCAAACATTTTGTATTTAGCTGGAGAAGACAGCATACAAATTGTATTTCCTTACCTTCATTACTGTATGTGTAAGTGTAGTTACCGATATCGGTGTCTTAAACTTGAAGCGGGTCACATGTAAGTATTACCTAACTGACTAAAGTAAACTGTAGAACAAGGGTCGCTCAGCCTCCTGCCTGACTCGTGACTCTTCTCACTTATCCTCCACAAACAGTGTTAATGTGTACTTGCATTTCGTGTCGTCTCATTTCGCAGGCAACATATATTATGTTATCTCGCAATGTAGTGATAAAAAACTGCTAGAATATTGAAATACTGCTTTCTGAAGTAAAATTTAAGAAATTTAACATTGTTTAGTTGGTCAAGACATAAATTATATAGCTTGTGACTTGTCGAGATTGACGAGTCGCAACTCCTAAACTACAAAGTAAGTCCCCGCCGCTGGCGCCGGCAAGGGACCACTCGCCCTTCACTCACTCATTCAGTCACGACGCAACATCGATCGCAACAGGTAAACTGTTTGTTTGCTCTCGTGAGCAGATAATTTTAAACCACGTTTATTGGCAAGACGAAGTTTGTATTATAAGACGCCGCACCAACGTTAAGAGTGATTTTTGATATACTGTGTGTGTTTTTCAAATGGAGGTTTTTGGATGTTCTACCAGATACCGCTATTTTTAAGAGCTCACTAAAAATCTTATTACTGCTTCACAACAAGAAAATAAATTGTAGACAGGAGTCTGTTAACAATGCAATTCACTTAACTTTGATCTACGCTCTTCATCATCATAGAACTAGTGTGCGTATTTCCTCAGAAACGTAGATAACATTAATTATTTCTAGTATAACAAAACAACGAGTAATCAACGGGAGGAATAAATTCAGCAGTGCAGCCGAGAGATTACGGACCTGTATCCGAGTAATACGTACCCGGGTCATACCAACTCGGGCTGGGGTAACGAAGCCGAGTCAGGCCAGTATCATCTTTGATGAAATATATGAAGTTGGTTCCTACCATAATCATATATACTCTAAATACATACATTTTTCATACATTACATTTAAATACGCTGTTTCTGGTTCCCACAAGACAGGGTATCCAAGTGTGGGACAAAACCAATGCTTATGCCTGTAAGTAAATATTATGTTATGTTCCAACATATTGTCTCATTTTGTGGGATATAAATTTATTTCCTTCGTCCAATCTGAGTATTATTAATAAGCGTCAGTAAGTACATGCATAATGTACATTCATAGATACAATATGTATGTACTTACTGACGCTAATTAATAATACTACATCGCATGGTATCAATTAGCGCTGCCGCGGGATTAGCGCGTCGCGGCGTGTCGGATAAACATGGCGCGCTGATTGTCTATTAATAACATTAACTGCTCGTTTACATTATTGTGAGCCCTACGTCGATACCGTATCTGCTATTGATTGCCGTTTTGCACAACCACTAGATTTGATATTCTTACTAAGATATTATTGATTGGAACACTTAACAGCTGCTTTCTACTCATCGAGAAAGTTCAGAGTTCTCAATAACCTCCTACCACTTACTATTCCGATCATAATATAAGCGGTCTATTTGTAGAGATTGAAGATAAACCAACAATCTACTCGTAATACTTACATTAAATGAAACCCTGAATTTCATCCGGTTATCATAAGTATATAAATTAGATATTTAATCAACCATCGCCAATACTTACATAAAATGAAACCCTGAATTTCATCCGGTTATCATAAGTTTATAAATTAGATATTTAATCAACCATTGCTAATAAATTTGAGTTGGATAAGCAATTGTACATCTGTTCTCTAATTAATACGGTACCTTCTTCACGACGAGTAAACCCAGAGTTGCTGACAACCTCCTCCGACTGCTTACACAGAACTTATAGTAAGACAAACAAAAACTACTCCTGCCTCTCATACCACAAGAACACAGCCTAACCTGAACTAACCTCGTCTCAACAACCTACTAGTTCATATCACAATACAGGCGATGCAGCAGAGTTCTCTAAAGGCAAATTAGATATTCAGGCTCATTTTAATTTTAACTCACCGAACTAAACGGGGTAATGTCAAAAGGGCTAAAATACTCATGAATATACCTAACGTACTCCTTCCATCACTCCCGTAACTCATCGTCTAGGAACACAAAGTGGTCGATCCGTGGTATTCTGATCCGAGGAAAATTATAAGTAGTGGCTCTGTGAGCTGCAGACCACGTGAGCGACACAGGAATTATTCGTTTTATTTTTTATTATTGTCCATCCCCTCACACCCCAACCCCTTGAAGTTTATTGCATGAACTATTGGAATTATTATAAAAACAAATAACCCGACTGCACTTATTTCACCATTATGCTTATTATGTTATTCTGTCGTGTAACTTGTGGGAATTTCTACCAAAATCCCTTTCAAATTGACAAATAGATTAATCAAAAGACAGATCGTTTAAAAGAATCGTGTTCTAATTGGTTGATTTGTCAATTTGAAAGGGAATCCGATAGAAATTCCGAGATGTCAGGGAGTACATGATAAGTCATGGTTATGTACATGGAGTATGAAAATAGCCGCACCAATAACTTTGTAACCTCGTATCTCCGCCATTTTGAAAAATACCCAAAAACTGACTCGACGAAAAAAACATAATCATAAAACCTATAATAATGTAATAAAAGAAATCATATAACTACAGAAATCCGGACATACACAAGCATTTTTGCCCAAGTTAAACGGAGACGCTTCGCTCGCTCGGTCCATAAACAAGTATACTTTGTTACTGCGACAGGTAAGCAACTGTAAGTGTTAACAAACAAAATAAGATATCTGTTTGTTTCAAACTTGACTCGGATGCGGTCTAATTAAATTGTGACGCGAGGGGTCGTCGCGCCCTCCACGCTCACTCTGTGCCCACGTGCTGTCTTCTAAATATCCCTAACGCGCTAATTGTGAGTTGTGTGAAAAAAACGTACTGTGAATATTAACTTTTGTTTAGTATTTTGAATTAAAATATCGGTTGTAAATTCAGTCGAACTCTGTTAAAATAATTTTAATATTGCTTAACTGTAGCTCTGTGGGCTGTGTAGACCTCGCAAGCGACACAGGAAATTTGAGTTGTTTTTTCATTATTTTTCAACCTCAAACCTTCAACCTCTGGAAGTTTATCGAACGAACCACAGGTATCATTATAACTACCAATAAAAACAATTTACCCGACTGCATTTTCTGTCAATACCACAAACAAACTTATGAATGCACCTGGTTACATACATAGATTAAAAAGTAGCTGCACCAATAACTTTGTAAAGTACATTTGTGATCTGAAATCAACCTTTTCACTAAAATTATATAGCCTAAGTCACTTTAAGTCTTAACCAACCCAACGACTACCCATGTTTTAAAATCTGTCAAGTTGTTTGGAGCTCCACCATTCGGAAAAAAAATCAAAAACTGAATCGACAAAAAAAAAACATATAACCATATAACGCTGTAGACAAATTCTGTCTTATCTACACACATATATGCTTTCTTTGATGTGTTCAGAAACCTCATGTTCGACCGGCATTGTGGCATTGATCATTGCTCTGCTTAGCTTGTTCTGTAGTACCAACTTCACAGATAAACTAGGGGCAACACGCAGGCGAGCGTCGGCGTTCGAAATTTGAATGTCATAATTTGATAAATTTTGGTACATTATGGTCATAATGTACAAATTTTCAGATAAGAAATGAGTTTTTACATTATGCTGGTCTTAACGTGCGGTTTTTAAACGCAGTAAAGATGGTTTATGGTACGTGTGTAGATAATAGTAGTTTATGTGACTGCTACATAATGGAGGGCTTTAATACTCGGTTTGATGCTCGGTTTATGAAACGAGCCGAAGGCGAATTTCATAATAATATCTGTTCGATTCCAAATCGATATTCGATCGATGGTTTCTGAACGGCCATTTTGAATTTGACGTTAGCTGCCAACCTGGCAGTTTTTTGACAACTGACAGACGAAAGCCCTCGCAATGTAAACGCGTTTTGGTTAGGGTATTGAAATTAAATCGCAGGCCATCTGGAATGTATTCGGGTTTCCCTCAGGATTGTCAATATAGCTGAGTGTGTTGTGGTTCCCCGAACCAGATAAAGTTCGCATTTTCGTGGCCGATTGGTTTTTACCACGTAACATTACCTGTGTTGGAACACTGTGCTCATTGAAGCTGGCCCGCCAGTCATACCTGGTTGGCTGAAGAACCTGTCTACCAAGAAGAGCCTAGGGTGCACCCGGGCCTTGCAGAGAGACAGGAGGTTGACGGGACCGAAGCACAGACCACGTTAGATCGACCCCAATTACTTCAGCTCGGTGAATCGCCGACGTTCACACTTCTTGGCAACTGATCGTTACGCTACCTCGTAGCTGATGGGCCCCTACGAGGTCATTAGGTGCTGAGAAGCCTGAACAATTTTGGTAGCTAGAGCGTGGCTTCCTGAGATTTGCAGCCGTCAAGGGCTCCAGGAAGGCACGATTTGGGACTATCAATCTGTAGGTATAGGCGGTTATTAGGTAACTTGGTTGTGTTCCTATATCCACATAGATTGGTAGTATTGTAAGCTATAGGTCTATTGCTGGTAGTAGATAGACAGATATTGGATTGAAAATTGCATTGAAGTACCAGTTAGTCAATCTATTAGTGGTCTAGTAATGCTATTGAATGAATGTTTTGGTTAACATAGGTAGTTACATCTATTGATAGCAGGCTATTACATTGTTTTCAGTTTATAGCAATTTATAACTTGAACTAATATTGACTATCTGTGTGTGTTATAATGATAAAGGGAAACTAAATTGTATTTACAGAATTTATATAGATATAAAACTCGGTTCCTATTGTTTAAGGAAAACAACATTGTTTAAGTTGTGGTTTAGGGTTCCCTCGTTTGGGTTGTAGACTGGAGGGTCCAATAAAATTGAGTTACTGCAAATTGTGAGTAAGTATCGTTCCGATCATGTCGTTATCTGAAATCCAGAAGGGTGTTTCTAAGGAACTCAGATGGTTTTCCTCCGCACACGGTCTGATAGACCGTTTAGATAGGCATGATGTGGTATTGGAGCGGTCTATGGACGTTAAGGAACGTTACAATAGGGTGCTCGAATTGTCCGCGCAGGCGGAATCAGTTGATGGTTGCGCACCTGACAGGCTGTCACGGTTGATAGGGGATGTCGACCAATGTATGGAGATGGCAGCTGCTATCACGCAGAAGGCTGCGGACATACGTAGACAGCGCGAGTCCAGCCATGGTGGTGACATTGAAGCACCTCTGCCGCTTCAGGGTTCGGGGTCCAGGTTACCTGCCATAACTATGCCTACTTTTGACGGAGTGTCCGGTGAATGGATGAGCTTCATCAATCTGTTCGACAGTTTGGTGCACATGCGATCGGACATTACCAAGTCTGTCAAGATGGCTCAGCTGGTGGCAGCATTGAGGGGTGAGCCTAGGGAGCTGGTCGCTCATTTGACAGTTACGGAGGGTAACTATGAAACGGCCAGGCAATTGTTGGTCAGACGTTACCATAACAAACGGAGGTTGGCCGATGCCCAACTGAACCGTTTGTTTAGTATCCCGGTTGTGAACAAGGTCGGGGCCATACAGACGGAGGTTTTGAACCCATTGTTGTCCGTCACCAAGGCTCTAGAGAATCTTGGACTTCCGGTAGGTGAATGGTCGTACTGTTGTACATTGTACTTTCCCGCCTACCCGCTGACGTGCAGACTCGTTTCAAACAGTCTCACGGGAGGTCGGCCGAGGACCTGCCCGCCTTCTCCGACTTGGTCGGATTCTTGGAAGAGGAGGCTCGACGGGCAGAGAATTTGGGGTTGACGGTCACCCATCCTTCGGAGCCACAGAGAGCTGCCGGGAGCGCTGTGAGTAGGGGCCCTCCGACGAGGAAGGACCGCACCAACCGGCAGTCGTATGGGACTGTGAGCGAATTGACCCCACATGGTGAGACCTGCCCATGTTGTAGGCAGATTGGCTATGCTGTGGCCAATTGCAATAAGTTCGGGGAACTTAGGGTTCAGGGACGGCGCCGGATGGCCAAGCAGCGGAGCTGGTGTTTCCTGTGCCTCGGGCCACACATGGCTAGGGACTGCACGCGCACAAAAATGTGCGGATATTGTGGTGGGGCCCACAACAATCTGTTGTGCATGATGTGGGCCCCACATACGGCACAGGGCCGTATCCAGGGTGACACGGCATGGGGCCCTGAGAATTCGTTTACGACTCGGAGCGCAACTCAGGGGCCAACGTCCCCACGTGCACAGGGCAGTACCAGGGTGCAGGGCCGCACTCAGGACCATTACATGGGGGGCCCTGAGTTTTCGGTTGCGACTCAGCATCCGACCCAGCGGGACATTGGGTGTGTTGAGCAGGCCGTAACGGGCGGGTGGCATGGGACACCTTCGAGCTATGCGGGTGCGGTTCGGACGCCGCCTCAGTTGTCGCCCCGCTCGTCGCCTCGCCCTCGTCGGTCACATGTGATGTCCCCCCCGCTCATGGAGCGGCCACGGTTGAATTCACGCCCACCCCCCTTTACGGGGAATCGTAGGTTGGGAATGGAACCGGCGCGTGGGCCATTTGTACAATGGGACCCTCTGGCGTATAGCTGCATACCTGATCGGTTACAGGCACAGTGGGGCCCCGGGGGTCCTCGCTAGGAATTTGCGGCCCAACCATTTGTTGCCCCCCAACCGGAGACGGTGGTGTTACCGATCGCCTCTGTGCTTGTTTGGGATTTGGCGGGCAACCCAACATACGTTCGCGCCCTATTAGATTCTGGAGCTCAGGGCTGCATTGTATCGAATGATTTAGCAAAATGGTTGGGCCTCAAGGTAAATAGGTATAATAAATCAATACGGGGCGTGGGGAATGTTACGGTTACGAATGTAGTTGGTCAATCGGTGATCACGTTCTCTCCACGTTATGACATTTTGACAAAAACATCCGTGCAAGCTTAAGTAATGACGCATGTCATGGGCAGACACCCCTTGGTGAAGTTGAATCCGGCCGTTCGATTCCTGACATCAGGACTCAAGTTGGCGGATCCCGATTTTGACACTCCAGCCCCGGTCGACCTGCTACTGGGAGCAGACGTTCTGGGTAGGTTTCTGTTGTCGGATCGGCGAGTTCTTCAGCCGGACGGGTTGATTGCTGTGGATACTAAGTCTGGTCACGTGATCATGGGTCCGGCATTGCCAATGGTTAGGCCTGCCGAGTCAGATGGCATACTTATTGGCTCAGCGTTGTCAGACGCTATCCAACGTTTCTGGGAGATAGAGGAACCTCCCACCGTTCGTCGAGTCGACGCAGACGAAGAAGAGTGCGAGTTGTTTTACCAGAATAGTACTGGTCGCCTTCGTTCTGGTCGTTTTGTAACTCGACTGCCTTTCAGGGCCGATCGACCGCCACTAGGAGAATCTAGGATGATGGCTGAGACGAGATTGATGTCGATGGAGCGTAGGATGACAAGGGACGCCGTATTTAAAGAAAAATATGTTGATTTCATGAGGGAGTATGAGTCGTTAGGACACATGTCGGTATCGGGTGTGGACTGGAGATCTGAGGATCATTGTTTCCTTCCACACCATGCCGTCCTACGAACCCCTACCGGCAAGATTCGAGTTGTTTTTGATGGGTCAGCACCTACCTCGAACGGGATGTCCCTGAATCAGTGTCCACATTCGGGACCCAAGTTGAGTCGTGATATTTCGGATATTCTCACGAGCTTTCGGAGACACCAGATTGTATTTGTCGCAGACATTCGGATGATGTTTAGGCAAACGGTAATTCATCCGGCTGACAGAAGGTATCAGTTGATACTTTGGCGTGAGTCCACGGCCGAGCCAGTCAAGGTCTATGAGTTAAACACGAACACGTATGGGTTACGGTCTAGCCCGTATTTGGCGATGCGTACCCTGCGGGAGTTGGCGTCGCGTGACCGTGTGAGCTATCCTAGAGCCGCCGCTATCTTGGAGCAAGATTTGTACGTCGATGACGTCTGCACAGGGGCAGCCAGTGTAGAGGAAGCTCTGGACCGACGTGACGAGCTCATTCAATTGCTGGAACGAGGCGGCTATGAACTACGCAAGTGGATGTCCAACTCCCCTGAGTTGATGGCTGGTCTCCCAGATGAGTTTCAACAAGACCCGCACGTTTTTGAGAATCCTGACAACCCTAACATGTCGTCAGTACTTGGAATTCAGTACCGGCCCGTCCATGATGAGTTTACCTATCGGGTGGTTTTAGAAACACCGAAGGCCTGGATGAAGCGGTCAGTACTGTCAACGATTGCGAGAACGTTCGACCCGAATGGATGGATTTCTCCAGTCACCTTTGCTCTCAAATGTTTTATGCAAAGGCTATGGGCGGCTCAGTTGACCTGGGACACCCACCTTTCAGGTGATTTGTTGGCTGATTGGACGCGAATGTTCACCTCGCTATCGGACATAAATAATGTATCGCTGCCGAGGAAATTGGTCCCTGCTGGGGATTACAGGGCAACCCTTCACGGGTTTTGTGATGCCTCTGAACGAGGGTTTGCGGCAGCGGTTTATTTGCGAACCGTCACCTCCACCGGGGAGGTCGACGTGCGTTTGGTTTTGGCAAAAAGCAAGGTAGCGCCTATTCGGACAAGGATGACGATTCCAAAACTGGAACTGTCCGGGGCTGCTCTTTTGACCAAACTTTTGAATCACACTCTAACAGTGTTGCGTGGGTCAGTGGTTTTGGAGGATACGGTGTACGCTTGGACGGACAGCCAGATTGTTTTGTGCTGGCTGAAGGCTTCGGTCCATAACTTAGAGGTTTTTGTTGCGAACCGTGTCTCCCAGATTGTGTCGTCTGAGGTCCCACTGACCTGGAGACATGTACCAGGAGAATTGAACCCGTCTGATTGTGCATCCAGGGGATGTCAGGCTCCTGAACTCATTAGACACCATTTGTGGTGGGGACCACCCTGGCTTGCCAAGAGAAAATCGGACTGGCCCCACAGCCATGTAGTAGTATCTTCGGATCATGGCCCCAGAGCGGCCGTGCATGTTACCCAGAAGGCTGAGGACCCTGACGCCGGGTTTCTGCTGGACCGGTATAGCTCACTTGACAAGTTGATAAACGTGTCCACTTGGATAAGGAGATTCGCTCGAAATTGTCGTACTCCTCGCGATCAGCGAACGTTGAACTCTATTCTGACTCCGGCAGAGCGAAACGAGTCGCTATTGAATTTGGTCCGGTTGGTACAGTCCTCGAAGTTTGGGGCAGAATTGGAGATTATACGAAGTGGACGTTCGAAATTGAAGGGAGCCGTCGCGCGTCTCAACCCCTTTGTTGATTCGACCGGGTTACTTCGGGTAGGAGGAAGATTGCGCAATGCGAATCTGTCGTATTCGGCTCGTCACCCACTTCTGCTCCCCAAGGGGGGAAAGTTAGTTGAATTGCTGGTGACTGATCGTCATATTAAAAACGCGCATGCCGGCTGTAACGCGTTGTTGGCCACGCTCCAGCGGGAGTTTTGGATCTTATCTGCCCGCCGTGTCATACGGAACATCGTGTTTCGGTGCATGCCTTGTTATCGACTTAAGGCTGCCACGATGCAACCTCTCATGGGGGACTTGCCCCCTGATCGTGTGAATGAGGTCAGACCGTTTTCAGGTGTTGGTACGGATTTTGCAGGACCGTTTATGGTGAAGAGCTCACGATTGCGTACCGCTAGGCAATACAAGGCGTACCTATGTGTGTTTGTTTGTTTATCCACCAAGGCGGTACATCTCGAGCTCGTTGCTGATCTCTCGACAGAGGCTTTCATTGCTTGTTTGGATAGGTTTGTTTCTCGAAGGGGACTTGCAACTTTGATCCGCTCTGATAACGGCACTAACTACATCGGTGCAGAACGATACTTACGAGAGATAGTCAACTTTTTGAATGTAAATAAAGTGGATATTGGAACGGCCCTCTCCCGTCGGGGTATACAGTGGACCTTCAGCCCACCGATTTGCCCCCACTGGGGTGAGATTTTTGAGGCCGTAGTTAAGTCAGCTAAGACGCACTTGGGGCGTATAGTAGGTCAGACCGCGCTGACTTTTGAGGAGCTCGCGACATTGTTTTGTAAGATCGAGGCCGTTCTCAATTCGCGACCGTTGTGTCCGCTCAGCTCGGATCCAAATGACCTGGAGGCTCTGACCCCAGGCCATTGCTTGATAGGACAGCCACTTAACGCGTTGCCCGAGCACCCCTTCGAGGGAGTGAAATTGTATCGGTTGTCAAGGTATCAGATGTTGCAGCAGTTTACTCAGAATTTCTGGAAGCGTTGGTCGCTCGAGTATCTGCATATCTTACAACAGCGCCTTAAGTGGACTGACAAAACTAGCCCCCCTAGTGTTGGTGACCTCGTTCTGGTTAAGGATGCTAACCTACCGCCACTACGTTGGCGCAGGGGGCGCATTGTTAACTTGTTCCCTGGCAAGGACGGGACCCCCCGGTCTGCAGAGGTTCTAGTAGGAGGCTCGGTTCTAAAACGAGCGGTAGCAACGTTGTCTCGGCTGCCCGTAGATTAGGGGACAGGTGGGTGCCTGTCCAGGCGGGTGATTGTTCGATTCCAAATCGATATTCGATCGATGGTTTCTGAACGGCCATTTTGAATTTGACGTTAGCTGCCAATTAGGGTATTGAAATTAAATCGCAGGCCATCTGGAATGTATTCGGGTTTCCCTCAGGATTGTCAATATAGCTGAGTGTGTTGTGGTTCCCCGAACCAGATAAAGTTCGCATTTTCGTGGCCGATTGGTTTTTACCACGTAACATAACCTGTATTGGAACACTGTGCTCATTGAAGCTGGCCCGCCAGTCATACCTGGTTGGCTGAAGAACCTGTCTACCAAGAAGAGCCTAGGGTGCACCCGGGCCTTGCAGAGAGACAGGAGGTTGACGGGACCGAAGCACAGACCAGGTTAGATCGACCCCAATTACTTCAGCTCGGTGAATCGCCGACGTTCACACTTCTTGGCAACTGATCGTTACGCTACCTCGTAGCTGATGGGCCCCTACGAGGTCATTAGGTGCTGAGAAGCCTGAACAATATCACTGGAGAGTTTTAATGCCTAATTATGTACAGTTACATATACTAGTTTATCTACACACATATCATAACCTCTCTTTGATGTGTTCATGCATGCATGCAACCGCATGTTTGACCGGCATTATGGCTTTGATCATTGCTTTGCAGTTGTTAAGCTTGTTCTGTAGTACCAACTTCACAGACAAACTAAGGGCGGCACGCAGGCAGGCGTCGGCGTTCGATATTTGAATGTCATAATTTGACAAATTTTTGTACATTATGGTCATAATGTATAAATTTTCAGATAAGAAATGAGTTTTTACCAAATTGTTTTACATTACGCTGGTCGTCACGTTCGGTATTTAGACGCAGTAATGAGGGTTTATGATACGTGTGTAGGTAATAGTAGTTTATGTGACTGATACATAATGGAGGGCATTAAAACTGGAGAGTGGGCTTATGAAACGATCCGAAGGCGAGTTTCATAAAAATATCACTCGAGAAATTATGTACAGTTACATACACTAGTTTATCTACACACATATCATAAGCTCTCTTTGATGTGTTCAGGAACCGCATGTTTGACCGGCATTGAGTTTAGCTTGTTCTGTTGTACCAACTTCACAGATAAATTAGAGGCGGCATACAGGCGGGCGTCGGCGTTCGATATTTGAATGTCATAATATGTAGAAAATTTACACATTATGGTCATAATGTTCAATATTCAGATAAGAAATGAGTTTTTACAAAGTAGTTTAACATTATGCTGAGCGTAACGTGCGGTTTTTGGACGCAGTAAAGAGGGTTTATGATACTTGTGTAGATAAAGATTTTAATATGTAGATTGGAATCTTAAAAGTTTGTGATAATGAGATTCATACCTTTTTTACATACTTTCTACGTTATCATACTTGCTTTGGTCTTGTCCTATTTGTAACTGATGATATTAGACCTCAAAATCAAAAAACAAAATACGCCGGTGATAGGGCATGCATTTTAGAGGTTGATCCCAAAATCATGCTACCATAGATATCAACTAAAATTCTGTATCACATTCATTTGCCTACGGCTTACAGCATAATATCTTATTTATTAAGTTTTAAGTTTGGTTGGATCAATGTTGAATTCTACTTTATAAAAAAAATATTTTCGTTTTATGTTTTAGGCACTAATAGTCTTAATTAATTCTGTTAGAATAAAATGCAGTCGGAAGATTTAACTTTTACTAATTTATTGAAATTAATAAATAGGCAACGTTACATACTCGAAAATAGTATCGACCATAGATTCCGAGAAAGAAAAAAGTAGAAGCTGACCACAGACAAAAGTGTTACCAGCTTATCTATGTATGTTCAGATTGTACTGAACATAATTGGGCCAGGCCAAAGTACATAATTTAAACATAAAAGTATGCAGACTCTACATTCGATTTTTGAAATAAATTTAGTTTTTAATTTAGTCTAATGGTAAAGGACACAGTTTTGCAATAGATCTAACAAAGGTTTTATTACATATTTTTATTTCTACTACTCTAACTTTTTTATCTGGTCCAGGAAAATTTTTAACAATTTTGGCTACAGGCCAGTCTAAGGGTGCTGTATTCATATTTTTTACAATGACTACATCACCTATCTTTACATTATCAGAGTCATATTTCCACTTGTTACGGCTTTGCAGTTGGGTAAGGTAGTCGTTAGACCATACCTTCCAAAAATCTTGCTTTAGTTTCTTAAATATTTTCCAAAAGTTCAATCTGTTGACTGACGCATTTTCCAGATTTATATCCGGGTAGGTAGTGAGAGCCGCACCAATTAGAAAATGCCCTGGAGTTAGGTACTTACAATCATTGGAAGCGCCATCTGAGAGTAGTGGCCTTGAATTAAGAAGGCATTCAATTGAAATTATGATGGAATTAAATTCTTCGTAGGTCAAACATGCTACAATGCTACATTTACAAGCTAACATGAGTATGTGGCAACACTGAGGTCAATAACCGACTGAGATTTATCCTATGTAAAATTAAAATATACATTGTTTTCTTGTGTAATTAAACTACAATTCTTGTTGTATTAAATAGGATAATCATAAATATACGTGTGACTATAAATATTTTATGTGAGTGACTTGTATTTGATTCAAACTGGCCAATTGTTTTTCGGTTACAGAAATTTATCTTTGTCATTGTTATTCTCGGTTCGGAGTGATTGCGTTCTACTTTCTGTGTATTCTAAGCGAAAACATAACATCTGGAATCTAATTTCAACCAAATAAATCACGTAAGTGGCAATCATTTCGAACTCGGCTCAGCTGACATAACCTCAATTGGCTGACAATTATTCTGGTAGTTTGTTGACACTGATACATACTATTTTCCTTTCATATCTATAATGGACAGTCGCATGCAGACCCGTAAAGCACGCCAAGTAGAATCCCAACTTAACCTGGCTTTAGAAGAATTAAAACTATCTAGGGAATTGTGTAGCCAGTTGACTTGTGAACGGGAGGACAATGAAAAGATATTGCTAGAAGCATTAGGTAATAATAATGTACTTGAAGAACAAAATAGGTCAAAAATGATAATTCATGGTTTTGATCAGTGCGCTGCTGAATATGAGTTTGCTTTGAAGAGAATTTCTACCCTGGAAAAGGACCTGTCTGATGCCCACAACCAAATCAAACAATTAGAAGAGGAGTCTCATGGTTCAGCAGCACAAAAAACCCAAAATTTATTTGAGGAATTGATATTAGCGGAGAAGTCGACCGGCCAAGTTTCTGTTGCATGTAGAGATGTGTCCAGTGCAGTGATTGATTTGACTTATGAAGACTCAGTGGTGGGCACTGGTTCAACATGCAGCAAAAACGCATCAAAAAGATATGTTAAAATTAAAAAACACATCACTCAAACATCAAAAAAATTAAAATCTCATAAAAATCTCAATAAAAGTTTATATAATCAGAGTAAAATAGATATTTTGGAAATATCTTGATAGTACTTCCGAGCCATGGATGAGCTGCTTAAACTGTCTCATAGTAATCAGGAACGCTATGACTCTTTGGTGGCCAATCATTTGTGTGACTGCCAACGTTCCTTGCAACAGCCGGAGAGACCAGCTTCAACCACGAGCCTTGAAATAAGTATCCGACCCAGGATTTCAGGGTCGCACAAAAGCATCACAAGCAAAACTGTCATGTTTTGTGATGAAATTGGAAGAAACTTAGGCACATTATTGAATAAGTTGGGACACTCAGTCATAAATAACTGTTTACCAAACTCCAGTTTTCATGATGTTATGCAAAAAATAACAAAGACACTTGATCTGACACCTGAATCAAACTTAATACTCATGTTTGGAAATAGGGGTGAGGTAAACAAATGTGACCTAATTAAATATTTTGAAACACTTTGCTCACTGAATGTTAATAAAATTGTTATGTTTACATTCCCATACAGTAAAAGATTGCCACAAGCTGAAAATGATCTTAGATATAAGCTAAATATGACATTACATACAATGTCATATAATAATAGTTTGATTCATTTGATTGACTCTAACAATTATGTTAGTAATAATGTTTATTTGACCAAAGGTAGTTACTACCTTTCAGAATTTTTCAAACGACAGGTAGCTGTGTCGCTATCTTATTTTTTTAGTATTTCAGCCAAGAATTTGGCTAACCTGACTGCTTCTATTGAGCACAGACAAGGTATATTGGAAGACATTCCAAGTAATTTAAATTAGTTTTCAAGACAACATAGGAAATCTCTAGCATACATAAGCCAATAAATATATCAAGCAAGCATAGGAGATCAAAAATGTGTAATATCTTGCCCAAATTAAATAAGTCAAAAAAGTCTAATAATATCCCAATATTAAATAATATTCAGACAAAAGGTAAGCCCCACTTAAATATTACCCATCAAAACATGCAGGGGCTACTTGGCAAAGAACTTAGAACGAAGAAATTAGAATTATTTCTTAATAATTCGGACACTGATGTTATTTGTATTACAAAACATTGGCTAAAGGAAAATATGATGTCTTTTGACATAAATAATTACAAAATTGTCAGTTGTTACAATAGAAAGACTGCTGATAGAGGTGGTTCTTTAATCTTAGTAAAAAATAATATTATGGTGAAACAACGGAAAGATATTCTTACACTTACTGTGGAAAGACTTATAGAGGTATCTTGTGTTGAGTTAGATAGCCATAATATTGTTTGTGTCTACAGACCTCCGAGAGATGAAAAAGGCCATGGCAATTTTGAAATATTCGAGAAAATTATGGAGAAAGCCCTCGTTAAACTTTGTAATAACAGAAAAAAGTTAATTATTTGTGGCGATCTTAATGTAGATCTGCTTGTAGATACAACACTGAAGCGACGATTAATAACTCTGTTCAAATAATTTAATTTATGTCATGTATTTCTAGAGCCGACTAGAATTACACTTACCAGCCAAACTTGCTAAGATAACGTTTTTTGTGACTGTGCATTCACAAGTAAAAATGTAATTAACTGTTTACTATCCGATCACAGTGGTCAAACAGTTTCATTCCAAATTACTAGTGAAAATAAGACTGATCCATCATTTTATAGGCCTATTACATCCCATAGACTAGAGATGTATATGAAAAACTTAGACATGGGTTTGCCAGTACCGGATTTTGATGAACAGAACCCGAACAAAATCTATTCTGACTTCATCAACATTATTCAAACAGAATTCAATACAGTTTTTAAATTAAAGAAAGTCAGTGCCAACAACGGTAAATCTAAATTTAATGACGGGGCAACATTTGGAATTCGTAAAAGTAGAGCTATCTTGTATGATATTTATGAACAAAAAACCTATAACTTTGATATAAAATTTCATAACTATGTTAAAAAATATTCCAAAACTTTCAAGTTGGTTTGTAGAACTGCAAAAACTTTACACATAAATAGAAAAATACAAAATTCAAATAATAGAATGAAAACGGTTTGGCAAATCATAAACCGTGAAACTGGCAAAGTTATACCAAGGGATAATGATTTCTGCTTAAAGAAGGTGATGATGTTGTTAAATCCAACGCTGAGGTAGCTCGAGCTTTTGAAACATTCTTCACCAATGCACCCTTACTCACAACAGAGCGTCTAAATTCATCTCCATATGAAGCAGAGACTTTGTTAAAAAACAGCACTAGCATCAGTAATGTAGATTTTAAATTTTATCATGTATGTCCCCAGGATATTGTCAAAACGTATAGATTACTTAACTTAAAAAATACTGAAGACCTGTGGGGTATGTCAGCAAAAGTCATTGGTTCAATAATACTCGTTATAGCCCCACACCTAGCTTATATATTTAATAAATGTGTTGATGATGGAGCTTTTCCAGACCCCATGAAACAGCTACAAACAGAGGATGCTATCGGTGTTTTTTGCGATCTGTCGAATAGGCTGGATCGAATTTCGATTTTTTTGATTTTAGTTTTTGTGCACTGCGGGATGGATGCTCTATGTCAATACAATCTTAAGTCAATATAACAGCAACAATGACATATGAGTAGAAGTACTGCCCCAAGGGACTTGAAGTTTGGGGAAAATGCTAAAAAGTGGGTTCGGTTCGTCATGGAATAAAAGTACTTTAATTAAATTAAAACAACAGTATAATTATTTTAATATATATTTCAGTTAACAAACAAGTAATCAAAAACCCAATAACACAAAATAAACGTCAACAAAGAGCTTGCAGTGAGTTTAAAGATATCGACATTTTACCCTATTTTGTAATTTTTCTTCGACTCGAAGATAGGCATTATTCGGCATGACTCCAATTTATTTCTTATCCACCCTTCACGACGCTCTGGACCACAGACAGCAGAAGATAATTCCGTTACCAACTTTATGCACCTTTCAGTAGCTTGCGTGTGACAAGGTATGCGATAGAAGTCCAAAGATATCCTAGCATTTATGGTATCGAGGTCCAAAATGGCCTCGGAAATGACGGTGGTTGGAATTTGCATAGTGAGAGGTGGTTCAGAAATCACTTTCCGGTCTATCAAATCAGTATAGTCGTTTGCTTCAAAATTTAACGAGGGCACTTGAAATACTCTCTTAGGTGTGAACGCCGACCTGTCCCGCACCTTTAGAATTCGTCTGAGAGCGAGTTCACGAATGTGCCGTCTTTCATCATGTAGCATTGCTATCAGAATGTTTTCACAGTGCCCAAAATATCCATTCCGTTGTATGACAGGATCTACTACCTTCTTCAACTCTTCAGGCAGGTAACGTGACACCTTAATGCTTTCGAAGACGTGTTGCGCTCCATTTATGCAGTGAGGTCTGGTCTTTATTTGAAACCACATCGGAGCATACACCTTGATCACAAATTCAGCTAATGTCACAAGATTTTCCGACGGCGACGCAGTGGAAACATAAACCCTTATAATTCTGTTCGCTGTTGTTAACCAGCGTGAGTGACATATTTTCCCAGGAATGCGTTTAGCTAATTTTGGGTCGCATTGGCCGTCGTTGATCGCACGACAAATGTCTAGCAAATATAGCTGGTCGGTGCTAAGGTCTTCCCGGGATTTCGTTATAGTCGGTAATCTGCATTCGATTGGATGAAAAGCTATGACCGGGAGAAGTTCGCAGTTGTTCAGACTTCGTCCTACCTTGCCGCTGAAACTTTTTGGTCCTGTTGTTGTTCCATATAGATGTTCGAAGAGATGCCTCAAAGTGAGTTCGTTGGCGTGCAGTTGACATACGAACCATTGAAGTGGATGTTGTAGCTTGCCTTCGAGTAGCCGGATAATACCCGATTTGTAGCCGGTATTCACGGCGGTTCCATCACAGCTAATTGCCCTGATTTTCTTCAAAGCAATACCTTTTGCTATAAAATAGGCAAACATCTTACGTGCTATTGTTTTTGCATCACCTGACTGGGTCGGAATGTGGCCCAAGTAATTCGATCCTGGTTCTATGAGAACACAGATGTGTTCTTCCGTCTTGATTTTCCGGCGCATGTCTTCATAAAAAAGGGTCTTGTCCTTGCGCCCATCAAATGAGATGCAAATTGTATCTGGCGAGCACTTTGTCAGTTCATTACTAGCAGCAGTCGTCGCGGTTCTTGTCTTATCACGCGCTCGACGGATTTTGTTGCGATCGACAACATTTGAAGTGTCATTTTCCGTCACTAGCCCAATATCTTGTAACGTAGCGGAGACTATGGCGGCTCCTGCTCTATCTGATATTCCAAAGCGATCTAAGGTTCTGGCTACTACAGGGTAGTCATTTTGTGGATTTGTGGCGGTACAAGGCAGGGGGGGTAAGTCCTCAACCTCAAGGCTCGAAACAGTGTTCGAATTTTTGCGATTCGATGCTGCTAAACGTTGAGTTTTCTTTTGATTTGTCTGTGTTTGGTTGTCGGTGGATTTTGACTTTTCTTCATACAGTTTCCGTTTCAACATCCTTACATTGTTACTCATCTTTTTATATGTGGTCTTTATATCTAGCAAACCAATCATCATTTTCCTTTCACCCCTTTGATCGGTTAAAAAAGCCCTTTCTTTCTGTGGTACTTTGCGTGATGGTACACAAACACAACATTCAAACGAACTACACTTGCAAGTAACAATATCAAATAGCGATTGACTCTCCCGTCTGAATTCGTCCATTTTCTTAATGTAGTTGGCATTATTACATCTGCCTTTGTACGGCTTTAGAAGAGCCCTATATTTACCGTGATATTTTTTAAATAACTGCACGATATTTCTGTGGTCTATCGTGGGTAACGAAGCCTTCTTCCACAGATTTTCTACGTCGGTAACGATGATTTCACTAATAACTTTCACAGAGTCCTGAAACGGATTTTCCAATGTTTCAGATACTAAAATAAAATGCTTCATCACATCTTCTTTTGTCGGTAACATACTATTTGGTAGCGCTTTTCCCGCACCAAATATAGGACAGATTTTATCCTTGCTACGTAAACTCATAGTAAGTTTTGATCGCGCACGCGAACGGGATTATTGAATAAAACAATACGTGCACTCCGGAATGCAATCAATTTGTCACTGATTCAAAATCACGGCGTTTTATTTGAAACAAAAAATAGTCTCTCACTCACGCGGGGGTGCTCCTCTAGGCGGGGCAAATTCACGAAAATGGGCGCTAACAGGTGAAACATTTCGGCGCGTTAGTTTGAATATCTTATAATTTTATGGTTTTATATGGTCAAAAATATCTTAAGCTATTGTTTTAAATCAGTTTCAGTTAAAATATTATATATTGTATGATTAAAAAACGAGAAGTACAAAACCTAGTTTTTCGTAATTTCTGAAATTTTTAGTGGCTCGGGGGCAGTACTTCTAAAACTACGACCCTAGTCCATATTTGGTGTACTTATTAGGTAGGCCTTAGAGCATTCATTCCGCAGTACACGAAAAGAAAATTCGAAAAAAAAACAAAACCATACAAGGGTGATCCGGCCTACTGTCGAAGGCATTTGATTGTGTTGATCATAACACGTTACTAATGAAATTAAATCATTACGGAGTTAGAAATAAAGCGTTGGATCTACTAAGATCATACCTAAGCAATTGAATGCAAAAGGCAGAAGTCAACGGCGTTAAATCTGATGGATCGGGGGTAAAAATTGGCGTTCCACAAGGTTCCATATTGGGCCCTTTCTTGTTCCTGGTATATATTAACGATCTGCCTTTTATGGTGGAGAAATTGACTAACATAGTGTTGTTTGCTGATGACACTTCACTGGTCTACAAAATTGAAAGACAAAAAGAAGATTTTGATGATGTCAATAGAGTATTATCTTTAACCTTGAATTGGTTCACAGTTAACAATTTATTGTTAAATGCTGGTAAAACCAAATGTATCAAATTCTCACTTCCAAATGTCAGGCAAGTTGGAACCAGTTTAGTGTTGGACAGCAATACGTTAGAATTAGTAAACGACACGAAGTTTCTTGGAATAACCATTGGTAACAAATTGCAGTGGGGACCCCACATAGAAAAATTGGCTGGTAAATTAAGTTCTGCGGCTTACGCTGTTAGGAACATCAGACAAAACACGGATGTGGCTACATCTAGGCTAGTATATTTTAGTTACTTTCATAGTGTCATGTCCTATGGTATCTTGTTGTGGGGAAAAGCAGCGGATATTCAAACTATTTTTATTTTACAGAAAAGAGCTATTCGAGCAATTTATAATTTAAAACGCACAGACTCCTTAAGACAGCTTTTTAAAGAAATTGACATACTAACTGTAGCTAGTCAATTTATTTTCGAAAATATAATGTACGTACGCAAGAACCTTACAAAATTTCCCAAACTTAGCAATAGCTGCAATGTTAACATAAGAAATAATCACAGACTACTTGCACCCCGGTTTAGACTCGCGAAGGTTAGCAATTCTTTCAAGGGTCAATCCATTCTTTACTACAACAAGATACCTCTGGAGATCTTGACATTGCCATTTGAGCAATTTAAAATCCATGTTAAAGCGACTTTGTCGAAAAAGGTATATTACAATGTTCAAGATTACTTAAATGATGGGTCTGTATGGGGTTAATCTGGCTCAACACAGACCTTGCTGTTAATAATTTTGTAATTATTTATTCCTGCTTATTAATTATGATAATGACTAAATATTATATTTTGTATTAGTTAAGCATAAGCAATTTTTAAAAAGAGATCTAAAAAAATCTGTGGGAGTTTCTACGCCCTACTTCTCCCACAGTGGTCCAATGTAGAGAAGTGGCAAAAAATGACGATTGCTAAGTATATGTAAATATCTACAGTAATAAAGACATTTGGTATTTGGTACAGGTTGCCCACGATTCTCTTTAGGTGGTACTTTACACCTTTCACTCCCGCCTCCCAAAGGCCACCAAACTCTGGTGAGTAGCTAGGAATGAACATAAATTGTATATATTTCTTTGAACAATATTCATACACACTATTTCTGTGAGAATTTGAATTATTTAGGTTATACAGTTCTTTTAATTGATTTGCTGCACCTTTAAACGTCTTAGCGTTGTCACAAAATATTTTTGTGGGCATCCCACGGCGCGCAATAAATCTATCAAGACAGGCCAAAAAGGCTTCAGTTGTAAGGTTAGAAACCAACTCTACGTGTATAGCTTTTGTTGAGAAACAGACATATAGAGCAATATACCCCTTAGTCACGAGTGGCTTCCTGACACGTGCGATTTTGATGCTAAAAGGTCCGCAGGAGTCGATGCTCGGAAACTGAAAGGGCTTACTAGCTGTGATACGTTCTCGCGGAAGTGAACCCATTAGTTGCTTGGCAGTTTCAGATTTAAACCGCATGCATTTAATACACTTTCGAACTAATTTCTTTACTTCACGGATGCCATTTATAATCCAGAATTTTTGTGAGAGCGAACTTAAAATTAGTCTTGGACCAGCATGCAATAGCCGCAGGTGCTCCTTTTGTATTATTAGAGTTGTTATATGGGAGCCCTTGGGTAAAATTACAGGGTGCATTTTATCTTCAGGGAGATCAGCATTTTGTAACCTACCGCCTACACGAAGGACAACTGAGTTATCGACATATGGATGGAGATTACCTATTCCAGTCTTTACATCTTTACCAGCGAGTATTGACTCTATTTCCTTTTGAAAATGTTGTCTTTGAGCACATCGAGCTATGATTAGCAGGCTATTATGTAACTATATGGGAGTTAAATTGCTCTTAATTTTATTAGTAGACTTACAATTATTGTAGAACCTATATAGATAGGCTACAACTCTCTGTAATTTGTTTAAATCAGAGTATTTTTCAAGCAAATCTAATGGTAGAGTTGTCTCTACCTTGGTTAAATTGCAAGGTATTTCGTTATCTTGTTCTTGATCAAATAATTCTACACCATCAAATTTGCTACTAGAATCTTCCTTGCCATGTTCAAACTCTACATCAGCTAAGTACTGGGGACCATGCCACCATAGAGTGTTTTCTTGCAGGTATTGGGGCTCTATATTATTTAAATCGCGAGAATAAATCTGCGGGATTGTCACTAGATCGCACATAGTGCCAGCTATCCTTTGTAGTGAGCGACACTATCTCTTTGACTCTATTGTTGACATAAGTATTTGCCCTAATTTTACCTAGCTTTACCCAGGCCAATACAATTTGGGAGTCTGAGTATAAGAAAACAGCATGGGGTAATCTTGAGGTAAGTAATATACTAACTCTAGATACAAGCTGTGCTAGTAGGAGAGCAGCGTTAAGTTCAAGCTGAGGTATGGTAAGTGTTTTACTTAAGGGAGCTACTCGAGACTTTGAGCAAACTAAGTTTATCCGGACTCTATGTACCATCATTGTCAATGACTCTTAGATAGAGACAGCACCCATAAGCTTGAAATGATGCATCTGCATAGCCTATCAATTCCATGGTACATACATTCCTATTATTGATCAATCTCTGAACACATATTTTGTCCATGCTTTTCAATTTATTTAGGAATTTTTCCTACTCGTTTAAATAATTTTGAGGTAATTTAGAGTCCCACCCTATTTTTATTGTCCAGAGTTTTTGCATAAACAATTTGGCTCCACAGTGGTAAGACCAAGTAAGCCCAAAGGGTCAAATATCTTGCCTATAAAGCTAAGGACCTTTCTTTTTGTTTTTAATTTATCATCACCACTGTGAGGACTTTGAAATGTAAATTTGTCTGAAATAATATTGTATTTCAGCCCTAATGCCTTCATAACACTAGCAGAGTTTAAGTTGATTTCATCAAAATACCTCTCTTGACTTGGTACATCGTTAAGTACTGATGGATAGTTAGAGCACCATTTATGTAATTTAAAATTGCCTAACTTTAAGAGCTCTTCTAGTTGTAATTTTAACGTATGGAGTCCCTCAAGATCGTCAAACCCTGTCAATACATCATCAACGTAAGTATTTCTAAGCATTGCTTGATTAGCGAGGGGATATTTTTCGTAATACTGATTAGCGAGCTCTATTAAACACCTAGTGGCCAGGTAAGTGGAAGACTTTAAGCCATAAGTCACCGTCTGCAACTGCAAGCAAGTAATGGGTTTCCTTGGGTCATCCCTCCAAAGGATATTCATTAAGGCTCTATGTTTTTTATTGACAAAGACACAACGAAACATTTTCTGAATATCACATATTAAGGTGTAAATATAGGTACGGAATAAGATGAGAATATCAAATAACTCACCCTGCACAACTGGACCATTTAGCATGATATCGTTCAGAGATATTTTGTTTTTTGTTTTCATACTACCATCGAAAACCACTCGTAACTTTGGTCTTGCTCTCTTCATTGAGCACAGCATGATGGGCTAGAAAAAATACAGGACCATTATAGACATCATATGAGGCAATATCAACTTCCTTGGCATGTCCTAATTCAATGTATTGCTCTACAAATTTTTTATATTGCTCTAACAAGAGAGAATTTTGTTGTAGCTTATTTTCTAAAATTAAAAATCTCTGCAAGGTAACAGAGAAAGAATCCCCGAGCTGTAGTTCTTCAATTGGTTGCCTGAGAGGTAAATCGACGTAAAATGTATTCTTTTTTGTACACACAGATTCTTTAAAGATTTGCTCTGCTTGTTCAAACTCACCAGATACCTTTTTTACAGGCTCGGGAACCTTCTCTGTTAGCCAGAATTGCTGGATTACATATTCTAATTTTGACTAAAAAAAAATTAAAATCTCATAAAAATCTCAATAAAAGTTTATATAATCAGAGTAAAATAGATATTTTGGAAATATCTTGATAGTACTTCCGAGCCATGGATGAGCTGCTTAAACTGTCTCATAGTAATCAGGAACGCTATGACTCTTTGGTGGCCAATCATTTGTGTGACTGCCAACGTTCCTTGCAACAGCCAGAGAGACCAGCTTCAACCACGAGCCTTGAAATAAGTATCCGACCCAGGATTTCAGGGTCGCACAAAAGCATCACAAGCAAAACTGTCATGTTTTGTGATCAAATTGGAAGAAACTTAGGCATATTATTGAATAAGTTGGGACACTCAGTCATAAATAACTGTTTACCAAACTCCAGTTTTCATGATGTTATGCAAAAAATAACAAAGATACTTGATCTGACACCTATACAAATAATACAAAATGATTTATTTCACCTAAAATTACACGAATTATATACAGTAAAACATCTGAGGTAAAACTTATAGGCACGGGAATCAAAATATGATTAACTTGTGGCTCCCGCACTAGGCACAGCCTGTATCGCGGGAACCTCTACTGCTTATAATGTTTGGTATAACATAATGATAGCAGGTTAAAACAATTTAAGATAGGTGTATAGCAAATCAGGTGTTTTAATAAGAGGTGATTTAAACAAGATAAATTAAAATTACGAAGCATTATGATAACATTATGATTGAGCAGCACAAAATTTACACAAATTTACACTTTACAATTAATTTTGCAAATGTGTGTGTACGTGTGTGAGAGGGTGTGCGTGAGAGGGTGTGTGAGGGTGTGTGTATGTGTGCGTGAGGATGTGTGTGCGTGAGTATGTGGTATGTATGGTATGTGTTTTTGTATAAGTAAATAAGTACAGGTAGAGTCTTTCTATAATTGTGTTCCAATGAAGTCCTCAGTCTGGTTATAGTTCATGCCGAGAAGCCATTGACGTATTTTGTGTTTAGCTTCAGATGGTGAGGCGTGTTTGATGTCACAAGCTTGAGCAACCTTGTTGTAAATATGCGGATGCAAAAATGGGCCGAATCTTTGCGCGAAAGATGTGTTTGTACGCGTTACTGGGAGTTTAAATATGCGACGTTTAAGCATGTCATTGTAAGAGGTAGAGCAGAGTGCTTGCCAATGCATGTTAAGGGAGACTCTAAGAATAAATAGTTGGCGGATCGACAATGTTTTGCATTCTTTGTAGAGACTTTCCGTGCAGTACATTTTAGGCTTCCTGTACGTAACTTTTAATATGGACCTCTGAGCTCTTTCGATGGCGATCATGTTTGTTTTGCAAGACCCTCCCCAGATCGAGATGCAGTAGCCCAGTACCGACTGACACAGGGATATGTATACAAGTCGCAAAATCTCTGCGCTGGCTCCATTCCTTAGGAGCTTCATAATCATTATGAGTCTCCTAGCTCTGCCCGACAACGATGCTATGTGTTTGGCGAAGGAGAGTTTTTCGTCCACAATTACTCCAAGGTACTTTATTGATTCCGCTCTTTCAATGATTTTACATGTGCAGGTGTTGCTAAGTCGGTTACATGTATGTATCTTGATGCAGGAAGATATTTCAGGGTTTGGTGCAGATGCCTTTGTTTTGTGGAAGCACAGGAATTTCGTTTTTGCGACATTAAGAGTGAGTAGGTTGCTGGTGAGCCATTCTGCAGTCCGGGCCATTCCGTTTTCCGCATGGGCAAAGGTAGAGTTCCAGGTATTGCCATGAAAAGTCATTGCTGTGTCATCCGCATAACAAATAACACTGGCATTAGCAGAGGGCAGCAGTTCTCCCAGGTTATTTATGTATACCAGGAATAAGCTAGGGCCCAAAATGCTTCCCTGTGGCACGCCGTATCCAATATGCATAGCATCGCTCAATTGGTCACCAATTCTTGTCCGTTGGGATCTATTACTCAGGTAACTATGAAACCAATCCAAAGCTCGACCCCTTATCCCAAAGTTTTCGAGCTTCTGTAGCAGTATCGGCACGGACACTGTGTCGAAGGCCTTTGCTAGATCGAGAAAGACAGTCATGCAGCAGTCGCCTTTGTCTAGATGTGATGAGATGGAATCAACAAGTAGTTTTGCAGCGTCTTCAGTTGATCTTCGTTGGCGGAATCCAAATTGGGCGGGCGAGAGGACACCAAATTTCTCCAGGTATGACATTAAACGGTGGTTAACGATCTTTTCTAGGATCTTAGAGAAGACATTGAGCAAGGATATCGGCCTGTAGTTACATGGGCTTTGCTTATCTCCTGCTTTGTGGATCGGTGTAACTCCCGCAACTTTCCACGTGTCGGGGAAAATGCCGTTTTGCAAGCTAAGGTTAAATATGTGCGTTAAAGGCGTGATGATATATGTGCTTATGCGTTTTATAAGTAAGTTGCGCATACCATCAAGTCCGGGGGCTTTGTCAGTTTTTAGTTTATTTATATGTCCAAGAATTTCAACCTTGTCTGTAGGTTGCATGAGAAACGAGTGAGGAAAAGGGGCAGCCCTAGCTAGTTGAGCCAGTTGAGTTTCCGATCTATTTGCGGCTTTGAGGATTTCTTCTGCAAGTGTAGAGCCAACGGTGGTAAAGTAACTGTTGCATTTGTTTATTGACTCCTGAGGCGTGGTACAACTTGAGAGTAGTTTGGCAGCGGACTGAGTTTTAGGTGAGATCTCACAGATGTTCTTTATTACCTTCCACAGTGACTTTGCATCATTTTTGTTCTCTTCAAGGATCTTGTGTTCGTAGGCAGCTTTAACTCGATGTAGTAGGTCATTGCAGAAATTACGGTACCGTTTGTAAATTATCTCTGCGTTCAGGTTTTTAGGATTTTGTTTACACTTTAGATGCAGCTGGTCTCTGTTTCGTATGCATCTGGCCAGTCCTGGTGTGATCCATGGCTTAATAGTAAATCTGGTTCGGCTAATATTCACTAGTTTGTTATGTTTAATTATGACGTCTTTAAGTTTTGTTGTGAATTTACAGGTCGCTTCCGAGACATCTTGTATAGAAATAATGTCCGTCCAGTCCTCCATACTCAGATCCGCGATTATGGCATCGTAGTCAGTCTTAGTTTTTTGCCTTTTCGGTAGGGTTTTTTTGTAGGCTGTGTTGATGGCAATCATGGGTAGATCATGGTCAGTTACATCAGTTGTACATACCAGGGCTTCAACTTCACATTTCGTCCTCACAAAGATGTGATCCAGACATGACGTAATTCTGGTCGGTTTGGTGATGGCAGCAGTGAGACAGTGTTCGGCCATCAAACAAAGATATTCCGATTTACGGGTGTCTGTCGAGTTTGGTAGAATATTAATGTTAATGTCGCCAGCCACAATCACACTTTGTCTGTTTTTAAGCGATGTAAGGTGTTCGTCAAGTGAGTTTAGAAAGGCGTCAATATTGGAGACAGAAGGTGATCGATATAGAGCGACGACAGAGAAGTTGTTTTCAAGTTCTATCGTGAGACAGTCAGCGTCCTGCAAATTAGGCTCCGTTACTGAAGCATTCAGGATGTCTTTGACGTAAACGATAACTCCTCCCGCCTTGTTTATGTATTTGGTCGTATAGTGGGAAGTGTAACCTTGTATGTTTTTTATTATAGGTGTGTGTCCTAGTTGACATTCTGTTAGTATAATAACGTCGTATACTATGTCGAGTCGATGGAGTAGGATAAGAAAGTTGTCAAAGTTACAGTTGTGACTTCTAATATTATAGGTAAGTACTTTAAAGTTATAGCTTTTGTTGATAAAGCTCTTGCATTGTTCAGCAGTTTGGGAAGCGTGACATGTTATAGCTAGTGTGTTGTCCAGTTCTTGAGCTATATCAAGGCCTATGGTGGAAGATTATGAATCAAAAGTAATTGTGTGGGCGGGGGTGATTCAGAGCTGTCACGCTTTTGGTAGGGAGTAGAGAGGGAAGTCAAGTATCTGTAGGCACTCGTGGTCAGTGTATACACGTAAGATATAGTTTGTTTAGTTAAAATAGGAAGTATTCTGTGCTGCTTATTGCTAGTTAGATGCTTAGAAATTAAATAAAACATAAAATTAAACATAATCGCTAAGAGTAAGACAGGATATAAAAAATCTGTACAGTTGGCATCAGTAGTTTCAGTGAGCTCATCGTTCAGCACTTTAGTTAGTAGCGGTGTCTGTACCCTTGTTCTCTGCTGGCGCTGGGTAGTTTGTTTCGAAGTCGGGTACTGCAGACGGTTGTGTTCACGATGCGGAGACAGAGTCGTGGAGGGGGGTAGCTTGAGGTGGTAGTCCGGGTGCGCCAGTAACGGCCGGCGCCGGTCCAATGAGCCGATCGATGTCAGACACGCTCCGTATGACCTTTGCTGGTTTACGATGCTCTTTTCGGACGTGTATACCTGAATCAAACTTAATACTCATGTTTGGAAATAGGGGTGAGGTAAACAAATGTGACCTAATTAAATATTTTGAAACACTTTGCTCACTGAATGTTAATAAAATTGTTATGTTTACATTCCCATACAGTAAAAGATTGCCACAAGCTGAAAATGATCTTAGATATAAGCTAAATATGACATTACATACAATGTCATATAATAATAGTTTGATTCATTTGATTGACTCTAACAATTATGTTAGTAATAATGTTTATTTGACCAAAGGTAGTTACTACCTTTCAGAATTTTTCAAACGACAGGTAGCTGTGTCGCTGTCTTATTTTTTTAGTATTTCAGCCAAGAATTTGGCTAACCTGACTGCTTCTATTGAGCACAGACAAGGTATATTGGAAGACATTCCATGCTTCTATTGAGCACAGACAAGGTATATTGGAAGACATTCCAAGTAATTTAAATTAGTTTTCAAGACAACAGAGGAAATCTCTAGCATACATAAGCCAATAAATATATCAAGCAAGCATAGGAGATCAAAAATGTGTAATATCTTGCCCAAATTAAATAAGTCAAAAAAGTCTAATAATATCCCAATATTAAATAATATTCAGACAAAAGGTAAGCCCCACTTAAATATTACCCATCAAAACATGCAGGGGCTACCTGGCAAAGAACTTAGAACGAAAAAATTAGAATTATTTCTTAATAATTCGGACACTGATATTATTTGTATTACAAAACATTGGTTAAAGGAAAATATGATGTCTTTTGACATAAATAATTACAAAATTGTCAGTTGTTACAATAGAAAGACTGCTGATAGAGGTGGTTCTTTAATCTTAGTAAAAAATAATATTAAGGTGAAACAACGGAAAGATATTCTTACACTTACTGTGGAAAGACTTATAGAGGTATCTTGTGTTTAGTTAGATAGCCATAATATTGTTTGTGTCTACAGACCTCCGAGAGATGAAAAAGGCCATGGCAATTTTGAAATATTCGAGAAAATTATGGAGGAAGCCCTCGTTAAACTTTGTAATAACAGAAAAAAGTTAATTATTTGTGGCGATCTTAATGTAGATCTGCTTGTAGATACAACACTGAAGCGACGATTAATAACTCTGTTCAAATAATTTAATTTATGTCATGTATTTCTAGAGCCGACTAGAATTACACTTACCAGCCAAACTTGCTAAGATAACGTTTTTTGTGACTGTGCATTCACAAGTAAAAATGTCATTAACTGTTTACTATCCGATCACAGTGGTCAAACAGTTTCATTCCAAATTACTAGTGAAAATAAGACTGATCCATCATTTTATAGGCCTATTACATCCCATAGACTAGAGATGTATATGAAAAACTTAGATATGGGTTTGCCAGTACCGGATTTTGATGAACAGAACCCGAACAAAATCTATTCTGACTTCATCAACATTATTCAAACAGAATTCAATACAGTTTTTAAATTAAAGAAAGTCAGTGCCAACAACGGTAAATCTAAATTTAATGACTGGGCAACATTTGGAATTCGTAAAAGTAGAGCTATCTTGTATGATCTTTATGAACAAAAAACCTATAACTTTGATATAAAATTTCATGACTATGTTAAAAAATATTCCAAAACTTTCAAGTTGGTTTGTAGAACTGCAAAAACTTTACACATAAATAGAAAAATACAAAATTCAAATAATAGAATGAAAACGGTTTGGCAAATCATAAACCGTGAAACTGGCAAAGTTATACCAAGGGATAATGATTTTTGCTTAAAGAAGGTGATGATGTTGTTAAATCCAACGCTGAGGTAGCTCGAGCTTTTGAAACATTCTTCACCAATGCACCCTCACTCACAACAGAGCGTCTAAATTCATCTCCATATGAAGCAGAGACTTTGTTAAAAAACAGCACTAGCATCAGTAATGTAGATTTTAAATTTTATCATGTATGTCCCCAGGATATTGTCAAAACGTATAGATTACTTAACTTAAAAAATACTGAAGACCTGTGGGGTATGTCAGTCAAAGTCATTGGTTCAATAATACTTGTTATAGCCCCACACCTAGCTTATATATTTAATAAATGTGTTGATGATGGAG
Source organism: Argyresthia goedartella (assembly GCA_949825045.1). NCBI lineage: Eukaryota > Metazoa > Arthropoda > Insecta > Lepidoptera > Argyresthiidae > Argyresthia > Argyresthia goedartella. Next base: position 31,357,098 of record OX463826.1, on the reverse strand, counting down.
CTTTTCCAGACCCCATGAAAAAGCTACAAACAGAGGATGCTATCGGTGTTTTTTGCGATCTGTCGAAGGCATTTGATTGTGTTGATCATAACACGTTACTAATGAAATTAAATCATTACGGAGTTAGAAATAAAGCGTTGGATCTACTAAGATCATACCTAAGCAATAGAATTCAAAAAGCAGAAGTCAACGGCGTTAAATCTGATGGATCGGGGGTAAAAATTGGCAATCCACAAGGTTCCATATTAGGCCCTTTCTTATTCCTGGTATGTATTAACAATCTGCCTTTTATGGTGGAGAAATTGACTAACATAGTGTTGTTTGCTGATGACACTTCACTGGTCTTCAAAATTGAAAGACAAAAAGAAGATTTTGATGATGTCAATAGAGTATTATCTTTAACCTTGAATTGGTTCACAGTTTACAATTTATTGTTAAATGCTGGTAAAACCAAATGTATCAAATTCTCATATCCAAATGTCAGGCAAGTTGGAACCAGTTTAGTGTTGGACAGCAATACGTTAGAATTAGTAAATGACACGAAGTTTCTTGGAATAACCATTGATAACAAATTGCAGTAGGGACCCCACATAGAAAAATTGGCTGGTAAATTAAGTTTTGCGGCTTACGCTGTTAGGAACATCAGACAAAACACGGATGTGGCTACATCTAGGCTAGTATATTTTAGTTACTTTCATAGTGTCATGTCCTATGGTATCTTGTTGTGGGGAAAAGCAGCGGATATTCAAACTATTTTTATTTTACAGAAAAGAGCTATTCGAGCAATTTATAATTTAAAACGCACAGACTCCTTAAGACAGCTTTTTAAAGAAATTGACATACTAACTGTAGCTAGTCAATTTATTTTCGAAAATATAATGTACGTACGCAAGAACCTTACAAAATTTCCCAAACTTAGCAATAGCTGCAATGTTAACATAAGAAATAATCACAGACTACTTGCGCCCCGGTTTAGACTCGCGAAGGTTAGCAATTCTTTCAAGGGTCAATCCATTCTCTACTACAACAAGATACCTCTGGAGATCTTGACATTGCCATTTGAGCAATTTAAAATCCATGTTAAAGCGACTTTGTCGAAAAAGGTATATTACAATGTTCAAGATTACTTAAATGATGGGTCTGTATGGGGTTAATCTGGCTCAACACAGACCTTTCTGTTAATAATTTTGTAATTATTTATTCCTGCTTATTAATTATGATAATGACTAAATATTATATTTTGTATTAGTTAAGCATAAGCAATTTTTAAAAAGAGATCTAAAAAAATCTGTGGGAGTTTCTACGCCCTACTTCTCTCACAGTGGTCCAATGTAGAGAAGTGGCAAAAAATGACGATTGCTAAGTATATGTAAATATCTACAGTAATAAAGACATTTGGTATTTGGAATAGGTTGCCCACGATTCTCTTTAGGTGGTACTTTACACCTTTCACTCCCGCCTCCCAAAGGCCACCAAACTCTGGTGAGTAGCTAGGAATGAACATAAATTGTATATATTTCTTTGAACAATATTCATACACACTATTTCTGTGAGAATTTGAATTATTTAGGTTATACAGTTCTTTTAATTGATTTGCTGCACCTTTAAACGTCTTAGCGTTGTCACAAAATATTTTTGTGGGCATCCCACGGCGCGCAATAAATCTATCAAGACAGGCCAAAAAGGCTTCAGTTGTAAGGTTAGAAACCAACTCTACGTGTATAGCTTTTGTTGAGAAACAGACATATAGAGCAATATACCCCTTAGTCACGAGTGGCTTTCTGATACGTGCGATTTTGATGCTAAAAGGTCCGCAGGAGTCGATGCCCAGAAACTGAAAGGGCTTACTAGCTGTGATACGTTCTCGCGGAAGTGAACCCATTAGATGCTTGGCAGTTTCAGATTTAAACCGCATGCATTTAATACACTTTCGAACTAATTTCTTTACTTCACGGATGCCATTTATAATCCAGAATTTTTGTGAGAGCGAACTTAAAATTAGTCTTGGACCAGCATGCAATAGCCGCAGATGCTCCTTTTGTATTATTAGAGTTGTTATATGGGAGCCCTTGGGTAAAATTACAGGGTGCATTTTATCTTCAGGGAGATCAGCATTTTGTAACCTACCGCCTACACGAAGGACAACTGAGTTATCGAGATATGGATGGAGATTACCTATTCCAGTCTTTACATCTTTACCAGCAAGTATTGACTCTATTTCCTTTTAAAAATGTTGTCTTTGAGCACATCACAGCTATGATTAGCAGGCTATTATGTAACTATATGGGAGTTAAATTGCTCTTAATTTTATTAGTAGACTTACAATTATTGTAGAACCTATATAGATAGGCTACAACTATCTGTAATTTGTTTAAATCAGAGTATTTTTTAAGCAAATCTAATGGTAGAGTTGTCTCTACCTTGGTTAAATTGCAAGGTATTTCGTTATCTTGTTCTTGATCAAATAATTCTACACCATCAAATTTGCTACTAGAATCTTCCTTGCCATGTTCAAACTCTACATCAGCTAAGTACTGGGGACCATGCCACCATAGGGTGTTTTCTTGCAGGTATTGGGGCTCTATATTATTTCGCGAGATTAAATCTGCGGGATTGTCACTAGATCGCACATAGTGCCAGCTATCCTTTGTAGTGAGCGACACTATCTCTTTGACTCTATTGTTGACATAAGTATTTGCCCTAATTTTACCTAGCTTTACCCAGGCCAATACAATTTGGGAGTCTGAGTATAAGAATACAGCATGGGGTAATCTTGAGGTAAGTAATATACTAACTCTAGATACAAGCTGTGCTAGTAGGAGAGCAGCGTTAAGTTCAAGCTGAGGTATGGTAAGTGTTTTACTTAAGGGAGCTACTCGAGACTTTGAGCAAACTAAGTTTATCCGGACTCTATGTACCATCATTGTCAATGACTCTTAGATAGAGACAGCACCCATAAGCTTGAAATGATGCATCTGCATAGCCTATCAATTCCATGGTACATACATTCCTATTATTGATCAATCTCTGAACACATATTTTGTCCATGCTTTTCAATTTATTTAGGAATTTTTCCTACTCGTTTAAATAATTTTGAGGTAATTTAGAGTCCCACCCTATTTTTATTGTCCAGAGTTTTTGCATAAACAATTTGGCTCCACAGTGGTAGGACCAAGTAAGCCCAAAGGGTCAAATATCTTGCCTATAAAGCTAAGGACCTTTCTTTTTGTTTTTAATTTATCATCACCACTGTGAGGACTTTGAAATGTAAATTTGTCTGAAATAATATTGTATTTCAGCCCTAATGCCTTCATAACACTAGCAGAGTTTAAGTTGATTTCATCAAAATACCTCTCTTGACTTGGTACATCGTTAAGTACTGATGGATAGTTAGAGCACCATTTATGTAATTTAAAATTGCCTAACTTTAAGAGCTCTTCTAGTTGTAATTTTAACGTATGGAGTCCCTCAAGATCGTCAAACCCTGTCAATACATCATCAACGTAAGTATTTCTAAGCATTGCTTGATCAGCGAGGGGGTATTTTTCGTAATACTGATTAGCGAGCTCTATTAAACACCTAGTGGCTAGGTAAGTGGAAGACTTTAAGCCATAAGTCACCGTCTGCAACTGCAAGCAAGTAATGGGTTTCCTTGGGTCATCCCTCCAAAGGATATTCATTAAGGCTCTATGTTTTTTATTGACAAAGACACAACGAAACATTTTCTGAATATCACATATTAAGGTGTAAATATAGGTACGGAATAAGATGAGAATATCAAATAACTCACCCTGCACAACTGGACCATTTAGCATGATATCGTTCAGAGATATTTTGTTTTTTGTTTTCATACTACCATCGAAAACCACTCGTAACTTTGGTCTTGCTCTCTTCATTGAGCACAGCATGATGGGCTAGAAAAAATACAGGACCATTATAGACATCATATGAGGCAATATCAACTTCCTTGGCATGTCCTAATTCAATGTATTGCTCTACAAATTTTTTATATTGCTCTAACAAGAGAGAATTTTGTTGTAGCTTATTTTCTAAAATTAAAAACCTCTGCAAGGTAACAGAGAAAGAATCCCCGAGCTGTAGTTCTTCAATTGGTTGGCTGAGAGGTAAATCGACGTAAAATGTATTCTTTTTTGTACACACAGATTCTTTAAAGATTTGCTCTGCTTGTTCAAACTCACCAGATACCTTTTTTACAGGCTCGGGAACCTTCTCTGTTAGCCAGAATTGCTGGATTATATATTCTAATTTTGATTGATCTGTAATTGCAAAATTAGACACAATATTAGCACATGAGCTATTGTTATTAATATTTTGATTTATACTTCCCGCTACTACATATCCAAATAGGGTATTCTGCAATACTGGGCCATTACAAATTTTTATACATCCATCCAACACACTTTTGAAATAGATGTCAGCACCCAGGAGCAATAATATTTCAGCAGGAATATTAAACTGATTATCTGACAGCTGTAAATTTTTTGGAATATCCAATTTTGAAATTTTCACATAATGTTGCGGAAGCGGTGTAGTTATAGAACTAACCAGATGGAAATTTAAGTTGAATTTTATATTGTCATTTTTACAGGATTCTATGTTGACATTTACATATTGATTTATTTTGGTACTGGTATTACCTATGCCAATAATATTATTAGTTTGAGTCATGGGACACAAACTCAATTTTTTGACTAAGTCACTTGTTATAAAAGAAGCTTGGCTTCCGCTGTCGAGCAATGCTCGGACATAGAGATCACAACCAAATTTGTCTTGCATTTTAACTTTCACAGTGTAGCGGCACTTGGCTAAGGTCGTAGCCGCCGCTAACAGTGGCTATGATCGTCTATTCTATCTATCCCAAAATGAGAGGACCCGATTCGGCTGTAAGTTTTGTAAGTAAGAATGATAAGTCTGAATTTCTCGTTCGTCGAGAAATCCGTTAGGCGTACAATAGTCGAACGAAGTTTAATTCAGAAGTTACAGTTTCTAGTTAGACAGAGAAAGCATATATGTCCGCGAGCCGGTAATTCGCATCAGTCAGCGGTGTATTGCGCCAAAACGATCGTTGTTATATTTTATGTGATGGCACCATCTGGTTTTTGTATATATGAGCGCATTGGAACATCTTTTGGTTTAGTTTTAGTTTTAGTTTTAGTGATCGATCACAGTTATAGTATAGATATCCGTCGTAGTTTTACGACGTGAGTACTCAATTATATTTCTTGTGCTCGCTAGTAGCGGCTTGTGGTGGTTCCAATTATATATTTGATTCACGGCAATAACGATCCGAAAAGACCGGTTTACACAATTGCGATTTGAGTTCCGAAATGGGTTCTGAACTAGCGGTTACCTCAAAAGGTCCGTAACGTTTTGAAACCTTCAACTCTGCGCAATTTGAGCTGGATGTTATCGAAACGCAAGCATTATTGTTTTAGGATATCTAACCCACACAATAGCGAAGTGCATAATTCGATAAATACCGAACTATGAATTCCACTAGCCGCAGCACGTCCTGGGCTGAGCCAAATCATATATACCGACTCAACTTACACATTAGATATCCAGCGAAATTTACATTTAATTTAAAAATGCAACTTGAATCCAATCTGACCCAAGGCAATGCAAAACACCTACCCGGACCTAAACAATGAACTTTAGACTGTAAATTGATCTCTTCGCGCGTCCCCGATAACACTCAAATGTCAAAATATCAACAGGATATGTTATCTGTGTTGACACCTGTTTAACTTTGTTCTGAATTTGTTATTTCCATCCGCGGAACCTCATCGATCAAACAGTCTCCCTATGCCCTGACAACCTAGGTTTAGCCGCAACTAAACTCCTGTCTAGCCTAGTCTAAAAACCTAGTGTTATACCACGTCCATTATCGACACCACTCGAAAATGGTTGAGTTTGATTTGAATGTGCTTGAATGTTTAACGACTGTGTGTGTGGGAATTACAAAACTCACTATTCGAAAGGAAATGAGGAGAGGATTAGCCCGCAAATATCCTAAGAGCCAATCCAGGAACCCTATGGTGAAGGAAAAAGGAATTTAGGGTCGCTCCAAGCCCAGACTCAGACTCAGATAAATTGACTTAAAAGTTCTTTCCTAACGACCCAAGGATAGTTTTGGAATTAGGGGTAGGTTGATATAAAGGTAGGAACCGAGGTATATCTCGGCGCTTCAGACACTCACGAAAACCCACTGAAACTTCGCAATCACAAATTCGTATAGTTCTGACGCGTAACACGGCAGACAAAAACTGTTTAGAACTCGTGAAGACGACTGTCGCAGTAGCTAGACGCTGAGACTGAATGCTCTCCCCTCCCAGACCTTCGTATTTATATGCCCCACATGCGTCCTTTGCAAATACGCTCTGCCCAAGCGAAGCTTCTTATCACTAACTACACAGGGTCCAATTTCAACCATGCCATGCAGATCCGCCGTTCTACAAATTGTGTGTACGCATATTCACTATGATCAACCGTAGGTTATCACTCAAATCATTTGGTACTGCCGATACACAGAATCTGTTGATCGCTGACCAATAAAAGCTTGTTGCGATTAATTGAGCATTACCCGACCGCTAGGTGCGCGTAGCAAAGACCTACCAGAATGATATTCAATCCAGAGGTGTCAGACCCTCCATCTCATACCTCAATCGCAATTGTATATTTGCAATCTACATAATAGCTTTCTCCGTTCCGTAATAACCTTTCATTATTTAGTTATTCATAATTTTATTCAACGCGCAGCCAAATCGGCTCTCATCTCTACACATCTCGCAGGAATGCGACAAAAAAACTTGGCCTGAAAACTTCCACGAATCAACCCACGCATCAGCTCTGTTTTTTTTTTGCTAACTTTGCCAGTGAGCTACACAAAACCCCCAAACGTTATCTGAACCGATTCTCGTATTCAAAACAGCGCGGCGTTGGGCTAGCCCTCTATCACGTAGAATGAAGTATCTAATGTACCGACTCTCGTGTACCATTACAGCCCCCTCCCAGACCTTGAGACACTGTTTATCTCAGTTAACATGGCGTAAGGATCTCATTACCACTATGCTACCCATGCTTTGTACATATCTACTCTATATGTACGAACATCTCAAATCATGTACACAGACCGATGAATCTGTCAATTATGTATATAATATTTACACAACTCGATTGAGTTCTCTCCTGTCTTATCTTATTTATCTATCTAACTATACAACCTCGCTTACCCGCAATTTATCCTAATTCGTATTACTATATATATATACAAATTGTTTTTTTTTGTTTTTTTTTTTTTTGTTTTTGTTTCCAAACCATGCAAGATCCTTAAATCTACAAAGTAGTTACTCAAATTTACAGCTTACAGCTTAATTATATAACCTTTATACACTATCTTATTTATCTCTCTGGGACTGACTGGGATAAACTCATTTGCGCACCAGACTTGGACAATGCAATATTAACTTTTTACGACATTCTTAATGACAATATAACTAAATGTATACCTCTGGACACCCGTCGTAAAAAGTGTAGCTATCCAGTTTGGTATAGCACACCACTGATCAAAATTATACAAGAGAAAAGTAGAGCTCATTCTAAATGGAAGCGGTATGGAAATCCCCGCGACTACGACGATTTTTCATTGCTCCGGAGTCGCCATAAATTCATTCTTGATCAATGTTACAATAAGTATATCACATCAATGCAAGAAAATATTAAGTCCGATCCTAAACAACTCTGGTCCTATGTCAGAGCACGTCGTGGTTGTTCAGCCTACCCGAAGAAATTTGAATACAAGGATAGCAGTTTTGAAAAGGGCGAAGATATCACTGCTGGGTTTAACCAATTTTTTGCATCAGTATTTGTCGAACCCGCACCTGAATACGATCATTTAGAGTTGAACCCACCTTGCTGTGACGATGGTAGTGTTGTCAGTACATTGGAACTCTCAGCAGATTCTGTTGAAAAATACTTGGCATCCTTGGATCCTAATGGTGGAGCTGGGAGTGACGGGATTCCCCCATATTTTATTTTTAAATGCGCCAAGAGCCTGTCCACACCGCTTAATATTTTATTTAACATGTCCCTTACTAACGGTACATTCCCGACAAAATGGAAAGAAGCCCTTGTGGTACCCATACATAAAAAGGGTTCTAAATTACAAATTCCGAACTATCGCCCAATCTCAATTTTGAACATATTCGGAAAGATTTTTGAGAAAATTATTTATGACAATATATACGGTACATTAACAAGGGGAATTCCACCGCAACAACATGGCTTCCTGAAAGGCCGTTCCACCGTGTCGAATCTTGCAGAGTTTGTCAATCACGTTCTCCGCTCAATGGACAAAGGGGTGCAGGTTGACGTGGTTTACACGGATTTTGAAAAGGCGTTCGATCGTGTGGACCACGTCATACTGCTCCGTAAGCTCCATAGATTGGGTCTGCGTGGAGACATTTATAGGTGGGTGACATCCTATATAACCAATAGATGCCAAGCGGTAGTACTGGGTGGCTTCAGATCTGACTATGTCAACGTCCCCTCTGGGGTACCCCAGGGATCACATTTGGGTCCTCTATTCTACAACGCATACTTTTACGACATATACACAGTATTCCATAATTGTAAATTCATAATGTATGCAGACGACAAAAAGATCTTTACTGGAATACGTAATGCGATTGATTGTATTGGAATGCAGGAAGATTTGAACCGGCTTTCCGAGTACTATGTAACCAATCGAATTAAGGTAAATATTTCCAAGTGCCTTCAGATCTCTTTTACTCGTAGTCCAAAACCAATTGTACATTCGTATGCTTTTAAGGATCAGATTATCGCACGCGTGAATACTGTTCGTGACTTGGGCGTCACTCTTGACGCAAAATTATCATTTGACCAACACATTGACGACATCACTAACCGCGCTTTCAGAAACTTGGGATTTATCTGTCGAACATGTGCTGCGTTTAGTGACATTACATGCTTTAAGGTACTTTACTTCGCCTACGTGCGCAGTATTTTGGAATACGCCAGCGTTGTCTGGTGTCCTCAATATATTACGCACAAGGAACGAATAGAGCGCATTCAAAAGTCTTTTGTAAGATTTTTAGATTATCGTGCCAAACGTAGGGGACAAGACTACTATTCATCGTGCACTCATCACCATATAATGAATCTTGAAGACCGTCGAATAGCACTTGATATGTCTGTCCTACATGATATCCTGAGCGGCCGTATCGATAGTCCCAATCTTGTTGAACTGGTCGGCTACCGCACTTCTACCACACGCACGCGCCATTCAGCAAATCTTCTATTTCACACACCTCGTGTACATACCAACTATGCCCAGAACTCCCCTATTATCCGCATAATGAATTTATATAATAAACGATTTAGCTGTGTTGACCCATTTGATTGCACTAGAAATGCATTCAAAAACCGCATAAGGAAGGTACTTAATAATTAAGCATATAATTCCTATACTACTGCTCCCCAACTTAAATTAATTTTCCTTTCAAGCACAAACACACCCTCACACACACATATACACCCTCACATACACCCTCACAACCACTCACCCTACACACACAAATTTTAAGCATAACGTCGTCAGCTCCTATTTTAATTATGTTAACTGCTCTTCTGTGGACATCTGTCATTGGCCTTGTTTACTGTATTTTGTTTTTTGTATAAATGTATGTGTATTGTGCTGTTGATGTCCCAAATAAAGAAAATAAATAAATAAAATAATCTACGCCCTTATTCGTCCTCACATAATACCTGGCTATATTTATAGTATTGAAGTTACCCAATATCTCATTTGAACCCGGATCTACTAACGTATAACAGTTAGGATATACCACTGCCGAAATAACATAAGGCCCTTTATACAACAACGAAAATTTCCGCATGATTTTATGTTCTTTATTTGAACGCACAAAGGTCTTAAGTTTCACATAATCACCTATACGATAGACCTCTAACTTACGCCGTTTGTCCGCCTGTCGCTTACGTCGTTCACTAGAACTTTTAGAGTTTTCTATCGCTACATTCCGCACCTGTTCCGAATCTCGCACACTATGGCCTAATAACCATTCATCGCTTAATTCCTTGTCAATAGTTAACGGTTCCCGCCTACCAAACGCTAACTCATTAGGCGCAAAGCCTGTGCTTGTGTGTTCGATATTATTATAGCAATTCTGAATGTCCGGTAACACGTCTGCCCAACTACGATTACTTCCGCCGCAATAAGTTCTAATCAGCCGACCTAGCTCGCGATTCACTCTTTCTACGCCATTAGAATTTGGACAATACACCGACGTATGAGTGACTCGAATCCCTAGCTGTTTGAGTCCAAATTCCCAAACTTTCGATATGAACTGTGGTCCTGAGTCCGTAATTATAGTTTCGATAGGTACTTCACTATGAAATCTCTTTGTACAAGCGAGCACGCTCCTACCTGTCGCTTTTCGCATTGGATATAATTTTATTACTTTACTGTACACGTCTTGAATCACATATATATATTGATATCCGAATTTACCTACGGGCAATGGCCCATAAAGGTCCGAAAAAACTTTCTCACCCAACCTTTCCGCCAACACCGGTGTACAAGGACCAACGGTATTGTTAGTACTTGGTTTGACCTTTTGACATATGTCACAACTTCTTATCACCGCGCTAATCACCCTACTCATATGAAGAAAATAATATCTGTCCTTCATCAGTGCTAATATTTTATATCTGCCGTAGTGACCTATTTCTTCATGTATGTGCAAAATTAGTTCCTCCTGTAGTGATTTCGGAATTACTAGCAACTGTACGTTCCGCTTCGGCACGTGAAAATATAACGTATCACCTACTAGCTTGTAATTTTCAAAACCTCTCGTTCCGGTATCTACCACATTACGTCTGATACAACCGCTAATTCGATTTAACCGCTCATCTTCGCTTTGTAATCTCGCAATGTCCCGTAAACTCGAAATAACACTTGCGGTATTCGATGCCTGAAACCAGAATATTCCCGGCTGAACAGTTATACTGTCAATCATACCTCCAGGTCCCGCTACTTGCCTGCTTAGCGTGTCGGCAATTTGATTATCAGTCCCTCGCACAAATTCTATGTCGTAATCGAATTGCTCTAAAAACATAATCCACCTAGTTACGCGTGCCCCTAATAAGGTCCACGACTTAATGAACGTCAAACTTTTATGATCAGTTCTAATAATAACCTTTTCTCCCCGCAAATATATCTCAAATCGCTTTAAAGTGTATATAACTGCATACATTTCCTGTTCACTGATCGACCATCTAGTCTGGGCACCCTTGAATGCCTGCGAACAGAACCCTATTATTAGTTCCTGGCCCGATTCATCTAATTGATAAACATAGCCCCCAATTCCTATAGCGCTGGCGTCACATTGAACATAATATGTTTTTCCCGCCAATGGCTGACTCAAAATTATACTTTCTAAGAATTGATTTTTTATCTCGTCAAAAGCATTTTGCATCTGCGCACTCCAGATGAACTTGACTCCAGACCGTAATAAATTGTACAACGGCTGTGTCAACGTTCCAAAATTTTTATAAACCTCCTAAAGTAATTTATGAACCCCAAAAACGCCCTCAATTGCCTGACAGTTCTGGGTGACGGATATAATTTAAGTGTTTCAATTTTGTCCGGGTCCATCTGCAAACCTTGTGTAGACAAAATATGCCCCAATAACTTGACCTTTTTTTGTGCGAACTCGCATTTTTTTAGTTTGCATGTGAAGCCCGCGTCCTTCAATTTACTCAGAACCGTGTCCACTTGAGACAAATGCTGTTCGAAGTAACCCTCAGTTAAAATTGCCAAATCGTCAACAAAATTTAAACAATATGACCTAACCTCTGGCCCTAGAATTAAGTCCATCGCCCTCGAAAATGAACCCACACTGGTTTTCAACCCCTGAGGCAAAACGTTGTAAACATAACTTCTGCCTTGATATACAAAACCCGTGTATCGTTTAGATTCGTCTGATAATGGTATAGAAAAATACGCATCTTTGATATCAATAACTCCTATGTAATTTATCCGTCGCCCGGATTGCAATATCTCACTCATTAAAGGTGTGGTTTCAACCTCCCCAACCATTCCTGTGTTTAATTGTCGTGCATCTAGAAGAATACGGACCTCTCCTGATTTCTTTAATGTACAAGTCAATGGACTGCTGAAATCCGTAGATTGCCTGCTAATAATACCTATCAATTCCATCTCTTCCAAACGTTTTGTTACTTTATCGCGATATGCGAACGGTATGGGATAGCTTCGTTTTACGAAAGGCGTTTCATCTCTCATTTTTATCTCATGTATATATTTATTTGTCCGACCTATCCTATCGCTAAACAACTCTGCATGTTTATTTAACACCGGCAATAACCTTGTTTTGTGTTCAACAGGTATTGATGAATTAGTCACATATTCCTCTATCATATTTCTACTGGTATCTTGGTTCTGTACTTCCATTGTACAACAGCAAAAATCCTGATTAGGGCCAGTACCTAATGGTATTTCACACATCCGCCCGGCGCTTCGTATAATTAGCCTCTTATTACCCTCACACATTAAACTCGCTCGCGTCTGTTGTATAAAATCAAACCCCAAAATTAAATCTTTAGGCACCCTTGTTAATACTAGCATTGGAGTATCGATAACGCATTCGCCTATTGTTAATGGTAACGTTACTAATTTATCAACCTTTTCCTTACTGACTCCAAACGCACCTGTGATTCTCAAACTTGGAATCGGTATTTCCGTCGGTTTTCCCAATTGACTGCATACTTCTTCGTACACTCTCCGACTTATTACACTGATTTCGCTCCCCGAATCAATCAAACTCCTTACAACAATATTCCCAATACGCACATCTATCTCAGGTAATGTCAAAGTACTACATAACTCGCGCCCACACTCAGTCGAATCGTCGTCTCTGAATATCGTATGTAAACGTCTGTCATTTCGATCTCTATAATTCGATCTAGATTTTTCCTCTAAACACACGGCATATCCGTGCGCTTTATGCGCTAGTAATTGAATAAATTCATTCACACCCACGTTCGAATCCAAATTACACAAATCATACAGTCTATGTTTTTTCCCAATTTGATCGGCTGTCCACCCGAACCGTAATAAATATCTGAGCGCGAACGACCCGCGCGAGTCCACTAGTTTTTTGAATTCTGACTTATCGCATTATTCCTGTCACTTGAACTTTGCCCTGCCTCTGTATCTCCTGAACCCCTCTGAAACCCTATTGCCCTGAAGCTAGACTGTGGCTGTCTGCTTCTACCGCGAAAATAACCGCGACCACGCGTCCCAAATTCGTTTCGCGCCTTCGTTACCGTGTTATAATTATTCCTACGACTCATCGCGTTACAACGTAACGTATTTACCCGCATAGCTCGATATTGCCCACGCATGTAGCTATCCCGCCTCACGTTATTCGTATTCATAGGTTCCGAACCATGTATCGCACTTAATCCCCCATCGACATTCCGTTCTAAATGCCGAAGGAATTCGACCGCATCCCGTATGGTCATAGTCTCCTTTCTAGCAAAAAACGCTACCTGAATATCACGCGGCAACTGTCTGAAAATCGTGTTGATTTTCTCCGTATCAGTAAACGGTATCGTAAGCTCATATATGCTATTCAATTGAGAGGCAAAGAATTCTTCCATACTTTGACCTTTCTTAGAATCAAACTTCGCAGTTAGGAATCTTTGCTTAATTAATTCCTGTTCATTATCACCCCAGAATACCTCTCTGAAATCTTTTTCAAAATCCGAATAGGTTCGCCATGAGTCTCTGTATATGCTCATTCGAACTTTTGCAATTCCTACCAAACTATCCGTTGCCCATATCAAAGCCCTAGAACTATCTCCCGAGACGTTAATATAAGCCTTTAAATCTCTTAAGAAAATCATCGGATTTTCCGAATTCCGCCCATCGAATGTCGGCCACTTCTGTGTCATTTTCACAATGCATGATTGACGTTTTTCTACCGATTGTTCAAACGTCTCTAGTTCCTGTCTATCAGTATGTCTGTCCGAAGTCCTACTAGCATTGCTCGTGCTGGAACCCCTTTCCAAACTGTCTAATCTATTCACTATTTCAGATAACAATTGCGTCACCTGCCCTGACGCCATTTCACTTGTGTGCGAAAGTGAATTTTGTGCTACCCGACTATCGTTTTTTCTACGCCGGCCGGCCATCCTGAACACTAAACTGCCGTAGCTCGTCTGAAAACAAAGCCCCTTTTTGCTTATTTCTTATTTACAAACTGAACTGTTTAAAATCGTTTCTACGTTGTGTTATTTTTAAAAGTAACGCGTTAGACCTTGATTCTTTTAGAATATCTAGGAATATCTAGGTATCAGACTATCTAGGATATCCTTCCGTCTCGGCACCAAAAATCTGTAGCGGGCCCAGGCTAAAGTCGTAGCCGCCGCTAACAGTGGCTATGATCGTCTATTCTATCTATCCCAAAATGAGAGGACCCGATTCGGCTGTAAGTTTTGTAAGTAAGAATGATAAGTCTGAATTTCTCGTTCGTCGAGAAATCCGTTAGGCGTACAATAGTCGAACGAAGTTTAATTCAGAAGTTACAGTTTCTAGTTAGACAGAGAAAGCATATATGTCCGCGAGCCGGTAATTCGCATCAGTCAGCGGTGTATTGCGCCAAAACGATCGTTGTTATATTTTATGTGATGGCACCATCTGGTTTTTGTATATATGAGCGCATTGGAACATCTTTTGGTTTAGTTTTAGTTTTAGTTTTAGTGATCGATCACAGTTATAGTATAGATATCCGTCGTAGTTTTACGACGTGAGTACTCAATTATATTTCATGTGCTCGCTAGTAGCGGCTTGTGGTGGTTCCAATTATATATTTGATTCACGGCAATAACGATCCGAAAAGACCGGTTTACACAATTGCGATTTGAGTTCCGAAATGGGTTCTGAACTAGCGGTTACCTCAAAAGGTCCGTAACGTTTTGAAACCTTCAACTCTGCGCAATTTGAGCTGGATGTTATCGAAACGCAAGCATTATTGTTTTAGGATATCTAACCCACACCATAGCGAAGTGCATAATTCGATAAATACCGAACTATGAATTCCACTAGCCGCAGCACGTCCTGGGCTGAGCCAAATCATATATACCGACTCAACTTACACATTAGATATCCAGCGAAATTTACATTTAATTTAAAAATGCAACTTGAATCCAATCTGACCCAAGGCAATGCAAAACACCTACCCGGACCTAAACAATGAACTTTAGACTGTATATTGATCTCTTCGCGCGTCCCCGATAACACTCAAATGTCAAAATATCAACAGGATATGTTATCTGTGTTGACACCGGTTTAACTTTGTTCTGAATTTGTTATTTCCATCCGCGGAACCTCATCGATCAAACAGTCTCCCTATGCCCTGACAACCTAGGTTTAGCCGCAACTAAACTCCTGTCTAGCCTAGTCTAAAAACCTAGTGTTATACCACGTCCATTATCGACACCACTCGAAAATGGTTGAGTTTGATTTGAATGTGCTTGAATGTTTAACGACTGTGTGTGTGGGAATTACAAAACTCACTATTCGAAAGGAAATGAGGAGAGGATTAGCCCGCGAATATCCTAAGAGCCAATCCAGGAACCCTATGGTGAAGGAAAAAGGAATTTAGGGTCGCTCCAAGCCCAGACTCAGACTCAGATAAATTGACTTAAAAGTTCTTTCCTAACGACCCAAGGATAGTTTTGGAATTAGGGGTAGGTTGATATAAAGGTAGGAACCGAGGTATATCTCGGCGCTTCAGACACTCACGAAAACCCACTGAAACTTCGCAATCACAAATTCGTATAGTTCTGACGCGTAACACGGCAGACAAAAACTGTTTAGAACTCGTGAAGACGACTGTCGCAGTAGCTAGACGCTGAGACTGAATGCTCTCCCCTCCCAGACCCTCGTATTTATATGCCCCACATGCGTCCTTTGCAAATACGCTCTGCCCAAGCGAAGCTTCTTATCACTAACTACACAGGGTCCAATTTCAACCATGCCATGCAGATCCGCCGTTCTACAAATTGTGTGTACGCATATTCACTATGATCAACCGTAGGTTATCACTCAAATCATTTGGTACTGCCGATACACAGAATCTGTTGATCGCTGACCAATAAAAGCTTGTTGCGATTAATTAAGCATTACCCGACCGCTAGGTGCGCGTAGCAAAGACCTACCAGAATGATATTCAATCCAGAGGTGTCAGACCCTCCATCTCATACCTCAATCGCAATTGTATATTTGCAATCTACATAATAGCTTTCTCCGTTCCGTAATAACCTTTCATTATTTAGTTATTCATAATTTTATTCAACGCGCAGCCAAATCGGCTCTCATCTCTACACATCTCGCAGGAATGCGACAAAAAAACTTGGCCTGAAAACTTCCACGAATCAACCCACGCATCAGCTCTGTTTTTTTTTTGCTAACTTTGCCAGTGAGCTACACAAAACCCCCAAACGTTATCTGAACCGATTCTCGTATTCAAAACAGCGCGGCGTTGGGCTAGCCCTCTATCACGTAGAATGAAGTATCTAATGTACCGACTCTCGTGTACCATTACAACAGTAGGTAGCAACACATTACACCCTGAAATATCATTGCTGGAAGTTAAAGAGACTGGGGCCTCATCGGAGCTGCTGTTATTTTTTAGGTCTTCATCACAATGCAATAGTGTATTGTGTGAACTTTTACATATTTTACATTTAAATTTATATTTGCATGTGCCAACATGTAGCTTTAAACAAGTTGAGCATAACTTGTGTTCCTTAGTAAAGGTCAAGCGAGTTTCTATAGGAGCGCACTTGAATTTAGGACACTGAAAAATTGAATGATTTTTAATATCGCAATACTTACATACTACATTGGAGTGTGTAATTGTTACTACATTAGAAACCTTTGAGTATGATTTTGTTTTATATGTTTCATGTTGACTAGATTTTTGTGTAAAACTGTCCTCCAGCGCCATAGCACGCCGTTTAAAAAAGGACAAAGTTCACTAATCGTTGGCATTTTTTCTGGATCCTGCTCAAGTTGAAAGCAACGGTTAGTATATTGATCCAATTTTCTAGATAAGATAGAAATTAAAATCATGTCCCATTTATCGATGGGCTCATTTAAATTTTTTAGGGCATGCAATTGTTGCTGTATTTGTGAAACAAAGGCTCTTATAGAAGATGCTGTACCTTTTTGTATAATTGGAATGTCCAAGATGATATTTATATGATTATTTATCAACCTAGATTTGTTATCAAAGCGTTTTTTCATTAAATCTAGTGCTTGTTTATAGGACTCGTTTACAATTGGTAGGTTTATAATTATTGATAATACCTCACCCGATAGGTATTTTCTTAAATAAAATAGTTTTTGGACATCAGATAGTGACTTGTCCTTGTCTATCACTGCTAGGAACAGTTCAAGGAATGGTTTGAATTGAGTATAGTCCTTACCATCGAATGAGAATATCTCAACGGTTGGTAGCTTTGAAGTAGATACATGAGAACAGTTGGACACCGATACATCCTTTTGCATTAATTGCTTTATAGTTTCATTAAGTTTAGCAAGAGAACTAAAATACTTTTGTTCATAGATGGCTACATCATCTTCATCTAGTTCCAAAATATCCAAATTTACACTTTCATAGTTGCTAAATGTACTCACAAGTTTCTCCTTCCTTACTTGCAGCATTTCTATACCGAGATCAGCCAGACAAGGGTCTGTTTTGCAGCTCTCCGCACGAGTTATTGCTCGTTTTAACTGTCCCCGCTGTAGACGCAAACGCTTTAGCTCATCTTCTGTGTGAGAATTTTTCTTGTAAAAAAATTACCTTATATTTGAGGTTATGATGTGTACCTAAAAACGTGTAGTTGCGCACATAGACAGCGGAAGCTAACCTGATGACGTAATCACTCACTGCAAATATATGTCGATCGCACAACGAAATCAAGCCGCCATTTTGGTATTGAAAATTCTCGCACTTTTTTGCTAATTTCACTTTTATATTTTCACTGCACTTTTGTACAAACCTATTGAGGTGTAAACTTTTACGCAGATCTTGATTTTGGCTCCTTTCTGCTGTTATTACGCCTGTATTGAGGTGTAATATCTCCACGCCAGCCGGCGACTCGAAATCGCAAGTCACAACCAAAGCACAGCTTAACGTCGAAATGCACTGTATTTATTATCCGGTTGATGAAGGACCGCACGGCTGCATGTTAGAATAAAAATGCAGTCGGAAGATTTAACTTTTACTAATTTATTGAAATTAATAAAAAGGCAACGTTACATACTCGAACATAGTGTCGACCATAGAGCCCGAGAAAGAAAAAAGTAGAAGCTGACCACAGACAAAAGTGTTACCAGCTTATCTATGTATGTTCAGATTGTACTGAACAAATTCACTATGAAAACTTTTGAGAGAAAAGGTCGGTTTCTTAGAGAAGTGAAAAAGTAGGTATTCTTTCATGGGTCAAAAGGGCAGTCATTTTGTACAACTATTTATTTGAGTCTATTGTCTACGCCGATGACTCCTCCGCGCAAGGCACTTTCCAAAACCTACGACAATGGTGGGACAACTTAAACAAAACAGGCCCAGCATACGGATACTTACCACAAGGTAAAAAATCATTTCTAATAGTGTCAGAAACTGACAAGTCTACCGCAGAAAAGACGTTCTCCGGTACCAACGTCTCCATAGTTACCGGCTCCCGCTTCCTAGGAGGCTACATAGGGACAGGAGGGGACGACTTCGTAAAAAAGAATGTAACCGAATGGATATCTATCATCGAGAAACTCACAACAATCTGCAAAAACTCACCTCAAGCCGCTTACACTGCCCTAACTAAAGCAGCTCAGTTTAAATGGTCCTTCCTACTACGTGTCTTAAAAAATTCAGAAGAACTTTTTGAACCCTTAACTAACACATTACACGACAAATTCATACCAACACTAATTGGAGGCGAAATCACAAAACTTGAAACCCAGCTATTTACCCTCCCAGTCCACAAAGGCGGACTTGCCCTTTCTGACCCCTTCAACACACCAAACCGTGCATACCAAATCTCAAAACAGGGATCTACAATACTTTCAACAGCCCTAACCGAGATAAAAGACATAAACCTTGCTGAACACTACAATTCTTTGCGTGACGCAAGAAAGGAAGGAAACAAGGAAAAAGAAACATACGAGAACGAAACTCTAGAAAGCATTCTAATAAAATTACCATCCAAAAAGAAAAGAGCAATAGAAAGATCAATAGCGACAAAAATGAAAACAAAAACATCAACATGGCTTTCAGTAATACCGACAAGAAAAGACAACTTCGACTTATCACCCCACGAATTTAGAGATGCCCTGGCCATAAGATACCACCGCACACCAATCTCCATGCCTGCGACTTGCGACGGCTGCGGCAATGACAACTTCAACGTGGACTACGCCTTGTGCTGCAAAACAGGTGGCCTTATCACACGCAGACATAACGAAATAAGGGATCTTTTCTGTGAACTGTGCCAACAAGCCTGGGGAAACGTCACGAAAGAGCCAGTCATCTCCGAAGGCGATACTGGGCTGCGTGGAGACTTGGCTTGTCGGGGGGTATGGATTGCCCAGAGGGAGGCGTTATTTGATATCCGTGTCATAGACACCGACGCTCCCTCCCACGCATCACGCCCCGTAGCGGCTGTCCTTCGTTCAGCTGAAGAAGAAAAGAAAAGGAAGTACTGCGACCCATGCGAGACGCGCCACACCACCTTCACCCCTTTAGTAACCTCTGTCGACGGAGTTTTTGCTCCACAAATGATATCATTCACTAAACACCTCGCCGAAACACTGGCGGACCGCTGGAACCGGACCCCTGCCACAATAATGGGCTGGCTACGAGCAAGAATTCAAACCGCCATCATCAGGGCTAGCAGCATGTGCATCCGCGGCACCCGCCATAGGTGGAATCGCACAGGCCTGTATGAGGATGGAGCGGCAGTCCCACACGTCTTGAACTAGAATGAATATCTTATTTATATTCTCTGTACTTATTTTCATGAATCTTTTGCTTAATAAATTTCTTATCGTATTGTCATTTATTTGAGTCTATTTGAAAACTACATTATTTATATGTGTGAAAAACACCTATCACCAAGGTAGAACTTTCTGTTAAATGATTATAGGTTATATATATGAGTTTCTGTTGCCGTGTATATGCCTCGGTAAAAGGAACATCACAGAAGCTATTACCGATGTATATCATTTCTAATTTGCATTTATCATTTCATTTTGCACGATATGGTCACCTGTAAGTGTAATTCAAGGTGTAATATTGATAGTAACACCGGTAAAGTGCGAGTAGAACGTCGAACAGGCACATACATTGTTTTTGACCCCACACTAGGATACCCTGTGTCGTGGGAACTAGAAACAGCGACGTCACACACATATAAACATCCAAGACCTGGGGTTTTTTTTTTCTTAACCCTCAGCCGGGGATCGAACCCTCTCTTATACATTGTACACAAATCAAATAAGTTTATTTGCATGATTTTTGGTAACAATATTGGATCTTAATTTTATACATTTTCATCGCAAAAATCTGCCTTTTGCAGGCGTACAAATATTGATTATAATAAATTAATTTTAAGTCATCACATTATTCAATTAAATTTAATAGTTCTAACATTTAATAAAATATATAATTCACACTTCAATTAAATTAAATAGTTCTAACATTTTATCAGAAAAATACATAATTCACACTTCAATGTCATAAGTAAGTAAGTTATAGTTCTATAAATAATTTGTAATTAGGTACACTATTTCTGATTTGTCTCTATTAAGATACTCATTGATAGAATAGAAACAACGACAGATGAGCCAATCATGTAATTTAGTTTTAAATAAATTAAATCGTAGTTCTTTCAATTCTGTTGGTAGGGCATTGTATATTTTTATTGCCATATGAAAGACATTTTTCTGGACTGAAGTTAGTTTGCATTTATGAACAAATAACCTCTCTCCAATATTTTCTCTCCGGGTTCGAATTGTCATTTCTTTATTTTTAGGAAAATATGTAGGATGTTTTCTAACTTAAATTACTATTTGTTTGATATATAGCCTTGGCAATGTCAGTAGTTTAAATTTGATGAACAATGGCTTGCAAGTGTCTCCAGCATAGGCTCCTGAGATAACTCTCACACATTTCTTTTGTATTTTAAAAACTTTTTCTATTTCTGTCGAGTTACCCCATAATATCAGTCCATATTGTAGAATGGACGCGGCATATGCGTGGTAAGTGTTCAGTGCGACTTGTTTGTTTGTGACCGAGATTGTTTCTTTGAGACGGCGGAGAGCGAATACGAATCTGTTTAATTTTGTAGAGATTACGTCTATATGAATTTTCCATTTGCAGAATTTGTCCAAATAGAGACCTAAAAATTTTGTGGAGCTGACATCTTCTATTTCCTTGTTATCGTACGAAATATTTAATTTAAGTGGTTGTCGTTTTTCAGTGTGAAATTGCATCATCTTCGTTTTATTAATATTGACATTTAAATTATTTTTATTTAGCCAATTTATTATTTCAGTCACTGTGTTATTAATGTTTGCTTCGAAGTTACCCAAGTCGTCACCTTTAATAATCATGGTCGTGTCATCTGCGTATAGGATAGTCTCATAATCCGTAACATCAGGCAAGTCATTAATATATAACAGGAATAAACTTGGTCCCAAAATACTTCCCTGAGGAACTCCATATTCGTTTCGTTCATATGAAGATTTATATTTCTTCAGTTTATTATTTTCATCAAATCTCGAAATTTCTGTACATTGACATCTATCTTTTAAATATCTTTTTATCCATTCATTTGCTATACGTCTGATTCCGTATTTTTCTAGTTTATCATTGAGCAGACCATGGTGCACGAAGTCGAAAGCTTTGCTCATATCAAAGAAGAGCGCAACGACAGGTGTTCCTGAGTCAATACATTTGGTTATAGATTTTACTAATTGGAAATTTGCTAGTGGGGTTGATTTATCTTTAAAGAAACCGTTTTGTTCTGGTCTCATAATATTATATTTTTCCAGATAACCATTGAGTCGTTTTAAGAAAACCTTTTCTACAACTTTTGAAAGAATTGTTATGAGCGTTACTGGTCTGTATTGGTTTGGTTTTTTTTGTCTCCGTGTTTAAATAGTGGCTTAACAATAGAATGTTTAAGTTTTTCTGGGAAGATACCTTTACTGAGGGAGAGATTTATAACGTGACTCAAGGCGTGTATAATATAAACTGCACATTTTTTTTAAAATACGAGTTGAAAATTACCGCCGAATTTGTATTATTGATGGACATTATTACTTTCTTTATCTCATCGGGGTCGGTTGGTTGAAGAAATATATTGGAGTTGTGATTTTCAATATTTGTTATGTTTGTTCTTTTAGGATTCTCAATTTTTGTAAGAGTAATGAAATAATTATTAAATGTGGTCGCAATGTCAAAGGGGTTAGTATATTTTACATAGTTATAGTTTACATAGATATTTCTTCAATGTCATTATTGCCTAGGTTTTGTTTAAATACATGCGTTTTGATGAGATTCCAAAATGCTTTTATTTTGTTATTTGTATTCAATATGAAGTTCTGGTTGCCTAACCTTTGTGATTGTAAAATACATTTTCTAAGTATGTAAGAAGAGTTTTTGTACTGGTTTTAAATATAACTTTCGTTTATTTGCGCTGCACTTTTTATACCTTTAGTAATCAATCCATCTGGTTTTGTTCGATTTTGTAGTTATTTTAGCTTGACATTTTGGGAAACAGAGATTATAGAATAATAATATGAGAATCTCATGAAATTTATCGAATGCCTCATTTGCCTCCTTATATTCCCAAACTTCATAGAATGTGAGTGATGATATGCAATCTATGAACTTCTCTACATTTTCTGCACTAAAATCCCTTTTTTCTTCGAACCAAAAACTCTTTACGGTTTTTAATTTCATCGGGATTTCCAAGGTTTGACCTGTGTTATGGTCTGAGAGGCCAAGGTTATGTACGGTACCTGTCGCAGAATGAATGTTGCTAACAATGAGATCTATGCAAGATTTTTGTCCGGTTGCCTCTATTATATGAGATTTCAAGTTATATTGTTCTAGTAATTGTTTAAGCCTTATCAAGTAACTGTTTGTTTTTAGGATATCTATGTTTAAGTCTCCTGTTATAATTATTTTCTTCCAATCTTTCTTTGTCAAATTTTTTAATAATTCATCTAATTTGTTAAAAAATATATCTATGTCAGACTTTGGAACTCTATAAATGCACAGTATCACTAGTTTATTATCTATTATTTCTATACCACAGCACTCAAAATGTCTTTTTACAGTAAAATCTTTTGTAATACTCAAGTTTGTACAATTTATACGTTTATAAATTAGTATACAGACTCCTCCACGTTTTATGTCAATTCGTGAATAAAATGAAACCAAATTATAATCTTTTAAAACTAGGTTGTTTTCATCTCCAGACTTTATGAATGTTTCTGAGAGACAGATGATATCAATATGTTAACCATTATTATTAAATTCGTCAAGTGTAATATCTACAATATCTTGTTTATTAAGTATTCACAGGGAATATCAGGGAATTCTCACTGGCCATGGATAAGCTTCTTAAACTGTCTTATAGTAATCAGGAACGCTAGAGAAACCAGCTTCACCCATGAGCCATGAAATAAGAATCCGACCCAAGATTTCTGGTTCGCATAAAAACATCACAAGCAAAACCGTTGTTTTGTGATGAAATTGGAAGAAACTTAGGCATATTATTGAATAACTAGGGACACTCATTCATAAATAACTGTTTACCAAACTCCAGTTTTCATAATGGTATGCAAATAAAAAGCATCTGATCTGACGCCTGAATGAAAATAATTACTAATTTTTGGAATAGGAGAGAGGTAAACAAATTAAATATTTTAAAACACTATGCTCACTGAATTTTAATAAAATTGTAATGTTTTACATTTCCATACAGTAAAAGCTTGCCTCAAGCTGAAAATTATCTTAGAAATAAGCTAAACGTGACATTACATACAATGTCATATAATAAAAGATTGATTCATCTAATTGACTCTAACAATTATGTTAGTGATAATATTTATTTGATCAAAGGTAGTTTCTACCATCAAGGACAAGAAGCTATGGCGATATCTTTTTTTTAAGTATTACAGCCAATAATTTGGCTAACCAGACTGCTTCTATTGAGCGCAGACAAGGGATATTGGAAGACATTCTAAGTAATTTAAATTAGTTCATACGACAATAGAGGAAACCTCTAGCATACATGAACCACTAAATATATCAAGCAAGCATAGGAGATCAAAAATGTGTAATATCTTGCCCGAACTCAATAAGTCAAAAAAGTGTAATAATATCCCAATATTAAATAATGTTCCGACAAAGGGTAAGCCCTACTTAAATATTACCCATCAAAACATGCAGGGGCTACTTGGCAAAGAACTTAGAACGAAGAAATTAGAATTATTTCTTAATAATTCGGACACTGATGTTATTTGTATTACAAAACATTGGCTAAAGGAAAATATGATGTCTTTTGACATAAATAATTACAAAATTGTCAGTTGTTACAATAGAAAGACTGCTGATAGAGGTGGTTCTTTGATCTTAGTAAAAATAATATTAAGGTGTAACAAATGAAAGATATTCTTGCACTTATATAGAAAGACAAAAAGAGGTATCCTTTTTGAGTTAGATAGCTATATTATTATTTGTGTCTACAGACCTCCGAAGGATTAAAAAAGCCATGGCAATTTTTAAATATTTGAGAAAATTATGGAAGAAGCCCTCACTAAACTATTTAATTACAGAAATAAGTTAATTATCTGTGACGATCTTAGTATTGATTTTCGTTTTTTGTGACTGTGTTTCACAAGTTAAAATATAATAAACTGCTTACCGTCCGACCACAGTGGTCTAAAAATTTCATCCCCAATCTCTTCTAAAGATAAGACTGATCCATCTTTTTATAGATGAAGCCCTCACTAAACTATTTAATAACAGAAATAAGTTAATTATCTGTGACGATCTTAGTATTGATTTTGGTTTTTTGTGACTGTGTTTCACAAGTTAAAATGTAATTAACTGCTTACCGTCTGACCACAGTGGTCTAACAATTTCATCCCTAATATCTTCTAAAGATAAGACTGATCCATCATTTTATAGGCCTATTACATCCCATAGACTAGAGACCTCTATGAAAAACTTAAATATAAATTTTCTAGTACCGGATTTTAGTTCAGTTCCGCGCGGATCGTGCTACGGAAAGGTCGTTTTGTGCGCGTGCGATACGCGACTTCACGGAAGCAACAATGTTGCCGAACCTGCTAAAATGATCTAGGTGTAACATCGTTATTAATGAAGTGTTGGCATTTGTTATAAATAAAGTGGACGTCATGGACGAGGAGAGTCTAGTCCGCATTTGCTCAACTGTTTTCACGGAGGATGATATACACCAGGCAAAAGTATTGCTATTCGAGTCTGTGTCAAAACGCAAGACAATCAGGAAACGAGGAGGTAAAAGTAAGCGAGATTTGGATGACATAATTACCCTGATAAAAGAAACAGATCCCAAAGATCTTCCCATAGTTGTGGCGCGGGAACTACACCAATTGCCGCCTGTTTCTTTTGATCATGTGGATGTCACCAGGCTATTGAAGGACATCATTGTCATTCAAAAAGATCTTCGTGACATACAGGAGAACTGCATCAATCAGACACAATATGCAACTGTAACCGACATTGACAGTTTAAAAGCAGAAATAGAATTGTTAAAGAATACCGAAGCCCCCAATAGTGCACCCTTTTTCAATCAAAAAAGAGGCGCTTATTGCATGCAGGACAGCTTTGTATATAATTCTAGCGGACCGGAGGGCCTACCCCACACTTCAAATATTAAGTCACCCGAGAGCATAACATCGAAACAAAGTGTCGAGAGTAGGCGATCACCACCGGCGCAGCTACCGCCACCGCCGCCGCCGTCGCTCCCCGTGCCGCCGCTGACGCATAGGTAACCGGCGGCGGTTACCTATGCGTCAGCGGCGTCGCAGTTTGTCTCGCTCGCTCCAACAGCTGTTTCTAAGCAAGCGAGTTATGATATCACTACGCAAACCACGGCTGGCGCCGCCAGGACATCATCATCATGCACTGATAGCAAGACGACGACGCAAAATACTCAAAACAGTGAGTGTGGTGGAGGCTGGATACAGGTCGTGAGGCATAGAAAGAAGCCTAATAATCAGTCACGGTTCGCTGGTAGTGGTTCACGACGATGAACTATGGCCCTGTGATATATTCTTTCGAAGATATTTCATTTTCAGAAAAGTAGTCAATGACAACGTAGATGAAGGCACGGTTATAATTAACGAAACTAAAAATGGCCAGTAACAATACCACAGTAACAGCAACAACGGAATTAAGCCAGACCAGGATAATTAGTTATAACTTCAAATCGGCCAAAAGCGCGACGTTTTGTCTGCAATCGCTATGTAAGGAGGCAAATATAATAGCGCTACAAGAAACTTGGCTGCTACCGTACGACATACCTTATCTAGGTAACATAGACGAAGATTTTGAATTTACGGGGAAATCGGCGGTCGACTTATCTACAGGCATACTGAAAGGAAGACCGTACGGTGGTGTGGCAATTTTATGGCGAAAACGTATGTTTCATCATGTTCAAGTAATTAACAGTAATAATGTGCGTATAACCGGTATTAGAATAACTACGTGTAACCAATCTATAGTAATATTGTGTGTGTATATGCCGTATGAGGCGCCGAACAACCTAGCGGAATTTAGCGACTGTTTAAGTGAACTTAGTGCAATTATAAAAAGTTGTGAAAGTGAGTCAGTATTTATCTTAGGTGACTTTAACGCGCATCCTTATACATCCTTCTGTAACGAAATGCTGTCATTTTGTACCGAACAAAAATGGCTTTGTGCGGACTTTAAGTATTTAGGTATAGACTCGGGAACTTATACATATATCAGTGAGGCTTACGGGACTAGACGGTGGTTAGATCACTGTTTAACGACGCAATCAGCTCACCGTACTATTACTAAAGTTGAAGTGAAGTATGATGTGTTTTGTTCTGATCACTTCCCTATAATGTTCTATTGTAATTTAGGTGTGATAAGAAAAAAGCTAGTTAGTAATAGTTATGACGAGTGCACTGGGGTAAGATGGGGTAGTAGAGAACCGGGGGAGATAAGTGCATATTCTAGTTTGTGTCACACTGAACTACGGGAAATTGACTTTCCGGAGGAATTTAGGCAATGTTGTGATAACGGTTGTGATAACATTTGTGATAACATTAGTCATAGAAATATTATAGACGATATGTATAGTTTAATTGTAAATGTTCTAAGTGAATCAGCAATACTCAGCCGTAATAACAATCCAGTTAAGAAAAAGTATGTAACAAGATGGAATAGACATGTTAGAGAGTCACATTTACTTGCCAGACTGAAGTTTCTACAATGGATTGACTACGGCAAGCCTAAAATAGGGCCTATTTACCAAGAAATGTGTGACAGTAGGAAAGTTTTCAAATACAAGCTCAAATGGTGCCAAAATAATCAGGAACAGATAAAAATGGACCTAATAGCGACACATCGATATGCAAAAAACTTTTCTAATTTTTGGAAATGTACTAAAAAGTGAAACCCCAAAACTAGTTTACCAGTATCTGTAAATGGTATAGTAGAACCGAAGGATATAGCTGACCTATTCTGTAAACATTTTAAAGTGGAATCACCCTTAGTGCCAAAGCACAGTGTGCTCAGTGTTGAGCGCTGTTTTGAACGGGACAATAAGACTAGTTTTACAACCAAACAAGTGGCTTTCATTGTAAATAACATGACACGTGGAAAATCACCCGGGCATGACGGGCTCAGCATTGAAAATTGATTGAAATTTTGTCAATGTTCTATACGTTTTTTGTGAAACATGAATATCTCCCACAGGATATGATGGAGACTATCGTGGTACCTATAGTAAAAAACAAGACAGGAGACGTATCAGATACTAACAACTACAGACCTATCTCACTCGCAACAGTACTGGCTAAAGTATTTGATGGCTTGCTTGACGACCAACTGGATAAGCATCTCCAGCTTAATGATGGACAATTTGGGTTTAGGTCTGGATTGTCTACAGAAAGTGCGATACTGGCTCTCAAGCACACTGTAAGATACTATACTGAAAGAAACACTAATGTATATGCATGTTTTTTAGATCTCTCGAAGGCCTTCGATTTAGTCTCTTATGATATCCTGTGGGATAAGTGTCGAGAAGCAAACCTACCGATGGAAACTGTAAATATACTTAAATATTGGTATGGCCATCAGATGAACAGAGTCAGGTGGGGGAGTGCTTACCCTGAAAAGTACAAATTGGAATGCGGAGTGAGACAGGGGGGACTCACGTCTCCGAAGCTTTTCAACTTATATGTAAATAATCTCATTGGTGGGCTCAGCAGCATGCATGCGGGTTGCTATGTAAGTGGGAAAAGTGCGAATAACATAAGCTATGCCGATGACATGGTGCTGCTGAGTCCATCAGTGAGAGGATTGAGAAATCTTTTAAGTACTTGTGAGTCATATGCTGAGACCCATGGATTACGATATAATGTTAAAAAGACTAAAGTAATTATATTTAAGAAGGGAACTAAGTCACCTAGTAATGTGCGTGCCTCCTATAAAATTGTACGGTCAGGAGTTATTGAGTGTTACAAGCTTTAAATATCTGGGACACATTGTAACCAATGACCTGAGAGACGACCTGGACATTGATAGGGAACGGAGGGCGTTGGCGGTGAGGGTGAACATGCTGGCGCGCAGGTTTGCTCGTTGCACACATCAAGTAAAAATTACTTTGTTTAAGGCTTACTGCCAATCCTTTTACACGAGCAGCATGTGGGTCAGCTATACTCAAAAGTCCATAAACGCCCTTCGAGTCCAGTACAATAACGGATTTAGGATGCTGCTGGGGTTGCCGCGATTCTGTAGTGCGTCAGGCATGTTTGCAGAAGCCCTCACGGACGGGTTTCATGCAATAATAAAAACGCGTGGCCTCACTAATGCACAGAGTTCGCGGCAGCACCAGCGGTATCCTGACTGTTATAGCAGATAGGGTCGATGGACCTATTTTAAAGCACTGGATAAAGGTGGTGACTGGCACCTAGCTGGATAAATAGGCTCATCATCATCATCAATCAGCCCACACCTAACCACTGCTGGGTACAGGCCTCTTCTCTACCTCGCTATCCGCCATAAGTTGCTTACTTATTTATTTTCATTTTATTTTAAGGTGTAACTAACATAGATTAGGAAATTCTCCCTTTGTACTAACAATACTACGGAACCGTGTTTTCTGAAAATAAATGTTTCATTATTATTATTATATTATTTAATGAACAGAACCCAAACAAATTATATTCAGACTCCTTCAACATTATTCAAACCGAATTAGATAAAAAAAAAATTAACGAAAGTCAGTGACAACAACGGTAAATCTAAATTTAATGACAGGGCAACGTTTGGAATTCTTAAAAGTAGAGCTATCTCGTATGACCTTAATGAACAAAAACCTATAATTTTGATGAAAAATTACATGACTATGTTAAAAATTATTCCAAAACTTTCAAGTTGATTTATAGAAGTGTTTGCTGACAGAGTGGCAACCGACGGGAGACGGAATAAAAGGCTTGTCACTACATGCTCAGTTAAAGTCTTGTCTATTGATTGGAATACAATCCTAACTTATATACTAGGTTGGTACATGTTATTAATGACGTGCATAAGACATAGTACGTGATGAGATATTTCCGCATATCTGTAATCTGTGGCGGGCGTACGGGCCGGCACAGATACTCTCCTCTTTACAAAAATTTAAACATTGGACTACAAAATACAAAACAAAACAAAAAATAATATATTCTACAAGACCTGATGCTATTTGATATGTCTATATCGAAGCGAGCGTTTTTTTGCGAGTTCAACAGTTGCATGTTATGCTTCATAGACAATGTCAGCCCAGTTGCTTAGTATTGAAATCACGTTTCTTGCGTGCAAGGTCAGGAATGTAGTTATGCTGTCTTGACTTTGCGCTCCTCACGCGATGATTTATGTCCAAAGTTGTTCTTCTAGGGGTTTGAGGCTATTTTGTGCTAAATTTATCATGGATGCGAGGTCGATTCCCTGGTGCTTGCTACATCTTCTGCTCCTCGTATGGGGTTGATGTT
The DNA here is from genome assembly GCA_949825045.1 of Argyresthia goedartella. Classification (NCBI taxonomy): domain Eukaryota; kingdom Metazoa; phylum Arthropoda; class Insecta; order Lepidoptera; family Argyresthiidae; genus Argyresthia; species Argyresthia goedartella. The sequence continues at coordinate 31,326,665 of OX463826.1, read as the reverse complement.
GCACGTGACGTTGTATGATATTCTCAATGTCGTTTCTTTTTTCATAGACTGGGGTGCAGGGTCAGCGGTCATGGATAGGCCTCTCCATGTACTAGTCACTGTACTCTGTCATGATGAAATGCTCGTTGCGATGACTGATGATGATGATGATGATTGCTTCTGGCTGTGGAACGCTTGTCTGTTCCGGAACGATGAAACAAAGCGTTGTTTGTTCTTTACTTTTCTCTATTCTTGCCTATATCGACGTAATTTTTGATATTATGTGGTTGGGTATCTTCATAACTCGCTATCAACCAATCATTGACCTGCGGTCCACAGTTGAGGTTATGAGATTGCTGGTGGGCTGCGTATTTTCCACTGCTCCTTCGTTGGCTTAGGATATGTGACCGAAGGCAGAAACTATTTCACCGATATCTCGGCAACTTGATGATGCAGTCTTCTTGGCGCCTGAGTCTCCATTGCGGAAACATTTTGAAAGGCGAATCCAGCTTATTTCTTCACTTCGATGAAGATTTTACCGAAGGTTGCTCGATGTTCACTGTCGGGGTCACCACTTTGCCGACAGAGTGGCAACCGACGGGAGACGGAATAAGAGGCTTGTCACTACATGCTCAGTTAAAGTCTTGTCTATTGATTGGAATACAATCCTAACTTATATACTAGGTTGGTCCATGTTATTAATGACGTGCATAAGACATAGTACGTGATGAGATATTTCCGCATATCTGTGATCTGTGGCGGGCGTACGGGCCGGCACAAAGTGCATACACTTTACAAAATTCAAATAATAAACTGTGAAACTAGAAAGTTCTACCAAGGGACAATTATTTCTGCTTAAAGATAGGTGACGATGTTGTTAAATTCAACGCTGAGGTAGCTCGAGCTTTCGAAACATTCTTCACCAATGTTCCCTTACTCATAACAGAGCGTCTAAATTAATTTCCATATGAAGCACAGATTTTGTTAAAAAAACAGCACTAGCATCTGTAAAGTAGATTTTAAATTTCATCATGTATATCCCCAGAAACTTGTCAAAATATTAAGATTACTCAACTTAAAAAATACTGAAGACCTAGGCGGTATATCAGTCAAAGTCATTGTTTCAGTTATTATTAGTTATGCCCCACACTTAGCTTATATATTCAATAAATGTATTGACGACGGAGCTTTCTCAGACCTCATGAAACACAGTAAACTGATACCTTTGTTCAGCTCGGGAGACAAGGGTGATCCTTCAAATTTCAGAACAATATCTGTTCTTCCATCACTAAGTAAAATATTTGAAAAGATTAATCTAAATCAAATGCTCTCTCACACTTCAACCGTACAAAACAACTACACGCCAAACAATACGGTTCAACTAGGGGTGAATGAACTAGTGATGCAGGTATTAACCTTATATATCAAATTTATTCTGCATGGGAGGCCTCAAAGTATGATGTCGGTATTTTTTGCGATCTGTCGAAGGCATTTGATTGTGTTGATCATGATACGCTACGAGTGAAATTAAATCATTAAGGAGTCAGAAATAAAGCGCTGTATCTACTAAGATCATACCTAAGCAACATAATTCAAAAGAAATAAGTCAACGGCGTTAAATCTGATGGATTGGGAGTAAACATTTGCGTTTCACAAGGTTAACTATCTGCCTTTCATGGTGGAGAAATTGACTGGCATAGTGTTGTTTGCTGATGATACTTTAAAATTGAAAGACAAAAAGAAGATTTTGATGATGTTAATGTAGTAACGTCTTTAACCTTGAATTGGTTCACAGTTAATAATCTATTGGTTAACGCTGATAAAACCAAGTGCACGAAATTTTCAGTTCCAAAGTGAGGCAAGTTGAAACCAGTTTAGTGTTAGTAGCTCGTTAGAGTTAGTTAATAACACGAAGTTTCTTGGAATAACCATTGATAGCAAATTGCAGTGTGGACCTCAAATAGATAAACAAGCTGGTCAAACAAGTTCTGCGGCTAACAATGTTAGGAATATCAGACAAAACACGTATTTGGTTATATCTAGGCTAGTATATTTTAGTTACATTCGTAGTGCCATGTCCTATGTATCTTGTTGTGGGGAAAAGCAGCGGAAATTCAAACTATTTTTATTTAACAGAAAAGAGCTATTCGAGCAATTTATAATTTAAAACGCACATACTCCTTAAGAGAGCAGTTTAAAGAAATTACCATGCTGACTCTAGCTAATTAAATTATTTTCGAAACTATAATGTATGTAAGCAAGAACCTTACAACATTTTCCAAACTTAGCGATACCTGTAATGTTAACCTAAGAAATAATCACAGACTAGTTGCTCCTCGGTTTAGACTCGCGAAGGCTAGTAATTCTTTCAATTGTAAGTGCATTCTCTATTACAATACGATACCTCTGGAGATTTTGAAATTGCCTATTAGCAATTTAAAAAGCATGTTAAAGTGACTTTTTTCGAAATTGGGATATTTTAATGTTCAATACTACTTAAATGATGGGACTATATAGGGTAAATCTAGCTTAACACAGTCCTTGGGGTTAATAATTTTGTAATTATGTATTCCTGCCTATTAATTATTTTAATTAATATTGTAATATTTGTATAAGTTAAGCACAAGCAATTTTTAAAGAGATCTAATAATTTATCTGTGGGATTTTCTACGCCCTGCTTCTCCCTCAGTGGTCCAATGTAGAGAAGAGGAAAAAAATCACTTTTGCTAAGTATATGTAAAATCTATAATAATGAAGTCATTTGATTTGATTATAATATAGCTTATTGTTTTTTATTGTGTGTTTAATCTGAGATAGTTTTATTATTGAAGTAGAATTTTATATGGAATTGTAATTTGGGCATTTTGGTTGGGGGAGGGGTAATTAGTGGGTAATTTATAAAAATTTTCAAGTTTTTGACGGATTTGTATAAACAATTTGATTTTTAAACCCTCTAAAACAGAGTTGATCATATTAAAATTATAATAATGTTATGAGCTCCGTGGTTTAATGGGATTCACGCTTGCTTCTCACACAGGAGATGCAGGGTCGATTCCTGACCACGTACCAATGAGATAATTAATTTATCTTAACTAGATTATACGGACGTTCTAACGGTGATGGAAAACATCGTGAGGAAACCTTCATTACTCCATAGCTGCGGCGATGGGCTAGCCCCCCGTCACGTAAAATAGAGTATTGAATAATTGGCTCAAAGTGAGCACAAGTGTGCCTCTGCCACCCCGTATAGAAAAGAGCGTGACGCTACGTTATGTTATGTTATGTTATATTAAATGTCTCAAAAACAAACATTATATATGAAGTTATATTAAATTAACCGTCCATGCACGAAAAAAAAACAGCTTGACACGATGCGGAGAATTACTTATTTTCTCTTTACGTACTTAAAATTGTGATGACATTTAGTTTAGTAATTCTTTAAATCTGTAAATATAACCGAAATAAAATCAAAAATTCGCTAAGTGCATCGTCAATTAAAATAACTTAAGTTTTTAAGATTATCAAATAATTTAAAACAACACACACGCAAAAACTGAGCACAATAAATTCTGTTTTACTTTTGAATGTTGTCAAATTCCACGTTAATAGGTCTATTTACCTTAAATCGAACCTTTTCACAAAATTTCACGAGAAACTGTTGAGATCTGCAGAGGAGAAAAGCCAGATATAAATCCGGACAGAAACCCAGACTGAATCGGAAACGCTTCGTCCGCTCGGTCTATGAGAAATTATTCACAAGGTAAAATTTAACCATAATATAGACCTTTAGATAATAGGTAAATACTCGTTAGTGATCTTACTTAACGTTTAACGACCTTACTTTATGCCAAAGTTTAATCTATTGAATCCTCAATTGCTCTCCGTTGATAATAAAAAACGATTTCATTTTATGGCTTCCATTCTGTAAAATAGTGCTTCATTGAAGATCTGATATTAACTTTGAAGGCCGCACTCACTTAGAAAGACTTGTCCCATCTGTCTCTTACAAGATCATGGGGAATTTTCCTTGAATAGCCTCAGTCCTACCACTCCCCCTTCCTGACGCCCCGCCCCCCCCCGCGTAGTCAACACAGTGAAGGCCAGTGAAGGCTTCACCAGCGACCTACTCGACAAAACGAAAATTTTGTTACATTATTCACCCCATGCTGGACCAGTTATGCCTCATAATCTGCCACCACTCATTACCATAATAACAAGTTGTATTGCGGAAGTTGATCTCGACTGCTCACCTCGTGAGTCGTGAGCCCCGATCGCTGACGGCGGGTATGTCGAGTCAACTCTGGCGGTTGTCCCGAAACTTCGCTCCCCTCGCAACTTTTTCTATGTGTTTGTTTCATATTAGATTTGCGAAGTATTAAAAATATAAATTTAAATTGAAAAGGGATTGTAGAACACCATGATCTCACCAGAGGGCGAAGTGTTAGTTTTCAATTAAATTAAAATTGACTTTACTATCGCGTTGCCGTAAAACGCTATTTTGTATAGCAAAGTCACGTGACTAAAGAGCTTGCGACTTTTACGTGACTTTTTTATACTTAACTGGCGTTTTACGGCAACGCGATAGTAAAGTTAATTTTATTAAAAACTCACACTTGCCCACTGATACCGAGATCTGAGTTTGTGTGTATGTCAGGAAACTTGTTTTTTGTTATCTGTGTGCGTGACTGGTATGTGTCAGAGCATCTTGATTCAGCAGTATCGCGTCATCCCCTTTACTTAAAAAAATATATATTACATATTGAATGTGAACTGAATAATTGACATTAGTTCATTTCATTGAAGATAACAATGATTCATTGAGAGGATGTTGTGCAGGATGTTTTAAAGGAAATTTATATCGCATTAAGTTTCTTTTACACCCTAAACATCTTCAAAACGTAAGTACATTGATGCAAGACAATTCGTGCGGCGGGATAGGCGATCAGACTCGCGGGTCACACGCAACATGCCGAGAGCAGTAAGCTTACGGTTCTACTAACTGGTTGTAAGATATACAAGTCACAATATCTATGCATCTCGCTGGAAGGCTTCAACATTAGAGCGCCGTCATGATGTCACACGTCCAGGTTCACAGGTATTGCGACCGGGTAGTACCTGCTTGCTTGCCGAGCGCGGGCGTGGCGCTGTCGGCACTTCCGACAGGATGTTTTATTATTTAGATGCAGGGCACTCTCCTCGGCAGATCTTTCTACGAAGTGTTTTTATTTACTGTAGGCAGACAAAGATTCATTTACGTTTAGTCTACTCGTACCTAAGGTTTCTTGTATTTGGCAGTGCAATTTTTTCGTCTTCTTTATTTACTGCTAAATGATAATTACTTTTTTAGAGATGAGCTCGCCTTTATCCATGTAAGCATGAATTCTTATAAATAGACTTATATACTAATCCAGCAGAATAAATATATAATTATTTATTTATTCCGGAGAATTGCCATTACACCTCTTGCTAGTGCGGCTTATGGCGGCGGCGGCGGCGGCGGCGGTGGCGGTGCGGCAACGGATTACAGACTTCCTTGCGCATAATAAAAAGCCTGCTTCAGCACTTAAGACTTAGACAAGGAACGATTAATATTACAAACCTCAGCCCGGGTTTTTGTTGCACAATCCTCATGTTTATTCAGCGAGCTGCTTTGGAACATTCGAGGAGCTTAAATATTAATTACCGGGAAATATGAAAATTCATCAGGAAGTGCACTCGGCGACGGCTAGGCGACATTCTATCATTCCTCGGATGCAAGAACAGCACTATCGTTACAACAGACCATAGTTATTATTATTGTCTTCGGTTGACCGAATAGTGATAAAAGTATAATCTGTTGATCTAAGATTATTTGTCACAATAAAATCTATGAACGTCTAAAACTATAAGAAGAAATATAACCAACGGCAGGTGCAAGCTAGTGCCGCGTCAAGTGGCTTCGTCACAAAGCGGAGTGGGACAAAAACTTGTGAGCCGTGAGCCGTGTGTGTGACGGACGCGGCTCGTTACATAAATCCCCGACATCTGCTATATATGAGGCTCTATACTTGCATGTATATGTGTATGTGTATGTGTATGTAAAGGATCGACATAAATTGTGTTCCAGATCCCGGAGCGAGGCCCGCGCCGTCAGAGTCCGAGTCTAACGCGATACCTTCACTTATGACGGCGCGGCGGCGGCGGCGGCGGCAAGGGCGGGCGGCGGCGGTGCGAGGTACGGACAGGCCCAAAGATAATACTCATAGTAGATTATACACCAAGGGGATATAGTCATGTTTCATGTTGTTATGTCTCCCAGGATAGCCATCCTGACTTCTATTGTGGATTGACATTTTCTCACCTTTTGCGGGGCAATAAAAAGCAAGGTTACTAAAAATATCATTTTATTAAAGGAAATTAAAAGTGTAAATTTATGTTTGATAATATATAACAACTTGTTTTATGTAAGGTTTGCATATCGAGCAGGTGGAGAGAAAGAACATTATATTTGCATTTAAAACACTACAGGTGCCAGATGATCACACAATAATATCTAAAAAATCACAGATATTCCGAGGTAGTACGATGTTTATGACGTCGTTGTAAACAAATAAGGAAGTTATATGTGAATGTGTGTGGTTATGTAAAGTTCCCACTTATTACCTTTATTATTACGACTTAAGCATAAAGTTCCAGTCTAAAACTTGCTAAAGTCATTGAAATCGAAGACAGCGTCAGAAATCTCGTAGCTTGTACCCGCCTCCAGTGCTCGGGCGGGAATAATAGATAACTATTGAAAGATTTCGCTGAAAGTTAGAGCCGCGTGACACGTGCCGGTTATAGCCTCCCGATAGTTTCATTATTTCCTCCCACTGACACTTGAATATGGGGACCGGAACTGATTTTCAGGAAATTTATTGTTATTACAGTTTTAGAGTGACACACGACCAAATTAAAATCTATTTATGTACTCTGGGCATGTAAAAACCCCCTATAGAAACCTGAAATAATAAACATCACATCACATCATACATACGTGAACAATTATCCAGCTTTAGGTGAAATATATTACTAAATCCTACAATGTGCTGCTTAACTTGAATATACAGTTGTATTTATTATTGTGAGCGAGGACTGAGTGGCTCGGAGGCGCTGAAAGAGGCAACTCTCTTAAACGGCGCGATAAATGTGCGTGTGGACGATCCTTGTTTGTTCTACAAAGCCAGACAGACGCAGGTGTGCCGTAGGCAAAACGCACATAACTCTCTTCTTTACTGACACGACATACAGACTACAGTCGCACGCCGGGCACAATACGATCGGGGACACTTCGCTACGGTTCAGATACAATTTGATGCGAGGGCCTGAGATGGGTGTTGTAGGGCGCGCTTAATGTGGGTCACTCGAGATAGGACGAGACACTTCCAGCTTATTTACAGAAATAACGTATAAATAACGAGGCGGAGCTGGAAACCTGACAGACTTACCGGCCCGGTCCGGGGCGGCATGGCCAATTAGATTACTGCACTAAACAGTTAAAAAGTAGGCACTTGAATAAGTAAAAAAAAATATACATCTTCTAATAAAAATAATACACCGATCATGGTACGAGTCTGGCGGGACTGAAGTGAGTAAATTTCTCTAAAAAGAAAATAAACTTTGAAGTTGCAAAAACCGTTCTTGCATACACTATAAAATTGATGACATATTCGAAATGAAGATAAGAGGCAAAAAATCGGTCACGAAGGGTTCCCCACTTTGCCGACAGGGTGGCAACTGACGGGAGACGGAATAAAAGGTATGGCAGTTAAGGTTTAAATTAAGATAAAATTTAGTTTTAAGATGTTATATAATAGGGTTAATATTTGAACACCCAGTACTACTGGGTACCATCATATAAAACACAAAAATGACGTAAAACCTAGATACAAACAATGATGAATAAATAAACATTTTTGTAATAACTCGCTACTAACTGATCATTGACCTGCGGTCTACAGTTGAGGTTATGAGGTAGCTAGTGTGCTCCGTATTATCCACTGCTGCTTCGTTGGCTTGGGATAGGAGTGCATAAAATCAGGGAGTCGGTGAGCGAAGGAGGTCTTCGCAGCACTTGTGGGGATTCTGCAGACACGTTTAATTAAAAGTTCACTATATAGTGGGGAATTAATAATGGTTTTGTGCATAAGAACGACAGATCTCGGAATAAACAACCGACGGACACTGAGTAGTTCTGACTCACTGTAGATATGATCGGTGGGGTATCTTCCCGGTTTTCCAAACATGACCTTTAGAACTGAGCGCTGAGCATGCTACGTTAAGTAAATTACGTGTACTGGCCGTCGGAGGGGATTTTAAAAAGGAGAACGAGATGATTGTCCTTTTATAACTTTAATGTTTGAAAGTTACAATATTCACTTAAAATTAATTACAATGAAATGATCTCGATTGATCGACTAAACTAATGTCCTTTCGCTATCGCGATTGAAACGTAAAGGCGACGAGGTATTTGGTGACAGCTCCCACCAAGTAAATGAAAATGCACCATCAGGGTTTTTGGGTGGCATCGCGTGATGTTCGGGAAAATTCCATATCGCCCATCACCATGGCGATGGATAATATCGTAACACCTCCCCTCCTAGATGAGCAACTATTTGCCCATGTCTATACGGCGAATATTGCGGATCTTTTCTCTTTCGAAGACATATTCTTGATTGAAGTAATGTTCTGGGATTTTTCAGGTAGTGCAGATAGTTCCAAATCGCGGACAGTCGATGCGTTCTCTTTCTTTGTCTTCTTATGTCGCAAGTAAAATGCAATTGATGCAACTGTGCAGAATATCACCAGTACATACATAGGTATTTTAGTATGGTAGGTGGTCAGTAAGTCCATGGTGACTGATTTCATTGGAATTTCCATTTTTATTTGCTTCTGGATGTCATGCAGTTTATTCAAATCAATTGAAGTAAGGTTGTAATGAATTGGTCGATTCTCGGAAGATAACTGTATGTTTGAAGTTGAGGGTGGAAACATACTGATTTCGACAGGTTGTCCACGAATTTAATCGTTGAAGTTGATGATGGTGAATCTCGGTGCTCGGATACTGCAATTTCGAGGAAGTGTTGCTAGAAAACTGCCTTCTAGGATTTGATGCTGTTCTGGTCCGCAGAGAATCTTGACTTTTGTAAGTTTCGGGAACGAAATAATGTAGTGCTGACTGTCTAGCTCCGTAAGAGCCTCCTTGGACAGAGAGATAGGCGTGGGACTACACGTTTCATCTACCTCCTGTAAAGTTATCAGCGTATCTATACAGTCACGTTGTGTGCGGGTTTGGTGGCTCAGCTGTTGCTCGCAGATGTACCAGGTGTCGACCTTCGGGCATTCTGCCTCTATGTACACATACTCCTTAGAATTGGTTGCCAGGAATGGGAATGGTGGGATAATGACGTTATGGTGTTTATTTGGTACTGGGCAGAGTCTACAGACTCTGCCCAGTACCAAATAAATACCATTATAGGATGATTATAGATTATAGGATGATATGGAAGTTAAAGGAAATTTTAGGACAATTACGATCTTTTTATCTAAAAAATAACATCCTAAGCTAATTAAATAATAGTAATATCTCAAATCTAAACTTATAATTTGTTCAGGCTCATATAAAACGTTTAATTTTCTTATCATGTAGGTGATATCATTAAGTGATAGAATAGAATGGTGCAAAGTGCCTGTGCGACTAAAAGCTAAAATATTATCAAATCTATCTATCTCCGTACCTAAGTCTTGTACGTTTTCGCTAATCAAAGCGAATAACTGAGTCAGCTGGGTATAGTGCGTCAGTTGCACTTTATCTGAGGTAGAACTGTTTATGAAATGTGATAAGATTTTCGCTAACTTTTGTAGTGTTATGTTACTTACATGCCATTTTCCAGTCTGTTCAGCTGGATACTTGCTGAGCTGTATAGCTGTATATTTTGTATCACCTTTATTTTCATAGGACCCTGTAACGTTTTAAACCATAAGAACACAATAACAAATCATTTTCACTTCGTATTTTCACACTATCAGCACTTCTAAATCGATAGCGAAGGGGTTTACCTTTGGTGACCTTGTATGTGGTTTTCTCCGAAACTCTGCAATCTCGGGCTTCGTGCGCGCTGGTGCGCTACCTTTTTATCTATCGCTGTTATGTAATTTTGGCTATGTGAACTTGTTGATTTCTTTATTACGAGCCTGAAACCAAAATTTGACATATTACTATGTTGTTGTTTATCTGGTTGTCATGGCAATGTCCATTCAAACTCGTTAGCGGTCTGATATGTTTACTTCAATACTTTTACGAAAATACTTTTTTCCTCTTGGCCATTCACAAAAATTGCTTTTAATTTAAATAATTTTTAGAACTCTCCAAAAAGGGTATAAGAGCGGAACATTTCTGAAATTCTGGAGTCTCACTTCAGCTTTTGAGCAAGAAGCATCACCTAAAGGCCTTATCCCGGGGACGCACTGCCCCGGGATCCTGCGAGCCTCTGCTGCTACGCCTCCTGTCTTGGCGGGCCTCTACCCTGGCCGGCGCTTCGTGGGTCTCCACTTCACCTGCCCGTTCTCTACTTCACCTGCCCGTCGGTGACTTCAGGCCGACACGTTGCGGGCCTCTACCCTGGCCGGTGCATCGCTACCAGGGCCACTACTTCTGCTGCCCGTCGGTGTCTCCAGGACACTGATGACCGATTGGCCGCCGGCCACGCTCTCCAACTGCAACGGCTACATCGCCCACCAGTGCCTCCACTGACCGGTTCGCAGGACGTCTGCTGCTTCTTCTGCTCCACTGACCGGTTCGCCAGACGTCTGCTGCTCCTTCTGTTCCTACTCTCCGTGTCCTCCGCTTTTTTTTTATCTGATACCTGTATTTTTTATAAATCTGTCTCACTTCATCCACCCTCATCTTCCTATCATTTTTCTAAATAGTCACTGTATTTACACCTAATAAACTGTCATTTCTAAATTTTATCCTGGTTGTTGTTTCTTGTTAGGTTAGGTTCATATCGTTACACGACATTTTGCCTGATTAGTGGTTAAATTATTCAAAATCTGAGTTTGTTGGATCGTCATTTCCTTGTATAAGGAAATATGGTTATTGAAACTTTCAGAAATATCATGTTCATTTTTCTGTAAATTTTGAAGTATATTTTCATATCTCAGGGCATCGCTATAGTCGAGATTGCCGGTAATACTTTTTATAAATGTACCCAAGGGGTTAAACAAACCACGCTTAACTCTTTTAGGCTGAAAGGTATCTAGTTGCAAAGAAATTTTATCTATTTTATGAGAGATGCGAATAATATGATATTTGAATAAGAGATAATTCTGATTATTAATACTATTTGCTGCGTCAGTGAGTTAAGATTTAGCAGTAGTCAGTTGTGTTTGTAAAAGGTTTAGGTCTATGTCTTGTATTAAAGTATGGTAATGGCATATAATCTTAGTTGGGCCTAGTTTAAAGGGTAAGATACCAGGTCCTTCGTCTAGTCTTTCAAGTCGTATGTCTTGAGCTCGGGCCAGGTTGGCCAGGATTAGTACGGTTCTGCAACAAATCAAGATATCTATATTTAAGGGTTCTTTTTAGGCGATTTTTGGCTATAGGTCCACGTTTTTTAGAGGTGTAAATGTGAATAGGTAAGTTAGAGACGACTTTATCCTGGGTGAATCTAGGCGCGAGTTTCTATCTAGCAGCTGCTGGGTTCCGGATGAACACTTCCTGATCTGTACTATACCCTACTGTGGGTTCTCTACTCTGGTTATGTTGCGTCGTCAGCGCTTCACGGTCGGCTCGCGATGAGTCGTGTATTATTTGATAAACTGTGTCCATTTTATTGCGGTGTTCCAGTGGGTATTGTTGTAATAATCTTTCAGTTAAATTTAAGTCGGTCGGGTCCCGAGGGTCAAAATGTCCAGTTATGCGGTCAAAAGGTCTGCATTTCGTTAAACTATGTACAGAGCTATTGTATGCTATAAGAGCGTAAGGTAAAAGATGTTGGGCTGGCTCATTCCTGTGCTGAAACTTCAGCAATCTCAGGTGCTCTAGGAGTGTACTGTGGAATCTTTCTATCATACCATTTTCGTTAGGAGCATGCGCTGCGGTGGTATGGTGGTGAATCTTATGCAATTTCAGGAACTCTGAAACGACTTGATTTGTTAATTCAGTTCCACGGTCGGTCGTCAAATTCTGGGGAAATCCGTAACGTATGCTGAAAGTTAATAGGGACTTGACTATGCTAGGGGCAGTGCTGTCAGGTATTTTGTAAGCTTGGGCAAATTTGGAAAACGCGTCTATAATAGTAAAGTATTTCTCATGTTCGATAGTTAAAACGTCTGCGTGAAGTAATTCGAATGGTTTTCTCGGTGGCGGAACAATTTATAACTTTGGGTTTATAGGGTTACAGTCGTATTTCGCAGAACTACACACGTTACAATTACTGATGAATCTAGTAATAGTTTATTTTAACTTAGGCCAAAAGTATCGATGGTACAATGATGGTGGATGGATACCACGGTGATTGGTTTTTGCTTGTTGTTTCTTGCTTGTTGTTTCTTTTGTAAAACTGGAATGAAGCGCAGTCCTTATTCATTTATTATAAACATAACATAACATTTACATACAGGTGCATACATTGATTCTGGCCCCGATTAGGATAGCCTGTGTCGTGGAAACGAGAAGCAGGGACGTCACAAACATGTTAACTTCCAAGACCTGGCGTTCTCCCCTCCCCAGACGGAATTCGAACCCGGGACCTCTCGCTTGGGAAACACAGCCTCGACCGTCACATCATAGAGGTTGTAATTATTGCTAAATATGTCTGTGTAAAAGAATAAAATTATATATGCAATGGATTCTCGATTATTCAGTGAAGTTAGGCGTTATATATAGCCTGCGCTGGCCGGTAGCACCACATACCTTATGCCGCGCTATTCCAATCGCGCGCGTTAACTGGATTTGTGTAAGCTCTTTGATTACTTCTTTGAGCGCCTGTTCTGCTGTACGTTACACTGATAGTGGTTTAGCAAATGCAGTAAATAAGAATTCACTGGAGCATACTTTCAGATCGTTTATTCGAATACTTGTAGATCGTTTTGGTCACATTAAACTTTCTATTTGCCTGATCGATACCTAGAGGATTTATTAAATTGGATTCAATTTGGTTTTGTTTTAGGCTATAAGAGCGGCTTGCAGAAGCTGCTGAAATCTAGAGTCTTAAATCGATTTTACATCTGTCAAAATGTATTATGTTAAATCGATTAAACACGCTTAAGCAAGCCGTCGCAGAAGTCGTCGCAAATCAATCGAGGCCAACTGGCACTTCGCGGGTTTCGAAAGGGATAGACTAATGTAGGTCTAGAACATTGTAAAGAGCGCTATTTCGTTAAGATTTCGCTCGCGCGACTAAGCTGGGATTAAACCGCGAGTCAGTGGGTCGGACGATGCCGACAGGAATTTAATTAGAGACGTCTAACGGTATCCGGAAGCGCGGGGGTAAGAAGGGGGGGGGGGATAATGACGCAGTTAACCAATATGCGTATGGGCGTGTACCACAACTAAAGTAAATAATCATATTCGATAAAAGTTCTTCAGCATTGGGTGCCTTCGTGAATCTACTGCCAACATATACATGCGCACAATAGCTTATAAAATGCCGGGCCCGTTATTCAGAAGGGTCCATCACAGTGACACAAATGAGATGTTTGTAGCTTGACGGCAGTCGACGTTGCGCACCGCCCGCTTTAATCCCGAAGGACTCCGCTGCATGTCGTCATTATGTACCTATGTATAATATACTTTCTCATTATAAATACCTCAAAAGTAAAAAATAATGAGCGAATGTGGTGACGCGTGGAAGGGGCATGTCGTCGTGACTGTGTGACCAAACGTTCAGTAATGGCTAAATTCAGTGGAAGCTCGTTACTGACCGCTTTGATTTACTTCAGCTCTATTGGAGCGGAAGTAAGAATGAAAAAAGATTCGGCGATTGCGACGTGGATACTCTTGGAACTATTTCTAAGGGTAAATATTTCAACTAGTTCCTATTTTATTTCTGTAATCATTCACGCTACGGTTTGGTTTAATGATGTCTGACAATTAATATTTACTAGGTACCTGGACTAGAGCATTAATTTTCAGGACATAAAACAAAAAAAAAACTTTCATTACAAAACATTTACCGTCAGCCATTGGAAGTATCAACTTAGCCATAATAGGCGTCGTGAATGGAATCATTCCGATCCCATCGTCATTATCATCAAATATATCTGCTACGCTGCATCTTTCATCATGATTCATGGAACGCCGAATGGCGCGGTTCGTCTTGCTTTGTTCGCGCTCTCATTTAGCAGATTATTCAGGCGGCGCTTGAAGGGAAAAGACAGGGATTTTTCAGCGGCTCCTGAAAGCATCGTCGCGTCGCTCCGCTTCACGGCGCTTCACAATTTTTACAATATGACTCCATTTTGTTACCGCAGAGTGAGCACTGGGCGCCGCGGCCCCGGAACCGCCGGTTAACGGGTAGTAGGGAGCGTGTAACGGATAGTAGGAGCGGCTAGCGAACAGTTGAAACTTAGTAGAAGGGTGAGTGACATCAATCTGGTGGCTCGGTAGAAACCCCGGCAAATCGATCAAATGTCTTAACTTAAATACAACACTTACAATTTCATAAAAATGGTTTACCTTCCTATAACCTAGTGTATGTTGTTGATTTATTGTCACCTCGATAGAATATTTTTTTCTTCAACGTTGCACTTGTCCTGGTCCTGAGGACCCTACTGCCGCACGCCTCTGTAATGTAATGCATTCCGCCTCATCGTTGATGATTCATCCCTTGTCTTTGTTTCTATACAGCGAGCGTCACGATGTACATTTCTCTCTGCTAAGTGGCATGGCGGATGACATCTCTTCCTGTCGACTGACTGCTACTAAGAGTATCGTGATGCACCGAGCACTGGAGTCCTGATGTCTCGCACAATGGCCGCCGCGCCGTCGCTCGGATGCGCATATAATTTAATTAGGGCTTTTAGTCGTAGCTTTTAATGGGTTTGCTTGAATATGGATTCCAAAGTGAGATGCAGTTTGATAACTACATTACACAATACTTACTATGATACTTACAATTAATTTAAAAGAGACCGAGAGAGAGAGAAGAGAAGATTAATACAACAGTTTACAGTATTAATATTAATATGTCAGCAATCACCAGTGGTAGCCGAAAATAATGAATGCTATTTAATCTTATATGATCGTTATTAGTGGAGTGTGCGTAACCGAACTGATATCTAATTAACAGGTCCTTAATATCTATGGTATTAGAATTAACAAACAGAGATTTCCAATTTGGCTTACTTTGAACCAACTACAACCGTTCAACTAAAGATATTAACATCCCTCCGATGAATTCGGGCGAAAAGTTATTCGCATCGGTATCCTCTTCATATGTTACGTGATCCACTGCCTGGAGACATATGTTTCAAGTCATCTCACTCACACCGGTCTTCTGGTTTCAGGGCGAAGTTATCGCCAATTTCATGTGACCCTCGCGGGAAGGGACGTGGTTTTATCATAAATAGGTGTTGTTTTACAGTCTTAACGAGTATAAAAGCTTGTATTTAATCAGAGTGTCAAACTTATGCACAGTTTAACATTGGACTCGACTCCGGGTGCAACTACAGAAACACTTTAAAATAAATTTGGAAATTTTGCTTTGGGTGATGTTTGTTAAGAAAAACGATGAAGATAACAATAATTCCGGCGTGTTCGAGTGTATTACACGAAAGGGACACGAATCTGTGGTAGTTTTTATACCCGAGTGCTAAGCAAGGCTATACCTGACTACGAAACGAAACAAGTGATGCGAGTTTTTAGATCCGAAAGACACTACCGGCCATGCATGTGGTCAAAGAGAAGCACAGTTAAGAAGATTTATTTTTTAACGTAAGTCTAGTCTCTAGTCTCTATACAAATTATTAAAGCCCTTACTCAAAATCCGGTATAATATAAAAATCAAGCTTCTAAGCATATAAAGGCATAACAATAGGATTGTTGTGGTTTTATATAGGCCACATCTATGACCGCATCGTTTTTCTCCTTCACCTTTGTTCAGCCGCATCTATGCCGCCACCATCACAGTGTCTGCTGCCACACAGCCTCACTCGCCTCATTGAGTAAGTTTTTCCTTAATCTCTCCACGACTTACTAAAACTCACGTAGGATTTCGAGAAACACTCAAATCCAAATGTCGCTGTACTCGTGATCTACTCAAAGTACAAGGGTCCTGAGCACAGATATCTCATCATAAGAGATAGGGCGTTCAGCCTATTTTGTATGCAAACCGACTGTCGCAAGGTGAATTAACGCACACAACTTATCATTAAATAAACGCAATGAACACGCACACATAATAACCACTTACACATTTAACCCTACTCTCGTATTGGTAAACACAGGCAAAACAGTTACGTGGTTGTATACGTGCGCATGAGGCGCACATTGTTTCATAAAGCACGCACACAGCAGCAATTGCATGAATATGTGGGGACAGGGTGATGAAAGGTTATCGATAGTTATGTCTTTCGCGAATTATCTTCTAGAACAGTAAAATTTGGCCTGGGAGACAATTTAGATCGGGTTATTCATTAGTGTTCTATATTGTGTTGTAAACTATTTAGACAAGTAAAATAAAACTCTTTCTTATATAACAGTCAAGAAAAGTATTTATTATTGTAACATATTGTCGCATAGCAGTCAGAAACTACATGGGTGTTGCCGACAATACCTATACATACAAAAAAAATATTACTCAAAATAAGTACATTTTAAGATACTCAGTGTTACACAATATTTTCTTAAAAATAAGCAGAGCATATTGTACTCCTCTTCACTGGCCACTAAATAGGTACTCTAGCTGTTGCTGTAATCCATTTTTCTTTAATTTCCGAATTGCATGTATTTTTTGATTTAAGGTCCCAACCTTAAATCAAAAAATTGCATTGAAAAAATGAAAATAGTCTTGTACACTTAACGTGCTCTCTGAGGCACGGGGATGACCAGAAAATGGTCACCCATTATAAGCATCAGTTACTTAACCAGAGTGGTTATGTGTACTCTCATTTACCAGCTGAGTCAAGGGGCATTTTAAAATACATACTGTACAAGAAAGGTTTAATTCTGTAACTCGAACTTTCATATAGGCGTACATTTTTTCGAAAGTCGATAAAGAGTCATCACTAATCTACCACAGCGTGGCACCGCTCGCATCATGGACATTACATTTATTTCCTGTCTCTCTCGCTAGTAGGTAACGCTAATGAGTATGAGAGAGACGGAATCTGGATGCGACTCAATAGCATTACTTCCTCGTAATATTTCGTTAATCGTGTTGTATTATTGAAGAAATATTGTATTTTCAGTATTTACCTGTGAAATGGTATACCCTTGTTATAGAAATTTGTTGAATCACTGCGATTTTCACATAGGACAACTGCACAGGCCGGAATTACAGAAAATAAATAAATTAAATAAATTGTTGTCAGTTTTCTAAGGCGATCGGCACGTGCACTCGGGAATTTTCGCTGAAAGCAAATAAATGCACTGTATGCACACTGGGCATACAACGGTCAGACGTTACGCGGCGGCTTGCCCTCTCTCTTATATTCAATGCTCTGTGGGGGTGAGTAAAGTGAAGCCCCCTTTATCCTTCGTGTTAGGTTGAATATGTAAGAACAACATAAAATACTTCAACACAAACTTAAGCTCACATAAATTATTTTACACCTATCTTTCTAATAAACATCCTGTGCAATACTGTGTATTATAGACAGAAAATATTAAGAAGAACTATTTGTTTTATGTTATCTTTAATAAACCATATTTGATTAAGAAAATAAGGGTGTCATTACTTTCAAAAATCCCTCTTGGTGAGTATTAAAAGCCCCTACTAAAAGACTCCATGTTTAGGTATTTGACGTCACCTAGCTGCAAACAGAGACAGCGCGCAGTTCGCAGTGCGCTTGTGAGTATAAAGTCTGTTGCTTTCTCGCACACGCCGACTATGCGAAGTTGATACTTTACGCGCTACCTATCGCCTGTTCGCCGTTACCACCATGCAGCTTCATGCCTTTTTCTAAATGTATTGACTTCATACGACATTGATATGATATGCATCCAGGGATCTTAAATTAGCTCTCTTTAGATCTTAAAGTACCTATAGTAATAGTGATTGAATGTTTGCTGAACGATATATTTATCTACTTGAATTTCACGAGTTGTTTTGTGTAGGTAATTCAAGGTTAAGACGAAATAATTAAAAACCCAGCCAAGTGCAAGTCGGCCTCGCGCACTAAGGGTTTCGTACCATCTATCTATAATATAAAAATGAATCGCAAAATGTGTTGGTAAGCGCATAACTCAACAACGCCTGGACCAATTTGGCCAAATCTTTTTTTTAAATGTTCGTTGAAGTTCAAGGATGGTTTTACGGCGAGAAAAATTAGAATTATTGCTAGAAAAACCCTAAAAATAGCCCTTTTCTTTTTCCCATACAAATGATTTGTAACTAAAATGTAGTCAATTTGAGCTTTATTGCTATGGTATAAAGTTCATTTTAAATTACAAGCACTCACTGTTGTCTAAGCAATGTAGGTGTGTTCCTAACGTCAAAGATCATATCTATCAAAACAATGTGCGTGTGTGCGTTGGAGCACAGAATACATAGTTGGAGGAGTTTAATATCGCGTTCCGAAACTCGCGTTTCTTTTGTATTAGTTTCGGCACGCGAGATAAAATGCATCAGTTTCCACGTCATTACATCAGTCAAACAAAAATCGCGTTACCAACAGTGTTTTATTATTTTTAATATCCAAATTTTAAATAAATAAAACAATTCGTACGGCTTAAAAGGATTTGACTTCAAGTCATTTCAAATTTAAAAAAAATAAAAGTTGTCTGTTACCTAATCTACTGAGTTTGCTTTTGTCAACTGATACACGAAACAAATTCGTATATCGTGTTTTGTGCAGAGTGTTTAGTTAGTTAGTGTTCGTTTAGTTCGTGATTAGTGAAAAAATAATTTATATTTGATATGCCTCCTATAAGACGAAGCAATTTAGGTAGAAGAACCAGAAATGCTACAAACCAAGCTAATTACCGATCTAATCGTACTGCACAAGAACGTGACGACGGAAATGAACGTGAAAGAATTCGGATATCACAAACGCGTGAAGCGCGAGCGCGACATTCAACTAATAATCGCGCAAGTTTGAATCGAGCTGCTTTCAGTTACGATGTGTCAATTGACTACAGTAACTACCAATGTGTTGTTATTGGTTCTATGAACTCGGTTTGCTCACACTGTAAGGCATTAAAATACAAAAACGAAGCCAATGGATTGTGTTGCGCAAATGGTAAAGTGAAATTGATACCATTGGATCCACCACCAGAACCATTGTACTCATTGGTTTCAGGAATAGGAACAGATTCTATACACTTTTTGACACATATCCAACAATATAACAATTGCTTTCAAATGACTTCATTTGGGGCAACAAATGTAGTTCGGGAAAATTTTATGCCAACTTTCAAGGTATGTATTATAGCAGTTACTCATAATTATTTTAGCGAACAAAATTTTCTGTCACCAAAGTTAAGATGTGTCACTAATCTTCAATTTCTTAATCATTACGAAATATATCACTTAGTCATCATATTATATGGTGATTCAGTTTCAGTGACACTTTTATTATATTTTATATTTGATAGATATTAGTTTAAAGTAAATATATACTTTTTAAGATCAAATATTATTTAAGTTTGATCACTGACAATCCATTAATTTATACCACACCATAATATTTTTTTTTTATTTACAGATACAAGGGCAAATATATCACAGAGCAGGTTCACTGTTACCAGTGTCAGATAGCGACAACAAATTCCTGCAAATTTATTTTATGGGCAATTCACCACAAGAAATTGATCTGCGTTGTGCACATAACAACTTAGTAAAGAGGTCTATTGTAGAACAATTACAAACTTTATTTCATCAACACAATCAATTGATTATATTGTTTAAAACTGCCCTGGATCTGATGCCATCCGATAATCACAAAATTGTAATCAGAGCTGATAAAACATCTGCAGGTCAACATACAAGACGTTTTAATGCACCAACTATTGATGAAGTTGCTATCGTTGTAGTTGGAGAAAACTTGGAATCCCGTGATATTGTTTTACATCGTCGGAATGATCAATTACAACATATAAAGGAAACACACCGCTCATATGATGCACTGCAATATCCCATTATATTTTGGCAAGGTGAAAATGGCTACGATTTCTCAATAAAAATGATAAATCCCATTACAGGTAACTAAAATATTAGTTTAGCTATGGCGATAACATCTCAGTCATTATATTATGTATTTTAATTTTATATTTGAATGTTATTAAAACAAAATCTATTTACAGGTTCTGAAACCAACAAAAAAGTCAGTTCAATGAACTATTATTCATACCGCTAATGATTCGGGAAAATGAAGATAATCACATATTGAAATGTCGGCGATTATATCACAAATATGTTGTTGACATGTATGTTAAAATTGAAACGGAGAGATTAACATTCATCAGGTTGAATCAAACCAAACTCCGATCTGAAGAGTATATTCACCTTCGAGATGCAATTAATACTGATGGAAATGCACAGAATGTCGGTTGGATGACTATTCTTCCAGCAAAATACATCGGAAGCCCTCGGCATATGCACGAATATGCTCAAGATGCCATGTCGTATGTTCGTCATTATGGTACAGCAGATTTGTTCATCACATTTACATGCAATCCGCAATGGATAGAAATCAAGCAGGAGTTATTCTCTGGGCAATCACCCATTGATCGTCATGATATTACAGCCAGAGTCTTTAGACAAAAGTTGAAATCTTTAATGGATTTCATCGTAAAACATAATGTGTTTGGTGAGACACGCTGCTGGATGTATTCTGTGGAGTGGCAGAAACGAGGATTGCCACATGCACACATTTTGATTTGGTTAGTTGAAAAGATAAGGCCAAATGAAGTTGATGCAGTGATATCAGCTGAAATCCCTAATGTACTATCGAACCATCTGAATCATGACCCACCATAAGCTTATTTTGCTAAACCCCTTAAATGCAAGTAGGTCGAAATTCGCTTGAAGGTTTATTTCCTTGGTAACGAACTTGTTATCATTTGATAAGACACTGACATTTTGATAGATCTTACAAATTTGAAAGTTTCAAACGAATTATCAGGCAAGTGGGTCATGATTCAGTTGGTTCGATTGTACAAGTAGATCCTGGATTGCATGAGGTAGTTATCAAAAACATGATACATGGTCCCTGTGGAACTCTTAATCAAAATTCACCGTGTATGATGGATGGTAAATGTTCAAAACGATATCCACGGACATTAATATCGGAAACAATTACTGGTAATGACGGTTATCCATTGTATCGTCGCAGATCGACAGCAGACAATGGAAAATCAACAATTGTCAAATTAAATCAACAAGATATTGAAATAGATAATCGTTGGATTGTTCCATATTCACCCATTTTATCAAAGACATTCAGAGCACACATCAACGTTGAATCTTGCCATTCAGTGAAATCTATTAAATACATTTGCAAATATGTAACCAAAGGGAGTGATATGGCTGTGATTGGAATTGGTGCAGAGAATTCCAATGATGAAGTTACCCAATACCAAATAGGGCGCTATGTCAGTAGTAATGAAGCAGTTTGGCGAATATTTTCTTTTCCTATTCATGAGAGACACCCTTCTGTTGTTCACTTAGCTGTGCATTTAGAAAATGGACAAAGAGTGTATTTTACAGCACGGAACGCAGAACAAAGAGCTGCTCAGCCACCATCTACTACATTAACCAGTTTTTTTGAGACATGCCAAAACGATGATTTCGCACAAACATTGCTATATTCTGAAATGCCAAAATATTATACATGGAATCAATCCTCAAGGAGATTTATACGACGGAAACAAGGAAAACCAGTTCCAGGATAAACAGATGTATATTCCACCGATGCGATTGGCCGGATTTATTCAGTACATCCAAGCAATGATGAATGTTTTTATTTACGACTGCTATTAGTCAATGTACGTGGCCCAACATCATTCCAACAGTTACGAACTGTTGATGGTGAATTGTGTGGATCCTACAGAGAAGCCTGTCAACGTTTGCAATTGCTTGAAAATGACGCTCATTGGGATCAAACTCTCAATGATGCTGTAATATCATCACACGCTCATCAAATACGAACATTGTTTTCTATAATCATATCTACATGCTTCCCATCAAACCCAATTGATTTGTGGATCAAGTACAAAGATTATATGTGTGATGATATTTTGTATCAAATACGGAATAGAATGGGAAATCCAAATATACAAATCAGTGAAGAAATTTACAATGAAGCATTGATTTCAATTGAGGACATGTGCTTGATAATGTCAAACAAATTATTAATTCAATTAGGCCTGACCGCGCCCAATCGTCCAATGCATGACGCTTTTAACCAAGAGTTGCATCGAGAAAGACTGTATGATCTCAACGCTTTGAAAGAATTAATTCAAACAAATCTTCCACTGTTAAATGAACAACAGAAGTATGTATTTGAAACTCTTATGAAAGTAACAAATGATGAAACTGGAGGGATTTACTTCTTAGATGCACCTGGTGGTACAGGAAAAACTTTTTTGATTTCATTAATATTAGCAACAATTCGCTCACAAAATAAAATTGCACTTGCACTCGCTTCGTCGGGAATCGCAGCAACTTTGCTTGAAGGTGGTCGAACAGCCCATTCAGCACTAAAATTACCATTAAATATGCAAAGCAATGAAACTCCAACCTGCAACGTTTCGAAGAACTCTGCAATGGCAAAGGTTTTGCAGCAATGTAAATTGATTGTTTGGGATGAATGCACGATGGCACATAAAAAATCTTTGGAGGCTTTAGACAAAACTTTAAAAGATCTACGGAGCAATAATAACCGATTTGGTGGTGCAATGATTTTATTAGCAGGAGATTTTCGTCAAACATTGCCAGTGATTCCACGATCAACGCCAGCTGATGAACTCAATGCATGTCTAAAGTCCTCCAATTTGTGGAAACATGTCAAAGTACTTCATTTAAGCAAGAATATTCGTGTCGAGTTGCAAAATGACCAATCTGAAAACATATTCTCTAAACAACTCATTGACATTGGTAATGGCTATTTTCCTATAGACATGTTGACTGGCTGCATTAACTTTCCTCAAAGTTTTTGTCAGTTAACTCGATCAAAAGATGAATTTATTCAGAAGGTGTTTCCAGATGTCTCTCAAAATTACAGAAACCATAATTGGTTGAGCGAACGAGCTATACTGGCTGCAAAAAACATAGATGTAAATGAATTAAATTTCAAAATTCAAGAACAAATTACAGGCGAATTGAGGATATATAAATCAGTTGATTCGGCTACTAATCAAGATGATGTAGTCAACTATCCACAGGAATTTTTAAACTCGCTGGATTTGCCAGGATTGCCACCTCACAATCTTCAATTAAAGGTTGGATCGGTGGTTATAATGTTGCGAAATATCAACCAACCGCGTCTTTGCAACGGTACACGGTTAGCGATAAAAAAATTACTAAACAATGTGATAGAAGCAACTATACTCAAAGGAAAGTATAAAGGAGAAGATGTTCTCATACCGCGCATCCCAATGATTCCGACTGATGTGCCATTTGAGTTTAAACGACTACAGTTTCCAGTGCGGCTTGCTTTTGCTATGACTATAAACAAGTCCCAGGGGCAATCATTAAGTGTTTGTGGTATTAATCTAGAAAACCCATGTTTCTCACATGGTCAATTGTATGTTGCCTGTTCCCGTGTTGGAAAACCATCAGATTTGTTTATCTATGCGCCAGGTAATCAAACAAAAAACATCGTATACCAC
This sequence comes from Argyresthia goedartella, assembly GCA_949825045.1. NCBI lineage: Eukaryota > Metazoa > Arthropoda > Insecta > Lepidoptera > Argyresthiidae > Argyresthia > Argyresthia goedartella. The sequence continues at coordinate 31,302,673 of OX463826.1, read as the reverse complement.
AAAGCACTACAATGATAATAATAATAATTATGATTCACATGATTAACAATAAAGCGATTACTTACTTTTAAATCCTTATATATGTTTTATTTAATTATTTTTTATTCACAACGCCCTATCACCAGGGTGACGGTTCTGTTCAGGAGAATTTTTTAAAATACGTAGGCACAAAAACTGCCACATTACAAATCTTTTTGACAGGACGAAGTCTGTCGGGTCAGCTAGTTATCTATAAAAACGGTATGGAACGGTACGGTATGGAAGCCCCCTTAAATATTAATTTTCTTATTTTTTAAGTGAATAATATACTCAATATTCTGTGAATATTTCTATCGTCTACCTGTTACCGTTATCAATATCGAGCAAAAAACGTTTGTTGTATGGGAGCCGCCCTTAAATATTTGTTTTATTTTAATTAAATATGTATTTTAAGTGAATATATAACTTAATATTCTGTGAATATTTCAAGCGTCTACCTGTTGCCGTTATCAATATCGAGCAAAAAAACTGGTCAAGCGAGAGCTGCAAAATGTTGTTTACAAAATTATTGGTGCGGCTACTGTCACACTCCATGTACGTTACCAGGTGCATTCATAAGTTTGTATGTGGTATTGAAAGAATTGTTGCATGGGAGCCCCTTAAATATTTATTTTATTCTGTTTTTAGTATTTGTTGTTGTAGCGGCAACAGAAATATGTCATGATTCGATTCAAAATAGTTACGTTTTGAACATAATTTCATAACATTTCAGTTAAAAGTTGAGGATCTGTATCGAATGATCGATTCAGAGATTCGATTCATGGCATTCAACAAGTCGTTCAGTCTTTCTTTCGGTCACATTGTCTGTGGTTGATTTTATATAAAAAGGGAGTGATTCGAGGCACGAGCCTCTCTCTGCTGTGTGACTTCGTGGAATAAACATCACTGGATACGGATACCACCGAGTTTCATTTTATTTCAGAAGTGGAAACCTACAACCTGCATGTGAGTTATTGAATTTGACATTAAAATTATTGTGTGATGTGAAATTTCACTTGGTTTTACCGCGGTCATGCTGAGATGGACAAGACATTCACGCTATTGTTTTTTAATAACCAAAGTTCCATTTTGAGAGACACTCCGACATCTGCCAATATTAAGCGTGGGACAGGAAACATTAGAATTTAAATAACAGCATTCTTTCTTAGTAAAGACTATTATTCAATCTCTGTCCAGACGACACTTTGGCAACCATAAAATTTCTCTTTAAAACAACATAAATTGCGTTGTAAAACGATATCCTTGACGTAAATTACTGCTGCCATGAACTTGAGAAATTAGACTTCCTGTATGACATTGTACTGGCATTGGACAAACATTTTTTGTTTTGTTGTTTTAGGGCTGAACTATCGCTTGTATAGGGATAGTTGAGATGACATACGCAACGGGTGGTTTGACAAGGAAATATCGCATGCACTTCTCGAAGTTTCGGTGTAAAACCATGTAGGGTTGTCATTTATGCTATGCGCAAATTTAACATGTTGACTTTGCTAAATGGGTTGAATGGAGTCCGAATTGGTTGGTTGGCAATATTATTCCGTAGAAAGTAAAATTCGTTACGTACGACAATCTAGTAAATATTTAATCTGACATTGCTGTACTTTAATAATCAGCTGAGAGAACACACTCTATAAAGAACCAATGGGAATGACTCTGGTTAGTAAAGGGTAAATACTTATGAAACACAATAATCGTACTTGCGTACGGTATAACTGGCATATTTTTATTAATGCATCGCGATTTTGAATATTAAAATGAAGTGTAATTTTCCAAATAGTGTACCATCCGACAACCAACCAATTTATAGATCACTTTTAGACATAGGCCTAATCAGTGACAGCCCTGGAACATACGATGACGTGGTTGTAGTCATAAATTAAGCAATGTACTGGCCGCTTTCTTTTTTATCTGTTGAAGGAGCGAGGACCAACGAGGAGAGGGGAGGGTTGCTGGCTGTGCGGGGAAGTAACCCTGGACTTGTGGAAGAGCATTCGAGATCTAGCAGCCGATCGATCACGTACCTAGATCATCGTTAGAGTTAAAGTAGAATAACCCATTTTCATATTTTTGAGATCATATTGTGAAATTATCCATACCTCTCAACTAGAAATATGTGTAAAAGTATAGTGCAATAATAGTGATAAGTTCCTGAACTCAGCTACATTCGGTAATGTACCTTTATTGATTTTATTGATTGATAAGTTATTTTCACTACTTAGTGGTGAGTTAAGCTACTATTGAACAAGAAGGTGACGTGTGAAGTTACCTGAACCATAGACCATTTCGATGTGGCCTAGCCTTCATGAACTAGCCAAAACTAATTAACTAATGTTTAATGCACTGATGTATGTAATAAATATTATGTAAGATGGTCTTCCCATAGTAAGCCAAACAAGGCTTGAGTTATGTCTACTAGACGACGACATATTAATAGAGATAAATACTAATATAATACCTATATCCAAGGCTAAGAAACAAATATTCATCTTACAAATAGTTGGTCTTACCCAGATTCGAACCCGGGACTATTCATTTTGTAGAGAGGGTCACTACCCGTTAGGCTAACCGGTCGTCAATTGTGTTTAATTGTAAATGTTGAATGGGGTGTTTGTAGCAGCCCATTAATGTCTCACCGAGGGGTACAGGCCTTTACCCGGATAAGAGTAAGTGTTCAGGCTTCTCGGCACCTAATGACCTCGTAGGGGCCCATCAGCTACGAGGTAGCGTAACGATCAGTTGCCAAGAAGTGTGAACGTCGGCGATTCACCGAGCTGAAGTAATTGGGGTCGATCTAACCTGGTCTGTGCTTCGGTCCCGTCAACCTCCTGTCTCTCTGCAAGGCCCGGGTGCACCCTAGGCTCTTCTTGGTAGACAGGTTCTTCAGCCAACCAGCTACGACTGGCGGGCCAGCTTCGATGGGCACAGTGTTCCAACACAGGTTATGTTACGTGGTAAAAAACCAATCGGCCACGTAAATGCGAACTTTATCTGGTTCGGGGAACCACAACACACTCAGCTATATAGACAATCCTGAGGGAAACCCGAATACATTCCAGATGGCCTGCGATTTAATTTCAATACCCTAACCAAAACGCGTTTACATTGCGAGGGCTTTCGTCTGTCAGTTGTCAAAACTGCTAGGTTGGCAGCTAACGTCAAATTCAAAATGGCCGTTCCGAAACCATCGATCGAATATCGATTTGGAATCGAACAATCACCCGCCCGGACAGGCACCCACCTGTCCCCTAATCTACGGGCAGCCGAGACAACGTTGCTACCGCTCGTTTTAGAACCGAGCCTCCTACTAGAACCTCTGCAGACCGGGGGGTCCCGTCCTTGCCAGGGAACAAGTTAACAATACGCCCCCTGCGCCAACGTAGTGGCGGTAGGTTAGCATCCTTAACCAGAACGAGGTCACCAACACTAGGGGGCTAGTTTTGTCAGTCCACTTAAGGCGCTGTTGTAAGATATGCAGATACTCGAGCGACCAACGCTTCCAGAAATTCTGAGTAAACTGCTGCAACATCTGATACCTTGACAACCGATACAATTTCACTCCCTCGAAGGGGTGCTCGGGCAACGCGTTAAGTGGCTGTCCTATCAAGAAATGGCCTGGGGTCGGAGCCTCCAGGTCATTTGGATCCGAGCTGAGCGGACACAACGGTCGCGAATTGAGAACGGCCTCGATCTTACAAAACAATGTCGCGAGCTCCTCAAAAGTCAGCACGGTCTGACCTACTATACGCCCCAAGTGCGTCTTAGCTGACTTAACTACGGCCTCAAAAATCCCACCCCAGTGGGGGCAACTCGGTGGGCTGAAGGTCCACTGTATACCCCGACGGGAGAGGGCCGTTCCAATATCCACTTTATTTACATTCAAAAAGTTGACTATCTCTCGTAAGTATCGTTCCGCACCGACGTATTTAGTGCCGTTATCAGAGCGGATCAAAGTTGGAAGTCCCCTTCGAGAAACAAACCTATCCAAACAAGCAATGAAAGCCTCTGTCGAGAGATCAGCAACGAGCTCGAGATGTACCGCCTTGGTGGATAAACAAACAAACACACATAGGTACGCCTTGTATTGCCTAGCGGTACGCAATCGTGAACTCTTCACCATAAACGGTCCTGCACAATCCGTACCAACACCTGAAAACGGTCTGACCCCATGAGAGTTTGCATCGTGGCAGCCTTAAGTCGATAACAAGGCATGCACCGAAACACGATGTTCCGTATGACACGGCGGGCAGATAAGATCCAAAACTCCCGCTGGAGCGTGGCCAACAACGCGTTACAGCCGGCATGCGCGTTTTTAATATGACGATCAGTCACCAGCAATTCAACGAACTGTCCCCCCTTGGGGAGCAGAAGTGGGTGACGAGCCGAATACGACAGATTCGCATTGCGCAATCTTCCTCCTACCCGAAGTAACCCGGTCGAATCAACAAAGGGGTTGAGACGCGCGACGGCTCCCTTCAATTTCGAACGTCCACTTCGTATAATCTCCAATTCTGCCCCAAACTTCGAGGACTGTACCAACCGGACCAAATTCAATAGCGACTCGTTTTGCTCTGCCGGAGTCAGAATAGGGTTCAACGTTCGCTGATCGCGAGGAATACGACAATTTCGAGCGAATCTCCTAATCCAAGTGGACACGTTTATCAACTTGTCAAGTGAGCTATAACGGTCCAGCAGAAACCCGGCGTCAGGGTCCTCAGCCTTCTGGGTAACATGCACGGCCGCTCTGGGGCCATGATCCGAAGATACTACTACATGGCTGTGGGGCCAGTCAGATTCTCTCTTGGCAAGCCAGGGTGGTCCCCACCACAAATGGTGTCTAACGAGTTCAGGAGCCCGACATCCCCTGGATGCACAATCAGACGGGTTCAATTCTCCTGGTACATGTCTCCAGGTCAGTGGGACCTCAGACGACACAATCTGGGAGACACGGTTCGCAACAAAAACCTCTAAGTTATGGACCGAAGCCTTCAGCCAGCACAAAACAATCTGGCTGTCCGTCCAAGCGTACACCGTATCCTCCAAAACCACTGACCCACGCAACACTGTTAGAGTGTGATTCAAAAGTTTGGTCAAAAGAGCAGCCCCGGACAGTTCCAGTTTTGGAATCGTCATCCTTGTCCGAATAGGCGCTACCTTGCTTTTTGCCAAAACCAAACGCACGTCGACCTCCCCGGTGGAGGTGACGGTTCGCAAATAAACCGCTGCCGCAAACCCTCGTTCAGAGGCATCACAAAACCCGTGAAGGGTTGCCCTGTAATCCCCAGCAGGGACCAATTTCCTCGGCAGCGATACATTATTTATGTCCGATAGCGAGGTGAACATTCGCGTCCAATCAGTCAACAAATCACCTGAGAGGTGGGTGTCCCAGGTCAACTGAGCCGCCCATAGCCTTTGCATAAAACATTTGAGAGCAAAGGTGACTGGAGAAATCCATCCATTCGGGTCGAACGTTCTCGCAATCGTTGACAGTACTGACCGCTTCGTCCAGGCCTTCGGTGTTTCTAAAACCACCCGATAGGTAAACTCATCATGGACGGGCCGGTACTGAATTCCAAGTACTGACAACATGTTAGGGTTGTCAGGATTCTCAAAAACGTGCGGGTCTTGTTGAAACTCATCTGGGAGACCAGCCATCAACTCAGGGGAGTTGGACATCCACTTACGTAGTTCATAGCCGCCTCGTGCCAGCAATTGAATGAGCTCGTCACGTCGGTCCAGAGCTTCCTCTACACTGGCTGCCCCTGTGCAGACGTCATCGACGTACAAATCTTGCTCCAGGATAGCGGCGGCTCTAGGATAGCTCACACGGTCACGCGACGCCAACTCCCGCAGGGTACGCATCGCCAAATACGGGCTAGACCGTAACCCATACGTGTTCGTGTTTAACTCATAGACCTTGACTGGCTCGGCCGTGGACTCACGCCAAAGTATCAACTGATACCTTCTGTCAGCCGGATGAATTACCGTTTGCCTAAACATCATCCGAATGTCTGCGACAAATACAATCTGGTGCCTCCGAAAGCTCGTGAGAATATCCAAAATATCACGACTCAACTTGGGTCCCGAATGTAGACACTGATTCAGGGACATCCTGTTCGAGGTAGGTGCTGACCCATCAAAAACAACTCGAATCTTACCGGTAGGGGTTCGTAGGACGGCATGGTGTGGAAGGAAACAATGATCCTCAGATCTCCAGTCCACACCCGATACCGACATGTGTCCTAACGACTCATACTCCCTCATGAAATCAACATATTTTTGTTTAAATACGGCGTCCCTTGTCATCCTACGCTCCATCGACATCAATCTCGTCTCAGCCATCTTCCTAGATTCTCCTAGTGGCGGTCGATCGGCCCTGAAAGGCAGTCGAGTTACAAAACGACCAGAACGAAGGCGACCAGTACTATTCTGGTAAAACAACTCGCACTCTTCTTCGTCTGCGTCGACTCGACGAACGGTAGGAGGTTCCTCTATCTCCCAGAAACGTAGGATAGCATCCGACAACGCTGAGCCAATAAGTATGCCATCTGACTCGGCAGGCCTAACCATTGGCAATGCCGGACCCATGATCACGTGAGCAAACGTAGTATCCACAGCAATCAACCCGTCCGGCTGAAGAACTCGCCGATCCGACAACAGAAACCTACCCAGAACGTCTGCTCCCAGTAGCAGGTCGACCGGGGCTGGAGTGTCAAAATCGGGATCCGCCAACTTGAGTCCTGATGTCAGGAATCGAACGGCCGGATTCAACTTCACCAAGGGGTGTCTGCCCATGACATGCGTCATTACTAAAGCTTGCACGGATGTTTTTGTCAAAATGTCATAGCGTGGAGAGAACGTGATCACCGATTGACCAACTACATTCGTAACCGTAACATTCCCCACGCCCCGTATTGATTTATTATACCTATTTACCTTGAGGCCCAACCATTTTGCTAAATCGTTCGATACAATGCAGCCCTGAGCTTCAGAATCTAATAGGGCGCGAACGTATGTTGGGTTGCCCGCCAAATCCCAAACAAGCACAGAGGCGATCGGTAACACCACCGTCTCCGGTTGGGGGGCAACCAATGGTTGGGCCGCAAATTCCTAGCGAGGACCCCCGGGGCCCCACTGTGCCTGTAACCGATCAGGTATGCAGCTATACGCCAGAGGGTCCCATTGTACAAATGGCCCACGCGCCGGTTCCATTCCCAACCTACGATTCCCCGTAAAGGGGGGTGGGCGTGAATTCAACCGTGGCCGCTCCATGAGCGGGGGGGACATCACATGTGACTGACGAAGACGAGGCGACGAGCGGGGCGACAACTGAGGCGGCGTCCGAACCGCACCCGCATAGCTCGAAGGTGTCCCATGCCACCCGCCCGTTACGGCCTGCTCAACACACCCAATGTCCCGCTGGGTCGGATGCTGAGTCGCAACCGAAAACTCAGGGCCCCCCATGTAATGGTCCTGAGTGCGGCCCTGCACCCTAGTACTGCCCTGTGCACGTGGGGACGTTGGCCCCTGAGTTGCGCTCCGAGTCGCAAACGAATTCTCAGGGCCCCCCATGTAATGGTCCTGAGTGCGGCCCTGCACCCTGGTACTGCCCTGTGCACGTGTGGACGTTGGCCCCTGAGTTGGGCTCCGAGTCGCAAACGAATTCTCAGGGCCCCATGCCGTGTCACCCTGGGTACGGCCCTGTGGAGGCTGTTGGCCGGACCGGTTCATGCACAACAGATTGTTGTGGGCCCCACCACAATATCCGCACATTTTTGTGCGCGTGCAGTCCCTAGCCATGTGTGGCCCGAGGCACAGGAAACACCAGCTCCGCTGCTTGGCCATCCGGCGCCGTCCCTGAACCCTAAGTTCCCCGAACTTATTGCAATTGGCCACAGCATGGCCAATCTGCCTACAACATGGGCAGGTCTCACCATGTGGGGTCAATGCACTCACGGTCCCATATGACTGCCGGTTGGTGCGGTCCTTCCTCGTCGGAGGGCCCCTACTCACAGCGCTCCCGGCAGCTCTCTGTGGCTCCGAAGGATGGGTGACCGTCAACCCCAAATTCTCTGCCCGTCGAGTCTCCTCTTCCAAGAATCCGACCAAGTCGGAGAAGGCGGGCAGGTCCTCGGCCGACCTCCCGTGAGACTGTTCGAAACGAGTCTGCACGTCAGCGGGTAGGCGGGAAAGTACAATGTACAGCAGTAGGTACGACCATTCACCAACCGGAAGTCCAAGATTCTCTAGAGCCTTGGTGACGGACAACAATGGGTTCAAAACCTCCGTCTGTATGGCCCCGACCTTGTTCACAACCGGGATACTAAACAAACGGTTCAGTTGGGCATCGGCCAACCTCCGTTTGTTATGGTAACGTCTGACCAACAATTGTCTGGCCGTTTCATAGTTACCCTCCGTAACTGTCAAATGAGCGACCAGCTCCCTAGGCTCACCCCTCAATGCTGCCACCAGCTGAGCCATCTTGACAGACTTGGTAATGTCCGATCGCATGTGCACCAAACTGTCGAACAGATTGATGAAGCTCATCCATTCACCGGACACTCCGTCAAAAGTAGGCATAGTTATGGCAGGTAACCTGGACCCCGAACCCTGAAGCGGCAGAGGTGCTTCAATGTCACCACCATGGCTGGACTCGCGCTGTCTACGTATGTCCGCAGCCTTCTGCATGATAGCAGCTGCCATCTCCATACATTGGTCTACATCCCCTATCAACCGTGACAGCCTGTCAGGTGCGCAACCATCAACTGATTCCGCCTGCGCGGACAATTCGAGCACCCTATTGTAACGTTCCTTAACGTCCATAGACCGCTCCAATACCACATCATGCCTATCTAAACGGTCTATCAGACCGTGTGCGGAGGAAAACCATCTGAGTTCCTTAGAAACACCCTTCTGGATTTCAGATAACGACATGATCGGAACGATACTTACTCACAATTTGCAGTAACTCAATTTTATTGGACCCTCCAGTCTACAACCCAAACGAGGGAACCCTAAACCACAACTTAAACAATGTTGTTTTCCTTAAACAATAGGAACCGAGTTTAATATCTATATAAATTCTGTAAATACAATTTAGTTTCCCTTTATCATTATAACACACACAGATAGTCAATATTAGTTCAAGTTATAAATTGCTATAAACTGAAAACAATGTAATAGCCTGCTATCAATAGATGTAACTACCTATGTTAACCAAAACATTCATTCAATAGCATTACTAGACCACTAATAGATTGACTAACTGGTAATTCAATTCAATATCTGTCTATCTACTACCAGCAATAGACCTATAGCTTACAATACTACCAATCTATGTGGTTATAGGAACACAACCAAGTTACCTAATAACCGCCTATACCTACAGATTGATAGTCCCAAATCGTGCCTTCCTGGAGCCCTTGACGGCTGCAAATCTCAGGAAGCCACGCTCTAGCTACCAAAATGTTCAGGCTTCTCGGCACCTAATGACCTCGTAGGGGCCCATCAGCTACGAGGTAGCGTAACGATCAGTTGCCAAGAAGTGTGAACGTCGGCGATTCACCGAGCTGAAGTAATTGGGGTCGATCTAACCTGGTCTGTGCTTCGGTCCCGTCAACCTCCTGTCTCTCTGCAAGGCCCGGATGCACCCTAGGCTCTTCTTGGTAGACAGGTTCTTCAGCCAACCAGGTATGACTGGCGGGCCAGCTTCAATGAGCACAGTGTTCCAACACAGGTTATGTTACGTGGTAAAAACCAATCGGCCACGAAAATGCGAACTTTATCTGGTTCGGGGAACCACAACACACTCAGCTATATTGACAATCCTGAGGGAAAGCCCTCGCAATGTAAACGCGTTTTGGTTAGGGTATTGAAATTAAATCACAGGCCATCTGGAATGTATTCGGGTCTCCCTCAGGATTGTCAATATAGCTGAGTGTGTTGTGGTTTCCCGAACCAGATAAAGTTCGCATTTTCGTGGCCGATTGGGTTTTACCACGTAACATAACCTGTGTTGGAACACTGTGCTCATTGAAGCTGGCCCGCCAGTCATAGGAGGTTGGCTGAAGAACCTGTCTACCAAGAAGAGCCTAGGGTGCACCCGGGCCTTGCAGAGAGACAGGAGGTTGACGGGACCGAAGCACAGACCAGGTTAGATCGACCCCAATTACTTCAGCTCGGTGAATCGCCGACGTTCACACTTCTTGGCAACTGATCGTTACGCTACCTCGTAGCTGATGGGCCCCTACGAGGTCATTAGGTGCCGAGAAGCCTGAACAGTAAGATTAAGCCATACTCTAACACGCTGGTTCAGTGCGCGTTAGTGGAGGGGTTTTACGACCACTACAACATATTGTTTAAAGTTTCATCCGAAATTATGTACGTCCGATAATGTTATTTTATTTTATTTTTATTTTATTTTACAATTTTAGGGTAGCTTACAGCTATCTTAACTATTTAATAACATCATATTGCAGACTAAAAGCTAATAACAAGCATCCACATGTAGATTGGGTACCATATAACTAGTGATAATGTATAAAATTAAGTTTATTTTGTCGCTACTCACTCACGCCATCACCGTCACAATACTCCTCCTCAACAATCCCGTCCTCGGTATTAAGAAGTGCTAGAAAGTTCTTTATTATGGCTTTCCGCAATGAGAAAAAACTACTGCAGAAGATATCAACATCATTGTCGCCATCGCTGTTGGAGCTGAAAAGTCGGTTGAATAGTGCGCATGCTCTGTTTATAAAGGAGTTTTGTCTGTAATTGCTGTGAGCTAAAGGAGTCTGAAGCAGTGGACGCCTACGGACACTGTGTGTTGGTACCTTAATTTTAAATTTACATAGCAGTTCAGGTCAGTCAATTATACCCCTAGCCACCTTCATCAGGAATGTTAAATCTGCAATGTCCCTGCGCAGGTTCAACGGAAGTAGATGTAGTTTAGCACATTGGTTATGGTATTTGAGTTTAGGCATTTTAAACTTAAAGCCAAGATATCTGATGAACTTCCGCTGAACCCGCTCAAATCTTCCTCTGTAAATGTCATAGCAGGGGTTCCATATTTGCGATGCATACTCGAGGTGGCTACGAACATAAGGACAGTAGAGAATTTTGACGGTTTTCATTTTCCTGACGTGACATGACTCGACGCTCCACCTCATCAATCCTACCGACGATGGACCCAATTGCAGTTTTTAGGTGAGAGACGTCACTCCTAATGTCTTCCAGATTCTTCAGTGGTTCCAGTTGCATGGCCATTGAATCAAGTCTCTTCATGATGAGATCCAGGGACAGCACGGTAGCAGTGGATTCCGACGCAGCTGGCAGGGGCGAAGGCACAAAAGCAATCTTCGGATCCTTAATAGTACAAGTAGGACACATCCAGTCCCTTTTCTTCTCCTTTGGCAAACGCCTATACTTCGCCTCTGTAATGCCTCTGTAGTGGAGCCCACATTCGGAGCAAAGGATAGCATCGCCCGCCTCTTCATTACACCCACCACACACTACCATTGCGACGAGTTCGAAGTACGAATAATGGTACAAAACTTTGAGAGGCTCTGGTTGTATCGCACGGGAGTCGACACGTCCAACCGATAACGTATCTCAGACGGAACTGTTACTGTGATGTTCTTAACATAAATTAATTATCTCATTGGTACATGGTCAGGATTTGAACATGCATCTCCTGTGTGAGAAACAAGCGTGAAACCCATTATAACATGAAGCTCACTGGAGTAGTTCACTGTAATAATTAATATCCAGTGGCGATGATACTATTTTGCGTGTCGCATTACCTGGTAACGTTATAACTTGTACCAATCGTAAATTCAGGCAGAGTTAGCCTCATGTCAGTCGTTGAGTATCTAAATTAAACAAAGCCATTGAGTAATTTAAAATGTAATATAGTGAGTGCAATCAATAGTAATCACATCAGGTTAAAAGTTGAGGAATAAACTCATTTTTACGTAAGGTGGGCATGCAAAATGGAGTATTGAATAACTGGCTCAAAGTGGACACCATGGGGCCTCTGCCGCCTAGTATGGGGAAAGACGTGACGCTATGTATGTATGGATGTAAGGACGCAAATTATGGCTAAATTATTTACGTGAATTCGTTATGAACAGAGAGAGAAATTGTCATAATTAAGTTGTAATTGTAGCAAGAGAGGAGAATCTCATTTCATTATAATGTTAGAGTAAGTTTATATAAATGAATGCATGTACATATGCCCTTACTATACAGTAGATAATGGTCTAAGTGGGTTTTTTGTTTGGACATTAAAGTTTTCCCCTTAGAAATGCCTAGGACTTAAATGTCCGATTGCCCTTGGCAAAGATCCGTCAAAGGCAATCTAAATAATAAACCAGTTTCTCTAATCATTTTAAATTGAAGTAGATCTTAAACTCTTATATAAACGAAGCGATCTACTATGTCTCTGGTTTTATTATGTCTAATATATTTATAAGGTCCATTGTTAAAGTTTTAGGACAGTGGGGATAGTATTGTCATTCTCAGTATTTCGCATTTCACACTGGTATCACAGAAATAAATAATTAACGGGTTTTACTATATAAATGCAATCACCACTGTTCTTAACTACGTTCCACTCGATACACGAAGCTCCCAGGTACACTTGATAGAATTTTCACGAAGGTCAACTTAAAGTCTAGGCCAGCATCAGCATATTAGAAGAGGTGAGCAGAGCTTTACCGCATCTAGAAACAAGCATAAGTGACGTAGGCTAATTCTACATCTCCGAGTTACGTGGATTCGCCGTGCCGGTGTGACAGCAGTGAAAGTACAAAAGGGAAAGTATCGTAGAAGTATTCATTTTTATAGGTATAATTAGGCACTACCTAGGCCTCATTGGACAGATCCTTGCAGTGTTGATGAGATTGAGTGCTTGTTCTTACTACATAACTGGATAAAGATTAGATGATTAGAGTGCCAAGTACACTCATTGTTGTTATTTTGTATCGATGGTAGAAGTGAACAGAGAAGGAGGACGGTTCACGAGACCCTAGAGGTCAATCCAGTGTATCTCCGTGGCGGGGCGGTAGCGTCTCTGGGCACACATATATCACGTCCTGTCTTTTGCGATGGACCATCGACCTTAGTTTGGCCAAACTAAACACTTGAACTTTGCAATATAAATAAATCCATGGTACTATGGGGGAAGGTAGCCTAGAGCACCTTGTAATTATCCACGTCTCTGGACGTGTCGATGTAAACGCTTCGCAGCGAAAGTGGTCCATCGCCCCCCTATAATCTGAATTCAGAGCCTGAAGTCGGGCGTAGGGTTCCCCCGTGTCAGAGTGAGGCGGTCGCTGACTGGTGAGATATACTCACACGAGTTCCAAACACTTTTCCACGCGAACCGATCACTTACTATGGCTACCTGAAGTAAATCAAATAGGGTGTTTATTACACTATTTCAGTCACCAACGCTTCTTGGACTTTCAGGAAGGCGTACAGGATGCCATGATTAGTAAGCTCGGGGGAATGGCTTTGTGTTAGTTCTTGATCCATTCGGCCAATATACTGGTAGCAAATACGCGGATTTAAATACTAGTATCATATATCTCGCACATTCAATGTTTTTCGACACTGCAGGGTTCTGAACTAATCAAACACATTCGATACACTCCTTAATTTAATAACTAGACGATCTTAGGACGGTGTACCATCACAATGCACAGATGTGAGTGGCATTTGATTAATATTTTAGTTGTCTCAATTTGACGAGGTAACATCAAGAGTTTAGATCTTTTGTCGATCAGATTTATGGGGTGACATTATCAATTGTGTATGGGGCACGTCGTATATACAAAGAAATGATACAGTTTTAGAAAATCTAACGCGATTCGTTAACGGTAACAGTAAATTCTTTGTTGACAGTGATCAAAATCGCGAAAACATATACGATGCCTGTAATATTTTCGGATTAAATTCAAAGATGACGTCTGTTCAAACTGTGACTGGATTTGGAATTATTTTTGTCGACATTCATTTCAAAAATATTATATTGTTTGTGTACAGCACTCAAGCTATATTCACATTCAATACTATATTCTGAGAAATATATGTCGATATCGTTGGATAAAATTATTAAATTTTTGGAAATTGTTTTTTTGTTTTTATTTTGTTTCGGGGTATTTTGGAAAATAACTGGTAGTTCAAATGCTAAACTTTTAACAGAACCACATTCTGTTGAAATTTTAAAGAATAACCTATCGATTGCAAAGATTTTAATGGATTTAATTAAAAAAATAATAATCTAAATACACAATTTTAACGTCCCTGAAGATGTGGTACCGACCCTGCTGGGAAGGGGCAGACAGCTCCTTTTTGGTAGTGGTTCGGTCTACCTCAAATTTCAGGGACCCGGTGGGAAATTTGTGAAGGAACCACCGGTGGTAGCGCAGACCAGCTCTAAGCTGGTCATCACTGGGGTTTCTTCAAGAACAGCCAAGCCCCAGAGTTCCACTCCAGAGCGGCAGCAAACAGGCCCCGATGCAGTCGGGGAAAGTTCTGCTGCTCAACCGCAGGACGAGCACGCGCACTGGGAGGCCATGCTGCTTGGTGAAGGCGATGAGCCAGAACCAGCAGTGGTGCCCTCTGAGGGCGAGGAGCTGTCCATGCGGCTGGAGGAGGAACTCGTCTTGGAGGTGGAGGAGGGGTTGACCAAAAATGGCGTCCCTCTCCCGCGATTGTAAAATCCTCCAAGCCAACCTCCAACACAGCCAAACTGCAACGGCCCAGTTAAGACGCTGGTTGGGGGCAAACAGCACTGCCGTGGCTCTGATCCAGGAGCCGTGGATCAACCGCGGTAGCATTCGAGGGCTCGCCAATTTGAGAGGTAAGCTTTTCGGTACAACTGATCATGATAACCCTAGAACGTGCATCATAACTACTAACAACATCCCAGCACAGCCATTAACAGAGTTCTGTTCCAGGGACCTGTGTGCCATAAGGCTGGAACTGCCCGACACAGCTAGGTGCCGCGAGCTCGTGGTGGCCTCCGCCTACATGCCTGCGGAGGACAACCCGCCTCCACACGACCTGTGCCGGCTGGTGGACCACTGCGAGAAGTCGGGCCTCCAGCTCATCGTTGGGGCCGACTCGAACGCGCATCACCCACTGTGGGGCATGCCAGATATGAACAGCAGAGGTAAGACACTTGTTGAATACCTATTTACTACAAACCTCAATGTGCTTAACATAGGTTCTGAACCAACTTTTGTTACCAAGCGGAGCAGAACTATCGTTGATATTACCCTGGCAACGGCGGACATATCCGACGACGTTGGGTGCTGGCATGTGTCCAACGAGGCGTCATGCTCTGATCATCGATGGATACGCTTCGAGATCAACGCAGCGTTCTCCCCAACTGTCCCTAAGAGAAACCCACGCAAGACTGACAGAACCAGGTACAGAGCTATCCTAGGTGAAAGACTTGCTTGGGCTGAGACTCTACCAGATCCGGAGGGACCCGAACAAATCGAACAACAGGTAACAGATTTTACAAATACTTCAATAGACTGCTACCATTCAACTTGCCCGCTTAGCACACCAGCGCCTACCAACATCAAGGGGCAGCCTTGGTGGGGTCCTGATCTAGATAGGATGCGTGCTAAGATCAGAAGACTGCTAAATAGGGCGATGAACACCAGTGCTGATGAGGATTGGGACAACTATAAAGATGCCAAATCCAAGTACAAGAAACGACTACGGTTCAAAAGCAGCAACTCATGGAGGAAATTCTGCAGCGACATTGAAACCGTTGATCAAGCAAATCGGGTAAGGCAAATACTAGCTCAACAAGGCAACTCCAGGCTAGGGTCGCTTAAAAAACCCGATGGAACATATACCTCTTCCACCACAGAAACACACAGTCTCTTGTTGGAAACTCACTTTCCCGGAAGTAGAACTATTCAAGAGATTGTGTGGCCGAAAGAGGTTCACCATGAAGCTGTCGACCACTTAGACATAACTAATAATATTATCACTGCTGACAAGGTAAGATGGGCCATTAATAGCTTTAAACCTTTTAAATCAGCAGGACCAGATGGAATCTTCCCAGCACTTCTACAGTGGGGTGAGGAACCCGTCATCAACATAATGGTCCGAATCATGAAAGCATGTCTTAGATTCGGATACGTTCACAAAAGGTGGAGAGTAGTAAACGTAATTTTCATACCGAAGCCAGGAAGGAGCGACTACACTAACGCTAAATCTTTCAGGCCGATTAGTCTCACCTCGTTCTTGCTTAAAACTCTCGAACGTTTGTGCGAGAGACACCTGAGAGATGGAGCGTTAAAACATATACCCTTACACAAGAATCAGCATGCATATAGTTTGGGTAAGTCTACTGAATCGGCTCTCCATGCAGTTGTATCCACAATTGAAGAGGCGATTCAAAACAAATGCATCTGTCTTGGAACTTTTATTGATATAGAAGGTGCCTTTGACAAGACGCAGTATAGCAGTATAAGTGCATCTCTAACAAGGCATGGGGTGTCAACAGCTGTAAACAACTGGGTCACAAACATGCTTAACAAACGTATCGTGCGTCTAGCTGGAGAGTCCCTATCGGCGGAGGTAGTGCGGGGATGCCCGCAGGGAGGAGTGCTCTCCCCGCTTCTGTGGAATCTGGTCATTAACGACCTGATTACCAAGCTTAACGCTTATGGATACTACACCGTAGGATACGCCGACGATTTGGTAATCCTCATCACAGGTAAATTTGCGAGCACAGTATGCAACCTTAAACAAACAGCTCTTCGCATCGTGGAGCGCTGGTGTTTAGAATATGACCTGGCGGTTAACCCAACAAAAACGGTAATGGTCATGTTCACTAACAATAGGGCTCTTGGTAGGTATACCCTACCTAAGCTCTTTGGAACGGAACTCCAGCTAGCAACTGAGGTGAAGTACCTGGGCATAACCTTGGACAGCAAGCTCAACTGGAGTAGCCACATCGACAACAAACTAAAGAAGGCGAGTATTGCTTTCTGGCAGTGTCGGAGAATGGTGGGGAAAAAGTGGGGACTTTCTCCCAACATCATTCTTTGGCTGTACGTAACGGTGATCCGTCCTCTTGTCTGCTACGGAGCTGTGGTGTGGTGGACCAGGACCAAACTAACCACAATGGTAAGCAAACTCCAAAGCTTCCAAAGGCTGGCCTGCATGGCTATCACAGGTAGTATGAGAACTACTCCAACAGCAGCAATGGAGGCCATGCTGTGTCTTCCGCCACTCCAGCTATATATTAAGCAGGAGGCCGCGTCATCTGCGGTGAGACTCAACACCTTAGGACTTTGGAGGAAAAACAGGACCTCACACACCGCCATCCTAGGGAAAGTTTACAAAAAATTTCCCATCTCTATGGCTTGCAGTGACAGAATCCCTAAACAATTTGTTTTTGACAAAAAATACAATATACAGTTACATGAAGACCATCGGGTTGAGGGGCTCGACGTTAAAGAGCTCAGAATTTTTACCGATGGTTCAAAAACTGAAGCAGGCACTGGTTCAGGCACCTTCTCGGAGGACCTAAACATCAAGATGGCCATTCCACTGGGTGCCCATAATACTGTCTTTCAAGCTGAATGCATGGGCATCATCTCGGCCGCTAATGCCATAGCATCGAGAAAGGTAAGAGATTCCTCCATTCAAATCCTCTCGGATAGCATGGCCGTCCTACAAGCCCTAAATAGCAACACTATTAACTCAGGGCTAATCTACGAGTGTCACAAACGACTAATGGAGGTATGTCAACACAACCGCGTAATCCTTCAATGGATAAAAGGACACAGCGGATCAAGAGGTAACGATGCAGCGGATGAGTTGGCGCGTAAAGGATCTAGCTTGACAGCGTATGGTCCCGAACCTATCATCCCTCTTCCCTTCAAGATGGTACGCTCATTTCTGAGAGAGTCGACCAGGAATGATCATGCCACTCTTTGGACAAACCATGAGGAGTGCAGGCAGGCTAAGCTGGCCTTGCCGTCCCCTAGCGCTAGGCTGGCTAAGACCTTGCTTCGACTTAGTAGGCCGCGCATGCGACTGGTAACTGCAGCACTTACTGGCCATGGTTTCTTTAACAAACATCTATATGTCCTAGGTGTTACCGACAGCCCCCTTTGCAGAGCCTGCTTGGAGGCAGAAGAAACGGCTGCTCACGTCCTCATGGAGTGCACAGGAGTAGCGGACTACAGGGCTAAACACCTCGGTCAATCGAGGGACCTTCCAGGGATAGTCGGTAACGTAAAGGGCCTACTGGCGTTCCTGGAGGAGTTGGGTTGGCTCGAATGATGTCGCATTCCCACCCTCACGCAAAATAGGCGCTTTCGTCGTCGAGTTGCGGAAACCAGCCCGTCTTACAATTGACAATTGACAATACACAATTTTAAATCGGAATTGACAGTTACGAATACAGAAGTCACTTTATAGATAAAGAGGCATGTCTCGCTTGATCGACAAAATATAAACTGATCATTGCTGCTTATGATACTGTTTTTCTTGCTAAAGTATCGCTAATTGCTTGATTCAAGAGCTACGCTCGTTCGTAATTATGCAACTATGATTTAAAAGGCTATGTTTGCCACATCTACAGCGATTTTAACTCATATTATGCAATTATAACGTTTAACGGCTATATTTGCCATACGAAGGTGTGGCAAGTATAGCCGTAATTCGTTATAGTTGTATAATATGAGCAAGAATAGCTCTTCGTATGGCAAACATAGCCTTTAAACTTTATGATTGCATAACATGAGTAAGCTTAGCTCTTCGTATGGCAAACATAGCCTTTAAACTTTATAATTGCATAACATGAGCAAGCCTATGCTTGCTCATATTATACAACTATAACGTATTACGGCTATGCTTGCCACACGAAGAGCTGTGCTTGCTCATATTATGTAACTTTAACGTTTATCGGCTATGTTTGCTTGCTCGATTTATGCACTTATTCATATTCATATTGTTCATTGCACAGAAAACATAGATAAACAGACAATTACAATAAATTTTATAGGCAAAGGCGGGCATATCTCTAAAAAGAGATTTCTTCCAGCAAACCTAGGCAAGACAGGAGTGTTTATGAAAAAGGACAGTCCTAGTGCGCAATAAAACTGTATACCTACGTACGAAAATTACTTTTAAAATATAAATAAAATATACCTAATAAAATATATATATATCTCAATTATATAAAATACACTAGATAGCATGCACATATATAAACTACTGTATGGGCCACGTAGTGTTTGTGACTCGTACACTCTTCTATGTAGTGGAGTTATGGTATTTAAAAGATGAGCACCAATAGTTGAGATGACTGCTTTATTTGCCTGTCAGTTGGTAACTGACTATAACAGTGAACCTTAGGTATATCATAAGTTTACAAATGCAACCTAGGCTATAAAGTATAGTGACGCGCGCGGAAAGTGTACGTTGTATCGTACATGCTGCCAAGGACGAGAAAATAAAGTTAAACAAAATAAAATGTTGGGCGTTTGACCAAACATGCTGCCAAACGACAAGAAAAGTAAACAATAGTTCAATACCAATAAAGTAAAATTATAACAAAAGTAAAGTGAACTTAAAATATTTCATCTTAAATATTTGACTTATGTATTTGACACTGTCACTGTCACGTTTATCTTCAGAGCAGGCCGCTCAAGTCAAATCGTCCTTTCTCCGTCTGGCGTGGACGGGCTGCTTCCGGCTTGTCGGTGCTGATTTCCTGTAGTTCGATGCCCATGTTCTCAGGGCTCCGCTGCTTATCGTTGTAGTTCCTTGCTCTCGTTCTATTGCAACACCTTTTAGTGAGAAGGTAGAGTGCAATAATCGTCGCTATTATCCCCAGTACTGACGTTATTGTATAGTGATAGACGTCATGTACCGAAAGATGCGTCGGCAGTTGTTCGGAATTCTTCTGCATTCGGAGTTTTCGATCTATTCTGGCTAGTTCTCCAGAAGTGTTTGTCGCCATATTCAAGTGAATGTTCTTGAGGCTGACATTCACCATATCGTTGATAGGCGAGTTCATGATAGGAACGGCGATGTCGCTCTCCATTTGTATATTATTCCCAAACACATTAAAGGAATATATCGTTGCTTCTTTCTTCTGCAGTATGCATCCTTGACTGAGCAAAATCTGCCCAATGCCCGATACCGTAGTGCTAGACAGTTTGTCGTCGCAAATGATACGTAGTAGGCATGAACTGCAGCAAACGTAAAGCCATATGTTCGCCTTGTGTAACTTGATCCAGTTGTCTTTGCATTGCACTGTCTGAGTGTCGCACGGCAAGGACGTTTGTTGACTAAAGATTTTTGCCTCGCACGGCGCATTCCCGTCGTGTAGATAGTAAACAGGGTGATACGCGTTGCACAAGTACACCTCGTCGTTTAAGATAATACATTGGCGGATATCTTCTTCTCCCATTAATACATAAGTGTTTTTTCTGAAGTTGATTGCGAGGTATTCTGTTGACGTTTCCACCATTCTTGTCTCCGATTCTCGTTGGATGGGTAGTGGTAACACTCGGTAAATCATGTAGTTGTCTTCACTCGTAAGCGGGATGTGTAGTTCGAATAGCAAGTAGTTCTCCGTAATCCGAGCTTTTACGTAGATAAGTTTGTATAGCTCATTTATATCTTGCTGAATATTTTTGACAGGAAGTGATAGTCGGTTCGGCATTCCTCCTGATATCACATAGAGTTGCTCGATCAGTTGTTTCGGAGTGAAAAGATGCATGTCGATGTGTCCTTTATGTATATCGGCCAGCGAGTTTATCAGCATATCTTGTGTGCGTTGTAAGTTTGACATAATCAAGCTCGCAGTGATCGCGGCCGCGTTAAGATTGTTCATAGTAAAAATCTCGGCGACTCTGGATCCAATCTACGTTATCGTTGAGTTGGTCTCGTGGACGAACGTGTTCAACATACGAAACTGAGTATTCATGAACTTGTCATTCTTCTTCATGATGTTGTTTTCAGCTTCAATTATCGTAGTTTGGTTTCTCATTAACTCCAAAACGTATTTCTCGTTTGTTTGAATATTCTCTATGTCGTTCTGGTACTTGATGGCGAATTCTTCATCCAGTGTACCAAATAGAGTTCGTGCTAGGCTCCCAATTCCGTTAAAAAATCCTCGTTTCTTTCGTGATAACTGTTGATTTAACAGTAGTTTATTATACTCGTTGAGTAGATGAAGTTCGTGATACAGTTGGTTGATAGTCGGCTCGCACATGGATTTCTCTAGTCTGCTGCAATCTCCTTCCATGATCTTCAGAAAATTTTGTAAGTTTTCTGTCCCTTTCCAATACGTTGTTAAATTGTAATAGACCAGAATTTTCCACTCGTCGTGTATGAGTTGCAGCTTTCCAATCTCGTCGTAATAAATAGGATGATGGTTTGAAATCGTTGTAACGTTGTATCGTTGTTCTTGTGCGGCTTGTGTTCCTGTTATCAAACTTAACAGCATGATCAGCGCTAGGGTGACCAGGGAGCAAGTCGGTCTCGTTCGTCTTCGTTTTAGTTCCGGTCCTTTCCTCGTATCCGTTTTGACTTCTTTCACGTCTTCGTTAGCCGGGAGTGGGGCCAATTTCGTGATTGGGCGTTTGAATATCCCTCCTTTCGTTTTTATCGTTGCCACACGTACGTAGCCATCGTTTCCTGGGTGTAGTTGAAGCACTTTTCCTAGTGCCCATTTTCCAGGAGGCAAGTTATTTTCCTTTATCAGGACGAGGTCTCCTTCTTCTAAGTTTTTGTTCGCTCGTTGCCATTTACTGCGGACTTGAAGTTGATGTAAATATTCGCTGGACCATCGCTTCCAGAAATGTTGATGCATGAGCTCTGTTTGCTTCCACTTGTTCCTGAGGTCAAGTGCTCGTTCCTCGTTTATTTCCCCTTGTGGCAGTAACATCGTTGGACCTCCAGTGATGAAGTGACCCGGGGTTAAGTATTCCAAGTCGTCTATGCTTTCCGTGAGAGGGCAAAGTGGTCTGGAATTCATGCACGCTTCAATCTCCGCCAGCAAAGTTGAAAACTGTTCATACGTCAGTTTTTGTTCTCCCAAAACTCGTTTAAGATGGTACTTTAGCGATTTGACAGCAGCCTCCCACAGTCCTCCTGCAGTCGGCCAGATTGGGGCGTTAAAGTGCCACTCAATCTTTAGTTTACTGATCCCGTCGAAGAAGTCTTCCGACATCATCGTTTTAAACTGTTGAAACTCCTTTTTCAGTATCCGGGATGCTCCAAGGAGGTTAGTTCCGTTATCTGAGAAAATATGCTTCGGGGTCCCTCTTTTAGCGCACATCCTCTTAAGGGCTGCCAGGAACGTCTCCGTACTGAGATCAGATACAAGTTCTATATGTACCGCTTTTGTTGCCATGCAAATGAAAATGCAAATATAGCCTTTGCATGTCTTCACGCCTCTCCCCTTGTTGATTTTGACATCCACAAAACCGGTAAAGTCGATCCCAGTATTAGTGAACGGTCTTGATGGCGTGACCCGTGATTGAGGTAGGTCACCCATTATCTGCTCGTTTCGATGAGGCTTGAATCTGTGACATCGCACACATTTTGTAAGTTGTTTTTTCACCGCTCGATTGCCGCTAATAATCCAATATTTCTGTCTCGTTTGGGCAAGTGTTAGACGAGCTCCTCCGTGTAGCGTTTGTTTGTGGGCGTGGTCGATGATCAGCTGTGTTAGTTTTCCTGCGTGGGGGATCACTGCAGGGTGTTTCATCTCGCTCGGTAGGGCCGAGTTTTGTAACCGACCCCCAACTCGTAATATCCCGTTCTGGTTAACGTAAGGTCGTAGATTGAGTAGTTTACTTTTTGACCCCACCGTTCCATTTTTTTCCAAGTCTCTAATATCCTCGTAAAAGTGTTGTCGTTGAACGTGCTGGATGATCAAGTTCGTTGCATCATTTAGTTCTTTCGTAGACAAGTAACCGTGATCAGCTGATGCGTCCTTGTTACGTAGCTTTGTTTTGAAACGTAATACCCAGCTGACGACTCGTATGACTCGAGTCATTGTACTACACTTATCAACCAGTGCAGTAATCCAAGTTGCTTCGTTTGCAGCTTGCGTTGTATAGCAGCTCCGTGTTGCTATCCGCTCGTTATCAGTCGTAAACATTCCCGATGTATTTTTAATAATTTCTTCGTAGTTGTGTTTCGTAAGCCATTGAGGTCCCTCCCACCACAAATTGAATTGCAGTAGCTGAGAGGGCGAGAGGCCTCTGGTGGCGCAGTCTGCAGAGTTTTCTTCAGTTCTCACATGTCTCCATTGTGTAGCGGGGACAATGTTAGTTATAGTCGCAACTCGGTTGGCAACGTATTTATCCCATCTCGTTATGTCGCCTTGAAGCCACGCGAGTACGACTGTTGAATCCGTCCAGCAGGTTGCATGTAAAGTTTTTTCCGGGAGGGCTATTCTCAGTTTTTCCATCAGTTTGGCAAGTAAGAGAGCTCCACACAACTCCAGCCTGGGTAATGTAGTTTTATTGTTGAGGGGGGCTACTCGTGTTTTGGCCGCTATCATTGTTATGACGTACTCTCCGTTTTCGTTCGTTGTACGACTGTAGATGACGCAGGCGTAAGCTTTCTCGCTTGCGTCACAAAACCCGTGGACTTCGATTACGTCATTGATGCCTGCAAGCCACCGGGGTAATGATAGGCGGTTGATGTTCGGAAAATCTTCTCGTAGTTGTCTCCACTCCGCTTCGATGTCTGTGGGTAGACATTCATCCCATTCAATTTGACTGACCCACACTCTCTGGAACAGTAGTTTGGCTTTGATGACCGTTGGGGAGAGCCAGCCGAGCGGATCGTAGAGCTTGCTGATATCCGAGAGTAGACTCCTCTTAGTTAGTTTGTTTGCACCCAGCTGCGGTAGATTCCAGTTAAACAGGAATACATCTCTGGACGGACTGTAGTTGAGACCCAATGTTTTTATGGACTCTTCTTGTTTGAAGGTAAATACTCCTTTATGGGATCGTTGATCTTCAGATAAGTTCTCCAAAATGGTTTCCTCGTTGCTTGACCATTTTCTCAAGTTAAATCCACCCCTAAGCAAGAGGGTGGTTAGTTGTTGTTGCAGTAGTTTTGCTTCGGCGGCAGTGTCGCTTCCGCAAATCAGGTCATCCATATAAAAATTGTTTTGAATGACCCTCGCTGCCTCAGGGAACTCGTGCGCCTCGTCGAGTGCGAGTTGTTTGAGAGTACGCATCGCTAGAAACGGCGCAGATTTCGTGCCGTAAGTGACCGTACACAGTTGCATCTCCTGCAGTCGATATTGGCGTCTCCAAATAATCTTCTGCAGAGGTTGTTGATCTTCATGGATAAGAATCATCCTGTACATCTTCTCTATGTCGGCTGTTAGTACATATCGGTAGCTACGCCAGTTGATGATTAGCTCCTGGATATCCTTTTGAAGATTCGTTCCTTTTTCCATGAGATCGTTGAGGCTGTGCTTGGTGGTAGTTTTCATAGACGCGTTAAAGACGACTCTCAATTTAGTTGTAGTTGAATCTTCCCTGATGACACCATGGTGAGGCAAGAATGCTTCTAGTTGTTTCTCTGCGCACGGCGTCACTGGTTTCATGTGACCTAGTTCCGTATACTCGTCGATAAATTGTTTGTACTGCAATCCGAAGTTTTCGTTTCGCAACATCTTCTTCTCTAGTTGTAAAAATTGCGAAATAGCTTGTGGTTTAGATATGCCGAGTTTCTCGTTAATTTCAGGTTTCAGGGGCATCTTCACGACGTACCTGCCGTCGCTGAGTCTCTCCGTTGTTTCCTGATAGTGTTTTTCGCAGTAATCTTCCTCGTTAGTTGCGTAGTTGGTGCAGATTTCTTCCGATTCCCAAAATCTCGTTAAATCTTCTAGTTCATTTATCGTAACTAGACAGTGGTAAGTTTTGACATTCCCACACAGGATCCACCCCAGCTTAGTTTGCTGAGCGACTGGTGAGTTGTTGTCGGACTTCAGGACACCGTCGAGTAATAT
Organism: Argyresthia goedartella; assembly: GCA_949825045.1. Lineage (NCBI taxonomy): Eukaryota > Metazoa > Arthropoda > Insecta > Lepidoptera > Argyresthiidae > Argyresthia > Argyresthia goedartella. The sequence goes on along the minus strand of OX463826.1, from coordinate 31,277,601 downwards.
CTCCGAGAAGACGTTTGCTCCCAGTAGTATATCAATCGGCCCCGAAACGTTGAAGTCCGGATCAGCTAGCTTGACGTTATCCAGATGATCCCAAGTTGGTTTATTAAAAGTCGAGTTCGGCAAGTTACTTATCAATCTCTTCATAATAAGTGCCTCTAGTTGAAACTCGTAGTTGTTGTTGTGGATCGATTTGCAATCAAGTTGTAGTTTTCCCTTGCAATTCCCCATAGTAGTTCCGACTCCCGTTATCACAGCGCTCATTTTACGCCGCGGCAGTCGCAATTGCTGAGCTGCATTCTCAGTCATGAGCGTAACTTGTGATCCCTGATCCACAAGCGCCCGCAAAGTAAGGTATGTTCCGTCGCCAGTCTTGACTTGTAGTTGAGCCGTTGCTAATAGTACTTCTCCATTCTCGTTTGTCACGTGAGTTGACACTTGTTGCGATCGGTTTTGGTTTTGCTTGTCACATAACAAGGTATGGTGAGAACCCTTGCAAATCAAACAGTTTTTCGTTGATGTACATTGCTTGTCTCCGTGACTGTACAAACAGTTTTTGCATAAGCGCAGTTTCGCAACAGTTGTTTTTCTTTCGGCAAACTCCATTGCACGAAATTTACTGCAGAACATCAAAACGTGATTAGTTTTGCAGATTGGACAATTTCTGAGCGCCGTATGATAGGTTTTTGTCGCTTTTTCAGTCTTCTTATAGTTCGATGACCCCCGTTCGTAATTATTTTTGTGTGTTGCATGTTGCGAAGACGAAGTTATTGGTTGGTTGTTGTTACGATTTTGCAATGTTTCGAACGCCATAAACTTCATCTCCAGGAATTTTATGAAATCTTCCAGCCCAGGCAGTTCTCGTGGATTTTTCAAGTTTTTCAGGTACTCGCTGTAAGTCGCTGCATCCAATTTTTGTTGAACCAAATGGACAATGAGAGGGTCCCACGTTTCAGTCGCTATCCCGATGTTGCTCAGAGCACTCAGACATTCCAGAGTGGTGTCATGTAGCTTTTTCAGGTTGTAAGCGTTCGGCTGCTGAATAGCTGGTTGGTTCAGGATAGTATTTATGTACGACGTGAAGAGCAGTCTCAAATTGTTATAGCGGTTATTTAACAACTCCCAGCAAGACTCGTAATTTTCTGCACTGACGCTCAGATGCTGCACCAGTCTCTCAGCTTCTCCCTTTAATTTTGTTTTCAAATGCTGCATCTTTTGAGTTTTAGATATCAGCGGATTTGAATGAATAGTCTCGAGAAAAAGATCCTTAAAGGATATCCATTGGTTGTAGTTGCCGCTAAACTCCGGAAGCTCGATCTTGGGCGTAGATTTTTGATAATGCATACTCTCCCAAATCTTCTGTTGTATCTTTCGTCGGTAGTTATCGTAGATTTCTTCCCATTTGGCGTATTCATTATCGTAAGTTTGGTTAGAGCCTCGTAGTAAATTATCAAGTTTCCAATGAATTTTGTCGATCGATTCCCACTTGCTTTTCAGGATGCTGAGATGATCTTCTAAATCCCATTTTTCGGTCATCGTTTCCAAGTTAATTTTTCCCACAGCTCGATGTAATGCGTTGAAGTTACATTGTTGTTGACGGAGTAGTTCGTCCTTCTGAGACGTAGAATTCTCAGTAGTTCTTGGGGGCGGCTGAGGGGTTGATTTTGGAAGCCCAAATGTCCCCAACGAGGACGTTTCTCCGGTCTCAACTATCTTAGGAGTGTGTATAGTTGGTTTCGCTTGGCATTGCTGCATTGCTTGCTTCGTTTCTTCATAACTCCGTTTAGTTATTTCGAAGACGTTGTCAACGAAGTAGGTGATGTCCTGGCTTTCCATTGTTTGCAGGATGGCATCATTCTCCAGAAACTCCTTCCAGTGAACCTCTAGAGCAGTTATTCGTTTTGTCAAGTAGTCGGAGGTTTTTCTATCCGCCCCGTCTTTCTTGAAGTTAGTGCAGATTCTTTTTATCTCTTCGAAAGTTCTTTCTTGACGAGCAATGATTTCGTCGAAGTTAGTATCCATGGTTCTCCGTTGACTGCAGAACACACGTCGTTAAAATCCGAAGGCAGTTAGGTAGTTAATCGTAGCGCCGGGCAGTAAGTAGAATCCCGACACACACAGTTAAATCCCGAAGGCAGTTTAGTTGATTGGATTGAAGCTTCTTCTCTCCGCAGTTAGTCGTAGCGCCGGGCAGTAGTATCCCGACGCACGTAGTTGAAATCCCGAAGGCAGTTGATTAATCGGAGTGAAAGTTTTTCTTCCCCGCAGTTAGTCGTAGCACCGGGCAGTAGGTAAGAGTAGAATCCCGACACACGTAGTTAAGTTGAAGTTGACTCGAAGTAGTAGTCCTCTTCGTATCTGAACACGTACAGGGTTGTAAGTCCTGCCGGAGATGTCCAGTAGTTAGTCTGTAGCTTTGTTTGTAGCTCCAGTAGTAGTTGTTCTTCGATGGTCAGGCTTTACAGCTCCAGAATCGAAAGATATCCTTGTAAGATGCACTCACAATCCCCGCCACGGTATTGTGCGTCTTCTCAACTCAACTGGTGATTCCGCTGGTGGAGGCCAGTGAGCCGAAACGCTACCGAAACAACGATAATAAGTGAAACCAAGTATGAATACCTCCCGAAACAAACTCCGTTAAAAATCCTGCGCCGATGTCGTTGTTGTTCGAAGGACCAAAAAGAGATGTATGGGCCACGTAGTGTTTGTGACTCGTACACTCTTCTATGTAGTGGAGTTATGGTATTTAAAAGATGAGCACCAATAGTTGAGATGACTGCTTTATTTGCCTGTCAGTTGGTAACTGACTATAACAGTGAACCTTAGGTATATCATAAGTTTACAAATGCAACCTAGGCTATAAAGTATAGTGACGCGCGCGGAAAGTGTACGTTGTATCGTACAACTACAAAATATCATACATATACTTACATAAATATGATACCAATTACGGAAGAGAAAGGAAATACGCTTATTATATATTGGCTATATGTTTGCCACACGAGGAGCTAAGCTTGCTCATAGCTCCTCCTCAAGAAAGTAAATACAAGCTATTTACAAAGCACAGAATTAAACCATGCACTGATGCTGTTAATCAAACACGAACAGGGCAAAATTTTTCACATCGAAGTGGAAGCCTTAAGAATAGGCAACAATGTAAAAGGGAATTTATTAAATTTGCATCCTTTTCTTGACGATCTAGGTCTTGTACGCGTTGGTGGTAGGTTGCATAATGCAGAGATCGCTTACGATCAGAAACACCCTATCATCCTTCTTAAAGGCTCTCTTATTACTAATTTGCTTATTAGGAGCGAGCACGAAAAATTATTGCACGCAGGGCCAAGGCTCTTGTTGGCAAATCTAAATCAGAGATTTTGGTTAGTGAATGGTGTACAAGAAGTAAAGAAAATTACACATAAATGTATAATTTGTTTCAGACAAAAAACAAATGTAGTCAAGCAGCTAATGGGCTCCTTGCCAGCGGGAAGAGTCACGGCTACGGCGCGACTTTTTCAGAAGATCGGAGTTGATTTCGCTGAGCCTGTCCAAGTAAAGCTTTCCCGTATAAGACGGTCAGTAATAGGTAAAGGTTACATTCTAGTTTGTGTTTGTTTCGCGACAAAGGCAGTTCATCTAGAACTGGCTTCCGATATAACCACAGAAACTTTCCTTGCGTGTCTTAGATGGTTTATTTCGAGACGAGGACTGCCCACAGAAATTCACTGCGATAATGCTAGCACATTCAAATGTGCAAGGAGCCAATTAGCTGAGCTTTATTCACTGCAGTCGTCACAGAGTCACCAGGCCAGAGTGCACGAGTTTTCCTCTCAGAGAGGTATACATTTTCACTTCATACCCAGTTACTCGCCTACGTTCGGTGGTCTGTGGGAGGCTGCAGTGAAGAGCACAAAGTATCATTTGAAAAGAGTAATGCAAAATAATACCCTAACGTACGAACAATTAGCAACTTTACTTACCGAAATAGAAGCTGTTTTAAATAGTCGCCCACTGTTACCATTGTCATCTGATCCTAATGATTTTTGTTACCTTACGCCAGGACATTTTATCATAGGTACTTCATTAACAATGTACCCAAAAAAAGACGTAAGTAACGTTCTACAAAATCGCTTGAAATTGTACCAAATATGTTCTAACATAAAACAGTCGTTTTGGAAACAGTGGCACAAGTACTACTTGAACGTATTGCAAAATAGGCCTAAATGGCTAAATGAAACATGTAATGTAAAGATAGGTAGTTTGGTAATTCTTAAAGAGGATAATATTCATACAATGTCATGGCCTATGGCTAGAATTGTAAAGGTCATTGCGGGACATGATGGGAAGGTCAGAGCTGTAGAAGTTTTGACTTCTAATAATAAAACTCATCTTAGATCTATACATAAAATAAGTGTATTACCTTTAGAAAATCAGTAAACATTTTAGTTCCTAAAATTAATAATAGGTGTCAGCACAGTCCTTGTATTTTAGTACCCACTACATTTTACTTTGGCGCTGCAGCCACAACTTTCTAGTTGTAACAAAATAAGTTGACCAATACCTACCTATGTAATTTCCTAGATATTTTGATCTGTGTTCAAATATATTTATTTACCTTTTATGTATGAATCTTAGGGTCTTGTACCATCCCAAGAAAATTTGTCTTCGTAGGGCTAAGAATTTCTATTATACAAGAATTGTGTTTTGTAAGAAAATAAGACTGTATACTTTCATGTTTAAAAAATTATTTTTTTTAATTTACTTGCTATGTTAAGTTCTTGCTAGGTGGCAGCATGTTGTAATTAGTAATGTAAGGTTTGCTTACGTGTACACAAAAATGTTGGTGGACTTTTGGTTTTTGTACTGGCAACATTATAGTCTGTCATACAATTGGTACGCGCGTAGGGCTTGACCAATCAGAGGCTTTGACCAATCGTAAGCTTGTGTTATGTAGGCGGAGTTTTGTGAAACAACTTGGCGGGAGAAGTTGCCGGGCGTTTTCGCAAGGGACCGCGCGAGGGCATTCGGTCGGAACGAGTAACGCTGAGCGGTTGTGATAGGTGTCTGGCGATAAGTTTAGTTACGAGTTACGAACAAAGTTAGTTAATAAATAATAAGTTCTGTAAATAAGTTTGGCGCTGATTAAAGTGTTGCTGAAGTGACATCGTGTTGATTATTTCTGAGAGACCTGAAATCTCAGAAGTGGGATCGCAACGCACTTCGCGTAAGTACACGCCTGCATTATAATTTTAAATCGAGGGGTATTTTTTTTTATGGAAAATATTTCTTTTTGTGTGTTCATTTCAAATACACACTAAAAAGGGCACATTTCAAGTACATTTAGAGGCACCACGTGGTTACCAAGCCCAATTTATTCGTTGTTGATGCTTTGCTACCACGTAAAGGGTGGGGTCCATAACCACGCACGTGGTCTTCTTAACCTAACTTTAACAGAACACGTGGTTGTAAACGAAAGTTGACGTAGATAATGGGTTCATTGTGTTCAATTGCTTTCTCTAGTCTAGATTATGTTTAATTTTATGGAGCTGTAAAACCTACAGACCAACAAGCATAGATTATTGCATAAACTTAATAATATTTCAACATTAATCACTTCTGGTAGTAAAAGTTTCAAACCCCATTGATTTTCTATGGATTTAAATACGCCATAAAAGCATTTAGGGTTAAAGAGAATCACTGCTTTGTTACAAATAAAATTTTAGATCTCGACATAGTCCGAATACGGGTCAGAGTTCGAAACCCATGGATTTCCCCATGGACATGAATTGATTCGAAAGACAAAAATAACTTAGGGTGTTTCCTAAAGGGGCCAAAATTTCGTTATTTTTGCCGTACGAGCAGCCGTTTCCGAGATATTTAACTTTTAGAACAAAAATTTCAACTTTTCTACAATTATTATAGATTAACTGTATAGCCCATGCGCCGTACGTTTTAGTACAAGATATTCAATATTATTGCAGCTAATTAAATCAAGCTTACCGACGATGACCTAACTTTTTGTGGCCTATGAATACTCTTGTTTGGAATTGAGTCCTAAAAGTTCTAGCATAGTCAGCCGCAAGAATAATAAATCGAATAATACCGAAAGGTATGCATACAATTTTGCGGCGAGTTTCAGGGAATGGAGGATGATGAAAACACTCGACGGCGGCGGGGCCTCGAAACCCCTCCTCAGCGAGGAGACTCGCAAGCGAGACGTAGTCGCAGCCCAAGCCGGGTGACGCGTCGTAGTCGAAGCCGCAGCCGTGGAAGTGCTAGCAAGCGCAGCCGCAGCTCCAGCCGGAGCCACAGCCGCCGTCTGCTGGAGCGAGAACAGGCGCTGAAGCGCGAGCAAGAGCGACTTCGGCAGCTAGAACTGTAACTTCGGTTTCAGCGAGAGCGCGACGATGAACAGCGCAGGCGCCGCAGCGAGCAGCGCGAGCGGCGTGAGTCGGGGAGCAGCGCCCGCCGCAGTCGCCGCAGTGAGCAGCGTGAGCGGCGTGAGTCGAGGAGCAGCGCCCGCCGCAGTCGCAGCCGCAGCAAGCCAGCCGACGCGGGTGACGGACACCGAGGGAAAAGGTCATGTAGTCCTTCCTTTACCTCTAAAGATGTTATGGAGATTATTAAGTCTATAAAAGACATCCTCCCATCACAGCCGGCAAACCTGGGCACACAGTCAATTGTCAAAGGATTAGACTATAAAAATATTATTCCTGAATTTAATCCTTCGGAGAAGAACCAACGTATGGACATGTGGATAAAAAAAGTAAATGAATGTGCCAAGGTTTACGGCTGGGATGAGAGGACGACGGTTCATTTCTCAATGCAAAAACTTACCGGATTAGCAAAGACTTGGTACAGTAGTCTTAATTCTATTATGTTCACATGGGAAGAGTGGCAGCATAAACTTATGAACGCATTTCCCTGTGAGCAGAATTATGGACAATCGTTAGAAAATATGTTGAGGCGTAGAAGTAGACCAAACGAACTCATAGAAAACTATTATTATGAGAAATTGGCCCTCTTAAATCAGTGCGAAATCTCGGGTAGGCGAGCCGTGGACTGCATCATACATGGCATCAATGACAGGACCACTAGGTCAAGTGCTTTAGCATTGCGCTGCCAAGAGCCCGACCAATTGTTAAAATTCCTCCTTAGCAGCAATAAAGAATTTCCGTCACAGCAGCCGCAACAAGTTAGGGACCGCGGTATCAGCACACCGGATGAAAAACAGTCTAGTAGAATTAACTCGAAAAACAATACGATTTTGTATTGTTTTAATTGTAAGGAAAAGGGACATCCATTTACGAGATGTCCTAAACCTCTGATGAAATGCATACACTGTTACAAAGTGGATCATAAATCCGAGGCGTGCCGATCAAAACAGGATAGCGCAGGGTCAATGAAGGCTGACACGGTAACAAAGACGATGAAAATTTCAGATTCAAGTCCTTCTGGCTAGTTCGTTAAAGAAGTGGTTGTCGAAAGCTTACCTATGGAAGCATTCATTGACTTGGGCAGTGAGGCGACTCTTATCAAGCGATCTTATTTTGTCAATCTCGGCATTGACCACAACAATACTCCGTCTGTGCTAAGAGGTTTTGGGAACAGCTTAGTTGAGTCTGAAGGCGCGGTAAAACTGAACCTGTCCATTGACGGAGTTAGCGCTATTGTTATGTGTAAAATAGTAGATGATGCCTTACTTGAAAAGCCAATGCTCATTGGGCAGAGCTTTTCGGAACAGCCACATGTTGTAGTCTACAAAGATTCTCAGAAGCTACAATTTCTACACATTGGCGCTGAAGTTCCCAATCCCGATTTAGATGAAAATTCTGAACGCCTACAGAGGATCAGAGTGACTGCTCATTGTAACCTTTATGGTGCCGCAAGTGTGAGAGCCGATGCCGAGTCGCTTTTCTCTGGTAGTGTTGCCATAGGTACTAGAATCGTAGGAAGGCCGAACAATCAGTACGTGGTCTGTGGAGGCATTTATGAGGTCAAAAATGGTTCTCTCCATGTTATTCTGACCCCGTGTTCGATACCGTGTTGGATTCAAGAGAACTTTGTGTTCTCGCGAGCTGAAAGGGTAGATGTTGTTTACAGGCTTATGAACGAAACAGAACCCCTAGTTTCAAGTGCATCGTCTGGGACCTCCATTACGGCCAATAAACTAGACGCGAACCAAGTCAACGTAGGTGATTCAGTATCTGACAGTGATAGGGCAAGGCTTATGGACATACTCCGCCGTCATGAAGGCTGTTTTGCGCAGAACTTAGCGGAGTTGGGCTGTACGAGCGTAACGAAAATGAATGACATGTTACAAGCGGGGATTATTAGGGAGTCCGTGTCAAACTACGCGAGTCCTATTATCCTGGTTCGTAAAAAGGATGGTAGAATCCGTTTGTGCGTGGACTACAGGCTTCTTAATTCTGCGACAGTCAAGGAAAGATATCCCATCCCCATTATAGAAGATGAGGTAGCAAGACTGTCCGGGCAGGCATGGTTTATAACCCTAGATCTTATGTCTGGTTATTACCAGGTACCTATAGCGGAAGGTAGCAAACATCTGACGGCATTTGTCACTCCAGACGGACAATACGAGTACAATCGTATGCCGTTTGGTTTGGCAAATGCCCCCGCAGTCTTCCAGCGGATGATGAACCATGTCCTCGGACCAGCACGGTTCGATAAGGCTACGGTCTATATTGATGACGTATTAATCTTCGGCAAAACACCTGAGGAATGCATGGACCGGTTAGAAGAAATTCTTGGTTTGCTGAAGGAGGCCAATCTCAAGCTCAACCTTGCAAAGTGTAGTTTTCTGCAAAATAAGATTGATTTCCTGGGTTATGAGATTGGCTCGATGGGTGTTCAACCTGGAGAGGCAAAAACTCGGAGCGTTGCAGAGTTTCCTCGCCCCGTTAACGTTCACAACGTTCAGCAATTCCTCGGATTGGTGAATTACTTCATAAAGTTCGTCCAAGGTTTCGCGCAAATAGCCCATCCTCTTACAAAACTACTTAAGAAGGATGCCCCTTGGGAGTGGACTGATGACCAAGAAAAATCCTTTGTGACCCTAAAGACCAAACTAATTGATCGACCCGTGCTTGCCATTTACGACCCGGTGGCCGAGACCGAGCTACATGCTGATGCCAGCAGATTAGGAGTTGGAGGAATCTTGCTTCAGCGACCTCAAGGTAGTGAAGGTTCTTTTCGCCCTGTGGCTTTTTACAGCCGTCAAACGACCCCTGAAGAAAAGAACTTTCACTCCTATGAGTTGGTGACCTTAGCTGTAGTTTGCGCTCTTAAAAAGTTTCGCGTATACCTGTTAGGAAAAGAATTCAAGGTAGTCACCGACTGCAGCGCACTCCGCTCTACGTTTAGCAAACGTGATTTGGTACCGAGGATAGCACGGTGGTGGCTGGCGCTGCAAGAATTCGACTGCTCCGTTGAGTACAGGGCAGGGAAAAAAATGGAACACGTCGACGCGCTCTCTAGGAACCCGGTTGGAGACTCTACAACCAACAATCCTGAGCAATTTCCTGCTATCATGGCCATAAGTGACGATGATTGGTTACTTACCCTCCAACTGGGTGACTCGGAGCTGCGACGTATTCGCGACATTGTAGCCAGTGACTTGGATACAAAGGGTCTAGATTACATCAAAGAGAACTACATTTTGAAGGATAACAAGCTGTTCAGATGCATAGATGGGAACAAAGATTGTGTAAGATGGGTGGTACCAAAGGGCGCAAGGTGGCAGTTGTGCAAAATGAATCATGACGACATAGGTCATGTAAGCTTCGAGAAAACTTACGAACGGATTAAAAGAATTATTGGTTTGCTAAAATGAAGCGATTTGTTAAGAAGTATGTTGAAGCCTGCATAGACTGCGCATACGCCAAAAAGGCCAGTAACATACATGAGGGATTATTACACCCAATAGAAAAAATTGAATTGCCATTCCACACTTTGCACTTCGACCACCTTGGGCCCTTTGTAAGGTCTAAAATGGGTAACACGCACATACTTACCATAGTGGATGGATTCACCAAGTTTGTATTCATAAGGCCAGTGAGGAATACAAACGCACAAAATGTAATCAAGAGCTTACAAGACATATTCAACATCTTTAGGGCACCCAACCATATTGTCAGTGATCGAGGTTCTTGCTTTACGTCGCACGCGTTTCGGAGATTCTGCCTTGACCGAGGAATAAAGCATATTTTAAATGCGGTCGCTTCCCCGAGATCTAACGGTCAGGCCGAACGTTATAATAGAACGATTCTTGATTCGCTCACAGCACAAAACTTAAGGGGCGATGAAGGAGACTGGGATGACAAGACAGGAAAAATTCAGTGGGGTTTAAATAACACCGTCCAAAAGACAATAGGTAGAGCGCCCGCGAAGGTCATGTTTGGAACTAAAATAAACAGTGAGCATCATCCGGCTCTAAACGAAGTTTCACAGGAAATCCATCAAGCTGAGGATTTGCCCTCCATTCAAAGAGAAGTTAAAAATAGGATCGATGCAGCGCAGGATGCTCAGAAACAGTATCACGATAGAGGCAAGCGTCCTGCTCGAGTTTACCATAATGGTGACTTAGTCAAAATCACAAAGGTCGCTTTCCAAAACCAAGGAAAGAGTACAAAGTTGATGCCTTCGTACGAGGGACCATTCAAGGTTATTAAAGTCCTAGGTAACGATCGTTACAAGATTGCTCCTATCGCAGGTTTCGAAGGAATGCAGAACAAGCGTAAGACGACCGTTGCCGCAGACCGAATGCAACCATGGATACATGTAGCTAGTCTAGCAATTGATGATGATGATTCTCTTGATAAAGAAGAAGAAATCGATATGTCAGAATGAATTTCAGTAAAGTCTAAAAGTATGCAATTACTTTGTTAGTGTACCAACTTTATAATGTCCCATTGTATTTATTTGTACAAAGTATAAAGAAACCGCTTTATCCCTTTCTCAGTTGGGTCGATAACTCCTTACCCACACACTCATCATTAAAAATAAATAATTTTTTTAGATAAGTTTATTAATGTAAATAGGTAGTACACATAATGTTGTAATAGTTGTCTGATTAACTACATAATTTGTTCATTTTGTTTCAGGTCAAGTGCGACTTTAGTCGAATAAGTTTGGGACTTGACCTGCTATGAAGATGAAGACAGTGGAAAGAAAAGTGAAATAAGATTTGAATACACATATAGTCTAATTAAATGTTCTTAAATAAGATTATATAATACAAAATAGGATTACTTTAAACCAGATGCCTCGTTACGCCAAGTGTAAGGTTCCACCGGGTACCTACGTGTATGAGGACATGCACGGTGTCAGGATGGACGAGTGTAAGGTTTGCTTACGTTTACACAAAAATGTTGGTGGACTTTTGGTTTTTGTACTGGCAACATTATAGTCTGTCATACAATTGGTACGCGCGTAGGGCTTGACCAATCAGAGGCTTTGACCAATCGTAAGCTTGTGTTATGTAGGCGGAGTTTTGTGAAACAACTTGGCGGGAGAAGTTGCCGGGCGTTTTCGCAAGGGACCGCGTGAGGGCATTCGGTCGGAACGAGTAACGCTGAGCGGTTGTGATAGGTGTCTGGCGATAAGTTTAGTTACGAGTTACGAACAAAGTTAGTTAATAAATAATAAGTTCTGTAAATAAGTTTGGCGCTGATTAAAGTGTTGCTGAAGTGACATCGTGTTGATTATTTCTGAGAGACCTGAAAGTAATTATGGCAACATTAAAGTAGAATATATAATATTTCAATGTAGTAACACACTCTTTCTTGGAATCGGGCAATCCCGAACGAAATACAGCGAAACACCGAGCTCCTGCGGTTTATTTATTATCATTGCACCACGAAGTCCAGCCCCTACCAAAATAACTACAGTCCACAACTCAAACCTGCCCTGCCCTGTTCGTGTTTGATTAACAGCATCAGTGCATGGTTTAATTCTGTGCTTTGTAAATAGCTTGTATTTACTTTCTTATTATTTTTATTTGTGTTATTTAAAAACCTCAATATATATGCAAAAAGCCTAACCATTTTGTTAATATCCGAGTAGTTATGTAAGCGTTCGATAACATACTCGAGAGGGAACAAGCTACGGCACACGTTGCTGGATAGCGTCAAGCGGTTCTTCACCTCCGGTAAGTCGCGTTCGAGAGGAAAGGAAGTATTGCTAGAAGCAAAATTGTACTCGCCATTTCGCAGGAACTGAGGCCCTCGCCACCACAGCTTGCACTGGCTCAGCTCACTCGGACGCACGCCTCTGCTGATCAGGTCGGCAGGGTTCTCTTTCGTGTTGACGTAAAGCCAGCACCAATTACTAGTATTTTGACGAATCACATTCACTCTGTTAGCTACGTACGCTTGCAATTTAGTTATCTCAGTGTTAAGCCATGCAAGTACGATTTATGAATCACTAAATAAATATACATTTTTAATACTACATTTTAGTTTAAGCGTCTCATACGTTTTTACTATCAATTTTGACAGCAAAAGCGCAGCATTTAATTCAAGCCTCGGAATAGTCGTTCCTTCTTTATTTACAGGATTTATTCTAGACTTCGAACAGAGTAGATGTGATTGTATGGTACCTGAGTTCTCGGAGAGTCGCAGATACACGCAGCATCCGTAGGCTGTTGTACCAGAAGCATCCGAGAAGCCAACCAATTCAGCTGTGTGGGAGTTTACAACATCTACATTTCTATTTATTAAAATAGTTTTCATGTTTGCTTAATCAGCTGTAAAATCGAGCCACTCTTTTTGAATAATAGGTGAGGGACTGTCATTCCAATCTGTCTTTGAAATCCACAGTTTTTGCATGATGGCTTTTGCGGTAACTACAATTGGACTCACAAAACCCATGGGGTCGTAAAATCTTCCTATGTAACTAAGTATGCATCGCTTGGTTACCCTGGTTGCATTAAATGGTTCAGGAGATGAAATTATAAATTTATCCTCTTTAATATTGGTTTTCATGTTAAAATTTTTCTTCTGCAAATCAACACTATCAAAATGTTGTTCACTAGGAGAGATGTTGAACAGAACCCTATGATCATTTGAGGCCCACTTGTGCATGTTGAAACTACCTAACTTGAGCAGGTCATGTAGTTGCTCTTTTGTTTCAAGAACTGTTTGCAAATCATCATGAGAATAAATTACATCATCTACAAAAATATTGTTTTTGACAACGGATGAAGCTAGGGGGTAGAATTTTACGTACCTATTTGCTAACTCATCTAGACAACGCGTTACCAGAAAGCTCGAGCTTTTTAGTCCGTAAGTAACAGTATCTAGTTTTATACATTTGACTGGCTCATCTTTGTTGTCTCTCCAAAGTATATTTTGAAGAGAGGTATATGCAGGGTCTACCCTAATATTGCGAAACATGCGCTTAATGTCAGCGGTGAAAGTATATTTACCTAAACGAAAGAGCATAATAATGTCGATTAAGTCTCGCTGAACCACTGGCCCATTCAATTGTAAGTCGTTCAACGAGATTTTCTTATTCGTTTTCATTGAGCCATCGAAGACTGTGCGCAATTTCGTTGTTTACTTTTTTTCGTTTATTACCGCGTGGTGCGGTAAAAAGTAGACTGCCTGTTTGTTTAATTCGTACAACTCAATGTCCACATAGTGACCATGATTGAGTTGTAGGTATTCATGCATGAACTTTTGATATTGCATGAATAAATCTAAATTAGAATGTAATCTTTTTCTAGATTCAAAAATCGTTTTAAAGCTAAATGGAATGATTCGCCCAAGGTATCATTGACATCAGACAAACGCAATTTTAATGGCAAACCAACTTGAAACTGATTGTTTTCTAATTTTACAGTACTTTTAAATAATTGTTCGCAAAGTTCCTGTTCTGAGGATTGTTCCTTGAAGATCTCTGGAACCTTCTCATGAGTCCAAAACTGATTCATTGTATTACCTAAATCTTGAGCAGGCTCTAGTTGACATTTCAAAACTACTTTATTACAGACAGCTTTGTATTGAATAATGTTACCTCCAACTATGTGACCGAAGACAGTATTAATGATGCGTAGACTAGGCGGCGGCGGAGACGCCGTGCAGCCTACCGCGGACTGTACAGGCGGCGATTGAGCCGCCGAGCTCACCACTTCCATCGGGTCTGAGCTCAGGAGCATTGCCTGGAACATGACATTGGAACCGATCAACATGTGTATCTCGCTCGGCACATTAAGCCTTTCGTCAGCTAACTCAATATTGGCTGGCAATTTAAGTTCAGAAATGTCAAACCTGTATTGAGGCCAATTACATGTTATCTGGTCTACTACATGACATGTGATTGAGGTTTTAAATGGAGACTTCAAGGAATAAATATCTAATGGGATGCAATAGTTTACTTTAGCCTTAGAATTGGAGATGCCAATAATATTTGTATCTACTTGCTTGGGATTCAAACCTAATCGCTGGACAACATTTGTGGTAATAAAGGATACCTGTGAGCCCGAGTCCAGAAGGGCTTTGATATGATATTCAATACCATCTTTGCCGAAGACCTTTATTCTTGCTGTAGGGAGTAAAATATTATTTTCAGTGCTGCCGGTCAATGTGACAGGACCCGGTGGATCCCAGTGCAACAGGGTGTTATGAGGTGCCCTGCACTCTGTGCACCGAAAATGGAATCTACATTTGCCTGTGTGTGCACCCAAACATATAATGCACATTTTATTCTCATTTATAAATTTAAGTCTGTCATTAGCAGTCAGTAAATTGTATTTTTTACATTTAAATAATTTATGGTCATGAGACTTACAATAGCTGCATGCAGGTCCGGTAACAGCAGCAGCTGCTACCTTACTGGTGCTCGAGTGCAGTGTCTGCTGGCCCTGGCCTGCAGTCTCTAACGCCATTGCTCGCTTTCCTAGGTAATTCAGGAATTCTTGAAGCGTTGGGTCCACAGCTTCATCCCTCTCGAGTTGGAAAGCCCTCGCAGAAAACGCATCTATTTTTCGAAAAAGAATACTTAGCAATATAGGATCCCAGTGTTTGACTCTAGGGTCTTGATTTTTTATTGCGGCTATCTCCTGCCTAACGTCAGAGATAAAATCCCTCAAATTTTGTGCTGTAGACCTACTCACACTTTTCAAATCTAAAATGTTACTGATATGTTGGTTAATAATTTTTTGTTTGTTATTGAATCTTTTGTCAAGAAGTTCCAATGCTTCTTTATAAGATTCTGCACACATAGGTAAGTTTTTAATAAGATTGAATGGCTCATCCACAAGAAATGTCCTCAAGTAATAAAGTTTTTGTAAAGGGTCCAGGTTCTTGTCATTATCAATCATTGATTTCAAGAGATTAATGAATGGTATAAATTCGTTTAACTTACCATCAAACGTTTTAATATTTATAGGTGGTAGTTTAGTTTTGCTCGAGGTGGCCGTGGCAGAAGTTTCAGGCGGGTCAATTACCGAAGGCTTACAATTTTGAATTGCCTTGTCAATAGCACATATAATTGTAAAATAGCTATCTTCTACTGACTCCATTTTCTCTGTGTCGGTAGGTGCTAAAATAAAAATATCACGGCAATAATTTTCATATTCATGGAAAGCAGCAGCAACACCATTTCGTTTTTACATCAATAGATCACGCGAGCACTGTGTTAAATCTTTTTGAATGAAACTTAGAGCTCGTGAAATCTTAGCCTTCTCGAATCCCCGACGAGCTATGAGTTTGGATAATAGCTTAGACGCATCGGGTTCAGACTCATGGTCCGACATTTTTGCATTTCCACACTTCCACGACAGCCACAAAGAACTAGATTTTACCAACCACGTTTGCTATCACTACGCAGCTACAAACAGCTTGCAACTTAGAACAACTGGACAAACTTGTAGCTTGTAGCTTAAAATTAGTCTATTCGTACCAAATATTCGTTTCTAATCATTTAGTTTTTACTCCAAACTTGATGAAACAAATGAACAGACAAACAAGAAAATGGCGTCGCTCGCGCACAGATAAAAATCCGTCCGTTCCGTAATTCCGTTTCTCTGTCACGTGGCGCGGCGACGTTGCAAGATCGTGCGCGTGCTTCGATCTTCGCTCCAATCTGGAATTCTGACAGGCTGAAGTTATGGTGTTGATCACTCACTCTCGCGCGACGATGTATTTGACTTCTCGATCGCACCTGTTTTGTAGGGGGGTGTGCGTGTAACGTATTTCTTGTTTTATTTCTTTCTATCTTCTCGTTTGCGCGGGCTCTCGCGCGGCAGGCAAAGCTGAATGGCAACGTCGCACACCACAGCCACACGGCGAGAAGAGAGGCTCTTTGTCTTGCTTGCTTGAACGCGTTCGCCGAATGAATTCGCGACGAACGAAGGAAAAATGGCGGACAATCCAATGCAGGAAGGTTTCTCACAAAAGTGCTCCTTTTCGCACTCCACGGTTGAAATCCTCTGGTCGGCTCGAAGACCAATGTTTTAGTTGTGGACTGTAGGTATTGTGGTAGGGGCTGGACTTCGTGGTGCGATGATAATAAATAAAACGCAGGAGCTCGGTGTTTCGCTGTATTTCGTTCGAGATGTCCGATTCCAAGAGAGAGTGTGTTACTACATTGAAATATTATATATTCTACTTTAATGTTGCCATAATTACTAATTACAACAATAGGCACTTATAATTTGAAGAGCTACGCTTGCTCTTATTAGTTTTATGTATATTGGCTAGGTTTGGCATATGCACAGCTATGATCGCTCATAAAACATCCGTTCGATGATTTTAGTAAAGTTTGGCTATGGTTTGTAGGACATTCCGCACAACAAGGAATTTACTCATAGATCTCTTAAGTCCTAAGTAGAGCCGATACCAAAATTAAGTATAACAACAAACAGGTATAAAGTATAGGTGCTTTAATTATTGAGAAAAACGATTAATTATATTGATACGGCAAAAACTGTCTATCACTACAGTTATGAGTTCAGATAAGGAGGTGGCACCGCTGCGCCGTAAGCGAGGCAGGAGTCGTACAAGACGGCGAAACTGCAGCAATATCCGGTCATCGGAGTCCTCACAGAGCCGCAACCCGCCACCTAGGCGTAGACGAAGTCCGGCACCTCGGCGTAAACGGAGTCCAGCACCACAGCGCCGTAGAGGTACTTCTACACCATCCCTATCAGCGGAAGACGTTATGCGTTTGTTGACGACGTGGAGGGGTGAATCCAGTTAGCAAATCTTTAATAATAATCAGCTCAACAACGTTGTACCTGAGTTTGACCTTCGCGTAAGGCCCAGAACATTGAAATTTGGCTCAGAAAAGTAAATAATTATATATATATATATATATATAATATATATATTATTACAAAAACTGGTAGGATTAGCAAAACAGTGGTACGAAGCACTCCCTACAGTTGTCTGCACTTGGGATGAATGGCAGGCAAAGCTTAAAAAAGCCTTACCAAGTGAGGAGAACTATGGGGACCTATTAGAGGACATGATAAGTTGCGTAACAAAAAGCGATGAGAGCTTAAGAGACTACTATTAGGATAAATTGACTCTGTTGAATAGATGCCAAATCACCGGTAAAAAGAGTGTAGACTGCATAATATATGGTATCACAGACAGGTCATTACGGAACAGTACACAGGCTTTAAAATGTGAGGAACCAGAGGACCTTTTAAACTTTCTGAACTCGCAATGGCAGACTAAACCAGATTTGCTTCCACATGATGTCAAAAGACGGAACAATTTCTTCAAGAATAGGTCCTTTGGTAAGGTATCATTAAAATCGTCGGATAATTCTGTTGCGGGTTTAGTGATTTGCTATAACTGCAAAACAGGGGGACATCCTTACTTCAACTGTCCTAAACATTTCGTTAAGTGTAGAAAATGTACTAGGATAGGTCATAACAATGAGAGTTGTACGCAAGAACCCGTGACACGGATGCGGTCAGAAAACGCAAGTAAAGAACCAATGAAAAAGACACTAAAAATAGAGCTCAACACAAAACTTAATGACAAATATTTCAAACCTGTTACGGTGAACGAGGTAGATCTAGTAGCTTATATAGACTTTTGTAGCGAATGCACCTTGATGAAAGAAAGCGATGCTCAGGTTATAGGATTACCAGAAAACCATGCCAATTTGCCCGTAGTTAAAGGATTCGGTAATTCTATAATTACGCCATCGTACAAAACGTTTGCTAACATAAAAATTGATAATATTGAGACTGTTCTGGAAATACTCATTGTTCCCGATGATCTATTGCAAACATCCCTTCTGATTGGACAAAATTTCACAGAGTTGCCTTTTGTGACTACACTAATAGATAGTAACAAATTGCAATTTTATAGAGATCCCACTCAAACGGCCGAAGAGCCGGATAATAGGATTAATCTTATAACTTTTGAGGCATCAGAGATAGTACAAACTAACATTGTGCCCATTGCTGTTGAGGATAGTAAATATTCTGGGGATATGTACACAGAGGGGTATGATAGCAGAGAACCAGAAAGAGAATATCGCTTACAACAGGGCGCTTATCGTATTGAAAACGGACGAGGTTTCTTGGTCGTCACGAACATTTCCCCGAAAACTCTAAAAATCAACGCTAATGTCATAATAGCCAGAACCGTACCGTTTGTCGAACGAAAGGTTTATCACACCAACAGAATAACCAAAGATGCTTCTAGCTTGGAGCCTCTTAAAAAGAGTGATATCGCTGCAGGAAAGTCATTGGGGAAGGAAAACTTTGACAGACAATCTGAATGAAAACGGTTGTGTCAGTGAATTTGAGATGAAAATTGATCTAGAAGATACGAAACTTGTAATATTCAGACCATAAAGGCTGTCATTTTCAGAACGTGAACAAGTCAGGCAAATTGTATACGAATTAATGCAAAATGATATAAAAGAAAAGTCTAATTCGGATTACGCAAGCCCGGTTTTGATGGTAAGAAAAAAAAAAACAGCGAGCAGAGCGGTTATGCGTGGATTTTTAGACCCTTAACAGTAAATCTGCAAAAGATAGATTCCCGCCACAACTGATTGAGGATCAACTGATAAATCTTAGCGGTAATGCTTATTTTACTATGCTTGACCTAGCTTCAAGCTACTATCAAATTCCGATGGCAAAAGAAAGTCGTCATTTAACTGGATTTATAACACCAGACGGACATTACCAATTCAAATGAATGCCGTTCGGATTGGCGAATGCCCCAGCAGTTTTTCAACGATTATGAACAAGATGCTTGGGAACAAAGGCTTGAATTTGCATTAGCTTACCTTGACAACCTTTTTATACCATCTGAAAACATAGATCAGGAATTGCAGCTTTTACAAGAGATACTACAGCTACTCAGACATTGCGGTTTAACCCTAAAATCATCAAATTGTCGTTTCTTTGAACAGACAATAAATTACCTGGGGTATGAAATCTCCGTTGACGGCATCAAACCAAGTGAGAATAAGATCATCGCCGTTAAAGAGTTCCTAACACCGAGAAATGTCCACGAAGTGCGGCAATTCCTGGGCTTGTCCAGTTAATTCCGAATGTTTGTAAAGGGGTTTGGTGAAATCACCCGACCCTTAACAATTTTTTAAAATAATGATGTTTCTTGGCATTGGGGGGATTCTGAAATGAAGTACAACCCAAAATTGGAAACCGAACTACATACTGACGCTAGCTCATTAGGTTTAAGCGGTATATTAATGCAATGGCAAGAAAATCCACGAACCTTGAAACCAATCGCATACTTCAGTAGACAGATGACACCGGAAGAAAAACATCTACATTCATATGAGCTTGAAACATTGGCTGTCGTGTGTTCATTAAAAATGTTTCGGGTATATTTGTTAGGTCTCAAGTTTAAAGTAGTAACCGACTGCAGTGCAATAATAACGACCCTAACAAAGCAAGACTTGATTCCACGCTTAGGCCAGGTGGTGGCTCTAAATTAGTGAATATACTTTTGATATCCAGTACCGACCAGGTGTGCAAATGTCTCATGTTGACGCCCTGAGCCGTAATACTAAGCAACTACCTTAAAGCGTTGATAACTCTGCACTTGCCATTTACAATATTTCCAAGGAGAATTGGCTATTAACGCTTCAAATGGGTGACCCAGATATATCACGAATTGTTTAAATTCTTAAACATGAAAATGACGAATTCTCTAAAGATATCAAGAAAAACTATACTATGAGCTGCGACTTGTTATTCCTAGAAGTACTAGATGGCAAATTTGTAAAGCAAACCACGATGAGATAGGTCATCCTGGTTTTGCGAAAACTTTGGAAAGAGTGAAAAATCTCTACTGGTTCACTATTTAGTGAACCAGTAGAGACTTTTCACTCTTGCTTGAGGAAATATGTGTACGCGACGTTGCTTGAGGAAATATGTGGACGCGTGTTTGGAATGCGCTTACAGTAAGGATAACTCATCTCGAAAAAGACTGGTCACTTGTTACCAATAGAGAAAGTAAATATTCCTTTTCACACTATCCACATCGACCATGTAGGACCGTTTGTAAAAAGCAAAATTGGTAATTGTCACATATTGACCATCGTGGACGGATTAACTAAATATATATTGGTTAGAGGAGCGAAGAATACAAAGACTAAAACCACAATTAAGATACTAGAAAGTATATTCCTTGATTTTGGTTTACCGGCCAGGATAATCTCAGACCGCGGTACTTCATTTATTTCGTCGGCGTTTAAATACTTCTGTGATAACTATAGAATTAAACATGTACTCAACGCAGTCGCTTGTTCCCGAGCCAACGGCCAGTATAATCAGACAATTCTAAATGCATTGGCTACTCATAATACAGGAAAAGACGAGCGGGATTGGGACAGGTGCCTGGGGAAAGTACAATAGGGTATTAATAATACGGTTCATTCGATAACCAATAATACTGCAGCAGAGGCGTTATTCGGTATTCCTTTGCGTGACCATCTTTCTGACAAACTTGATTTGTGTCAAATTCTAGACAATTCTAAGATCCAAAATATAAGAGATGATATAGATAAAGCAATTAGAAAGAACCAAGAAGTGAAAAAACGTCTGCCTGATACAGGCCGTGAGCCCGCACCAGTTTTCAAGAACGGGGATCTTGTTAAAATTACAAGAACCCAGTTTCAAAACAATGTAAAAAGTGCGAAGCTCTTGTCCAAGTTTATTGGTCCTTTCAAGATTATAGATGTATTAGGAAACGATTGATACCGAATAGCGGATGTGCCGGGGTTTAAAGGTAGGAAAACGCCATACGATAGTGTTGTTGCGGTAGATCGAATAAGGCCTTGGATAAATAATTAAATTAAGGCTTTGGAAGTTGCTAGCAGTAGCAGTTCTAGTGAAAGCGAAAAAGAGACTACTGGTAATGAGTCTTAATAGTAGACTTATAATAAAAATAATAATATATAAATAAGTGAACGAATTATAAAATGGTACATCAAACTTCAAAAGAAAATGATATATAAATAGTTATAAAACAATAATTAAATAATAACGTACAATTATTAATGAACAAAAGTGAAAACTATATAATACAATATGAATTAAACAATTACAAAAATAATAAGTTTATTTTAAAAGAGATTTAAAGAGATTACGAATGTCATGATATAAAGTGTAAATAGCGTGTATAACCAATATATAAATAATGTAAATAAAAATAATTATGTGTAAATAGTGTAAATAAATTAAGTAAGTATGTTCACATTTATGTAAGTGTACATTTATGAGAGAAATTCAGTTATACGGTAAGTTACAATCATGTCATAAATAAAAGAACTGAGTTTATTAGGTTAAATATATTAATGGGGAATTATAAAAGAATTTATTCGAAAAGAAAATGGATGTAGTGTTGATTAAAATCAGCGATAAAAACAATTTTTTATAATTTGTGGTGATATTAATGTTAATCTGTTAGAGGATAATAATATTTGTAATAGATTAAAATCTTTATTTTTATGTCACAACATGAACTATCTGTTTTTGGAGCCTACTAGAATTACTGCAACACCTGCTACCTGCATTGACAATATATTTACTAACATTACGCCCATTTTCAAATCGGTCTTCAATAAATTAACCTCTGATCACTCTGGTTAGATAGGTATATTCAATATTAAAATAAAAAAGGACCAAAAAGAGGATATTACATGTGTGCCCGTTAGTGACACTCGGCTTGAACACTACAGGAATAATATTTTAGATAAACTATGGGAAATACCATACAGTGACGATCCAAATTTGTTGTACAACTCAGTATTTAACCTTGTCAAAAATGAATATGATACGGTATTTAAATCAAAAACTATAAAAGTTAATAACAAAGCTTTGTTTAGTGATTGGGCGACAGTTGGAATTCATAGGAGCAGACGAAGATTATATGAACTCTATGATGAGAAATCATATAACAAAAATACGGCCTTTCTAGATTATGTTCGTAGTTATTCAAAAATGTTTAAACGCGTTTGTGCCGTAGCTTAATCTAATTTCATTCAAAAACAAAATTTAATCTAGTAGCAATGTAATGAAAACGACTTGGCAAATTATAAACAGGGAGACTGGAAAGGCCAAAGCTACACATAATAACTTCAAGCTTAAGATAGATAATCAATTGCTAAGTACAGACCTAGAAGTAGCAAAAGCTTTCGAAAATTTCTTTACGGACATTCCAGTTTCAACAACCAAGTCTTTAAATTCATCTCCCGCTGCTGCTGAATCTATACTTAAACAAAACTTTGAGGAATGTAAAACAGATTTTAAATTTAGGCACGTCAATAATGAAGACATTGTAAAAGCGTTTAAATCCCTGGAAATGAAAAAGACAGCTGACGCCCATGGTCTATCAGTAAAAATTATTAGTTCCATTGTAGATTGTATTGCACCTCACCTTTGTTGTATATTTAATCAATGTATAGATAATGGTGTGTTTCCTGACTTGATGAAACTAAGTAAAGTTATACCTTTATTCAAAGCTGGTAGTACATCAGACCCCACCAATTTTAGACCCATATCGATACTACCAACGCTTAGCAAAATATTTGAAAAACTCATACTCAATCAATTGCAAAGTCATTTTTATCTCAATAATTTAATTCATATTGCTCAGTTTGGTTTCACAAAGGGTCGTTCAACAGCCGATGCTGGTGTTGAACTAATCGACAATATTTTTGATGCCTGGGAAGACGCAATGGATGCAATAGGTGTCTTCTGCGATCTATCCAAGGCTTTTGATTGCGTCCATCATGACACTCTTATCAGGAAGTTACGCTATCATGGTGTAAAAGATCAGGCACTTGGCCTTCTGGAGTCATTTCTAACAGATAGGGTTCAGATGGTCGATGTTAATGGGAAAAAATCAACTGGGTCTTCAATAAGTATGGGCGTACCGCAAGGTTCAATTCTTAGTCCTTTCTTGTTTTTAGTATATATGAATGCTTTACCTTACCTTGTTAAAGCAAAACATGGGTTAGTATTGTTTGCCGATGATACTTCTTTGATATTTAAAGTTAAAAGACAGCAATCAAATTATGACGAGGTAAACAATGCTATCTCTAGTATAGTGAACTGGTTTACTGTTAACAATTTATTACTTAATGAAAAGAAAACCAAATGTAATAAATTCGTGTTACCCAATGTGAACCCGGTAACTACAGACATATTTATAAAAGGACAGAGATTGGACCTTGTGCAGTCGACTGTCTTTTGGGCATAACTTTAGACGCCAAACTACAATGGGATCCTCATATAAATAAATTGTCAAACAGACTGAGTTCGGCAGCGTTCGCAGTTAAAAAAATTAGAGCTCTTACCGACGTCGACACCGCTAGACTAGTCTACTTTAGTTACTTTCATAGTCTAATGACTTATGGTATTTTATTGTGGGGTCACGCTGCGAATGCTAATAGTATATTTATTCTGCAGAAACGGGCTGTTCGTGCAATTTATAGATTAGGGCCTAGAGTGTCACTGAGGAAAAAGTTTAAAGAAATCAATATTCTGACATTTGTGTCTCAATATATCTATGACAATCTTGTGTATGTAAAAAGAAATATAACTAATTTTCAGAAGTACAGTGATATACACAATTTTAATACTAGAAATAAAGACAAGTTGGTTGCTTATGTAAGCCGACTACATAAAATTTGTAATTCTTTTAAAGGCAATTGTATACGCTATTACAATAAGGTCCCTACTGATATTAAAAACTTACCTTTAGACAAGTTTAAAATAATAATAAAACAGAAATTGTATAAAAAAGGTTACTATAGGATATCTGATTACTTAGAGGACAGATGTCCATGGGAATAGATTGTTTGAGTAACAGGCTGTTTCGATATATAATTAGCATTCATTTTGTAATTTGACAATATTTTATTTAAAAAAGGAAACGCAAAAGATGCGACGACTGTGGAGTTTATTCGGTGAGCTCTTCTCCACAGATTCCGCCATTGTGTTAGTGAACTCACCTAAAAAAATGTAATGACGGATCTAAGTGATGTAACAACATCCTACGGAAATAAATGATTTTTGATTTGATTTGATTTGAATAAAACGATCGAATAAAAAAAGAATTAAGCGAATGATCACTGAGCGAATGGCCATTAACAGCCAAAATACTTGAAATGAGCGAAAAAAAACACAAAATTGAGCATTTTTTTCTGATATAATAAAATTTAGAACGAGCTTTCAAAAAGTGGGCATTTCAGATATTAAAATTCTAACCGTGCGACCAAATTACTAAATAAGCGACGAGAAATATAGAGAGGGCAACTTCAACCATGGAACACAAAAAGCCAATATTGGCTAGAGTAGTTAATTGTAGCAAAATTCAAATTGGATTATAGGTTAGGTTAGAACTTAAAAGAAGCAACCCCGGAGCGTATCGGAGCGGAGCGTATTCAAAGAAATAATAAAATTGGCTAGAGTAGGTTATTGTGGCTTAATTTCAATTGGGTTATAGGTTAGGTTGTAACTTAGAAGAAGCAACCCCGGACAAGAGCGGAGCGTATGCAAAGAAAAGCATCTCATTTTGTGTTTTAAGTAACTCAAATTAATGTCTGTAAGTTGCTGTTCTGTTTATTTCTCATCACCCGCAGTTAGTCGCTCACTTAGTAATACAATAACCCAAATTAATTGTTTTTATCACTTCAAACTTTAATTTACAGTCACTCGTTTAAATACTACCCTATATTAATTAGTTTTGTTGTTTGAATCATTATAACGAATGTAGAGTACCAGTCATAACAAATATAATTATACATAAAAATGTTAATTGGATAAGTTCTGCCTATTTATAGCCATATTTGCTTTCAGGATAATAAGTTCAGTCTGATAATTGCTTTTCAGCTTTCAGGAGAGATTCTATTTTGAGAATAGCCATTTATTTTGTTTAAATTATTTTTGTTGATTATCATAGTCTTGATAAGTTATTGTGCATTTCATTGTGATGTCGACATTTAGAACGTCGAACTAATCGATATATTTTTAAGTGCTTCAGGAGTACGCACTTTATCAGATGGCCGAATGTCATGATTAGATTCGAAATAGTTACGTTTTGAACATTATTTCATAACATTTCAGTTAAATAGTTGAGGCTCTGTATTGAATGATCAATTCCGAGGTTCGATTCATGGCATTCAACAAGTCTTTCTTTCGGTCACATTGTCTGTGGTTGATTTTATATAAAAGGGAGTGATTCGAGGCACGAGCCTCTCTCTGTTGTGTGACTTCGTGGAATAAACATCACTGGATACGGATACCACCGAGTTTAATTTTAAATATATCATCTGTGAAAATTTCATCTGTCTAATTATCACGGTTCATGAGATACAGCCTGGTGACAGACGGACGGACGGACGTACTGCGGAGGCTTAGTAATAGGGTCCCGTTTGGCACTCTTCGGGAACGGAACCCTAACAATCACGTTTGTTGCATGGGAGCCCCTTAAATATTTATTAAATTCTGTTTTTTTTTTAATTTGTTGTTATAGCGGCAATAGAAATACACCATCTGTGAAAATTTCAACTGACTAACTATAACGGTTCATGAGATACAGCCTGGAGACAGATGGACGGATAGCGGAGTCTTAGTAATTTTTGTACCCTTTGGGTATGAAACCCTAAAGATAAGTAGGAGTATCTAACCACACACGTACATATATATTTAGGAAAGATATTACCAACATTATGTTTCGAAGTATTCGAGTCAATAAAATGTGTTACAAAGAGGGATTGAGCACGCTCTTGTGGAATCTACGAGTACTAGCTCTGGCAGAAACATTTTGTTTTTAAAAACATGCAGCTTTTGCTTTATTTTGTTGGACTAAAAATCATCATTACTCTGTATCATGTCCACCTTCAGACGGTGATTTCCTCCAGTCCTTACAGCAATAAGCAAATGTCTTTATTTGTTATATGTAGTTGACCTTGTACCTGATAGAAATACTCCATCCATTTATTCCAATAAATTCCTTTAATGGCCTTTTTCTTAGTCTGTTTTTGCATTTCAGTGCTTCAAATATAGACTATATATATGTGTGTATATATGTATGACTACAGCCGCATAGCATCTTAGAGTGTACGAATCGTGTAGCTGCATGCATTCTATCCCTACTCGTAATAATGTATTTTGATATTACTTGTGGTTCTGTGAGAACATTAGACCTCTACAGTAGAATAAAAAATTAATAACTTGGACACTATTTACACACATTTATCTAGCCCCAAACTAGGATTCCCTGTATCTTGGGTACTAGACAACGATACACATACTTACATAGAAAAATATTATACTTAGATAGATAAACAACCATGACTAGGGTACATACATCCGTTCTCATCAAACAAATTTTTGTCCCCACCGGGACTCGAACCCGGAGGCCCATGGCTTCGTAGGCAGGGTCACTGTCGACTCGGCCATCCGGGTCGTCTTATACATACATACATACTTAAACATATTTTTGCGACTGCTTTATTATAATGCGATACAAGTTTATTTTGCGCAACAATTTGAAAAGAAAAGAAAAGAAAAGAAAAAATATTTATTCACAATAAATCCTTATTCCATATTGGTGGATCCCTGTCTCCCTAACTAGTTTAAACTGTATCTAGGGAAACAGTTCTTCCCGATTATAGTCACAATGTTTGTGAAATTAATAAAGTAGTTAAGCATGTACATAAATTACAAAAACAAAAAGATTTTATATAGTAGACAGAAAATTTAAAAATTATAATAATTAACCAGAGTTATCAAGTGTAGTGTAGGTGTAGTTGTTAGTGTAGGTGTGTGTGTTAGGCTTGTAGTGAGTGCAGTGTGGTGATTGTAAGTGTAATATACTTATCTTAATGATTTTAGTACGCAGAGTCCATTAGGCTTTCGGTGCCCTCATAATCGTGGGATCTCAGCCAGGTGTAGACTCTGTTTTTTAAAGTGTAGTTTCTTTCTTTTGAGATATTTAATTTATTGTGTATAGTACTGTACAAGCGAGGTGTTACATAGTTGTAGTGCCTACGCGTAAAAGCACTTATGGCACGTGGAACTGGAAAACTCTTGGTACTTACAGGTTAGAGCGGGACTGTACGACTATGATATCGCCTAATACATTTTAATATAAAGGTCTGCCTGATGGTAAGCACATTGGATTCTTTATACACAAGCGTGGTGGGGTGCCGCCAGGGCGCGTACAGAAGAACTTTAAGCACGGCACGCTGGGCGCGCTCGGCCTCCCGTGGAATAGTTTTGCGAGCACCTCCCCAAGCACAGATGCAGTACTCAATCACGCAGTGGCATAAGGCGCTATAAGTCTGTAAAGGCAGATTTCTATTTGCATATAAACGGAGGTGCTTGAATACAAATATGAGCTTACGAATCCTTTTAGCTGTCGCTGTAATGTGCGGACCCCAGTGTAGGTTATCATCTACAACGACACCAAGGTACTTTATGCTGGGCACCCTCAAGAGAGTTTCACAGCCGCACATAACACCTTCCACTAATTCTCTGTTGCATGGATACGTGTGTATAGTAAGCTTGAAGTTTTTTCTGGACTTCCAGCAGCAGTTTTACTGAAGCAAAAATATTTGGATTTCATCGTGTTAAGCGATAACAGACTGTCCTCCAGCCAACATGTCACCTTAGCTAGTCCTGTCTCAGCTAGACGTTGCACTTTGGTCCAATTTGTCTCATGAAAGAGAATGACCGTATCGTCAGCAAACATTATCAGGTTAGCTCCTATCATATCCAGTTTACAGAGTTCATTGATGTATACCAAAAATAGGGTCGGCCCCAGCGTACTGCCTTGTGGTACACCATACATGCATGAGGCACTCCCATTCAAGAGCTTTTCTATGCGCACAGCTTGTTTGCGGTTAGTAAGGTAGTCAGTAAACCATCTTAAGGGGGAGCCGCGCACACCCATGTTCTCTAAGCGCGCTAGTACGATAGGAATGCACACTGTGTCGAACGCTTTTTGTAAGTCGAGGAATACGCCCACACATTTTTCACCTCTGTCGACGTGTTCAGTTACAAGCGACGTCAGCTTCATCACCGCATCCTCTGTACTCTTTCCCGACCTGAACCCGAATTGGTTGCCTGACAATAGATTTTTTGATTCCAGATAGCTGACCAATCTTTTATTTATTACCTTCTCAACTATTTTAGAAATCGTAGTTAACAAGGTTATGGGCCTATAGTTGGTTGGCAATTTTCTATCCCCCGCTTTGAAAATTGGGCAGATTATTCCTTTTTTTTAAATAGTAGGAAAGGTACCGTTGGCCAGGCTCAAATTGCACATGTGTGATAGTGGTGAAGCCAATAGATGACAAAATGTTTTAATTATAGTAACAGATATGTTATCCCAGCTAGGCGCACTATTCGTTTCTAGCGTTGCTATAGTTTGCAATATTTCCGTTGGGTCAGTAGGATACAGCATCATAGAACTTGCTGGTGTAATTCTAGAGGACGCTTGGTATGCAAGATCCGCTTCAGTTTTATTAAGCCTAGTAAGGGTGCCTTTTGCCAGTTTGTAACCTATTGTGGTAAAGTAGTTTTTGACTTCCTCCAGCGACTCTACATGGGTCGGTCTTATATTGAGCAAATCAGAAGTAAAGACATTTGTCTTGTTTAGTGAGCAGATTTCTTTAATAATCCTCCAGGTTTCCTAAGAATTTCCAGAGTGTTTGCTAAATTCTTGCTCGTAATATTCTTTTTTGAGTTTTTTTATTATTTTGTTACGAATATTTCTGTAGGTTGTATACTTTTCTTTCATAATCTCATTATTTGTGTTTTTCTTAGATTTTTTATGTAGTTTATCTCTTTTCCTTATTGATTTTATTACTCCTATCGTAATCCATGGCTTCAGTGGCTTTCTACGTTTAGATACCTTAGTAACAGTGGTGTTATCCTCAATAATATTTTTTAAAGTTTCGACTAAGAGCTCAGCTGCTACAATAGCATCAGTAGTAGCCAGAAGCTCATAATAAAAGGTGTGACACAAAATCAAAAAGAGTATTGAAACATAAATAGTATGAAAGACAATGAAAAAACAGTTACAGACCCATTGCAAATAGCAAACTTCTTTAACAAATTTTTTATTGACATGACCAATCAATCCAAAAACATTATTGAAAATAAATCCTTAAAAATGCCAACAACAAGGGCACTAGTTTTTTCATAAAACCTATTGACGAACTAGAAGTTAGGAATATTATTGTTACGCTCAAGAATACCCATGCAACAGGCTACGACGAAATTAAGACACAAGTAATAAAACATTGTCGCTACTTACTAAGTCCGGTCCTAAGCCACATAATTAACCAATCGTTCGCAACAGGCACCTTTCCTGATAAACTGAAGCTATCAATAGTTAAGTCACTTCACAAAAAAGGTGATAAATGCACACCTAGGAACTACAGACCAATAACACTCATACCAATATTTTCCAAAATTTTCGAGAAGTCAATGGCGAGGAGACTCAAAGAATATTTCTTCAAACAAGGTTTGATTAGACCCGAACAACATGGCTTCCAAAAAATTAAGTCAACAACCCTAGCAGCTTTTAATTTAGTATCAAGTGTAGCAAAAGGCTACGACTTGAAACAGAATACTTCGGTTTTTTTCTTTGATATGACAAAAGCATTTGATTTTGTATCCCATGAGTTATTATTGAATAAACTAGAGAAATATGGTATAAGAGGACCAGCATTTCAATGGATCCAAACATATCTACAAAATAGAAAACAAAGTGTACGCATTCATAGGCTAGACGAAAACCATATAGAACGGACGTATGATTCAGAGTATAAAATAAACAACTATGGTGTACCTCAAGGGATTGTACTGGGGCCGCTCTTATTTATTATGTATATAAATGACATTCCTGATGTGACATGGTACCAATCAATTTTATTTGCGGATGACATATCTATTATTGTGACTAATAAAAATAACCGCTTACTATCTAATAATAATCATAATCATTATAATCATCCTAATCTTAATAATATTAAAAATAATTCAATTGACATTCATAAATCTGATATACATACAACCATAGTACAAGTAGAAGACTGGTTAAATAACAATTACCTACAAATAAACGTCACTAAGACAAATCTGATGAACTTTAATAATATAAATGATATGGACATTAATTATAATAATCAAATTATAAAATGTGAAGAAAGCGTTAAATTTCTAGGTATAACAATTGACAAATATTTAAATTGGAAACCTCACATTGAACAGGTATGCAGTAAACTTAATCCGTTCGTATATGTGCTCTCCAAGTTGAGGAAAACCATGACACGACAAACAACGCTGGCTGCATACCACGGTTATGTCGAATCAGTGCTAAGGTACGGTATAATACTATGGGGTAATAGTACGGAATCTAGCCGAGCCTTCATTATACAAAATAAATGCTTAAGGGCTATGGTTGGAGCCGCTCCGCTAGATTCGTGTAAGCCACTATTCAGGAAACTGCACTTACTGCCGCTACCATCATTATATATATTTGAGGTCGCCAAATTTGTACAGCAACACTTTGACTTGTTTGTAACGGCAAATCAAAAGTACTCCAGAAATACAAGATATCCTAATAGACTAGTACTAGATCATGTGCCACGGTCATCAAGGTACCAAAATAGCTGTTACGCAATGAGCGTAAAAATATATAATAAAGTGCCTGATGAATTAAAACATCTCCCACAAAATCTCTTCAAACAAAAACTGTTCTCATGGCTACTGCAGCATAATTTTTATACACTGAGGGAATTCTTTTCTCACTAAGAATTAAAAAGTAAGGTTATAACATACCTACAGTAAAATATTTGCATGCTATATAATATAGTTGATTAAAGAAGAAAATGACATGTTATATTAATTTAAGAACTTATGTAATACCTTATTCAAACGCAAATAAACAAATCTGAAATCTGAAATCTGAATCATTCCATGTATGATCCCTTAGGCGTAGACCTATGCCCTCAGTATTTATACGGACCTTTTCATGACAAGTTTTATTTTTCTTCATTTCATTGTTATCTATGATGAGCATAATTGGACAGTGGTCTGTGAACTCATTGAATACAACTGTGTATGCCTTATTACACGACTTTACCATAAAATGGTCCAAGCAAGTTTTTTAGTGGGTTGGTCGATCAACTCCTTGTCTAAATCCAAAAGCGGCCATAAGATCTACATATTCAGCAGTTTGTCCAGTAAGAGAGTCAGGCATGATATCAATGTTGATGTCCCTCGTAAAAACAATATTATATACTATTTATATACTATGTAGTAATCTGTCCAAGGAAGCAATATAATTGGCTGCATTATCGAAACAATATGGTCTATAAGAACATATAATCGTGTAGTCATTTTTTAGTTTCAGTACCAAGCAGTTGCCGTCCACTACATCATCTGGTTCGTAAGCCTCCATGTCTAAGTGTTCTCTTGTATAAACAATGACTCCATCGTTTTGGGTATAACTACGCTTTGTACTTATGCTTTTATAATTGTTTATGTTGGGTATTGTACTTTGGTCATTAATCCAGCATTCAGTCATCACAATTATATCTTTTTTAAGGTCTAGTCTGGATAAAAATATCATAAAATAATCGAAGTTGGCATTTACGCTGCGAATGTTGACCGTGATTATTCGTAGTGCATCCCTAGGGTAGTTTTGTTTAAGTATTGAGGAGTAGTTGCCAGGCTCTTCGATAGTAGTACAAGAAATTTCGCCACTTTGCTTTATATCATTACTGATAATGACATTAATTGGAGTAAATGTAAAGGAAGTAGTAGCTAGGGCTCGTTGGTAAAGTTCTTAGAGTTGAATCGAACAACCTCATTCCAAATGCGCTAGGAGTACAGTGGTTTGATTGTATAATAATTTTTAGAATATCAGCAGATTCGAGAATATGAGAGTATAGGATATTTTCGCAGGTTAGTGAGTGTGTGTGTTGGATGTAGGAGTTGATATATGGAGTAGCAGAGCTTAATATATATGTTTTGTGTGTAAGTATAGCATAATGTTTCAGAGTGTTGTGGTAGTGTGTGATTGTGGAGTATATTATTTTATATAGAAATAACAATTGTGTAACAGCGAAGAGCAGATAGAATACTATGAGCGTCACTAGTCAGACTGACGGCGAAGTATTCACTTTCAGTTTGTTAAGTACGGCCTCATCGTCTACCCTGATGAAGGGGTGGTTTTCTGCTTTCCGGAGGTAAACTTTGCCATATGCGGTCCAGCAAAAGCTATACCCATTTATCTTAGCAAAGTCGCAAGCCAGGTAATGTAGTCTTCTTGCTTTGGTTGTGAGGCACTCTGAGATGTATACCGGGGTTTCAGTGCAGTTCATTCTTAATTGTCTCGTACTAAGTTTATCCTTGTTGTTTTTCTTGTTGTTGAATTTTTGTAGACCCTTCATTATGTTCTCCTTTATTATTACAGAAGTAAATTCAACAACTAGTGGTTTTGTCCGATCTGGTTTAGCAAATCCCCGGTAAACATCTCTTATTTCCGATTTTTGGACTTGTATCCCCAGGACGGTGCCAATTTTCATGGTCATCTTAGTCAGCTCTTCTTTATCCTCAACCTGGGTTTCCTTCGGAATATTCCTGATCTCTAACTTAGTTGCGTAAGAGTATCTCTCCATATTTTCTAGCCTGGTCTCTAGGTCCTTGATGTACGACAGGTGTTCTTTACGTTCTAGTCTGAGGCTTTCAAATTCCTTGTGAATGTCATTATGCTTTAAGTAGAGAATTTTCATTGAAGCTTGTATCTCAGTGTTTTGTGCAGCGAGTGCCAGATTTTGTTTTTTGATGTCAGCTAATGTGGCTTGTAAATTCTGGAATTTGTTTTGCTGCTCAGTCTCTGAAGTCGAAAATAGTTCACGCATTTCGACTTTGAGTTCAGCCAGATCGCCTTCCCGTTTTCTCTTCAGACGTCCCATGTTCACATTCTTTGTTAAACTCTCAGGAAGATTTGGTAGACAGCCACCAGCTCCTTGCTCAAATTCTGATTCCGAGGCAGAGTCCATTAAAATTACGGAAGCGTTTGACTTCGGCGGTGGAGTACGTTTGGTAGCCATACTGTACCGCTAGCGCAATGTACCAGGACGGTAGTAGTCGACAGGCAGTAGACGCGTGAGCAGTTAGTAAGTGATGGGTGGAGCTGCACTTACTAGTCAATGGGGATGGGCGAGGCGTAGTAGATGTGGAGTACTACCGGTTCTGCGGGCGGAGTGTTGGCGGGGCACGGTGGTGGTGACTCAGCGCGCTAGTAGTAGTAGAGTCGGCGATTGTGTGTGCGCAGCTATCACCTTCTACAAATGTATGCGCTCCTAATATTTAACACTGATTTAATTTTGAATATTTCTTTATTTTTATGGTTTAATTCCACAAATACACTGTAAAGACGTGTTCTCAGAGCTGAGGTCCCGGGGGAGAGGATTTAATGAAGAAAGTCCAATTTTAATATCAGGTGCTTGAATTTTTATGCAGACATTTGAGCAAAATAGGGGTATAAGTTTTGGCGATTACTCAAGTTTTCACGAAAGCAGAAATTTAAGTTTGAAAATATCGTATGATCATTTGTGTCTTTTTGTTAATTTTGCTAATTTTGTCTATATTTCAAGAATAAAATTGATTGATTAATAAACGGTCGACTGTAAAACGGCTCTCACGAGGAAACTATTCAATATTACTAAAAATTTACTCATCAAGGCAGTATGTTATGAAAATCTAATTACTTCATAAATATCTTTTATTTAAAATTGCAACACATCATTGCATAATTTCACGCTAAAAAACGTTAAAATGGGAGGAATTTCGTTTCTACCGCGTAAGCGTTCTTAACATATCGATGGACACTAGTAGAACAGCCAAGCATTAAAAAAGTCACATTTTTGAAAATTTGAAATGAAGAGACGTTATAGACCGTGATCAAAATACTGATCAGCAATAGGCACAATGGTCATACACGCCTGACGTGTTATGCCGTTGTGAGATAATATAAGATTGTAATGCAGAACTGCTGTTAACGTCCGACTTTTATTGCAATTCTTATTACATTTGAACCGAAACACTTTCTTACAAAATACACAAATTTACATGCAGCATTTAAAGATGACGTCACATGTTAGTATATCATAGAACTCTTGTTTGTGCCGTAGCTAAATCTAATTTCATTAAAAACAAAATTGAATCTAGTAGCAATGTAATGAAAACGACTTGGCAAATTATAAACAGAGAGACTGGAAAGGCCAAAGCTACACATAATAACTTCAAGCTTAAGATAGATAATCAATTGCTAAGTACAGACCTAGAAGTAGCAAAAGCTTTCAAAAATTTCTTTACGGACATTCCAGTTTCAACAACCAAGTCTTTAAATTCATCTCCCGCTGCTGCTGAATCTATACTTAAACAAAACTTTGAGGAATGTAAAACAGATTTTAAATTTAGGCACGTAAATAATGAAGACATTGTAGAAGCGTTTAAATCCCTGGAAATGAAAATGACAGCTGACGCCCATGGTCTATCAGTAAAAATTATTAGTTCCATTGTAGATTGTATTGCACCTCACCTTTGTTGTATATTTAATCAATGTATAGATAATGGTGTGTTTCCTGACTTGATGAAACTAAGTAAAGTTATACCTTTATTCAAAGCTGGTAGTACATCAGACCCCACCAATTTTAGACCCATATCGATACTACCAACGCTTAGCAAAATATTTGAAAAACTCATACTTAATCAATTGCAAAGTCATTTTTATCTCAATAATTTAATTCATATTGCTCAGTTTGGTTTCACAAAGGGTCGTTTAACAGCCGATGCTGGTGTTGAACTAATCGACAATATTTTTGATGCCTGGGAAGACGCAATGGATGCAATAGGTGTCTTCTGCGATCTATCCAAGGCTTTTGATTGCGTCCATCATGACACTCTTGTCAGGAAGTTACGCCATTATGGTGTAAAAGATCAGGCACTTGGCCTTCTGGAGTCATATCTAACAGATAGGGTTCAGATGGTCGATGTTAATGGGAAAAGATCACCTGGGTCTTCAATAAGTATGGGCGTACCGCAAGGTTCAATTCTTGGTCCTTTCTTGTTTTTAGTACATATTAATGATTAACCTTACCTTGTTAAAGCAAAACATGGGTTAGTATTGTTTGCCGATGATACTTCTTTGATATTTAAAGTTAAAAGACAGCAATCAAATTATGACGAGGTAAACAATGCTATCTCTAGTATAGTGAACTGGTTTACTGTTAACAATTTATTACTTAATGAAAAGAAAACTAAATGTATTAAATTCGTGTTACCCAATGTGAACCCGGTAACTACAGACATATTTATAAAAGGACAGAGATTGGACCTTGTGCAGTTGACTGTCTTTTTGGGCATTACTTTAGACGCCAAACTACAATGGAATCCTCATATAAATAAATTGTTGAACAGACTGAGTTCGGCAGCGTTCGCAGTTAAAAAAATTAGAGCTCTTACCGACGTAGACACCGCTAGACTAGTCTACTTTAGTTACTTTCATAGTCTAATGACCTATGGTATTTTATTGTGGGGTCACGCTGCGAATGCTAATAGTATATTTATTCTGCAGAAACGGGCTGTTCGTGCAATTTATAGATTAGGGCCTAGAGTGTCACTGAGGGAAAAGTTTAAAGAAATCAATATTCTGACATTTGTGTCTCAATTTATCAATGACAATCTTGTGTATGTAAAAAGAAATATTACTAATTTTCAGAAGTACAGTGATATACACAATTTTAATACTAGAAATAAAGACAATATGGTTGCTTATGTAAGCCGACTATATAAAATTAGAAATTCTTTTAAAGGCAATTGTATACGCTATTACAATAAGGTCCCTACTGATATTAAAAACTTAACTTTAGACAAGTTTAAAATAAAAATAAAACAGAAATTGTATAAAAAAGGTTACTATAGGATATCTGATTACTTAGAGGACAGATGTCAATGGGAATAGATTGTTTGAGTAACAGGCTGTTTCGATATATAATTAGCATTCATTTTGTAATTTGACAATATCTTATTTAAAAAAGGAAACGCAAAAGATGCGACGACTGTGGAGTTTCTTCGGTGAGCTCTTCTCCACAGATTCCGCCATTGTGTTAGTGAACTCACCCAAAAATGTAATGACGGATCTAAGTGATGTAACAACATCCTATGGAAATAAATGATTTTTGATTTGATTTGATTTAATAAATAACCGTTTTGGCAGTTCCTAAAAAGTATATTTTTGACTAGCAGTCAAATAACGTTTTGTGTATTATTTTTGTCATTTATTTATGTTAAGTGTGTTTATTTGTTTGTGTGCAATAAATGTCTTTCTTTCTTTCTTTCTTTATTTTTTTCTTTCTTTCCAGTCGTGACGTGTAGCAGTTGTGAATTATTAATAAGGTGTACTGCGATCGAAATTCGACACAACTTCTAATGAATTCTATATTAAAGTTATAATTAAAACAAGGTATGTTTGCAATAATCATATTTTATTTATTTATCAAGGTAAAAATAGCATTATTCTTACCCTATACAGGATATAAGCAATCTCAAGAGAACAAAACATAAATCCTTCTTAAAAAGAATTGGTTGTCTGTAAAGTCGGTTTGCGGACGATAATTTTACGCGATAATGTGAGGAAGGCAGGCTGAACGTGCCTCTCTATCGCTTGTTACGCGCTCTTGCTTGCACGCTCGGCTCTGACGGAACGACTTCATAATGAGTTACTTTACTTTTACGTGCGTGCAGCCGGTGTTCATCGATTTATAAGACGTTACCACGTCACAAATATATATGAGACGTTGTTTTACAACTTAATTGATACTAGCGTCTTAAAAACAATAATTTGTTAGGTCTTAATCAGATTTAGGTAATCATAATAACAATAATTTTCTTTACTCTATAGGAACTTTGATAGAATACAGGCAATGATAAAGAAATCTTAAATCAGTCAACATCACAGTCGCCACCATAAATCGTCTAGATACTTATAATAGCTTATTTTTGTAAATATTACTATGTATTAAAATAATACTGAAATATTAAACCTAATTTCCTTCCTGTATTCGAGAATGCCACTCCCTAAATCATTCTGGACACAAACGAGGCTGACCAGCACATCCAGCTCACAAATAATTAGTCACGTTTCGTAATTTATTTTTTATGCAATTGCGACACTTTCGGAAAACCGATTTTCTCTGTGCCCTGGAGGTATATCAATTTTTACAGGCCAGTAGCCAGAATTTGATGTAACCGCAGGTCTCTCGTTTGCAATAAGTCCAGGTCGCTTTTGTTTGACTTCCACAAGTTAATTGCTAAATTTTC
The DNA here is from genome assembly GCA_949825045.1 of Argyresthia goedartella. NCBI lineage: Eukaryota > Metazoa > Arthropoda > Insecta > Lepidoptera > Argyresthiidae > Argyresthia > Argyresthia goedartella. The sequence goes on along the minus strand of OX463826.1, from coordinate 31,239,731 downwards.
CATGTCTGTTTTTACGGAGAATCAAACATGGGTGATGTTTTGTGGTGATCATATTCACATGTCTTTTATCCTTCCAACCGCTCACGTAAACTTGACCATTTCTTCTCCAAAGATATCCATCTCTCTTTAGATTTTTTCTCACAATATCCGAATTACCCTTTCGATTATTCCTGGGCGTTCCCGTAGTGTATGTATAATTTTGCAACTGTTTTTTTGTCAAATCAATGCTATTGTAAAATTTATCCATGTACAATTCATGGCCTTTCATAAGGTGTGGTTGCATTATCTTCATTACAATACTATCAATCTTCTTGATTTCAGTATTTCCATCATCATCAGTGTTGCGTCCGGTATAAACGATGAAATTTAAGATGTAATCTTTTGCTTTGGTGAGTATTGTCACGTCTTTGAAAGCAGCGTTCGCCACGGGTTCGAATCTCGGCGGTCTCGTCTACTCTATCTCGGGTCGTGGATTCGAATCTCTGTGTTCCTACCTGCCTAGAGGGTCATTTATTGAAGGTATGGCTGGCAAGGAAAGAAGGTTTACGCTCAAGAGTTATATTCAAGAAATCCTACGGGTACAAAATAGCTAAGGAGCTATTATAGCCTAACCTACATAACCTTGATACCTAGATGCCGGCTTCACTTTTCCACGGCTGGGTCTCTTTCCGGCGTAAGAGCGAAGGTATATGACCTGAACGCTGGCAGCGAGATGCAACTTCAATGGGCAGTCCTGGCAGCGTGGGTCCTTCACTCGGGCTGCAGCTACTGATGAGTACCGGGCACCAAAATGCAGGGCTTCGACTGGTACTGGGAGCGACGATAATGCGCGGCGTTCGTCTTGTCTCGAGGCTCGCGTGGAACTGTCTCGACCCTCTCCAAATGACGTGTAACGATCCCAACATGCACTGTTTAACTAAATCATACAAAATTATCATAAAATCAAGAAAGGTAGTTCGTATCGGTTTGTTGGAGTTTTGGGAATAACTTAAATAATTAAGTTATAAAATCTGACTGTAAACAAATGTGCACCGATTAGTTTTGTTAGACTTAAAAGAAACATTGACCAGAACCATTTAGCCAAAACTCAGTTTTATGTATGGCTCGTTAGGAAGTAAGTTATTTAGTCTATCACAAAGTCACTCTTATGATCATTCGAGATAATAAAATAAAGGTTATTTATCTTCTGGCCAATTACTTGCACCATGGCAAGAAATACAAAGTTCTGGGTGAGCAAGTCTTAACTTGTAATTTGTTATTTTTTACAATACTCTGTCCTGCAGTAATTCAATGATGACGGTGTAAAAAGGCCGGTACGGCGCGGATGTTTAATTATTTTAAAACGTTGTTGTCTAAATAAAGCCAGGGATCGATGCCATTGTTGGAACCCCACTAAATGAATGCCGTATGACATCTTTGAAATAAATTAATAATAATAATAATACCTTGGGCACTATTTACACACATTGATCTGGCCCAAACTAGGATTCCCTGTATCTTGGTTACTAGACAACATTACACATACTTATAAATACTATACTAAGATAGATATACAGATATCACTAGGGTACAAACATCCATTTTCATCGAAAAAATATTTGCCCCCACCGGGACTCGAACCTGGGACCCTTGGCTTCGTAGGTAGGGCACTGCCGACTCGGCCATTCGGGTCGTTGAAGTTAATTAAGCTCTGATAGGTTAGATTAGGTAAAGTAATAGTAAAAGTAAAAGTAAAAGTAAAATTTCGTTTATTTACAAACAAATGTACATTTGATGGAATGCCCTGTCCCTCAAATTAGCGTGAGCTGTGTCTTGAGAGACAGTTTCTTCCCAAAAGTAGGTAATCAATCAATTACATTTTTGAGTACGATTCACACTTTAAGGCTGAAGTAGAATTATAACAAAATTAAGTAAGATAAAGGAAAAAAAAATAAATGATATTTTATTTCTATACAAAACAAAAGCTCTTCTCAAGGTGATATGTGTGTTTGTGAGTGTAGAGTATCATTATGTTAGTGTAGTGAATGTAAAGGTTGTGTGATTGTGCGTTTAGTGTGTGTAGGTGTGTGAAGTGTGGTGAATGTGTGTGTATAATATTTGGTAGTAATAATAATATATAAAAAATAAAATTGTAGAAACTATGGAAACTTAAAGTTTCTATTGCTTTCTGTGGAATAGTTCTTAGATTTAAGTAATGGAAATCAGCAGGTGTTCGGTTTGATCATAGTCAAATGCACGGAGCCAACTTTTAATTTTAGTTTTTACAACATAGTTGTTTACCTTTTTTATGTTAATTACAGAGTTGATTTTATTGTAGAGGCGAGGCGCCATCGAGTCATACTGTCTACGTGCGAATGCACTTTTTATTGCTGGTAGGGGACATCGAAACAACCTCCTGCCGTGATCCGGAATATATGGTACTGTGTGCTTGTGGTAGTATCTGATGCATCTGTATACGAATGACTGGCGTATGCTCAGGACATTGGTTGTGTTGTGCACGAGAGCGGTGGGATGTCGAAAGGGAGCATACAGCAAAACTTTAAGAACAGCACGCTGTGCACGCTCAGCCCTCAAAAGCAGTGTCTTAGATGCTCTACCCCATACACATATGCAGTACTCTACAACACAGTGGCACAGGGAGTTATAAGTTTGTAAGAGCAGAATTTTGTCTGCATAATTTCTTAAGTTTTTGAAGACATAAAACATTTTTCTTATACGATTAGCTGTTACTGTTATATGTGGCCCCCAGTTCAGTTTATCATCAATGATGACACCAAGATATTTGATGTGGGGTACTCTGGAAAGCATATCGCAGCTGCAAGTGGTGTTACTATTATCAAGCCTGTTGCATGGGAAGGAGTGAATTTTTATTTCAAATTTACTGTTGGGGCTGCCTGCTTCTGTTTTGCTAAAAGAAGATTGTCCTCCAACCGTGCCGTCACGGTGCACAGACCAGTTTATGTTCGGTTTTTAACCAGTTCCCATGAATCCGCATGAAATAGTAAAACCGTGTCGTCTGCAAACATGTTTAGGTCAACAGCATTTATATTATTTTTGCACAGACTATTAATATAGATAAGAAATAGACTTGGTCCGAGCGTGCTCTCCTGAGGTACACCGTATGAACATGCCTGATTCCCACTAAATGTACTACCTACACGGACACTTTGCTGTCTTCCAGAAAGATAGTCATTGAACCAGTTCAGGGTGATCCCACGTATTCCCATATTTTCTAGGCGCGAGAGAAGGATTGGTACACAGACGGTGTCAAAAGCCTTTTGGAGGTCTAGAAACACACCCAAACATTTTTCTCCCCTGTCCACATATCCAGCTATGTTGGAGGTCAGCTTCATAACAGCATCCTCGGTACTTCTTTTTTCTCTAAAACCGTACTGGTTATTAGCTAAGAGATTGTTTGTTTCGAGATATGTCATTAAACGTTTGTTCATTAGTTTTTCGATGATTTTGGAAAGCGTTGTCAGTAATGTGATGGTAGGCTCGTAATCATTCACTGAATCATTGTTTTTAGGTAACATGCAAAAATGAGATCCTGATATATTTAATCTTGGTTGCTAATTATTTTATCACCCACTTTGGGCAAGTGTGTGACGTAAAGAACCAAATAAAGTATATAGCGAAAACCTAATATTAACAACATTTTATAGGCGGTGGCGAAAAGTTTCATGTATCAGTATCGTCAGTATCGTTCTATTTCTTGGGGTGGATCTAGGCATGGAAAGAACTAAATAGGCTAACTATTATGCTTGTTAAAATAATAATCCTGATAGCACCATGAGTACATGGGCCAATGAGATGACATAGGGGCGTAGTCTTGAATGAGATTTGGCGATGTGATTGGTCGAGACTGGAAGGGTAGGTAGTAGAGTAGGTAGGTCTGCGCCTACGCCGAAAAGCCGGGAATTTGACAGAGGAGACCGGGTTTAGACACGGAACAGGGGAGTCGACAGGGAGTAGAACTTTATCAAGCGGAATAACAGGAAGTGCGGGAGTTTTTCTGGTGCCGGGCGCGAGAGGCGAGACTGCGGCGTCAAAAGGCCTTCGCCGAGTGGTGAGTAAAGGTACACGTGGTAGGCATCGGCTGTCGAGTGAAGGATAGCACAAAGTGGTAAGTCTATTTTATTTTGTTACATTTCAGAGAATTATAACTACATAGCGTCACGCCTTTTCCCATACGGAGTGGTAGGGGCGCAACTGTGCCCGCTTTGAGCCGGTTATTTCATGCTCCGCCTTGACTGACAAAAAGCCCATCGCCGCAGCTATGGAGTAGTAAAGGTTTCCTCACGATGTTTCCATCACCGTTAGAACAAACAAAAAACAAACAGACCACGGAGCTCTTTATTATTGATCTGATTCGAATCCAGAGAACTGATTATCATCCAGTAGTTATAGTTAATAAATTTATCATTAAGTGGCTAGTATGTTGTACATCGGAGTCGAACCTGCATCTTCTATTTGAGAGGCAAGCGTGAGGCCCATTAGACCACGGAGAATTATAATTAATCTGGTTCGAATCCAGATCACTGAGTATAATTCAATAGTTTTAGTTAGTAAATTGATCAACGCTTTTAAATTTATTTTAAGAAATGCAAGACGCATTGCTTTGCCGTTTTGAATCATATTTATTGATCTGATTCAGCTCTAGAATGATAAAGTTTATTAGGTTTAAAAAGCTCTCGTGGTTGACAGAGGAATAGGCCTAAGCCTACTTTGTCAAGTATTTATTGCAATCCGGTGACGTGTGCCTAATCTTGTATGTACTTGCTGTGATTTAGATTTTACTGTTGTTTATATATCTATCTTTATGTTACGCGTAATTTGGAAGATTCGGGTTCGCGACGTGAACTTGCTTAAAACTATTTGCTATTACGTATCACTCATTTCGTATCGGGCAGACATTTCCAGGGGCTGCGCTCGCGTTTGTTGGCTTAGCAACACGCGGCGGTACCTGAGCTTCAGTCGGCTGATCGGGTGAGCTGACCTGCTTACGCGCGGCATCTCAGCGCGCCGGGAGCTCCTGTCTGGTTTGATGCACAGTTTACTTAACCTTATTTATTGATTGCTCTCCAAGAGGCGTAAACTACTTATTTAATAGAAACAACCTGTATATATTTGAAAACTGCATTAAACATACTTTCTAATAATGTAACATAAGCTAGGTTTGGTCAAGCAGTCTAGGTGTGAGCAAAGAAAGTATTCTGAAAATAGGGATTTTTTCTTCTCATTTTTGTCAAAAACTATTGAATTTTCAAAATTAAACACAGGAACAGCTTGCATTTTTGGTTTTATTTAAAACATTATCTTATTTACACAGTTACATATAAACATGACATGGTCCTATGGAAAAATTAAGACAAAAATTGATTTAAAGCCATGACCTTAAAATAATCAAAAAAGTGTTCTAAAATAGGTTATGTTGTCAGCTTATTTCTAGACCCTCTTTGTGACTACAGTGGCTTGTCTAAGCTAATTTAGAGAGTTTAGGTTTTTAACTAGTTAAATCAAGAACCCAAACAGATATGATTTGTCGTTGGTGTGTATGACCCGATATTAAACATCTCTCCAGTCACATAGTAAAATTATAGGCTTGACATATTTGCTGAAAATGGTCAATAAATTCAAAAACTACATTAAATTAACTAACTAATTCAAAAACAACATTAAATTACCTAACTAATTCAATGAACACTATCTAATTAGCATACTAAAAACAAGAAGTTTTGAAGAGTTGAAAATGATCAATTTCTTCATACAAACAGAAATACCACTAGCGAAAAAAGTATGGATGCGACTTTAAAATTCTGATCTTTGGTAGATATGACAGATGTTTAAAAAATAGTTTACAATTATGGGGTTACATCATGGGTTTGATGGAAGAGATGTCTTTTTTGAGATAAGCTTGCCTTTGCAAATTAATTCTCTGTATTTTTATCTAGTTCGATTTTATTTTATGTTTAATAGTCATATACAAAATACAATTTAATGTATATTGTGATGAGAAATTACATAAATATATAAATTTGACAAGTATCGAACCGTATTAGAATAAAAAAAAAAACTACTAGATAAATGACTAAATTACATATTTAAACTGAATTATCTCAGAAACGCTACAACAAAAAAGCAAATATATGAAATAAAAAAAAAATAAAAACATTAAAAATAATCTAAATCCTGTGAAACCCCGTAAAGTGTCAATAAAGTCGAAAATACGCGTCTAAGAAAAAAGTTTATATGACAAAATATGTTTGTATTAACGCATTGAACAACCCCCCCCCCTTTAAGATTCGATAAAACAGAAAAATAAAAAAAAAGATAAAAAAAAATATCTAACCCTTTCGTTAACACTAACCCATTAAAAACAGTAACATGCAACAGTTACAAAATGCAGACCAAGAGTTAATCAAAACCAAATCTCAAGAATCAATAGCTGTACAGGCGTATCCATACCAAGTTATCTCATGGCCACCGACCGCCATTTTGTTTCAAAACATACATTGGTGTTGCCGACAATATAGTCTAGATGATGACTTAAGATTTTCGATTGACGATTTCAGCTCTCAGAAACGATCTACGCACAAAATTATTGTTTTCACTTCTAGTTTATGAATCTTAGATATGAATATAACATCGTTTTATCCGCAAATAGAAACAAAAAGCCATCAATTGTTATTTAGTCGAAACCAGCAAGGCGGAAATTTTTCGCCGTGCAAGTTTAGGTCATCGATATTAGTACAAAATCCAACGCAAACAACCTACAGGATTAAACAGACATGCTAGTTACTTACGTTTCTTTCCTTTTGCGATGAAAACAAAACACTTTTCACCAAAAAAACTTGAACGCTGCTTCCTCAAACCCACGACTGAACCGGACTGAAGTTGTGCCACATGATGCATTCCGTTGATGGACTTTTACTACGATTGGTTAAGGTCCGACGGTTTTAATACCTATCTCATTCCTTTACATAACGAAATTTTGTTACTGTCCTTGTCACACCGATCCCCATTGGTTGAAATTACTCATATTGTTCGACGCGGTAGCGCGCGCTGCTGCTGGGTCTATATAGGGCGGCCAGCAAATATGGCGTTATTGAAAAGTGGACTATGTAGGGCGCTCGGCAAAGGAGGGGTTAGGTAGGCATTCCCCATCCTCATATCCTGAACTAAAATTACAGTTGAGTTCTTTGTCAGTTAGCTCATCCTGTAATAATCAAACTGACGGATTAGTTTATTTCCCTTCCTTTGTGTTCTAAATTTCTGTAAAATTAAGTTACACAGGTAACACTTAGAAGTATTGCGTTAATCTACTTGGCACTTGTATTTATTAACGTTTTATAGAACTACTCTGGTTACATTTTTCTCCACCTTCCGTGAAGTTTTTTAACTATACCAAATTCTTACGAATGACAGAGCTTGCATTAGCGTTCTTAAAAACCTACATATACTTAATTTATCTAGCCTGCTTCAATTGAAGCTATTTTTGATTGTTATTTATTACAGATAAGATTTATGCAGTCGGTTTGGTGTTGATTAAAACTTCACTACCTGGTAGCCGGAGTGCCTGTTGGCTATTTGTATTATATATTGAATTGTAATTTATCCTCTTGTGTGATGTGGTGGTTGTGTCATATTGCAAACTTGGGCGAATAATAGGGATCTGCCCCTTTGTAGGTGGTGTGATTGCCTGAAAAGTCTTACAGGGTAGGGGATGTACATATTGTCATGGCGAGTAGTAGTGGTGCCCGATGGCAAGGGAGTAGGTCACGCCGTTACGTAAGAAAGGATGGGAATGTCTTCCAAACCCCGCGAATTAAAATATTGCTGGCCGGTTCTCGCGGTTGTCTGAATAGGACAGGTGACCGCGAATACTTCCGAGTCACGTGGCGTTGTTGCAGTTTCATACTGCGGGAATGCTAACGAATTAATATGGTTTGCATTCGGTCGAGGAATCACACCCGTAGGGAATATCAAAATAGCTCCAAGTTTGTCATTTGACATAAGTACATGCGTCACTTATAGTCCGTTAGGCCCTATTGTAGCATCCTGTGCCAAGCTTAGGGAAATCCTTACTCCTCATTAAAGGGAATTCAACAGATCTCGCAACTAGATGTTAATCTAGATGCGAGATCTTTCACTTAGCAATGTTGGTTGGAATTCACAGGTAGATGCGAGGTTTGGGGCATCTACCACTCCCCCTTCCCCCATTTTTTATGACAAAAGCGACAGAATCTAGATTAAGGGAAATCTAACTACCTTCTTTAAGTTCATAATTATTCGATGTTTGCCTCGTCCAAGGATCTTTCCAAGTCTTTTTTAACAAATTTTTATGACCAATTACATCACCTCCATCTCAAACTATTAATTTATTTCTCATGGATTTTCTTTACCTATTTCATGCCTCTAAAAGAATCTGGGTTTGCTGAAACAAAAAATTACACAACGTAGCAAGTCCTACAACAGTAATACGATCACATTTGGCCATTACACTGAGAAATATTACTATTCAATATTTCTGCAATTAACATATGCTTAAAAGCGTTTTGTTAAGTATAGGTTAAAATATAAAAAATAAACATAAAAGGGGGGGGATCTTTACAGACGTCCGCTTCGCTTGCAAAAACATGGCCGCACACGTGTCGTGTGATATCTCTCAGCCAATCGCCGAGCTTGATATCAAATCAGGAGGGCGACTTCCTCTCGCCCCGCCGATGCATGACGCCGCCTGCACAGCCAATCCTAAGCTTGTCAAGACGCAGTTTGAATATTCGCGGGGAATTCTCGCCTCTCCGCGACTCCAGCGCCACCGCCATGATGTTGGCGAATACGGGTACCAATACAGGGTACTACAGTATATACAACTTAATCCCATATTTATTTTTCTTGGACTTCATGTAAACTCTGAATACGAGCCGACCTCGAAACATCAACAAGGATTCATTTAGTGACAGCTGCTTTACATGTTTGTAATTAGATTGGAATATAGTTTTTATTTGTTTAAGAAAAAGGCGAAACATTTTCGAATTTTTGGGTCCACATTCACCAACATTAAAACATTTGAGAATCTGTTAAAATCGCCTTCTAGACATTACAGCTGGAAAAATCGGATGGTATCATAACGGGTCCTTAAGGCTGGAAGCTTTTCTCACTATTCGAGTTCTCAGATTTCCTTGCAGGATGCACAAAGAAAGAAAATCAGTCAGCTCTTTAACTGTTAGCTCTTAAAATACTTTCTTTCTCGCATGCTTCCTATTTTGAGCACATAAATGTTGGCCATAAGCATTTATTCTGTGACAAATATTTTGCAACATGTCCTCAGTGAGATTTTTAAAAAAAATCTATTTGTCGGTTTACTGGTTTCACTCACAGGAAATGTGCTTCCTGTATTGGACTCGTCAATTGGGAAATAAGGTATCGGTTCTGGATCTTCTCACCAAACATTTTGTTCAGGTTGCTGCTGCTGCTGCTGCGATTGAACCGAAGCAGTCTCCATTTGGGGAGCAACATCTTTTGGGGCAGTTTTTGTTTCAGGAACTCCATTTGTTGCATTTTTTTTGTTGAAAATGGAATTAACGATACCCAGGAGTCAGACCTCCCTGCTATGTTCGGGTCCCTACATATTGAGCGGGCATCAGTTCGTGTAGTTTACGGACTAAAAACTACCCCTTTGTTATATCGTATAACAGTTATCGATAAAATCGTTATAACTGTGAGCCATGGCCTAGGTATGCTGAATTGCTGCCTGCTTACCGAATTTTACGAGCTGACACCAGCTCTCCATTTATATAGTGTTAGGTTAGCCAAGGTTAGGAATAGTTGTTGTAAAATAAAAATAACTCAATCTGTCTCTTTTATTTTTTGTCTTTTAGGAAATACATTCAAAATGTCTATCTTCTTCGAAATTTCTTTAGGAGCACCGTTACAGGGGGCTATATCTATTAACCTCTGTAACGTGACAATCGCCACATTACAAACACAATATTCACGATTCTCATCACGGTCGCCGCCGCGCCTACCTACGTCAGCACGGATCTTAAAGACATAGTATTTTTACACCCTTTGCTTTTTTATTTTACCTGAATATAAGTCATACCTTTTATAGGCATGGGTTGGAAGGATTGTCATTTTCTTAGTATTCAAGATACTGGAGAATCAATAATTACTAGTAGTTCTGTGAGCTGAAGACCTCGCGAGTGACATTTCCTTTTAATAACAAATACATACTTATGAATGCACCTAGTTACATACATGGATAATGAAAGTAGCCGCTTATAACTTTGTAAATAAAAATTTTCGGTCTTATATCCAACCTATGGACTTGTCAGTTAAATTATATAGCCTGTTACTCTCACGGTCTCTACAAATCCAACGAAACCTTATTTGTTCAAACCTGTCAAGCTGTTTGGACTATATCGTTTTTTTTTTTAATTTCAAATCCCCACACATCTCCGCCATTTTGAAAAAATTCTAAAAACAGAATCGACAAAAAATGTTATTAAATATGTTCATAAAAATTCGCGAGAATAAGTTGAGAAATGCGGCCTGTAGTGGTTATCATCCGGACACACATCCGGAAATAAGAAAGCATTTTTGCCCAATCCTGAACGGATAAACTTTGCTTCGCTCGCTCGGTCAACTACAGTGTATTAAAACACTTCATACCTAAAATACTAATTGGCTGAAAGGTTGGAATGAAGGGCGAAATCACTTATACACAAGCTGAATACGTATTTGCATTGCAGTGAAATACGGATTCGACCTCACACCGACAAAGCGCGCATTCCAAGTCAAGTGATACAGGTGAGTGAATGCAGAGTCAACAATAGGAGTGAGCTGTGACTCGAAAGAGCAATTAGCAATTTTCAGAAATTATTCTACGCATTTGGAATATTTACCAATAGCTCAAGATCAAAGAAGAATTAATCGACAGGGAACGATACAATAATTATCACAGTATCAAGCAAGAACACAATGGAATAAAGACATATTAAATAATAGAGAAATAAGTAAATAGAAACTGAATTTGTCTCCTTTAAACTATAAACCAAGCGCATTTGGATGGTATTTTTTATTTATTTTTCATTTTAGATTATAACGCACAAAATCATGTCGACGTTGCCGAACGCATTTGAGAAATATTGGAACGCGTCGATTCAAAGAAGCGTTCTGGAAAATTTGTCACTGCGCTATTAAAACTTAAGCAAATTCAAATAAATGTTTGTCGGAAGTATGTGCTATGGCTTGGTTCTAGAATCGTTTGGCAGGAGAAGGGGGGTAAAAGGGGTTAAATCTGGTAGAGGCTGGCTCCCTCATTATAACACTACCACTCTTATTACAAGGTAATGCATATTTATCTTGTTTCAATAAACATAGTTTCTAACCTCAAATCAGATAAAAAGCGATAACCAAATGTACAAATGGGCATTCAGGGCAAAATACTGCGGTAGCTTAGGTGAAGGGTGAAGGGTTGAAATTGCCATTTGAGCAATTTAAAATCCAAGTTAAAGCGACTTTGTCGAAAAAGGGACATTACAATGTTCAAGATTACTTAAATGATGGGTCTGTATGGGGTTAATCTGGCTCAACACAGACCTTGTTGTTAATAATTTTGTAATTATTTATTCCTGCTTATTAATTATGATAATGACTTAATATTATATTTTGTATTAGTTAAGCATATGCAATTTTTAAAAAGAGATCTAAAAATCAATCTGTGGGAGTTTCTACGCCCTTCTTCTCCCACAGTGGTCCAATGTAGAGAAGTGGCAAAAAATGACGATTGCTAAGTATAATATGTAAATATCTACAGTAATAAAGACATTTGGAATTTGGAATTTGGTTAAGGGGGTGAGCGAAGCGAAGCCCCCTTTTTTCTTCGTAATAGGTTGAACATGTAAGAACAACAAAAATACTTAAAACAAAAAAAAGGTTTTTGCTGATCCTTTTGTTGCTGTGAAAATCAATATTTTTGATGTGCGATTAAATACTTGATTAATATAATACTTTTTATGAGCCGGCTTTTTATTTAAGGCGATTTCGAAATAATAATGCGAAATATGTCACTTTCGTAGCGAAGTTATGTAAACATAACCTCAAAAATGAGGTTATAAAAATTTTATATTCTCAACAACGGTTCATTACCTTGTAATGGGAGTAGTGTCAGGGGGATAGAGGGACCCCCCTTCCAAGGCGATTTCGAAATAATAATGCGAAATTGGTCACTTTCGTAGCAAAATTATGTAAACATAACCTCAAAAATGAGGTTACAAAAAGTTAATTTTCTCAAGAACGGTCCATTACCTTGTAATGGGAGTAGAGTCAGGGGGAATTGGGCTACCCCCCCCCCCCCCCCCCCAAGGCGATTTTGAAATAATAATCCAAAATTGGTCACTTTCGTAACAAAATTATGTAAACTTAACCTCAAATATGAGGTTACAAAAAGATAATTTTCTCAAGAATGGTGCATTACCTTCTAACGGGAGTAGTATCACGGGGATAGGGGGACCTCCCCCCTCCCCCTCCACCCTCTCTCCCCCCATTCTCTTGCCAAACGATACTAGATCCTACCCGTGCTACAAAATCAATTAAAACATAATCTACTAGACTTACATGTCTCATAAATTCATTATTTCAAATTATTTGTGTGCAATATCATAGTCTAAAACTGAATGAGGTTGCAGGGTGAAACGAGTGAAATGTGTAAATTTTCTACATATTATGACATTCAAATTTCGAACGCCGACGCCCGCCTGCGTGCCGCCCCTAGTTAGTCTGTGAAGTTGGTACTATAGAACAAGTTAAACAACTGCAGAGATAAGATCAATGGCACAATGCCAGTCAAACATGCGGTTCCTGAACACATCAAAGAGAGCTTATGATATGTGTGTAGATAAACTAGTGTATGTAACTGTACATAATTAGGCATTAAAACTCTCGAGTGATATTATTATGAAACTCAACTTAATGCCCTCCATTATGTAGCAGTCACATAAACTACTATAAAAAGGCAACCGTCCATCTTTAGGTAAGTATTATACTGATTCACGGATGGCGATAATGCAGTTTATTTTTTATTTTTATTATTTATTTATTTCTTAACTTAAATATTAACATTTCAGTTCCAATGTGCTCTTAAACCACAGAGGTTTTACTGGGCACAAGATATTCGTGGTTGTTTTAATGTACAAAGTAGGTATTAGGTAAGTACACATTGGTCAGGCTTATTCTCTGAGCACAGCACAGAACAAATTTCTCCCAACCGTTTGGGTGCACACCGTACCTAACCCACCTAATTATTTTACGTCCTGTGCATTACATTGATCTAATCATATGAACTACATGATGACCATCTAAGTGTTGCGTAGGTGTAGTTATGATGGGATAAGATTATGATACTTATTGCAGTTATGTACCTCCACTGTATAAAGGCAGTAAGTACGATGTATAGGTATCTTGATCTAGGTAACAGGCGGTGAGTCGTGAAGCCAGTGCGCGTTTGTCTCGCTCTCACGCCTGCTTGGTTGGGTCGGTATTAGCAGTGCTGACTGACCGGTTATGGCTGTGATCAAGAAGTGGGCACTTCCTATGTGATACTTGTGATATGGTTACATATTAGCTATTATCTTGTTATTGTAGTAATTTTCTAAATATTATGTATCGTATTATGTATTCAATTATGTATTTAATTTAGTAGGTAGTATTTATTTATTTTGTGTTTTTTATTAGTGATTGTTATTATTTATTTTAGGCTGAGGGGTAGTTCGTTTATTAGCCATGGCATTATGTATTTATCCGTTCTTCGACCATAAGTGTTTTTGCATCCGGTTGTTGTCATTTCTTTGTTAGTGACTTTTCTTGTGCCTATTTTGTGTTCCACAGGTCGAAGGCTGTCACTCCTATTGTATTGTTCTACGAGTAAGCCTACTTTGAACATTTTTTTTCTTTTAGGCCATTTTAATATTTTTTTGGACAATAGTTTTTAGGATTCTCTGTTAAAGTGAATGTAAGTTGTCTAGGTTAGTTTTGAAGGTACGTCCATAGCTGGTTAATCCATAATTAATTGTTGACTCTGCAAGTGCTGTATATATATCGCGTAGTACGTTGTATGGTATTCTGTTTTTAACAATAATGGCTTGGAGATTAGTGCCCGCAGTTTGTTACATACTTTAACGACATGAGGGCCCCAATTGAACATCTCATCCATGATAATACCAAGATATGTCGCCTGGCTGACCTGATCGATCGCTATGCAGTCAGTGCAGTTGCTCCGGGAGTGAAGACAGCTGTGATAGAGAGCGATTAATTTGACCGTCGTCGTATCACTGCGATTATGGCTGGATCTTATGTGCATCATTTGTGTTTGCTGCGCGTTTAGAACAAGACCTGCGTCATGCGACCACTTACAGAGGGATGTAAAGTCAATTTGGAGACTTTGATCTGCCCTCGTCAAGTTTGTGTCAGTGGCTATAAGGCAGGTGTCGTCCGCGAATTGATACAGGGAGCAGTGCTTGACCACATTTATGACGTCGTTGACATATATTAGGTAATGTAATGGGCCCAGCACTGATCCCTGTGCCGTTCCTATCGTGACGTCTACCTCATCGCTGTGAGATTCACCTACTCTGACCTTGTAACTACGTCTACGTAGATAGTCACAACACCAATTCAGGATGGGGCCTCGGATGGCGCATCTTTGCATCTGCATGTTTGTTTCTTCAATTTGACAATTCTTTTTTAGACCCAGGATTCGAGCCACGCTGCTATCATGACGCAGACAGTCCTTCATTAAGGCGTCCTTCCCAGCCTTAGTACGTATAGAATCTTGTCTTAAGGACCCTCCTGCAGTCGATATTTTTAGTATGATGGCAGGTATATTTGTCGACCAGAACATCATGCACATAGACTTATCCGGGTTGTAAGCCATGTTGTGTTGTGCTGCGTATTCCTCACAAACTGCAAGCATGTCTCTCATTGCTGAGATGGATGGGCTGAGTAGAACCATGTCGTCTGCATAGCAGACATGGTTCGTTATGACGCCGTTCATGGAGCACTTCACATTGAGCTGGTTCAGTTCCTGAGACAAGTCATCCATGTAGACGTTAAACAGTATAAGTGACATGCTTCCGCCTTGTCTCACACCGCACGCCAGCTTAGACGGATCCGATAGGGCCCCATTCCAGCGAACGACGTTGACGTTATGGCAGACAACCGGTAGCCATCTTCGTTGAGACATCTGACCTTGTCCAAGGCGGTCCACGAGAGGTGGAGCTACGGACCTGTTCTAACTGCGAGGCGTCTATTACTGCAGTTTAAAAGTGCGGTCCCGTTGAACAGGGATTTTATGCCAATACACTACACATATCACAACTCACTCCATACTATAAGACTGAAAGTAACTCTGTCATTCTTTCATCTTACCGGTTTGACTCAACTTCTGTATAATTCAGTATTAATTAAGTACCTACTTATGAATTCATTCAGTGTTTGAAGGGGAAGATGCCCGCCTTTATTTTTAGTGCAAAAGCATAGCCACAGTGATTTAATGTTATTAATTTAACATTGTTTGCCTTGTGTATGTGACTTACATTGCAAAATATATTACAGAGTTTGTGGACTCGGTGGCGGGTCATATTATGGTCACTGGTCTTCATGTGGATGCCCTGTATACCGATTACTCTAAATGCTTTGATAGACTAAGATATGACGTAATTTTGCTTAAACTTTCTGAAATCGGTGTGCACGGCAATCTCCTCAGATGGTTTGAATCCTATCTCAAGAATCATAGTCAGTCCGTCTGCATTGGTCCTTATCATTCCGGCTTCGCTCCTATCCATTCAGGTATTCCGCAAGGTGCTGTACAATATGCCTGTACGATATCGCGTCGTGCTTTAGATTCTCCTGTTTTCTTATGTACTCCGACGTTACCAAAGTTTTAATGCCTGTCGGGGACGTGAAAGACTGTCTCAACCTACAGGAGAACCTGCATAGGCTCTGTGATTACTACCAGCGTAACAACCTGGATCTTAACCCTAAAAAATGCCAGTCCCTCACTTTTTCTAGAAAGCGATCTGACATTCAATTTAATTATGTCTTAGTTAATCAGCAGATAGGGAGGGTTTATCATATTAGAGATCTCGGCGTTATTTTGGAGAGCAAAGTCACTTTTGTGCCCCATTACGAACATATCGCATTAAAAGCTTCCAAAATAGTGAGATTAATTTATCAAGCGATCAAACCTCTGCAGTCTGCCTTGGCGTTCAAACAGCTGGACTTTGCATATGTACGCAGTGTGATGGAGTATGCTTCACCTGTCTGGTCTTCTATATACTCGACACACAGTGACAGACTTGAATCGGCCCAGAATAAGTTTTACAGACACCTGGGTTATCTCTACCCCACTAGTTTTAATGCTGGCCCACATGAGCGAAGTTTGGTGTCGTTGACGGACAGAAGACTATTCGCGGATATGAAGTTGCTTCACGACGTGATCCACTCAGGCATTGAGAGTAGCGCACTGGTGAGCAAAGTGCAGTCTGTACTCTAAATCCGCTGAACAACTCCTTCCTGAGTTGTGCCTGCATCAGACTAAGTTCTTGCTGGATGTCTTCTATAGCCCCTTTCTCCTCATCGATTACTATGACTCTTTGGAAAGCATCCTTAATTATCTATCTCCCCTTTACAGTGACACACTTATCCTAGGTGATTTCAATATCTGTGTACTTGAAAATGTTGATCATTTTGCCAAACTCCAGTCTATAATCAGGACCCTAGATTTAAATATTCTTCCCCAAGTGCAGTGGGGCTGGAAGTGCCCACTGCACCTGCTCACTTCTGGATCTTATGAGTGTTTCTAACAAATCCAAGAATACTACGCATGTGTTGAAATGTATTAATTATACATGGTAACATCAAATAAATAGTTGTGTGTCTATGGTTTACACGTTGCACTTTTGAATAAAGTTGTTCGTTGTCAACTCTCAACTAGCGCGTTTTATTAGGTTATGAGCTCAGCTAATATTCGCAGTTAATAAAGTTATTGTCAGTTGTTTTGTGTTGTGCAAGCTAGAAAATGAGCTCCAGCTATCTTGCTAACGTGCCAAAGCTGAAGGGACGTGAAAACTTCGACGATTGGGCGTTTGCGGTGGAAAACTTGTTGGTGCTGGAAGTCGCCGACATTTACCTAAAGCAAGAAGGTCAAGAAGCTACAGCAAAACAAGCAGATCTAAAAGCACGAGCTAAGTTGGATTTGACTATAGATTCCTCGTTATTTGTGCACATAAAGGAGACAAAGACCACGAAGCAATTGTGGACAAAACTGAGTGCTTTGTTCGACGATTCAGGATTTTCGCGGAGGATTACTTTGCTTCGTCATCTGATTTCTATAAGGTTGGAAAACTGTGAAAATATGACGAATTATGTGACGCAAATAGTAGAAACATCTTAACGTCTCAGCGGGACAGGGTTTGGGATTAACGAGAATGGATCGGTTCATTGTTGTTAGCCGGTTTACCAGAGCGGTTTATGCCAATGATAATGGCTATCGAGCACTCCGGCATCCAGATTACTGCCGATTCTATCAAGACTAAATTACTTGATATGGAATCGGTTGATGGTAAAACGGAATGCAACTCGGCCTTGGTAGCTGGAAGTTGGCAGAAACGAAGAATTGCTACAGGTGGCAGCACTAGCAAACATGGCGGCGGACAAGCTTCTACAGTCTATGGTTCGAATATGTCAAACTCAAACGTAAACAAAACGAAGACAATAACTTGTTATCGGTGCAAAGAAATTGGCCATTTTCGAAACAAATGTCCACTTTTGAACGAGAAAGCAGAGAAAAGGAAGCAAAGCAACGCTTTCAGTGTAGTTTTTCTCAGTGGCGAGTTCGGAAAAAGTGATTTTTACATTGATTCGGGCGCAAGTATGCACATGACTGCGAATGAATGTTGGATGAAAAATCCAAGTTACTCACCGACTTTACCAGAAATAGTCGTCGCAAATAAAACTAAGGTGCCGGTTTTATGCTCAGGGGACGTAGAAATAACGACAAGTCACAATTACGACATAACTGTAAAGAATGTGTTGTGCGTCCCAAGTCTTACGACCAACTTGTTATCAGTCAGCGAATTGATAAAGAATAAAAACAGTGTCGTTTTCGAGCCCACTGGGTGCCTAGTGAGAAATAAGTCAGGCGATTTGGTAGCAGAAGCAGAATTAATTGGTGGTGTATACAAAGTGAAGTTAAAAACTGAGAAATGCTTGATGACGGTACCAAATGGAGAAACATGGCACAGGCGGTTAGGCCATATAAATAGCAATGATATGAACAAAATGAAGCATTGCGGTCTAGTGGGTGGACTGAATTATCCAGAAACATTTACAACAAGTAAGTCAAGCTGTGAGATATGTTGTGAAGGAATGCAGTCCAGGTTGCCGTTTACAACAGGATCCCGTGCAACAGAAATACTTCAAATTGTACATTCAGACATTTGCGGCCCCATGGAGAGCAATTCCATAGGAGGGGCACGCTATTTCCTGTTATTCATTGATGATTATAGCAGGATGACTTTTATTTACTTTCTGAAAGCCAAGACTGAAGCATTTAACTGTTTCAAGGAGTTTAAGTCAATGGCAGAGAATCTTCAGAATAAGAAAATCAAAATATTAAGAACTGACAATGGCTCTGAGTACTGCAGTAATAATTTTGAAGATTTCTTGAAGAAAGAAGGAATAACACATCAAAAAACAAATCCGTACACACCAGAACAGAATGGACTAAGCGAAAGATCCAACCATACCATAGTGGAGAGAGCGAGATGCTTACTTTTCGAAGCTGATTTGGAAAAGAAGTTTTGGGCAGAAGCTGCTAACACAGCTGTCTATTTAAAAAACAGATCAGTAGCTTCAGGTATTGACAAGACTTCGTATGAAGCATGGACAGGCAGAAAGCCGAACTTGCAGCATTTACGCATATTTGGAAGTCCAGTGATGGTACATGTACCAAAGTAAAAAAGGACTAAATGGGACAGAAAGTCAAAGAAACACATATTGGTTGGATATTGTGAGAACATAAAAGGTTACAGAATTTATGATCCAGTTAAAAACAAGGTCACAACCAGTAGAGATGTGGTAATTCAAGAGAAGACAAAGAAACAAGAGACAGTCACCATTAGTGTAGAGAACACAGATTCAGTTGGGGAGTCTGTAGAGGAATCTGTGGTTAAGTTGGAAGTAATTGATCAGTCTAGTGATTCAGAATATTTAGACGGTGAAGATGAAAAAATACAAGAATCAGAAGAGGAACCAGAACAACCTACAGAAAATACAAAGCGAATAAAGAAGCAGCCAGAGCGTTACGGATTTTCAAATCTATGTACAATGTCATGTCCAAATGTCACTAATGATCCAATCAGTGTCCAAGAAGCCCTGGATAGCCCAGATAGAGACAAGTGGATGGAGGCAATGCTTTCATTGCCTCCATCCACTTGTCTCTATCTGACGAGCGTCAGGCTTTTGAAGAAAATGATGCGTGGGTTCCTGTGAGTAAATTACCTTCTAATAAAACCTTAGTGCAATGCAAGTGGGTATTTAAAAGGAAAGTAAATAGTGATGACTGTGTACGTTTCAGAGCACGTTTAGTGACAAAGAGTTTTACCCAGAAGCCCGGTATTGACTATGAAGAGACTTTCTCACCGGTTGTAAGACATTCTATTTTGAAACTATTGTTTGCACTGTCTGTTCAATTAAATTTAGATGTCACGCACTTGGATGCCAAAACAGCATTTTTAAATGGTTTTCTGAAAGAGGATATTTATATGGTTCAACCAATTATTTGTGGTGATAAAAATGAGAAGAAAGTGATTGTTAAATTAAACAAAGCTATATATGGTTTAAAGCAATCGTTTTGATCATGGTATGAGAGAGTAGAACAATGTTTAAACGAGCTAGGGTTTAAAAAGAGTCTCATAGAGCTATGTGTTTTTACCAAAATGAGTGATGAGGTAAAAGTTGTTATCGCCTTGTATGTTGATGACTTCTATGTATATTCCAATAATCAAATGGAGACGGATAACTTAATTGCTGTATTGAGTTCTAAATTTAAGATTAAAAATCTGGGTCAGGTTCAACAATGCTTAGGCATGAGGGTAAAAATTGACAAAGTATTAAATGTTATTACTTTGAACCAGGAAAAGTACATAGACCAGTTATTGTAAAAATTCAATATGTTAAATTGTAAGATTTATTGTACTCCAATGGAATGTAAATTAGATATTAATAATTCTGAGAACTGTGACAAAGACATTCCATATCAACAATTGATTGGAAGCTTGATGTTCTTATCTGTTCTTACAAGACCAGATATATCCTATAGTGTCAGTTTCCTTAGCCAGTTTAATAAGTGTCATACACATGTACATTGGAATTATGTAAAGAGAATACTTAGGTATCTTAAGAAAACTAAGAATTTTTGTTTAAAGTATGAAAAGGGAACAGATGGACTTGTAGGATATGTGGATGCCGATTGGGCAAGTACAAATACAAAATACAAAATACAAAAAGCTTTATTTACCAACAAACTTAATTTTAGATTACAAGTTGATAAGGGCTTCCTTTTAAGTAAAAAATACCTGTACCAGGAAGCCCCGCTCTTCCATATCTCGGTAACATTATGTTAAGCATGTGGATAGCAATCCATACATCTTTTGATTTTGAGTAGGTAAAGTTAATTTTAATTTATATCTAAGTTTATATAAGTTTGACTTCAATGCGACGTAATAAAATTAAAAGAATTTGTTGAAACTGCTTAGGTACCTACATTGATGTAACAAAACTAGTAGATGTTGAAACTACTTAGGTACCTACATTGTTATTCAAATAAAAATAAAAATATAAAATAATGTAAATATTCTAGGCTATTCACTTTCATCTTTGTGTGTTAGTGTGAGGAAGGTTGTGAGGGTGTGTGTGTGTGTGTGTGTGTGAGTGTGTGTATGTATGTGTGTGTGTGTGTGTGTGTGTGAGAGAGAGAGAGAGGGCGTGTATGTGTTGGGTAGGGGTGTGAGTGTGTGGATATGGCTGTCTGAGGGTGTGGATTTGTAGTGTGTACACATGTACAAATTTGGGTTGCCACATTAAGAGTTTATTTCTCATTTTATTTTATTTCTGATTAGAACTTCTGTTTCATCATAATTTTTTTCCATTAGCCAATCAGTTATTAGTTTTTTACAGTGATAGAATGTCATCGGAAATATGTTAAGTTCTTTATTTGCCAAGTTGTATAGTAGCGATGATTGGATTTTATACTGCCTGTAGGCGTATTCTGTGCTCACCATGTGTGCAGGGGCTACATTGTGTTTTCTTCTTTTAATTGTTAAATTAGGATCAAATTCCAGCTTTCTGTGTAGTTTCATTATAATGTTAAGTATATAAAGCTTCCTTACTGTCAGTTCCTTACAGGATTGATAGAGTTCGTTTGTGGGAAATAAGCGAGATTTGAAGTACATGATTTTTAGAAGTGATCTCTGGGCTCTTTCTATCTCTAAAAATTTTGTTTTAATGGCACCTCCCCAGACAGGAATACAATATATTATCACGGATTGACTAGAGAGACATAAATTTTACTTAGAATCTGTTTTGTAGCAATGTGTCGTAGTATTTTAAAAACCCAGGATAGCTTGCGTATTCTACCTATGTATAATAAGATCTATGTGTAACTTCCAGGTCAATGTTTGGTCAAGTATAACACAAAGATATTTTATGTGTGACACCTTGTTTATCACAGGGCAAGAGTATGGGAAGTCGTCGTTCAGACAGTTTGTGGACTCATGAATTTTTATATAAAAGTCAGTTTCAGGTTGAGTTTTGACAGTTGTTGTAAAGCAGATATAATTTGTTTTAGAGGAATTTAACGTGAGGAGGTTACGCTTTAACCAGTTACCTATTCTAGAAAGACCAGTTTCTGTCATCTCCTTGACCTCACTCCAGGAGCTTCCTGTGAAAACAATAGCTGTGTCGTCTGCGTAAGTGAATATCTGGCCATTATTTACTTTTATGTTACACAAATCGTTAATATATATTAGAAAGAGTGTCGGGCCCAGGACACTTCCTTGTGGCACACCATAGGATATAAAAGTCTCCTCACTAATATAAGGGCCTATTTTAACACGCTGGGTTCTATCATGTAAGTAGCTAGTTAGTAAATCAAGCGGATTACCCCGTATGCCAATATTTTCTAGTTTCTGGACAAGAATGGAGCCTGAGACGGTATCGAAAGCCTTTTTTAAATCCAGAAAGACTGTAAGGCATTTTTTCTGTTTGTCAACATTTTCCACAATAAGTGAGGTCAAAGAGATGACAGCGTCTTCAGTTGATAAACTTTGTTGGAAGCCATACTGCTTCTCAGAGAGGATGTTGTACGCATTCAAATATTTAAGTAGTCTATTATTTATTATTTTTTCTAAAATTTTTGAGATAGATGGCAGGACTGAGATTGGCCGGTAGTTTGTGCAATCGTCTTTGTCACCTTCCTTATACACAGGGGTGATAATCGATTTTTTCAGGACTGTAGGAAACAAACCTTTATCAAAACAAAGATTTACTAGATGGGAGATAATTGGGACAACAAGCCTATTTGCCATGTTGAGGAATTTGACCGTAATACCATCCCACCCCGGGGCACTATCAGCTTTAAGGCTCACAAGAACGGAGTGCACTTCACTTGGATCTGTTTCAAGAAGTACAAAATATTGCAGTTGAGGGTCAGGTAAGATCTGTTCGTTGTTTATAGCCCTGCTTTGAATGTCCTCAGCCAGATTCCTTCCTATATCTGCAAAGTATTTATTCGTAAGGTTGACTGACAAATCAGGAGATGAATGAGAGTTTAGCAAGCTTGTATTTTGGGTTTTTTTTGGTTTGAATTTTGTCATGTTGTTTATAGTATTCCACATAGATTTTGGGTTTTTTGTAGATTTATCTAGTAATTCTCTGTCGTATCTGCGTTTTATTTATTATTAGATTATTACAAAAATTTCGGTATCTTCTGAACGTTATCCTCAGAATTTCATTATCAGGGTCAGAACTTAATTTACGCTGCATTTTGTTTCTATTTCTGATGCATCTTAGTATGCCTTGAGATATCCAGGGTTTAATTGTTCTTTTGCTTTTAGGAATATGGATTTGCTTTGTATTTTCTTGAAGAGACTCAGTTAGTTTTTCTATAAGTTTAGTTGCCACGATATTAGGATCCTTTTGTAGAATTAGTTCCGAAAGACCTTTGCTCTCAAGACTTGTGAGTGCATTTTCGTATGTAATGACTGTTTTCCATTTTTTTACAGTTTTGGTACTGTTTGATACTTTTAGCAGAGTTAACAAGTGATCTGTGACAGAAGTATTTAAAACTGCGATAAAAGCTGACTTAGAAACCCTGTCTATTTTCAAAATAAAATGATCCAGGCAGTTTTCTTCTCTAGTAGGGAAATAATGGCCGGGTAATAGTCCATGATTAATTAATGTGTCTAAGTAGCTTAGTCTATTTTTCTTGTCTTGAGATCATTCATTTAGTTTAGGAATAATATTAATATTTATATCGCCAGCTATTACAATATTTTTATGGGCCTCAATTGAGTCTAGGTGTTTGCTAAGGGAGTCTAAAAATGACTCAGCATCTTCGTTCGAAGGTGAACGGTAAATTCCCAAGATAACGATATTATTCAAATTTATTTGCAAGCATGACGCCCCAGCAAGAGTTATTTCCACAACATTAACTGCATGGTTATTTTTGACATATACTACAACCCCATCATTTTGGTTCAGTTGATTGGTCGTAGAAAAAGCCATGTAATTATGGATATCGGGTACGGTTTTGTTTGGGTTAAGTCTACATTCTGTAAGGATCATAATATCAATTTCAACATTAAGGTCTGTTATAGTTATTTGCAAATCTTCAAGATTACTATAGATGCTTCTTATGTTTTGTTGGATAATAGTTAAATCGGTGTTTTGGAAACGCTCCACAGAACGTAAGTCATCTGAAGTGCATTGAATTGCATGTGCAGTTTCAGCGTCATCTATATCTTTTATAATGTCTAGGGGATAAAGCATTATAAGCTAAGTTAATTCTGTGATTCGTTTCCGTGTAGTATGTGTGAAGTTTGAAATTGGAGTACCATTTCAAAATTTTGTTTTTAAATTTATTATAATATATTCGTTCTATTTTGTATCTATGAGTGGCGTGTTTGGGGAGAGAGTCGGTGTGTATTTGAGTAAGGTGTGTGTTGTGTGTGCACACGATATATTTGACTGTGGATGTGTGATTTTTTAAAGTGAGTATGTTGTGTGAATGAATTAATGAAAGTAACAAACTGTGATAACAGTAAAATACAGTGCAGATAGAATCTGACTTACAAGAGTTTCGTAGTCATTTTTCCTGTAGTAAACTATGTACTTGAGCTTCACTGTCAATTCTTATCTTAGGGGATGTTTCGTTCCTTCTAACGTATACTCGACCAAATGCAGTCCAGCAAAACTTGTAGGCTTTCGACTTAGCGAGGTCCCTTGCCAAGAAGTGGAGACGGGCACCTTTTGCAGTGAGCTGCTCTGATACAAAGATAGGGGTGTCCTCATTTTTAGTGAAACCTAGGTGTTTGGCACATAACTTTTCTTGGCGCTTAGTGTTGTAGGCCTTGCACATTCTGAGGATATTGGTCCTTGTTATGGTTGAGCACGTCTCAAGTATTATAGGCGAGTTTTTTAGCTCATTTTTGCCGTTGACTCTATAAATATCCCGAATATCAGAGTCATCGATTTTACAGTCTATGTTTGTGGACAAGCAAGTCATCATTTTGATCAGATCTTCCTGTGTATCATTAGAAGATTTTGGAACGTTTTTGATCTCGATGCTCGTTTTGCGACTACCTCTTTGTAGGTCTTCTACTTTATTTTCTAGAAATGTTATTTGTTCCCTATCCTTCTTAGCTTGCACTTCTAGTTCTTCAATTTTTTTCCTGTATTCTTCATTTTGGTCTGTGATGAAGGCTATAGCGGTTTCAATATTTGCATTTGATTGCTGGATCTCTTTCAATGTTTGGCGGAATTCTCGAACTTGTATCGCTATCATCTCTTTCATTTCCTGCTTGAAAGTAATTAGTTGGCAACGAATATCCGTCTGCTGGTCGCTTTCCTCTTTATCATTGAACACAGGGCTGTCTTGTTGTTGCTGTTCAGCCGGCGGTTGTATCTGTGACTTTCCAATGGGAGTGTCATCATTGCGTCTACGGCGAGAAACATTACGACAACCATTGCATTGCCATGATCTTTTATCTTTGTCCGAAAGATCTTTAAATTGAGCTTTTGTTATCTGGAGGCAGTGATAATGAGACTGGCTCTGACATTCCCTGCAGACTAGTAGCTCAGTAGACGACACGACTTTCTTACAGTTGAAGCACGGCATGATTATTATACTTAGCGCAAATATTGGATTCGATTTTCGATTTCTTTACGCGCATTCAGGCGAAACCGTAGGCGGTAGCAACACTGGCCGACGAAGCTACCACGGTCACACTCCGAGCGCTGAGAAAGTACCGGGAGCGCAGTGTGAGCAAGAAGCTGCCACTAACCGGTATTCGCACTGGTCCTCCTCAGGGCGGGGCAAAATGGGCCACGCGCAGGTGGATGTGTCCGCTGCTGCTGGAGGCGGGTCGAAGGGGCGGGGCAAGATGATCCGCTGGGTTGCGCCAGCGCCGGTGGGGCGGAGCACAACGTGACGTCAAGTGAAGGCTCCTTACTTCTTATGCACTCCTATTATTTTGTATGTTTTTAATTTTGTAATTTACTGTTTTAACTTTAAATTAAATTAAGTAATATCTTTGAAAAACGTCTGCTCGTGTTGAGATCCGGGGGGAAGAGGAAGGAAGAAGAAGTAACAGTATAGATCGCAGGTCGTATACCGGCTACTGTTTTATAATGTCGGGTTCTGCTATCTCGTGGGAGAGCAGGAAACAGAGAACGGTGGCATTGTCGAGCATGGAGTCTGAATATATGGCTATAGCTGAGGCAAGTAAGGAAGCCATATATTCGAGATCTTTACTGTGTGAACTCACTGGTAATCTTTATACTGTGATAATTTATAATGACAGTCAGAGAAGTTGGTGGCAAATTATGCCTGTAACAGAAAAAGCAAACATATAGATATACGATATCATTTCATAAAAGATGCAGTTAATAATGATATTATTAATTTAGAATATTTGCCAACAACAGACATGCCTGCTGATGTGCTTACAAAAGCTTTAATTTCTGTTATGCATTATAAATGTATTAAGGGTCTAGGGTTGTTAAAATAGACAATAAGTTAGTGTCAGTGAAATACTGTGTTTTCATAGAAGTATTTGTTTATTTGCTGTAGTTGGGGTGTTGAAATGTATGAATTATACATGGTAACATCAAATAAATAGTTGTGTGTCTATGGTTTACACGTTGCACTTTTGAATAAAGTTGTTCGTTGTCAACTCTCAACTAGCGCGTTTTATTAGCATGAACAACTTAACGCCCTCTTCTACTTTCACGATTTGATTTCTCTCGTTCAAGTTAAGACCTCTCAAGCGCGCAGCAAAATTCTTAAATATTCGCAGTATCAAGGGTATGGATCTCAGATTCCTTAAATCTGACGCCACTTCTATAGACTGGACCCTTGTCGTCTGTAGTGAGACCGTTGATAACAAAGTCCAGTATTTCAACTTGATCGTCCTAAGTTTTTTCGAAAAACATGCTCCTGTCAAAAAGGTTGGGATCAAACATCTCCCTGCGTCTTGGCTTACTGACACCATCGAGGTGCTAATGGCCCAGATCAATCGTGCCAAATGTAGATATATATATATATATATATATTTTTTATTTATTTATTTACACAAAATTTTACATAGTTACTCATTATGGGAACACCACTTAAACCACTGGGGTTTGTGTGTGGTGTGATCTACTCATTAATTATCGTATTTAAGTTAGCAATAGCATTATTTTAAATATTCAATTACATAATTAATAAATCAGTTACATAATATTCAATGGTATTCATGACATTCAAAAACATAATTTTAAAATTCAATATAATTAGTAGGTGCATTTCTCAAGAACTATTCCGTATTTCTAGTTTTTCTGTAAAATGTGATTTGAGTTTAGCTTTGATATTAGTTTGACTGATCGAGTCTCTAATGTCGGGAGGTAAGGTGTTTATTAATCGCGTCATCATGTATGAGCTCGTCCGCCGGCCATAGCTATTGTTTGCGCGCTCGGTAACCAGTTTACCTTGCGCCATTCGCCTGGTCACTACAGGGTGATTGATTTTTTGACTGTCTTTGTAGTCAAAGAACTGCTCTTTGAGGAGGCAATAGTTGACTTTGTCAGTGACTGGTAGTACTCCGCAGTGCCTAAAAAGTCGGAGATCATCGTCGTCATGGTTGTTTTTGATCTGAGTTGGGGCAATTATTTTAAGAAATCTAGTCTGTAGTTTTAGGATTAAGCTAAGGTATGTGCTATAAGTACGTCCGTAGCTGGAGAGGCCGTAAGTTATTACTGAATCTCCTAGGGCATTGTAGAGCATTAGGCGAATTTTATATGGTATTCGATTCCTTATGATCCAAAAAACTGCCAGAAGCGATCTCAGTTTATCACAAACGCGTTCTACGTGTGGACCCCAGTTGAACTTGCTGTCCATCACCAGCCCCAAGTATACGTGTGTGTCGACGTTTTCCACTAGACCGCAGTCGCAGCTTCCAGCGTCGCAACTACTATGCATGCAGGCGTGGGAGTGGGCAACAATGCCAACCTCTGTCTTGTCCTTGCAGTAGGGAGACTTTATGTGGAGTAGTTTGGTCTTCTGGGCGTTTAGAACCAGTCCCGCGTCATGGCACCATTTGGACAGGATGTTAAAATCGGCTTGTAGTTTGTTTTTTGCCACAGTTACGTCCTTGTCAGCCACTATGAGACACGTATCGTCAGTAAATTGATAGGTGGTGCTCTGTTCAATTGGGATGCTCATGTCATTAACATATGTTAGAAAATGTAGTGGCCCTAGGACCGATCCTTGGGCTGTACCTTGGCTAGTAATGATGTCTTCGCTCACTACATGATCGATTTTGACATTATATTTACGTGCTTCTAGGTAGTTTGTGCACCAACATAGCACAGGACCTCGAATGCCACAAGCGTCTAGTTTGGCCACTATTTTGGTGTGATCCATAGTATCAAAAGCACGCGAAAAATCAATAAACAGAGCAAGGACTTGTTTTTTATCATCTAAATGTGCGTTGATGTCGTCCGTAAATTTAGATAAAAGTATAGTCGTACTTTTTTTGGGTTGAAAGCCGAATTGATTGAGATTTAGTATGTCATTATAATGGAAGAATTTATGTAGTTGTCCACAAACAAATTTTTCACAGATTTTATCTATTGAGGAAAGAAGTGTAATAGGACGGTAATTGCTCATCTCGTTACGTTTGCCCCGTTTAAAGATTGGTCTCACGCACCCTTGTTTTAGTTCATTTGGATATAGACCCGTTTTTATACTCGTGTTTATTAGATTAGATATTGCTAGGGAAACTCGGTCGTTTACTATGGGAATTTGTACATCACTGACTCTGATGCCATCAAGGCCAGGTGCCTTGTTACTATTCAACCCTTTGATGATTTTGAGTATATTACGAGATGTCGCAGGCTGATATCGCATGCTCACGAGAGCTTGGGGAGTCTGGTAGTTTGGTAAGAGATTTATTTGACAATTCGGGAGTATTCTCTTCACAGCATTATCGAATTCATTCGCAAAGTTATTGGCAATATCTATCGCGCTTAGTGGTGAGAATACTTTAACCCTAGAAAGATAACCATAGTACAACGTGCCTAAAAGATAACCATACGCTTCAAAGGCGCATGATTTTGTAATGCGTCTAATAAGGTATATTTTGCATATTTGCCTGAACAAATATACTCATTTTAATAGTCCGGGATAGTTTTAAAAATAAAATGCGTTACTTTAAGATATTGTTTTATTTTAAGAGTTTGAAAACATAAATCACTAGACGTCTATGAAAAATTAAAAAAAAATCAACATCCTTCTTTTTATGGGGGAAATACCCATAAATTATTACAAAAAATAGTGTTTTTCTCTTACAAATAAGTTGACAATATAACTACAATAAAAGTATATAACAACCTACATAACATTTATGACTAATACTTGGTTTACAGACAGTCTTTACAAATTTCAGTCTTATGTTCGCCACAAACGGGCTTTTTGCATTTGGCGCAAGTCATCTTGGACATTCTCCTTTTTTTTGATATGCAGTAACTGCAGTAGCGTCTTTTCTTTGCTGGGGGCTCCTCTTCTTCATCCATGGGAGCCTGTGCGGTAGGTTTTGGCAGAACAATTTCAATATTGCTTCGCACATGTCTTGGCAAAGTGGGAGCTTCCAGCCTTTGCGTCATCCACGGTGTAGTCAGCTCTATACTGAGTTTTTTCATAAATTCTCTGCGATTCAAAGGCTTTTCATTTTTGGACAGCATATTGTGACAGTAAATTACATATGAATTTACAAAGGTTATGTTCAATATGCCGTAGAACATGACCATTGGCCATCTGTTGGTCTTTCTTGAACAAGACATTCCCGAGCACATTTGATCAAATGTGTCGACGCCACCCTTAGTCTGATTGTAAAACATGATCATCTCAGGCTTGCCAGTAGTTTGGTTTATCGCAGCTTCTTCGTCGCATGAAGACAGCAGGTAAACCATTTTAGAGGGCTTTGGTTTGTACGACACAAGTGTCAAACAGCCATCATAGCAGAACATTGACGTTCCTATTGGTCGAGATCGGGTGTTTTTCAGTTGCTCTGGAATCTCACGTTTGTTAGATCGAATCGTCCCAACAAGAGTCAATTTATAAGGTTCTTGAAGGAGTGATTTTGCTAGTGGTACCGAGGTGAACCAATTGTCGCAGGTAACATTGCGATTGGTGCCATGAATAGGTCGAGATAGTTCTTTGATATAATATTCTCCCTGCGGCAATCCATTTGTGTTTGTGGCTTTTCCAATATATGGCATTACATTCAACATATACTTTGTTCCACTGTCGCACATCATTGGAATTTTTATGCCATACTTATTTGGTTTGTTGGGAATATACATTCTAAAAGAACACCTCCCTCGGAACCCTAGCAATTGCTCGTCGATTGTGACATGTTCTCCTGGCGAATAGTTGAGTTTACATTGGGTTATAAATAATTCCCAAACTTTTCTGATCGGTATGAAAGGGTCTTCTTGACGAGTAAGGGGCCGCAAAGATTTATCATCCATCCGGAGGCATCTAATCAAGAAATCAAAGCGATCTCGGCTCATCACTGCAACATATCTTGTTCCTGAAAAGCTACTGTCGAATAGCTCTTCAGTTGATAAGTGATTATCTTTCAATGCTGCACTCAGGGTTAGCATCCCAATCAAAGCTCGAATTTCTGTCAAACATGTGTCTCTAAAAGTGGCTTTGGTCATGTCAGTTCGACGTTTTACAGATATCTCAACATTTGTCCAACGAACAATCTCTTCGGCGATTTCGTCAGTAAGAAACAACTCAAAACATTGTTTCGGATCACATATATTTCGGCACATGCGCGTTGGACCCCTATTTGTGCGAATTATATTGATTGCAGATGTTCTGCCATGAGTTCGACCTTTAACAGTTGACCAGCAATGTTGGTTCTTACCTCGAATTACTCTACCCTGAGGGGTTATGATACGACGGTCTTGCATTGGACTTTCAGGTGACGCTGAGGATACAGTCTGGGATAAATCTTCACTTTCCGGTACATTGTTTGACTCTTCGGGCTCCTCGTTGTCCATATACTCATCTTCAAAGTCACTCTGAACATCGTCTTCGCTCACGTGATCTTCTATCTCGATGTCACTTTCCTCACGCTCACTGCCGACATCTTCATCTTCTTGGTTCAATAATGAACAAATTTCATCTTCCTGTAACGCCTTTCTGGTCCCCATGTTAGTAACATATAATGCATCCTAAAATAAAACAGAAACGAGTGAAATTTATGTCACATCAGTATACATGCAAACACTAAAAGTTACACAAAAGATAACCATACGCCTCGCGAGCGCAACCACTGGTCATAACTACGAAAATATAATACTTACCGCGAAGAAACAGCCGTCCTGCTACAGCACTGACCGACGACTGTGTTGGCTATAAACGACCCGTTGATACGCGCATCGATTGGAAAGAGACAGCAGTAAATTTGCAGCGTGGGCGCCTATGCGACGTAGGTTATCTTTCTAGGGTTAAGAATGGTACTGTCTATAGGTTCAGTAGGTCTTCCACTAATTTTATTGACTATTTTCCACAGGTTTTTAGAGCTCCCATAGTTCTGAATGATTTTATTTTTATAATGTTTGTTTCTGTAGAATTGTATTACTTTGTTAAGTTTATTTCTTGTTTTATTATATTGGAGTCTAAGTGTGCAGTTATTTGTATCCTTTAACCATAGCCCAAATACTTCATCTCTTTTATTGCATAGTTTGAGTATGTTTTCGTTGATCCAAGGTTCAGTACTGCGTTTTCTAATTGTAGTTTCCTTTTTTTTACTAGTGGCCGTACTTATCGCTTTTTTAAATGACTCTCTAATAAACGTATATACTTGGTCTGGAGTATCCATTTCATTCGTCCTCTCCCATTCAGTGGAGAGTAATTCATTTTTCATACTATCATAGTTTATGACGGTTGGCGAGATTAGTGGTCGATCACCCTGTATGCGCGATCTGAGTGAGTCAGCTGCAGCGCTGCAAGCGAGAACGGTGACACGATGATCTGCCAGTACGGAGTTGACAGCGGCCGCATACGGCACCATCGTGGGGAGTCTCAGAAAAATGTGATCAATACATGACTTAGTTACCGTTCCATTACGCATTTCGATTCTTGTATAATCTGAGACTCCACACTCGAGGCCACATGCGGCCAGCATGTTCAGATATGAGCTCTTGTATGATGAGTGCGTTTTTAGGTCAATGTTCATGTCACCAAGGAGCAGAAGAGAACTAGTGGAGTTTTCCATCAGCAGCTTTCGCAGTTCGGATATAAACATGTTTTTATTCTTACCAGGCGGTCTATAAAGTGCACATACAGTGATAGTTTCGTCATAGCTAGTTTTTATTGTACCTAAAAGGCTTTCAAAGTGATGGGTTTTGGTAACTTTATTTGTTAATTTTAAACAATTTTTTACGTAGGCAATTATGCCACCGCCCTTTTGTTTGCTTCTTAGTTGTGTGTGCATTGTATAACCATCGATATAGAATAAATTTGAGATAGCCTCTGATATGCCAGCCACGGTAACAATTATAATATCGAGCGATTGCAGGCAGTTATCTATAATTTCGAGTAGCGTAGCAAAGTTAAGAATCATGGACCGTATATTCAGATGTAAGCAAAATAATGGTAGGTGTTTAATACTAGGGATGGGAATTTGCTTGAGAAATGCATTTATATCCTGACAATTAAATAATTCGATAACATTAGAACTTTCTTCTATGTTATGGACGTTGAATTTTAGGTTTTAGTTCCGTTAAGTAGGATAGTACATAACTAAGTATTATTTTACTTAGCAAGCAACGACTCGATGTCGTTTGTAGATCGGATAGCCGATGTTTTGCCGTTGTCTTCCTTCTTTGCGAGTATTCTGTCGGTTGATTCGTCGATCCACACGTATTTGAAGGCCGGGCGTAGTTGTTTCTTTGCCTGGTACATGAGGTACTTGTTCTGGGGGGTCAGGGCTCGACGGACGTAGACAGCATCAGTGGCGGCTTCTGGTGGAGTCGAGGTAGTTATGTCACCCACAGTGATGGACTTGTCTCTGGCAGCTTTAGTCCATTGCGTGCGGCTGTTGGAGGAGTTCAGTTCGATAAGTATTTGGCTGGTTTTGTCTTTTCGCCCTGGGATTAGTTTGGCGGTTCGGATGTCTTTACTATCCACTTTTATTAATGATGCGACAGCTTTAGCAATTGAATCAGCATTTTCTTTAAGTGAGCTTGGCAGACCTGCTATCTCCAGGTGACTAGCAAGTTAAGATTGGTCTCCTTGTTGTTCACGTTGCTCTAGTGCAGCTATTCGTAGCTCCAAGTGCTTGTTGGCATTGTGAAGGTCCACGTTCTTGTTCTCTAAGGTTTTGATTTTAGAGTTCTGGCTCATGATATTATTTTCAAGCGCTGCTACTTGGTCTCCAATAAACTCTAGGGAGGACTTGATATCTCCCAGTTGTTCGTGCATAATTTTCCTAATTTCAGCAGATAGGTCTTGAAGCAGTTTTTTCATGTCCATGGAGACAGGCTGGGCTTGGGGTCGTGAAGGCTCGGTGGCTTCTTCTATTTCAGGATCATCCTCCGGTATAAAGAACGAAGACGACATCCCACGGAGACACTCCTGGCAGCTCCACTCGAGGCCGTTTTGGGCACGTAGCACTGCCAGCTGCTTGGCGGATATGTTGGCACACTCGTTAGTTGCATGCACAATCATTTCACAGCGGCTACACTCGAGACCCGGACACTTTTTGGTTATGGTTTTTTTGCAAGTTGCACATTTTTTAGTTTTAGGTGCCATATTACACACGAGGGTGATTTCGAATAACTTAGCTCAAAATATGTACGCGACCGTGTTATGTGACAGCTAAGAGCAGACTGAACTATACAAACATCTTCAAAATAGTTGCACCCGTCTTTGTCGAGATGCTAAACGACGCCACATTTACGACAGTATTGAGAGCTATAGCTCTCAATCAGCTGAATTGTTAACCCTTCACTAGGAGTATACTCCTAGTGAAGGGTTAACAATTCCTGAAGACTCTCGGTGTTGGTAAGTTCCAGGACGCAGTCACTGCTAGTGTCAACCTAAACGGTCCCAACAAATTATTTTCCGTCTCCACTGTCGTGATGAACTCCTTTGTCAAGGATGCTATCCTTCGTAACTAGCGCAATAGAATGATATCCAGTAGCTTACTTTTCAACCTCAGGTCTGTCAGAGTTGGCGCAGTAAAGAAACCAATTCTAGCAATCTCGTCGAAGGCTGTAAGGTGATGACAAAATCTGCTCTCAGATGCTATTCAGTGTACTCAATATATTTTTTTCACCCATAACGCATATAATCAACGCGTCGCTGAGCGAATACTGCTTCCCAAGCCAGCGGAAAAGAGCATTAGTGATAAACATTAGCCTAAAACATCTAACCTGTCTCCTTCAGAAAGTTTTGTCCCATTTCCATCCTTCCAATCCTTTTCAAAGTTCTTGAATTAAATGTCCACTCCAAGTTAACCTCATACCTTTCCTTCATGATTTTACTGAATTTTTTTCAGTTTGGTTTTAGGCCGGGGCATATCACCATCACATTACTGCTCAGGGTGACTGACGATATCCAACTAGCAATGGATAAGAAGCAGCTCACAATCCTGACTCTGATCTATCCTGACTGATCGAATCGGACCGCACCCAAGGCTACACGTCAAAAACAGCTGTGCTGTATTTTAACTAAATTAATTTGTTTTAATTCGTCTATTTGTGAATATAGTGTTGATTTAAGTGTTTGTTAAGTCAACTAAAGTGTGCCAGTGCTAAATGTGGTCAGAATTGTAATTGTGATAAAATAATCGATCACGGACCGAAAGACAAAGGAAATTTCAAACTGCCAAAGGAAAAACCCCGGGGGAGTATTGGGGTTGGTTTTTGAATGGTTCCAAATTAATTTGATTATAATGACATTTTTTATGGAAAGCTGGCACTTACTTTTCATACCAAAAAGCTTTTATTTTTGTCGGAAATGCACAGTTTTTCTGAAAATTGAAAGATAAAATTGCGAATTTTCTGTGATCAAAACGTAATTTGCAACTAAAATCGGCAAAACAAAACGTTATAAGTATCATTCACAGACAAAATTAAGACGTTTTGTCTGTGATATTGTCATTATTCGAAAAATGGCGCATTTTCAATCCGTTCACTGAAAAATTTATTCCGTTTCTGTTGAAGCTACGCGAATGTGCTCTCCCTTGTTACTCTTGATAATTACGACGACTTTGGCTTTCCCCCTGGGCTTTTGTGAATTCTATAACCGACCGACCTCTGCGTGTATTCTGGATCCCTGCTTGCAATTACGATTGACCTTTGCTTCTAACCTGGACATTAATTTGCTTTGCGAAATAGACCAACCTTCGACGAGTGGTACTTGTGGACGGCGGCTCTACGATGAGGTGCTAGATGGTGAGCAACCATCAACGAGTGCTGCAATCCGGCCTCGTTTGGAGGTAGAAGATGCGCAGGTGGCTGTCTCATCATCATCGACGGATTATATTTCCGACGAAGAAGAACCGTTTGTTCGGCGGAACTTGTATTCCACTAAAGTAACCGCGATGTGGAACTTGGTCAAAGTGGTGCAGAGACTGGACACGAGAGAAAAGTGTCTGACTTTTGCTGAACAAGAACGCCTAATCCGAACAACAAAATTGTGTGCTAAACATCGCACACCAATGAAAGTGGTGTACACCAAAAACAAGACAGCTGGTTCATTTATACGTAACAAGGGAAGCTGCTTGAACAAAAATTGTGTTTCCAGGTCCGTTGGAACCTGGTTTGAAACTGCAAAGATTCTAATGCCAACAATCTTTTACCTGATGTACTTCTTCGCGCAGAAATTAGATACTATGAGAGTTATTTGGGAGGACTACACAAAAGTCGGAGAGAAATGTCTGTCCCGGGTTACCATAGTGGATTGGTTTAACTATTACAGGGAAGTGGTGAAATACCAACATCACAGACAAGCTGGCAAAGGAAAAATTGGTGGCCCGGGTATAGTGGTGCAAATAGACGAAAGTAAATTCGGAAAAAGAAAATATAACAAAGGTATGTAGACATGTTTGCTTTAGGTCACTTTCTGTGTAAATACTAGAGATAGGTTGTGTTAGGTCACAACGTTATGAACGACCCAGAGCCGAGCGAAGCGGAGCGGAGCGAGGCGACCCCATCTAGTTTCACAAAACTGAAATTGTTGTTTTAGGTCACTTTCTATATTCTATTCTATTCTAGATAGGTTGTGTTAGGTCACAACGTTATGAACGACCCAGAGCCGAGCGAAGCGGAGCGGAGCGAGGCGACCCCATCTCGTTTTACAAAACTGAAATTGTTATTTTAGGTCACTTTCTGTGTAAATACTAGAGATAGGTTGTGTTAGGTCACAACGTTATGAATGACCCAGAGCCGAGCGAAACGCATCGGAGCGAGGTGACCCCATCTCGTTTCACAAAACTGAAATTGTTGTTTTAGGTCACTTTCTGTGTAAATACTAGAGATAGGTTGTGTTATGTAACAACGTTATGAACGACCCAGAGCCGAGCGAAGCGGAGCGGAGCGAGGCGACCCCATCTCGTTTCACAAAACTGAAATGGTTGTTAAACATTGTTTTGTTTGTTTCAGGTCGACGCGTTGAAGGTCATTGGGTGTTGGGGATGATCGCAGATAACAGTGAGGATTTACGTTTAGAAGTGTGTCCTAATAATTTAAGGACATCAGAGGTTTTAGTACCACTGATTAAACAGCATGTGGCTGAAGGGTCCATAATCCATACAGATTATTGGAGGGCTTATGATTGTCTGGGTGACCATGGGTTTACTCATAAAAAAGTAAACCATAGTCACCCAGACAATCCTTTCATAGCCCCCGATGGAGTCCATACACAATGGATTGAATCTCAGTGGAGGGTGGTTAAAAGGTTTTTTAAGGGTAACTACAGTAACACAATAAATTTTGAAGACAGTGTTATGGAGTATTTGTGGCGGAGGAATGTGTCGAGGCAAAAACATGACCCGTTTGAAGAGTTGTTAAAAGCTATAAGATATGTCTATAAAATATAATAAATATATATAGTGATTTTAAATATGGTGTATTTCTTCATTTCCCTCTCCCCCCCTTTAAATTTATTGTTTGTGTTTTATTTTCTGATAATTTTGGGTGAACCTATCCTCAAAATTTAATTAATTTGAAAAATTCATATCTCAAAAAGTATACATTTCCGATCTTCAAAATCTATATTGAGGGGATGGGGGGGACCCCCCCTACCCCCATCCCCCCTCAATTTATTTGGAACCATTCAAAAAATTACCCGAGTATTGTTTTTCATATTTGCTTATTCATATTTTACAAGTATATGACTTGAACTTAACTATATACTTATACACTACTTACTGCTCAACTCTCACTATTGTGAGAAACGTCCATCCCCACACTGCAGCGTCTTTGTTTTGTCTCTTAGCACTTGACAATGTGTGGAAGTACTTTTGACGATAAAACTAGCTGTTCACTCATATTTATTACACGATACACACAAGTGCACTGATAGGTTAGACCTTGGCAATTAGTGTGAATATAGTGTAAGCTTGTGGGTAATTCTAGAGACATATTAGGTACTCACTTCACAGCTGATCAGCACAACACTTGCAAAACGACTAAAATTGTTAGAAAATAAGTAAAACTTTCATTAGTTCAGGACGTTTATACTGTTAACCTATATTTACTTGTAATAGTTTAATTGAAACTTGTTGACTTTGACGTAGAATAGCTATATAGGAATTAGGAACTATCATATCAGTACTACAGCTACTAACTGCAAGTCTTTATTCCTTCTGTTTTATTTTTATTTTGTTCGGAGCACCCATTCTTTTTTATTTTATTTCCAGGCATGGCATCCAACATTACTACGCGGCAAATACATGCAGAGCAGCGTATTTCTAAACTCCAGCAACAACTAACTGACGCAGAGGAGTTAAACCAAAGGCAATTGGAAGAGCGCAATGAAAATAACTTTGAGATAAAAAGCTTGAAAGCCAAGAACTCACAGCTTAGAGATAGTGTGTCTACTTAGCGAGAAACACACGAGGAGTCGCAAAATGAGATGCAAAGATTGGAAAAACTTGTGGAATCTTTTGACACCCTGCGCACTGACCTTGCTTCTGCTTGTGACCGCAGTAAATTCCTCCAATACCAACTCAATGAGGCAAACTTGAAGTTGACTGATATGTGAATAGAAAAAGACTACAATGAATCTCGCCACATTACCTCTATCCAACAAGAACTAGAAGTAGCCAACCTAAGCACTATTGTTCAAGCCATGCAGACAAGCAGCAGAAAAATTAAAAAATATTTTAAATTAAATAAATTCATGAAGAAAACTAGAGGTAATATAAAACTACTGAAATAAGCCTTGAAACGGCAATCAAACAGAATATTAAGAATCTCCTTAATGCAAGAGCTCCGGGGAAAAAATGTAGGTTTACAGTCGGACCTTCAACATGCCCGAGTAGAAATCCAGCATCTACATGACCTGCTAGCAAATACACTACAATGTTGTGCCAAAGAACAAAGTGAGTTAGCAGAACTCAGAGCCGCGACGTCTGAGTTAGTTCAGCTACAACGCCAGAATGCGGAATTGGTAGGCATTCTAATTGAGAATGAGGAGAATGAGACCAGCAAGGAGGACGAGGACACATCACTAACTTTGGTCTCGACCCCCCTCAACGAGAGTATTGCAGCGTCGACCGCTGCCCCAACCAAAAAACAGCGTCGCCGTCGTCGACGAGGAGGCACCTCGCAGCTCAACAGCGCGAGCACCGCGCTGCTCGTTGTCCCTGCTGAGGCGTGTGTCATGCCTTAAGCTGCCCCGAGCGCCGCGCCGTTTGCCGTTGCGCACGTTGCGACGCTCGCTGCCGCGAATGCCGTTCCAACCGCCGCCACGTGCATCAAACCGCACTCCAACACGTGTGTCCCGCCACTCACCTCCACTCGTGTACCGCCAGCTACCAAAATATGTGCTCAGAGAAAAACTCTGTTGTTCTCCGACAAAGTAGGCGCAGGATTTTGGCCTCTATTACATAACCGGCTTAACCAAAAAGTAACGAACATTTGCTGTCCAAATAGTTCATTTGTAGATCTAGTGAAGATGATTAATCGCGGTATCTATGATGAGTACAGCACTATTGTAATTTGTTGGAAGCTGTGATGCTACCTCATGGTTAAATACTTTGTAGAAGGTTTTATCTATTATTGACTGACGGTGTCACTTAACTTGTTTTTCGCCTATTGAATAAAACGTAATGGTTTTTATATAATTTTATGTTTAATTGCTAGTGCCACAGTTTTCCCCATCAGTGGTAGCAGAGCGGGGTTGTGGCATGGGGAAAAAGCATATTTAAAAACATAAAAGCTGAGAAATTCAAAATAATGAGCTGAAATTTCCGAAGCATAGAACCGCTGACAAAATCGAATTACGATACCTGGTGCTTACACGCACAGGCGATTCTCATTAAAAGCGACTTATGGGAATACGCTAGTGGTGAAAAAACGTTAGCGGCGACTGCAACTGCCGAACAAAAAAGTGCGTTCCTAAAGGAAGACTCAAAGGCAAGGTCAGAGCTACTTTTACTCATATCCCCACCAGAACTAAAGATAATTAAAGGCTGCAATACTTCAAAGGAGGTATGGGATAAACTAAAGTCAATTTATCAAAGTTCTGGGCCAGCACGAAAGGCCACACTTTTAAAACAACTAGTTTTAAAGAAAATGAACCCTCAAGAAGATGTAAAAGATCATCTCAATCATTTTATGGACGTTGTGGGTAAGCTAGAAGATATGAATGTCAAAATTCATCCAGAATTATTGAGCATAATGATGCTATAGAGTCTACCTATTACTTTCGACAGATTCCGCACAGCAATTGAATTGAGAGATGTCCTACCAAGCCCTGACAACCTCAAAATTAAAATTGTAGAAGAATATGAAGCGAGGAGGCAAACCGAACCTCACACTCCAGAAACCTTTTACGTTAAATCGAAGAGAAAGGGATTGTTTTGCAAGAAGTGCAATAAGAAAGGGCATTCTACTGAGGATTGTTGGTCGAAAAAGAGGCCTGGCAATAATAAAGCAAAAGGTGAAGAAAAGACTTACAATATTTGTCTGACAACTGGAACCTCGAAAACCAAGGACGGTCTTTGGTGTTTAGATAGTGGATGCACATATCATATGACAGGAGAGAAGCACCTGTTCACCAACCTGACCCCTGAGAACGATACCTTAAGATTAGCTTCAGAAAAGCACACTACTGAAGTTCAAGGAAGAGGAAAAGTTGAACTATTCACGGAAAATTGCAAGCACAACTTAACTGACACACTATATGTGCCTGAATTATCAACTAATTTGCCGTCAGTAAGTAAAATGACAGATAACGGCTTCAAAACTTTATTTGAAAAGGAATAAGTCAGTGTACTAAAATATGGAAACATTGTTTTAAAAGCTAAAAGAAGAAATAGCCTATATTATCTTGAATTTGAAGAGCCGGAAGAGAGCAAACTGCACGCCTGGTGTTGAAACAGTCATAATGAAATGGCATAAGAAATTAGGTCATGTCAACAAAAGAGACCTAAAAGCAATGGCGAAAAATGGAATGATGCGAGGACTCGACTTTAAATAAAAATCTTTGGGTACATGTGAAACCTGTATCAAGGGAAAATTTACTTCTCTACCATTCCAAAGCCATGAAGAAATAATATCTACCGAGCCACTACAGATAGTATAGAGCGACGTTTGCGGCCCCTTCGAGAATGAATCGATGGCCGGATCTAAGTATTTTGTCACCTTCATTGACGATTATACTCGATACTGCTGTGTCTACTTCCTAAAAGAAAAGAGCGAAGTAATAGAAAAATTCAAGGAATATAAGAACAATGTTGAACTCTTCCATAAGAAAAAAATTCAAAATTTGCTTTCTGATAATGGAGGCAAATACAGATCTAAATCATTTGATAACCTTCTCAAAGAAAATGGTATATCACGTAGACTAACCTCTCCCTACACACCGCAGCAAAATGGCTGCAGTGAGAGGAAAAACCGATCACTCCTCGATAAAGCAAAATGTTTAATGATAGATTCCAAAGTCCCATCGTACCTGTGGGCAGAAGCAGTGAACACTGCAAACTATCTGATAAATAGAAGCTCTGCGAGAGCTCTAAAAGGAAACTCGCCTTATGAAAAGTGGGTGGGAAGAACTCCATCAGGAAATCACCTACACGTGTTCGGTAACAGAGCATTCGTCATGAACAAAGCTCGAAGAGGAAAATTCTCAGCCAAAGCTATGGAAGGTGTATTTTTGGGATATGCGGAAAATGCAAAAGGCTTTAGAATATACATACCGGAAAATAATGATGTCACTATCAGCAGAGATGTGAGAGTAATAGGAAAAATGCACTATACGAATACTCCTGCTGTTGAAGGAAAAAATCCGGAACCAGAAACAGAAAAAAATATAAATAGAATTAACAGGAAAAAATACTAATAATAACTTACGTTTTCAGCAACCTAATCTCCCTTCTTCCAGCTCCAATCAATAGCCACCAGCTGGTGTACCTTCTACCAGTAGACGACCACCAAGAGCAGAATCCAATGTCACTTCTGATGATGAATCGTGAAAGACCATACCTGCAAGTGGAAGACCACAACGGGTAGTGAGGCCCCCAGGATGGACAAAAGATTACGAGCTCAGTCGATGCGTAACTATGTTGATGTCTAAAAATAATAATGACTATGACCGCTCTTTACTGACGTATAAAGAAGCTATGTCAGGCACCGACAAGGAGAATTGGGAGAAGGCAATACAATCTGAAATGGATTCACTACAACAAAATAACACGTGGGTATTAGTCGACAAGTCAGAAGCCAGAGGACATAAAATCTTGTCCAACAAATGGGTATTCCAGATAAAAGATGACGGAAGGTACAAGGCTAGATTAGTCATACGCGGCTGTGAGCAGAAGGGAAACCTAGATTTCGAAG
Organism: Argyresthia goedartella; assembly: GCA_949825045.1. NCBI lineage: Eukaryota > Metazoa > Arthropoda > Insecta > Lepidoptera > Argyresthiidae > Argyresthia > Argyresthia goedartella. The sequence goes on along the minus strand of OX463826.1, from coordinate 31,197,818 downwards.
AAATATATAGCCCAGTCGTAAGTCAATCTGCGCTGAAGACTTTACTTGCCGTTGCCGCATCTAAATCTTACCACTTCATGACATTTGACGTCAAGACTGCATTTTTGTATGGCGAACTGAAAGATGAATTTTATATGAAATTGCCTGTTGGCTACAATACTGGCTACAAAAACACAGATGTTGTGTGTCGACTGAAAAAATCTTTATACGGTTTAAGACAAGCTCCATTCACATGGAACAAGACTTTTACCCGAGCGATGTTTGAGTTGGGTTTCAAGACAATTAAAACCGACAGATGCGTGTTTATAAATGGAGATAAGTCGATAATAATTGAACTATTTGTCGATGACGGGTTAGTCATAGGAAAAGATAAGAAAAAGATTCAAAGTGTCATGGAAAAACTTGAAACCAAATTTGAAATGAAGAAGAATGAAAACCCAAGTACGTACCTGGGTATGGAGATTCATAACTCCAAAGAAGGAATAAAGCTGACTCAAAAATATTATACAAACGAAATACTGGGAAAGTATAATATGAAAAACGCAAAGCCTTGTGAGACGCCTGGAAGCAATGATGTCAAATCGATACAGCAAACTGCCCAGGAGAAGGATTACCCCTACAGAGAGGCAGTGGGAAGTTTACTATACCTTTCCACGCGAACCAGACCAGACATCGCACAAGCTGTGAACCTAGTCAGCAGAAAAGTAGAAAATCCCACTAAGGAAGATGTCACACGAGTGAAGAAAATATTCAAGTACTTAGTTGGGACGAAAGATAAGGGCATACTATTCAAACGAAACAGCCCTATCGAGAACATAGATGCTTACAGCGACTCGGACTATGCTGGAGATCTGCTGACGAGACGAAGCATTCTGGCTCCGTGCTAATGATATCCGATGGGCCAATATCATGGGCATCCAAGAGACAGCCTATAGTGGCCCTATCGTCGACTGAAGCCGAGTACATAGCCGCAGCCGACTGCTGTAAAGAGGGACTGTACCTAAAATCTCTGTTGAAGGAAATAACCGACTCTGAAGTAAAAATAAATCTACACGTTGATAACCAAAGTTCGATTCAACTTATAAAGTCCGGTTCCTTTAACAAGAGGTCGAAGCACATAGACGTGCGATACCACTTCATCCACGAGCACTTCGTGAGTGGACTGATCAATGTCAGCTACTGTCCAACAGAAATACAGCTAGCTGATATAATGACAAAGCCGCTGTCAAAAGTAAAGTTTGCAAGACACTGTGCAACAATAATGTGTGGATAGTGCCGTGTCTTAGCCACATGAGTGAACATCAGGAGAAGGTGTTGGAAGCTGTGATGCTACCTCATGGTTAAATACTTTGTAGAAGGTTTTATCTATTATTGACTGACGGTGTCACTTAACTTGTTTTTTGCCTATTGAATAAAACGTAATGGTTTTTATATAATTTTATGTTTAATTGCTAGTGCCACAGTTTTCCCCATCAGATTATGGTAGGAAATCATTCAAACATTAGTCGGAATGATTTGAATAGAAGTGTTGAAACACTTCTAGAGTTAGGTACATAGTAGGATGAAATGCAAATTTATACTATGCAATTTTCCATATGCCTGTAATTTGACAGAACTACATAACAAATCTGTGCATAGAATGAATATTCATTTATTTAATTTAACATGTCATCACAGCGATGCTATATTATATTTCGACATGAATAATTTTATTCATAACTTTACTCTGACACAGGATACATTGTACCTGTCTAATAAATATAGAAAATTAGTAGCTACATTGTTAGCTTATAATATATGCGACGCAGCTATAGTTGGTTTAACCAAGTTCTACTTGACATTAGCTTATGTTAAGAGTAATATGACATGCACCCTTATTGGGAATTCACCTGGTAATTATACTTTGCATGCAACATTGGAATCTGTTCCAAGTAATTTAAATTAGTTCATAAGACAATTGAGGCAATCTCTAGCATACAAGAGCCACTAAATATGTCAAAATAAAAGCCCCAGTTAAATATTGCCCGTCAAAACATCCAGGGGCTACCTGGCAAAGAACTTGAATTAGAATTATTTCTAAAAAATTCTTACATTGATATTATTTGTGTTACAGAACACTGGTTGAAGGAAAATATGATGTCTTTTAACATAAATAATTACAAAATTGTCAGTTGTTACAATAAAAAGACTGCTAATAGAGGTGGTTCTTTAATCTTAGTGAAAAATAATATTAAGGTGAAACAACGGAAAGATATTCTTGCACTTATTGTTGAAAGACAAATAGAGGTATCCTGTGTTGAGTTACATAGCCATATTATTGTTTGTATCTACAGGCCACCGAGGGATGAAAAAGGCCATGGCAATTTCGAAATATTTGAGAAAATTATGGAGGGAGCCCTCATTAAACTTTGTAATAACAGAAAATAGTTAATTATTTGTGGCGATCTTAATGTAGATCTGCTTGTAGATACAACACTGAAGCGACGATTAATAACTCTGTTTCAATAATTTAATTTATGTCATGTATTTCTAGAGCCGACTAGAATTACACTTACCAGCCAAACTTGCTTAGATAACTTTTTTGTGACTGTGCATTCACAAGTAAAAGTGTAATTAACTGCTTATCTTCCGATCACAGTGGTCTAACAGTTTCATTTACAATTGCTATTAAGGATAAGACTGCTCCATTATTTTATGGGCCTATTACATCCCATAGACTAGAGACATATACGAAAAACTTAGATATAAATTTGCCAGTACCGGATTTTAATGAACAGAACCCAAACAAAATCTACTCTGACTTCTTCAACATTATTCAGACAGAATTCAATAAAGTTTTCAAATAAAGAAAGTCAGTGACTACAACAGTAAATATAAATTTAATGACTGGGCAACGTTTGGAATTCGTAAAAGTAGACTTATCTTGTATGACCTTTATGATAAAAAAACCTATAACTTTGATCGAAAATTTCATGAATGTGTTAAAAAATAATCCAAAACTTTTAAGTTGGTTTGTAGAACTGCAAAAACTTTACACATTAATAGAAAAATTCAAAATTCAAATAATAGAATGAAAACAGTTTGGCAAATAATAAACCGCGAAACTGGAAAAGTAATACCAACAGACAATGATTTCTGCCTAAAGATAGGTGATGATGTTGTTAAATCCAACGCTGATGTTGCTCGAGCTTTTGAAACATTCTTCACCAATGTACCCGTACTTACAACAGACCGTCTAAATTCATCTACATATGAAGCAGAGACTTTACTAAAAAATAATACTATCGTCAGTAATGTATATTTAAAATTTCATCATGTATATCCCCAGGACATTGTCAAAACGTTTAAATTACTTAAAAAATACGGAAGACCTGTGGGGTATATCAGTCAAAGTCATTGGTTCAGTAATTCTAGTTATACTTAGCTTATATATTCCCACACTTAGCTTATATATTCAATAAATGTGTTGACGATGGGGCTTTTCCAGACCTCATGAAACACAATAAACTGATACCTCTGTTCAAGTCGGGAGATAAGGGCGATCCTTCAAATTTCAGACCATTATCTGTTCTTCCAACACTAAGTAAAATATTTGGAAAGATTACTCAATCAAATGCTCTCACACTTCAACCGTTCAAAACAACTCCACGCTAAACAATATGGTTTCACTAGGGGTAAATCGACTACGGATACAGGTATTACCCTTATAGCTCATATTTATTCTGCATGGGAGGCCGCACAGGATGCTATCGGAGTTTTTTGCGACCTGTCGAAGGTATTTGATTGTGTTGATCATAATACGCTTTTAATTAAATTAAACCATTACGGTGTTAGAAATAAAGCGTTGGATCTACTAAGATCATACCTAAGCAATAGAATTCAAAAGGCAGAAGTTAAAGGCGTAAAATCGAATGGATCGGTTGTTAAAATTGTCGTTTCACAAGGTTCCATATTAGGCCCTTTCTTATTCCTGGTATATATTAATGATCTGCCTTTCATGGTGGTGAAATTAACTGATATAGTGTTGTTTGCTGATGATACTTCAATGGTCTTCAAAATTGAAATACAAAAATGAGATTTTGATGATGTTAATGGTGTATTGTCTTTAACCTTGAATTGGTTCACAGTTAATAATTTCTTGTTAAACGCTGGTAAAACCAAGTGTATCAAATTCTCACTTCCGAATGTCAGGCAAGTTGAGACCAGTTTAGTGTTAGACAACAGCACGTTAGAATTAGTAAATGATACGAAGTTTCTTGAAATAACCATTGATAGCAAATTGCAGTAGGGACCCAACATAGATAAATTGGCTGGTAAATTAAGTTCTACGGCTAAGCTGTTAGAAACATCAGACAAAGCACGGATGTGGCTAGATCTAGGCTAGAGTATTTTAGTTACTTTCATAGTGTGATGTTCTATGGTATCTTGTTGTGGGGGAAAGCAGCGGATATTCAAACTATTTTTATTTTACAGAAAAGAGCTATTCGAGCAATTTATAATTTAAAACAAACAGACTCCTTAAGAGAGCTTTTTAAAGAAATTGACATACTTACAGTATGTAGTCAATTTATTTTCGAAAATATAATGTATGTACGCAAGAACCTTACAACATTTTCCAAACTTAAAACTTGATGAATAAGACTGTCAGTTGTAGGCAAATAAATATTTTACTGAATTCTGATAATACATATGGTAAAGCGGATTTGGGTACAACCTCTAAAATGCTTGCCCTATTACCGGGGTATTTTGTTTTTCTGATTGTAAGGTCTACAAAAAGCAGTAACAAATATGACATGACATTAATATAAAGCAAGTATGGTAGCGTAAAAAATCTATAAATATCGTTTTTACAAACTTAAGTGATATCGAAAAAAAAAACAGGTCTTGGATGTATATGTGTGTGATGTCGCTCTTTATGGTTTCCACGACACAGGGTATCCTAGTGTGGGCCAGAAGCAATGTATGTATGTGTATGTTATGGTGTATATAAACATTAAAACAAAATAACCGAGTTATAGAGAGAAAATTCCAGTCTCCCGTTGGTCGCGATACTGGATGGTCGGTCGCTACGCTGCGCTGTCGTACTTACGACGGAGGTCATTGAACCACGTAAACAATGTCGTCCAATATGTTGAAGTGCTCAAGTTGCAACATTTTAATAAATGAAGTGCTGTCAAATATGCAAAATAAGGCTGATATTATGGACGAGGAAAGCCTAGTCCAGATCTGCTCAGGTGCGTTTTCAGTCGAAGAGATTGAACAAGCTAAAGCTCTGCTTTTTGGCTGTGTCACGAAACCTAAGACTACGCGGAGAGGACAAGGAAAGATGTCTCGAGACCTTGATGATATCATAAGCCTTATCAAGGCAACGGATCCAGAGGAGTTGCCGGTTTTTGTGTCGCGTGATCTACATAAATTACCGCCCACGACATTCGACCATGTAGATGTTACGAGGCTATTGAGAGACATAATAGCAGTGCAAAAAGAGTTGAGGCAGAACCAGGAGAAATATGCGTCTGAAATTCAGCATGCCACAGTGAACGAAGTTGAGCAGTTAAAAATTCAAATTGAAAGCTTGAAGAAAGCGTCTGCTGCGAGTTCCAGTGAAGGCAATAAGGAGCCTAACGTCAATTACACGAGAGGTGCGTTTTGCGTGCAGAACGACAGTTATGACTATTGCAATAGCGGTCCGGTTGGCATGACACACGGTGCCAATCAGTCGATGACCTCTAATCGGTCGTCGGTTACCCCACCGGAGCGCTCAGCAACAAAACAAGTTAGCAAGCCTGGGCCGGTACCGCCGCGCATGCCATCCCTCTCGTACGCTAGTATCACAGAGCATAAGTCGACCTCGCTCGTACATACACCTGTATCGGAGAGTGTTATGCGTCACAATATAGATACTGCCGTTAGTGCCGACCAGCTGATCTCAACATCGGAGTATGCCCCGAGAAAATCCACATCCTTACCAAAGATTGGGGAGAATGAGGAGGAGAGTAAGGGCGAATGGATACGAGTAGAGAGACGAAAAAAAACGTAGTTTCAATACACGTTTTACGGGCAGGCGGGGTAAGGCGAGCGTAGACGAGAACTCGAAGTTCAAGGCGGCGGTGGTTAACATACCGTTGTATATCTATAACGTATCGACGGAGACTACAGCTGCCCATATCTCAGATTACATTATGGAGAAGACTAACGTTCCTGTAACACCGGAGAAAATCTGTATGAGGGAGATGAAAGAATATGACTCATACAAAATACTGATACCTAGGCAAAAATTATCTCTTTTTGAGGATGATGACCTATGGCCACATGATATATTCTTCATGAGGTATTTCATCTTTAGAAGCAGGAGCACGAAGGATCTACAGAGTCATAATTCTAACTCAAATAAAAATGGCGAACAACATAAATAATGAGTACAGATACAATAGTAATTTTGTCAGTTTCAACTGTAAGTCTGTGAAACGATCAGCTGATTGTATAAGAAGGCTATGTCGTGATGCTGACATTGTGCCATTACAAGAAACATCGATCCTGCCACATGACATACCCTACCTCGGTACACTGGACATCAACTTTGGGTACACGGGAAAGTCAGCGGTGGACACATCGACAGGTGTACTGAGGGGAAGACCGTACGGTGGTGTGGCGATCTTGTGGCGGAAAAGTGTATTTCAACAGGTTCAAGTAATAAACTGTAACAGTGTGCGGCTTGCATGTATAAAGATTACGTTGTGTGATCAGTGTTTACTTGTGTTTAGTTGTTACATGCCTATAGATGATAAGGATAATTTGCCAGAATTTACCGAGTGCCTTAGCGAGATTAATGCGATCGTAGAAAATAATAATGTTGAGTCTGTTTATATGTTAGGCGACTTAAATGCTCATCCATATACATTGTTCTGTGACGAAATGCTGACTTTCTGTGATGACCAGAAATAGATTTGTGCTGATATACAAAAGTTAGGCATAGACTCGGACACGTATACATATGTAAGTGACTCTCATGGATTGAGAAGGTGGTTGGATCATTGCTTGGTTACGCAATCTGCTTATAGTACGGTAACAAATGTAAAAGTACTTTATGATGTTGTGTGGTCAGATCATTATCCCGTTAGTGTTGAATGTAACCTATGGCTTATAAGACGGAAAATGTGTATATAGCTAGTCAAGTAGAATGTAATAAAGTACGATGGGGGAACAGACAACCGGAAGTGGTACAGTTATATGCTGAATTATGTCACAATAAGTTAAAGGATATTGATTTTCCGGTGGAACTTAGTAATTGCTGTGATATGCACTGTCATAATTTAGGCCATAAGAAAGTTATAGATTGTATGTATAGCAGAATTGTAATCTCATTAAGCGAGGCATCAGCATTTAGTAATAATAAAAAAAGTTCCAGTAACAAACGGCAGCAGCTGGAACAAGCATGTAGGGGTGGCACATGCTGAAGCGCGACTGAAATTTCAAGAGTGGCTTTACTATAGAAAACCATGATCCGGTCCACTATACCTGGAAATGAGTGAAAGTAGAAAGGTTTTTAAGGCGAAGCTTAAGTGGTGTCAGGATAACCAGGAGCAAATAGCTATGGATATACTGGCAACACATCACAAGGCGAAAGATTTTGATAAATTCTGGAAGTCTACCAACAAGCACAATAGCAAACCCAGCCTACCGGTATCTGTTGATGGGGTAATGGAACAGAAGGGAATAGCCAACATATTTCGTGAGCATTTCGAGGTGCAATCTACTATAGTTCCTTCAAATAGGGTGAGTGATGTTGAGCAGCTTCGGGGTGATCTGGAGACTCGATTCAGCCCTAAAGACGTAGTAACAATTGTTAAAAACATGTCCAGAGGGAAGTCTCCGGGCCACGACGGGCTCAGCATTGAAGACCTGAAACATGCAGGGACTCATCTACCTAGAGTATTAGCCACATTTTATAATCTCTGTGTCAGCCATGGATATCTTCCGTGTGAAATGATGGAAACTATTGTGGTGCCCGTTGTTAAAAATAAAACTGGCGATATATCAGATAGGAACAATTACAGACCAATTTCGCTTGCAACCATAATTGCAAAGGTATTTGACGGCCTGCTTGACGCACAGCTGAGCGCCCACATCCGTTTGAATGATGAACAGTTTGGCTTTAGGCCGGGGCTTTCTACGGAAAGTGCAATTCTGGTCCTCAAGCACACCGTTGAATACTACACTGACCGTAGAACAAATGTGTACGCCTGTTTTTTAGATCTCTTAAAAGCATTTGACCTTGTAAGTTATGACACCTTGTCGGATAAGTGTCGAGCGTCTAAACTACCGGCGGAAATTGTTAATATCTTTAAATTTTGGTATGAAAATCAAATCAAAGTAAAATGGGGAAATGAGTTTTCGGAGGCGTATCGGATGGAATGTGGAGTGAGGCAGGGGGGATTAACATCGCCCAAGCTATTTAATCTGTATGTGAACGATCTGGTCGGTGAACTCAGCAGTATGCATGCAGGATGCTACGTTGATGGTAAAAGCTGCAACAACTTAAGCTATGCAGACGATATGGTGCTGCTGAGTCCGTCACCAGGGGGCTTGAGAAAATTACTTACAACATGTGAACGATATGCAGAAAGACACGGCATCAAATATAATGTCAAAAAAGTGAGATTATGATCTTTAAGACTGGCAATAAACTACCGAGTGAAGTGCCGGCTTTGAGACTGTATGGTAATACACTCAAAAGAGTGACATGTTTTAAGTACCTTGGTCATATAGTGACAGACGACCTGAGGGATGACCTAGACATTGAGCGGTAGCGCAGGGCTTTGGCAGTAAGGGCAAATATGCTGGCTCGTAGGTTTGCACGTTGTACAAAGCCAGTCAAAATCACACTCTTCAAGGCATATTGTCAATCGTTCTACACGTGCAGCCTATGGGTCAACTATACCCAAAAAGCTCTCAACGCCCTGCGCGTCCAGTACGACAATGCTTTTAGGATGTTGCTGGGGCTGCCGCGCTACTGTAGTGCATCGGGTATATTTGTTGAGGCACGTACTGATGGATTTCACGCCATCATACGTAAGAGGACGGCCTGCTTACTGAGCAGAACGCGTAGCAGCGCCAACAACATCCTGCAGGTCATTGCGGGTCGGCTCGACGGGCCTATACTCAAACACTGGGTTAGTGTTATTACAGGTACACTGACAGTGTGTGGCAAACTGAGCCGTTCCACGGGCAGGCCTCTCTATATGATATGAATGCATAAATCCACCTGAATGTATTGAATTTCATTGTTATTTGTAATTTATGTCAGTTAAATTTTAATTTATTTATTTTTATTTTATTTCATTAATATTGTAAAATAACCTTATTTAATGTAATGACCTAATTTGAATTTTTATTAGCATGACTTCATTTTAATTTTAATTGATTGAATCTTATGTTAATGTTATTAATAGTACTACTTACAAACTATGGAACTTTGTATTCCGAAATAAAGATGATTGATTGATTGATTATAGAGACAGATTTTGACTACCGCAGTGATGCCGCTACTTAACTTAATACTTCAATCGACATGCAATAGTTTTTTTATCATAACATGAAAGATCAACCCAGCCAGAAACAGTTTGACACTAGAGCCTTTTAATTTTTTTTTCATGAAAATCATCAATAGCGTGATTTTCTCGTATCCAGCCAATTCCAGCCACATTCCAAAATTAGTGAATATTTACAATGTCTTACAATGTTTTTACAATGTCGGTGCCTAGATCTTTGAGTAATAATGTATAAACACAAGAGTAGGCGCGCAAACTGACTTTCTTGTAGCTATAAGTAGAGTGAATTCACTCAACCCCAATTCAGTCTGTGCCAAGCGCTTGCCGCGCCGTGACGCTTTTGATGCGAGAGTAAGAAACTAAATAATGCCGTCATGTGCTCTGCGGTACTGTAAAAACTACACCGTACAGATCAAAAAAGCCGACGAATAACTTTTCCAGAGGCAATTATAAGGAGAGCGACATCTTCGGGAGTAAAGTAAAAGGCTTGAGATGCGCGCAAATACTAGACTAATTTATTGTAGGAAATACTAAACTTATAAACAACTTACTACAAAACTACGTGATGAATATAAATATACCTTATCTGTGACGGTCGTCAACTTATCTTAACATTACGTGGAAATATGACTAACATAGTATATGTACTTATAACAATGAAAAAAAATCTAAGTTAGAATCAAACAATAACCTTAAATGAATCAAAATAACTTTAAAAATGTGTATACCATAACAAACTTATATCAACTGTAATAATTACTAGTAGGATTTTAATAAAAAATAAATTGGGTCTTAATTGTGCATACTTTAACTTAATCTAAAGGTAAATCAATCTTACACGAATTAGAAAAATAAAGGAACTACGGTTATGCGAATTCTGCATAAGTTTAAAGAATTACTACTGACTAATCAAACCCAATAAATTAAAAGAACATAGGAAAGTACCTACAACATATCAGAAAAGTAACATAATAATTCAGCGTTAACAGTAAATTACTTAATATTTACCTACAGGCAAGTCTTGTATCTGGCCGCACACTACATAAAATAAACTAAAAACTGGAAAACAGAAAAACACAAGGAAAATGGGGCTTCGCGGTTACTAAACTATCCGCAGGAGAGTCGTCTGATGCTGCAGACGCCCATGTTTTTCAGGAATCGATAAAACTCAAAAAAAAACTCAAACTCAAAACTCAAAACGTTTATTCTGTAAATAGGCCACAAGGGCACTTTCACATGTCATTTCATTTCATTTTTTACAGAAAATTTGTTATTATTATTTGTATCATATTATCAGAAAAAAAAAAGTACTTAATTATTGTTTCTGAGAGATGTAAAGAGTCTCAAATGTCATAATAAAATAATTAAAATATAAATAACAGAGATGTATAGTCTCTTTAGTGAATAATACAATGATGATAGGAGATGTAAATGGTCCCCACAGTCAAGAGTTGTATAATTAAATTAATCTTTGGAGGTGTAAAAGGCCTCCAAGTGTCCAGTAAAAGAAACTCTGGCAGTGAGGATGCTCACAATTAATTAGAACAATTCAGTCCCAAGCATTTTTATCGTCTATGTACTCTTTAATACTGTAGTAAGCTTTAGAAATAAGCCTTTGCTTGATGTATTTCTTGAACTTATTAATTGATAGATCTGTCAAAGTGCTTGGGAGTTTATTGTAAAATCTTACACAATTACCCTTGAACGAGTTTTTTATTTTATGGAGCCGAGTAGTGGGCACTGCAAGTTTATCCTTGTTTCTAGTATTAAAGTTATGTATATCACAGTTTCTTCGAAAGTTAACAATGTTCTTATGGACATACATAATATTCTCGTAAATATATTGACTATGGACTGTCAATATTTTTACTTCTTTAAACTTATTTCTAAGAGAATCTCTATTATTCATTTTATAAATCGCACGAACAGCCCGCTTCTGCAGCACAAAAATAGTATTTATGTCAGCAGCACTGCCCCAGAGCAGAATACCGTAGGACATAATACTATGAAAATAACTAAAATAAACTAATCTGGCTGTTTTTAAATCTGTCAAGTGACGGATTTTCCTGCATGCAAAAGCTGCAGAGCTCAGTCTGTTCGATAGCTTATCAATATGTGGACACCATTGGAGTTTGGAATCCAACGTTATACCTAGAAACACTGTGCTGGTTAACAATTCCAATTCCTCATTTTTAATTGTTATACATGTCTGATTATTTTTAACGTTAGTAGTAAGAAACTTAACACATTAAGTCTTTTTCTCATTTAATAGCAAATTATTTAAATTAAACCAATTTACCACTCTTGATATGGTATTGTTCACGTGATCATCAGTAGCGTGTTGGTTTCGCTTTGTTTTAAAAATAAGTGAGGTGTCATCAGCAAACAGTACCATATCATGACAGTCCCTTCCTAGATAGGGTAAGTCGTTTATATAGATGAGGAATAGGAAGGGTCCCAATATTGAGCCCTATGGCACGCCCAAAGAAACCAATGATCCTGGTGATCGTTCTCCGTTTACGTCTACCCTTTGTATTCTTCCGTTCAGATAAGATTTTAACAAATTCAATGACGTGTCTCTAACTCCATAATGATGTAATTTCCTGATCAATGTTTCATGACAAATGCAATCAAAAGACTTAGATAAGTCACAAAAAATGCCTAGGGCATCTTGTGACTCTTCCCAGGCATCAATAATACTTTCAATGAACTGAATTCCGGCATCTGTTGTTGAACGACCGCGAGTGAATCCAAACTGTTTGTTATGCATTAGCTTATTTGATTCAAAATGATGTAATAGCTGTGATAAGATTAATTTCTCAAAAATTTTACTAAAAGTTGGTAGTATTGATATAGGTCTGAAATTGGTGGGGTCTTGAGTACTACCTGCTTTGAAGAGGGGAATTATCTTACTTTGTTTCATTAAATCAGGAAATTCACCGCAGTCTATACAATTGTTGAAAATGACCGCTAGGTCAGGTGCAATTAATTCGATCAGGGATTTAACGACGTGAACAGAGAGTCCCCAAAGATCATTCGTTTTCTTAACATTTATCAATTTAAATGCTTTTACGACATCTGAACTTGTGACGTGCTTAAAATTCAAGTATGAAGCACACTCTGAGACATTATCTTTTAATATTGCAACAGCAGACAAAGGTGACGAATTTAAATACTTAGTCGTGGAAGCCGGTGCATTAGTAAAAAACGATTCAAATTCAGTTGCAACTTCTAAGCTAGAACTCGTAAGCTGTCCATTGATTTTTAGTTCGTAATCGTGATTCGCTTTTTTACTACGACCGGCCTCCTCATTAATTATTTTCCAAGTCGTTTTTATAACATCGGAACTATTCTTAATTTAACTACTCAGAAAATTACGTTTAGCTGTATGACAGTCTAATTTAAATTGTTTGGAGAACTGTTTGACTTGTTCTTTAAATTCGTCACTCATGTTGAACCGTCGTTCCTCATACAATGCATACAATGCTTGCCTGCGTTTATGCAACTCTGCAGTAGCCCACGTACTAAAGTCGTTTGAACCACTAACCACAACCGATTTTGAAGTGAATATCGCGCTGTACTGTTTCATAAAGGTTTCAAAGAATAAGTTATACATTATATTAGGAGACTGTTCAGCAGCCAAAAATGGTAGTTCCTGGGCTAAAGAGTATCTCATTCTTTCTAACCGGTCAGCAGTTATTGGCACAAACGAAATTTTCTTTTTAATGACAGGTTCTCTAATAGAATCAAATTGAAATAATTGACCTAAATGATCTGAATCCAATTCACTGATAACACTTTTACTGATTGGAATAACATCAGTAAAAATGTTGTCAATGCATGTAGCACTAGTAGCAGTCACTCTTGTTGGCTCCATAAATAAATGGCTAAGCCTAAATGATGAGAAAAGATTTATCAATCTAACGCTGAGAGTAGTTCTTTCTAACAGATTAACATTAAAGTCACCACATATAATTAATCGTTTCGTACTGTGTGATGAAATAGTTAGAACGGATTCCATTATTTTCTCGAACATTTCAAAGTCGCTTAAGGGTGGCCTATAGACACATATAACGATGAACTGTTCTAATTCCACAGCTGCAAGTTCTATAGTTCGTTCAACAGATAAGGAAACAATGTCCTTACGTTCCTTGAATTTCATATGATTGTTTAGTATGATTAATGCCCCACCATGTATTGAATTAAGTCTGGTGAACGAACTACCAACCTGGTGATCTTTAAAGCTAAACATAATTTCATTAATGGTTAACCAGTGCTCTGTTATGCACAAAATGTCAATTTTATTACAATTTAAAAATAACTCTATTTGTAGATCTTTGCCTCTAATAAATTGAATATTCTGATGAAACAGACTTATATACTTAGCATGTGAGCTTCCCTTATTCTTAGGGTTTTCTAATATACTAGAACATATGTTGCCAGAGCCTGGGTCCTCTGTTGTCTTATGAACCAATTTAAATGCATCCTGTTATTCTGGTCTGATACCAGATTCATATTAGGCTGCTCAGTAAAAGCAGAGTTAGAAGCCAAATTTTTGGCTGTAATGTCATATAAATATAATAGTGACATAGCTAATTGTCGTTTACAATAATTTGAAAGGTAAAATGTACCTTTAGTCATAGTAAAATAATTACTAACATAATTGTTAGTGTCAATAATATCAAACTTATTATTATATGTACATAAATTGTACATAGTTATATTCATATTATGTCTATATACATTTTTATTTTGTGTCAATTGGTTGCAGTAGGGAAATGTGAACAATATAATTTTTTTCACACTAAGACCATTCAATGTTTCATAAAATTTTATTAAATTATTTTTGTTCACATCTCCCCTATTGCCCATGAAAATTATCAGTGTGGCACTGGCTGTGATAGTGCTGTCATTCAAAATTTGATTTATAATATTATCTACAGTGCTAAAAGGTGAGCAATTACTAATAACACTATGTCCCTTAGGGTATGAGTGGAGTGCTGAGCCCATGCCACTTCCAATCTCATAGATAAGTCAATTTACATCGCACGTCGTTGAAGTTGTAATCACTGTTTTTTTATAATTGCGACCGTACCTACACAAGGATGATTGTGCTGAATTAGCGTCAGCATTAAATCTGCAACCTTGGCTGTAGGCAGTCAATGATCTCGTAAGTCATATGTACGTGCGTGCTCTTCACTCTTGAGTGAATATTAAGTTGTCGATTGATGAAATTTGTGTGCCTAAAAACCTTGGGATTTGGCAACATAGGGCACATCATGTACACCAATCGTTTATATATATATATATCTCTCTCTTCAGTGATTTGATTACTCTTCGTGAGATGTTCTTCCTGGATGATTTCAATATTCGTTGAATTAGGTATATCGATGATGTTTCAATACTCTTCTGGGGGCTGGAACGGCTTCCTATGCCTTGAACTTGAAAAGCTGCTTGCTGTGAATGAATTTGCCGACGCGTTCGTTTTTGCTAGTGCGAGCTCCATTTTGATAAATCAGTAGTCGGCTGTTTGCCAGAGGCAATTATAAGGAGAGCGACATCTTCGGGGGTAAAGTAAAAGGCTTGAGATGCGCGCAAATACTAGACTAATTTAATTATAGGAAATCCTAGCTTATATACTAGGTTGGTACATGTTATTAATGATGTGCATGAGACATAGTGCGTGATGAATATAAATATACCTTATCTGTGACGGTCGTCAACTTATCTTAAGATTACGTGAAAATATGACTAACATAGTCGACCGGCACAGATACTCCCCCCTTTAGGGCAAAAAATAAATGAATGTACTTATAACGACAACAACAACAACAAAAATCCAATTTAGAATCAAACAATAACCTTAAATGAATCGAAATAACTTTAAAAATGTGTAACAAACTTATATCAACTGCAATAATAACTAGTAGGATTTTTAATAAACATAAATTAGATAGTAATTGTGCATACTTCAACTTAATCTAAAGGTAAATCTTACACGAATTAGAAAAATAAAGGAACTACGTTTATGTGAATTCTACATAAGTTTAAAGAATAACTTAATATTTACCTACAGGCAAGTCCTGTATCTGGCCGCACACTACATAAAATAAACTAAAAACTGGAAAACAGAAAAACACTAGGAAAATGGGGCTTCGCGGTTACTAAACTAACCTAACCTATAACTGGAAAAGATCCGCAGGAGAGTCGTCTTATGCTGCAGCCGCCCATGTTTTTCAGGAATCGATGAGTCACTTTACATCGCACGTCGTTGAAGTTGTAATCACTGTTTGTTTATAATTGCGACCGTACCTTTACAAGGATGATTGTGCTGAATTAGCGTCAGCATTAAATCTACAATCTTGGCTGTAGGCAGTCAATGATCTAGTAAGTCATATGTACGTGCGTGCTCTTCACTCTTGAGTGAATATTAAGTTGTCGATTGATGAAATTTGTGTGCCTAAAAACCTTGGGATTTGGCAACATAGGGCACATCATGTACACCAATCGTTTATATATATATGTCTCTCTCTTAAGTGATTTGATTACTCTTTGTGAGATGTTCTTCCTGGATGATTTCAATATTCGTTGAATTAGGTATATCGATGATGTTTCAATACTCTTCTGGGGGCTGAAACGGCTTCCTATGCCTTGAACTTGAAAAGCTGCTTGCTGTGAATGAATTTGCTGACGCGTTCGTTTTTGCTAGTGCGAGCTCCATTTTGATAAATCAGTAGTCGGCTGTTTGCCAGAGGCAATTATAAGGAGAGCGACATCTTCGGGGGTAAAGTAAAAGGCTTGAGATGCGCGCAAATACTAGACTAATTTAATTATAGGAAATCCTAGCTTATATACTAGGTTGGTACATGTTATTAATGATGTGCATGAGACATAGTGCGTGATGAATATAAATATACCTTATCTGTGACGGTCGTCAACTTATCTTAACATTACGTGAAAATATGACTAACATAGTCGACCGGCACAGATACTCCCCCCTTTAGGGAAAAAAATAAATGAATGTACTTATAACAACAACAACAACAACAAAAATCCAATTTAGAATCAATCAATAACCTTAAATGAATCGAAATAACTTTAAAAATGTGTAACAAACTTATATCAACTGCAATAATAACTAGTAGGATTTTTAATAAACATAAATTAGATAGTAATTGTGCATACTTCAACTTAATCTAAAGGTAAATCTTACACGAATTAGAAAAATAAAGGAACTACGTTTATGTGAATTCTACATAAGTTTAAAGAATTACTTAATATTTACCTACAGGCAAGTCCTGTATCTCGCCGCACATTACATAAAATAAACTAAAAACTGGAAAACAGAAAAACACTAGGAAAATGGGGCTTCGCGATTACTAAACTAACCTAACCTATAACTGAAAAAGATCCGCAGGAGAGTCGTCTTATGCTGCAGCCGCCCATGTTTTTCAGGAATCGATGAGTCAATTTACATCGCACGTCGTTGAAGTTGTAATCACTGTTTGTTTATAATTGCGACCGTACCTACACAAGAATGATTGTGCTGAATCAGCGTCAGCATTAAATCTGTAACCTTGGCTGTAGGCATTCAATGACCTCGTACGTTATATGTACGTGCGTGCTCTTCACTCTTGAGTGAATATTAAGTTGTCGATTGATGAAATTTGTGTGCCTAAAAACCTTGGAATTTAGCAACATAGGGCACAACTTGTACACCAATCGTTTATATATAAATATATATATCTCTCTCTCTTCAGTGATTTGGTTATTCTTCGTGCGATGTTCTTCCTGGATGATTTCAATATTCGTTGAATGAGGTATATTGATGATGTTTCAATACTCTTCTGGGGGCTGGAACGGCTTCCTAAGTGTTGAACTTGAAAAGCTGCTTGCTGTGAATGAATTTGCCGACGCGTTCGTTTCTGTTAGTGCGAGCTCCATTTTGATAAATCAGCAGTCAGCTGACTATCGGTTCTTGCGGTATCTTGAGTTCGATGCGGGAAATCTTCAGTTGAAATCTTTTGGCTTCTGGTCCGTTTTCAAATCTGGTCCGGTCATGGCTTGCTTGATGTCGTCTTGGTTTGGGTGGGGTCTTGATTATGGAGTTCTGCAGTGTGGTTTGAAATAGGTATGCAAACCGAAGTCGGGGCTCGGCAATCTTGGACGAAGTGCTTCTTGCTTGCACTTCTAAGGTAGCAGCACACGGAGTTTTCTTCGCGGCTGGATCCATGCTGCTATTACCGAAGGTTGCTGATGTTCAGAAGTTGGGGTCACCACTTTGCCAGAGGCAATTATAAGGAGAGCGAAATCTTCGGGAGTAAAGTAAAAGGCTTGAGATGCGCGCAAATACTAGACGAATTTTATTATAGGAAATCCTAGCTTATATACTAGGTTGGTACATGTTATTAATGACGTGCATGAGACATAGTGCTTGATGAATATAAATATATCTTATCTGTGACGGTCGTCAACTTATCTTAACATTACGTGAAAATATGACTAACATAGTCGACCGGCACAGGCTGACTATCGGTTCATTGTTCTTGCGGTATCTTGAGTTCGATGCGGGAAATCTTCAGTTGAAATTATTTATCTTTTGGCTTCTGGTCCGTTTTAAAATCTGGTCCGGTCATGGCTTGCTTGATGTCATCTTGGTTTGGGTGGGGTCTTGATTATGGAGTTCTGCAGCGTGGTTTGAAATAGGTATGCAAACCGAAGTCGGGGCTCGGCGATCTTGGACGAAGTGCTTCTTGCTTGCACTTCTAAGGTAGCAGCACACGGAGTTTTCTTCGCGGCTGGATCCATGCTGCTATTACCGAAGGTTGCTGATGTTCAGAAGTCGGGTCTCCACTTTGCCAGTGGCAATTATATGGAGAGCTACATCTTCGGGAGTAAAGTAAAAGGCTTGAGATGCGCGCAAATACTAGACTAATTTATTATAGGAAATAATAAGCTTATATACAACTTACTACAAAACTGCGTGATGAATATAAATATACATTATCTGTGACGGCCGTCAACTTATCTTAACATTACGTGGAAATATGACTAAAATAGTCGACGGGCACAATATTAATTACCCTGTATTATCAGTAAAATACGTATATTCAATAATATTTTGTGAATTACAAAAATCAACAAAGCGACAACCATGTTTTCTCTTTGAAAATCAAAGAGTGATAAGATTTTTACATGCAGATGGACACATCCGCATGTAAAATTTCCCAATACCAACGTGTTATGCACGTCATTGACGACCCAAATGGTCGAGTCAGCAGTGACGCTGCCTACGAAACGAAGGGTCCCGTGTTCGAGTCCCGGTGGGGGCAAATATTTGTTTGATGAGAACGGATGTTTGTAACCTAGTCATGGTTGTTTATCTATCTAAGTATAATATTTATCTATTTAAGTATGTGTATCGTTGTCTAGTACCCAAGATACAGGGAATCCTAGTTTGGGGCTAGATCAATGTGTGTAAATGGTGTCCAAGGTATTATTATTATTATTATTATTATATATTTTTTAATTTTTTATTGCACATGAAAATCTCTCTCGTTAACAAAATCATTAACTGTGGCAAAGTGTAACCCTCGGTCTAAATACTTATGTGACCTATTCACCACAAGAAAGGCTCCAATTCTGCGAAACAAGTACGTCAAAAAGCTGCGAACTCCAGAGATATAAGTAGATCCCCTGGAAGAAATCCGTTACAACTTGCACTATCGCGCAGCTTCAACTCGCCGACGCACCGGGGACGGTGAGTCATCCTAACACCGCTTGCTTGCTACCGCCGCCGTCGCAGCTAGCCGCTCGCTGTTACTACGCGCCGCGCTGGGATAACCGGTCTTGCTTGGCTAGATTCCGGTTGCCGCACTACTAAGCACTCTCGACCTTGTTGCCGTGCTGCCACGGGGCGATTTGCGACTTCGTTGCTGTTCAGTACCTAACCTAACACACATATTTGTCCGAAGATGGTGAACTGTGTGGTGGTTGTCACAACATAATTACAGATAAAATGTTCATGCAATGTTCCGAGTGCAAAAATTTTTACGAATTAATATGTTGCAACGTACAACCGAAGTATTTTGCTTCTATGAACAACGAGCAAAAGTCAGGATGGCTCTGTCCCGACTGCAAAAGTAAGCGCCCGAAAAACGATAACACTAACACACCTATACGTGATGTAACCGGTGATGGGTCCGCAAATGTCACACGTCGACCGCCCAGACTAATCCAACCGAACTACTAAAGATACCCTCCGCTCGGTCCTGAGAGAAGAGCTAACCACAACTATCTAATTGCCGTGGAGCTAAGGGGCCTCAGAGAAGAAGTCACTTCGTTTAAATGTTCTCTCGAATTCATCAACATGCAATACACGGACTACGAGAAAAAACTGAAGGAGAAAACCATTATGATATCTGATTTGGAAAAGGCCAACGTGTCACTTACGTCTACGGTGCATGATCTGACAAGCAAAATATCTCTAGTGGAGCAGCATATGCGCGAAAGCAACCTAGAGATCAACGGTATACCTAAACGTAAATCCAAAAACTTGCCATCCACCATCCTTCAGCTCTCAAGAACAGTCGATAGCACCCTAACTGACGAGGAAATATTGCATGTGACTCGTGTGGCAAAAATGGACAAGGACTGTGATCGCCCCCGAGCTGTCATAGTGAAGTTGAGCAGTCAGAGAAATCGCGACGCTGTACTCGCTGCGGTCTCCAAGTTCAACAAGAAAAAAGCTGATGAAAACAAACTGAGTTCCCACCACCTAGGCTACGGAGGTCCCCGTGTTCCAGTGTTTGTCTCAGAACACCTAACGCCGGAGAACAAATCACTTCATGCAGCAACACGGAAGCTTTCAAAAGAGTTAGGCTACAAATTCGTCTATGTACGCAACGGGCGCATCTATATTCGCAAAGATATGGATGCCCAGGCCATATACATTCGCAACTGAGAGAGCCTGAAACTCATAAACCCTCGTTAGCGTTACTGCATCCGTGCTACCTAAATTCATTAAAATTATAAGAGTTATTGTGTAACTATAAAACATAAGAGCTAAGTTTGTATAATCAAAATGTGCGTGGCACGCAAACTAACCCGTGATATCTATAAAAACGTTCTAAATAGCGACTACGACATAATAATACTAACTGAAACATGGCTTAATTCTGGTGTGGCGAGTTCTGAGCTATTTGATTCTCGATACATTGTTTATAGGGGAGACCGCATCTGTAGTAGAGAGACCAAACTGGACGGGGGTGATACATTATTAGCAGTATCCAAGAGGATTCAATCAGCCCGTCTTACCGGATGGGAAATTAATAATACGGCTAAATACGAGGATCTCTGGGTGACAATTGAAATCACAGTTGGCAACTACTCCAAAAAGGTAGCTTTCTGTTCAGTCTATTTACCCTCTCCAATCAAGCTAGAATCACTAAACGCTTTCTTCGTCAACGTAAATCTTGTGACAGATTTTGCGGATGATACCTTCATTTTAAGCGATTTTAATCTAAGCTTCATCGATTGGAACACCGATGAACCCCATCATCCCGTACCCTTCAATTACAACAGAACCCTAGGATACAGCTTGGTTGACTTTATGGCTCTGAATAACCTTCGTCAGATTAATCATATCAAAAACAAGGATGGGAGAACACTTGATTAAATTCTTACAAATATACCCAATGTAACCGCAAGGATGCCTCCCGACCTACAGAGCAAACTAGATTTCCATCATCCGCAAATAGAGTTGTGTATCGACTTCTCCTCTATTCGTTTCCTAAACCCAAAGGCCTGCACAGGTCATAACTTCTTTAACTATTGGTCTGTCGTAATCAAATATGACCGCGTAAAAAAAGAGCCTGTCTGTCACGTAATCAAATATGACTGCGGTCTGAAGTAAACATATTTTGATCGAAAGGAAGAACAAAACATAGGTCTATACCTTTCTAACTTGCAGCAAAATGTAGCCTAAAGAACAAGGATGGCATACTATCCATTGAATAGCCTCTCAAGGCAGCCATCGGCGGTTAGTAAGGCAATTAAGTGACGCGCTCGCCAGTGGCAAAGTATCTGTTTAATATTTGTGCTTCGGAACGCACCTCCTCTTGTTGCGCGACTCGGAACGGAAACAGAACCGCAGCTGTCACTCGTACCGGAACGAGATGTAAAATTGGAGGTTATTCTTACTCTTGGTTTTGTCTCATCGGGAGACTAACATGGCGGCTCGGGCCCCGTGGCATTGATGGTATTTCGGTGTACCAATTATCATACAGGCATCGGGCCTGGTCAGAGTGTAAATCTAAATCGTCGGGAAATAAGTAGATTCACGTCATCGGTTGAGTGATTTGTGTTGTGAAGCACATAGTCGTATTCGGACGGCGACTCCACGTCAGCAGGCAGCACGACAGCGAAACGACGGCAAGGATTCAATCCATATCCTATCCCAACTGTGCCCCCCTTCCCGAATTCCTGTCTCGAATCGAGCCTACGATCTCCTGTCTACGGTGACAAGGTAATAACAAATTCATCAATTCTTTTCTCTCACGTGCGGCCAAAGGCACATCCCCCTCGGGATTCCACGCCGTTCGGTAGGCGTGGGAAATTAAACATTTTGGTAGCAGAAGCGCGGTTTCCTAGTGGGAAATCATCGATTCACGGTAGGGTTGCCTTTGTCACATTGTAGTTGGGAGAAAAGAATATCCCAGATTGGCTCAAGTCGGCAATGAGTCTGTGGTCGGTATACCACGATTAAAGTTCATTTTTGGTAAGTGAAAGTATAAGTGCCAATTTAGTTAACAGTTGATATAAATTTGTAGTCGGAAACTACTGTTTGTGCGCATAAAGGATTGAACAGTCATTCTGCGAAGCCTAGATTGTATTACTTGCGATAGAACGTCGGGTTCTATAGTCCTACAGAGTTATTTCGGTTAACACAGCAGAATCGGGTTATTTAAGGGGTATTAAGCTGATTTTGCTGACCTCAAAGGAAGTGTGGTTCCTATCGGAGGGGCCACTACTAGAAAAATAGTTTTTTTTTAATAATAACCTTTTGTGTGTTATTTGTAGTGTATCACATGGTGGCATTCTCTAATTGATTTAGAGTGTATATTATAAGGTGTATGTCCACAGGGCGACCATATTAAATATTGTTTATGATTTAATTGTTTAGTGGTTGCCTTGGGTTTTACAACTTAGTTTTAATTTCTGTGCCCAGCGCTGACGGGAAAGTGCTGGTATCTGGCTGTGCTTAGTTCGGCAGTGAAGCATAGGACCAGGAACAATTAAATCGGTAACCATGGCACCTTCGCCCTTGACGGTACTGCGATATGGTGTCCGTGAGGAGATGAGATGGCTCGCCCATACTCACAAGTATGTGGAGCGACCCGACATGGACGATGTCCTGCTCAAGCGTGTGGAGGACGCAATGACACGCGTCGGGAAGGAGTGTCGGCTGGCTGCCGAGGCTGAAGCCCTCGGGCTTACGGATGAGGCCTCGGTGGCTGCAGTGAGGCAGCTCTGCGCGGATGCTGACCAAGCGATGGAGTGCTTGGGCGACATCGAGCGTCGCGCCGAAAAAATTAAGCGGTCGCGTCGGGATGACCGCGGGGAGGGTAGCGGAGACCCCCCCCCTAAGGGTGTGGTTGGACGGCTTCCACACCTGGAGATTCCGGCCTTCGGTGGGACAATTGATGAGTGGCCGGCATTCATCAATTTGTTCGATAGCCTGGTTCACGGTCGGGACGACCTGGACAGCGGCTACAAGTTGGCCCAGCTATTGATGGCACTGCGGGGTGAACCGAAGGAGTTGTTCGGTCACCTAACGGTTACGGCGGGCAATTATGAGATTGCCCGGGTCATATTGTTTGACCGCTACCAACACAAAAGGCGGTTGGTTGATGCGCAGCTGGGGAAGCTGTTCAGCATCCCAAGAGTAACCCGGGATGTTGACATCCGGGTACAGGTGCTCAACCCTGTGCTGGTGGCCACTAAGGCCCTTCAGAACCTTGGTCTGCCGGTAGACCAATGGTTATATATTGTGTTATATATGGTTTTGTCACGGTTGCCTGCAGCTGTTCAAAGTCGGTTTGAACAGCTGCATGGGGGCAGTAGCTTGGAACTGCCCACGCTCGTCCAATTAACGGAGTTTTTGGAGGGTGAATGCAGGCGATGCGACACCATGGATTCGGAGGCCAGTGTGCAGCGCCAACCCGCGCGGATGCGGGAGGAGCCGCGCCCCCCACCCCCACGGGGGGTTGGTCGGTCAAAACAATTTGGCGTTTTGAGTGCCGCGCCGTCGGGTGACGGCTGTGTGCACTGCAACAGTGCCGGTCATGAGGTGACCAGTTGCGCCAACTTTAAGGCGCTAGGTGTGGCTGCCCGCAGGAAGGTGGTCTTCCGCCACCGATTGTGTTTCGGTTGTTTGGGGCCGCACCCGCTGCGCGAGTGCTCACGGGCGTCCCCCTGTGAGGGCTGCGGTGGCAGGCACCACGTCGTTTTGTGCCTGAACCGGTCAGGCCCATCGGACGGTCACCAGGGCCAGACTCAGGTTGGTCGGTCACAGGGCCCAACCAGGGCCGGACCCAGTCCCCCTCCGGGCAACGGGAGTCACCAACGGGGTGACTGGGGTACCCGCGGACGGGACCCCCCCCGAGGGGAAGGGGGCAGCGCGGGGGGTAACAGGCGGGACAGCCGGGGTTCGGTCGCCGCTGTCCAGGGTCAGCGAGGACTTCGGGCCGCTGGCTCACCGCGTGTTACGGGCGGGTGTCAGATGGCACCTATGAGTGGCGCGAAGGCTGGGAGCCCACAACCTTCTGCGCCACCCTGCCCGTCGCTCTGGGAGGCGAACAGGGAGGCGAACAGTCGGATGTCGCCCCCATTCCTAGAGCGCCCCAGGTTGGATCCGCTCTCCCCCCTCCATCCACGGTGGCCACCGGGCACACCGTTCACAGTCCGGTATGGTCGGGTACCGGGAGAGCGAGGGGCCTATTATGCGGGTTGGGACCCCCTGATGTACATGCGGTCTAATATGCCACCGGTGGCATATCAGCAGCCGAGTTACCAGGCCGACGGGGGTCCCAGCGGGTTCGGATCCCGCGGAGGTTCCCGCTAGGGACACGCCGCCCACTTACAGGGTGCCGCCACTCCACAGACGGTAATGCTCTCCACCGCCTCGGTGATAGCGTGGAGTTCGGGCGGCAAATCTTGTGTGGCACGAGCACTATTGGACTCGGGGGCCCAGGGGTGCTTAGTCTCGTGCAACCTTGTAAGACGGTTGGGCATTTCGGTAAGGGAGTATCCACATTCCATTCGGGGAATTGGGAACACGGAAGTCGGTTCCGTTAAGGGAGTATGTCGGATTACTCTCTCGTCACGGGTGGATTCATCGGTGAATCTGACGGTCACGGCATTAGTCATGCCTAATGTGATGGGCTCACACCCTCACGTACGGTTGTCGCCCTCGGTGCGACAGTTGGTCGCTGGGTTGTCACTGGCTGACCCGGAGTTCGATATTCCGGGCCCAGTAGACATTTTATTGGGTGTCGATGCCTTAGGATACCTGTTAGTGCCAGGTGTCCACGTGTTGCAGGCGACTGGTCTGGTTTCGGTCAACACCAGACTGGGCCATGCGGTAATGGGTCCGGTCATGCCGGCTGCCCCACGCCTAGCGACTTGTAGCCCCTTATTCGGTTCTGTACTCTCGGAGGTGATACAGAAGTTTTGGGAGGTGGAGGAACCACTTACGGTACGCCGGTTGGACCCGGTTGAAGAAGAGTGTGAACAGTTTTATCAGAACAATACTGGTCGCCTTCGGTCAGGTCGATTTCTCACACGTCTTCCATTTCGGAGTGATCGCCCACCGCTGGGCAGTTCACACCATGCAGCCGAGACGCGGCTTCTGTCGATGGAACGACGCATGAAGCGTGACGGGATTTTCTGGCAGAAGTACGTCGACTTCATGCGGGAATACGAGTCGCTCGGCCACATGTCGGTTTCGGGTATCGACTGGAAGCGTGAAGACCACTGCTTCCTGCCTCATCACGCGGTCTTGAGGACCCCGGAGGGCAAAATACGGGTAGTGTTCGATGGATCGGCATCAACATCTAACGGCATGAACCTGAACCAGTGTTTGCATTCAGGGCCGAAGTTGAACCATGACATCTCGGATGTTATCACACGGTTCCGTCGACACAATGTTGTGTTTGTAGCTGACATCCGGATGATGTTTAGACAGACGGTCATTCACCCTGACGATAGACGGTATCAGCTGATTCTGTGGCGAGATAGCCCAGATCAGCCCATCAGGGTGTACGAGTTGAACACCAACACGTACGGGCTACGGTCTAGTCCTTATTTGGCGATTCGCACTCTTCGGGAGTTAGCGGATCGAGAACGGTTAAATTTCCCTAGAGGAGCAGCGATCCTGGTGCAGGACCTCTACGTGGACGATATCTGTACCGGTGCAGATTCCGTGGAGGAGGCGCTCGCTCGACGGGACGAGCTAGTTGAGCTCTTACGGGGTGGAGGTTACGAGCTCCGGAAATGGATGTCGAACTCTCCAGAGTTACTGACTGGTCTTCCGGATGACTACCAGCAGGATCCCCACATTTTTGAAAATTTGGAAAATCCAAATATGTTGTCGGTATTAGGCGTCCAGTACCAGCCGGTGTCAGACATGTTCTCGTATCGGGTCGAGTTGGACTCCCCGAAGGTCTGGACGAAACGGAACGTCCTTTCAACGGTGGCTAGGACATTTGATCCAAACGGGTGGATCACCCAGGTAACATTTCAGCTCAAGTGTTTTATGCAGCAATTGTGGTCTGCTGAGCTGAAATGGGACGACCCGATCGGCGGGTCATTGAGCTCGGAGTGGGACTCGTTCTTTTCGACCCTCCCTGGCATCAATCGGATTTCACTGCCACGGAGGTTGGTCCCCACCAAACGATACACCGCCACCCTGCATGGGTTTTGCGATGCCTCGGAGAAGGGCTACGGAGCTGCGGTGTATCTGCGTACGGTTGACTCCTCGGGGGAGGTTGATGTGCGGTTGGTCATGGCCAAGAGCAAGGTTGCGCCGTTGCGCACTCGCCTGACCATTCCCAAGTTAGAGCTTTCGGGAGCGGCTCTCCTGACTCGTCTGCTCAACCACACGATGACGGTTCTTCTTGGGTCAATAGCGTTGGAAGATACGGTCTACGCTTGGACGGACAGCCAGATCGTGTTATGCTGGCTGAAGGCTTCAGTTCACAAGCTGGAGATTTTTGTGGCGAATCGGGTTTCGCAGATTTTGACTTCGGAGGTTCCCTTTATCTGGAGACATGTTCCAGGGGAAATGAATCCAGCAGACTGTGCGTCTCGTGGGTGTCACGCTCCGGAGTTGGTTGGACATCCCTTGTGGTGGGGTCCAAAATGGTTGACTCAAGCCGAATCGGATTGGCCAATGAGTCCACGCGTTACCACGGCGAACGGCGCCGTGACAGTCGGTGTCTGTACGACGCAGCCAGAGCCGGAAGAGGAGTTCAGCCTGCTGGAACGGTACAGCTCGCTCGACAAGCTGGTCAATGTGACCGCCTGGATCTGCCGATTTGCGCGTAATTGTCGGAATTCTGAGGCGCAACGAGTGCGGACACCGGTCCTGACACCACGGGAACGGAACCATGCGTTGTTCGCATTGGTACGAAACGTGCAGACGGTGCACTTTAAGTCCGAATTGGACATTCTGAGACGCGGACGCGTCCAATTGAAGGGAGCTGTGGCTCGGCTCAACCCGTTTATTGACCCTCAAGGATTGCTGAGGATAGGAGGTCGGCTGCGGAATGCCAACCTGCCTTATGCGGCTCGCCACCCGTTGTTACTCCCTCGGAAAGGGAAGTTGGTCGAACTGTTGATACAGGATCGACACATTCGGAATGGGCATGTCGGATGCCACGCCTTGATTTTGCGCGAGTTCTGGAGTTCTGGATTCTATCGGGAAGACGCTTAGTGCGTAGCGTCGTATTTCGGTGCCTGCCTTGTTATCGGGCCAAGGCGGCTACGATGCAGCCCCAGATGGGCGATTTGCCCTCGGATAGGGTTAACCAAATCCGGCCCTTTGCGGGTGTCGGAACGGATTTCGCGGGACCATTCATGGTCAAGTCTTCACAGCTACGGAACGCCAGATTAGTGAAGGCATGCAAGACGCACAGGTCTTCGTGTGCTTGGCCACGAAGGCAGTCCACTTGGAGGTGGTCAGTGACCTCACTACAGAGGCATTTATCGCATGTCTAGATCGGTTCGTCTCACGAAGGGGCCTCCCGACATTAATCCGTTCGGACAACGGCACAAATTTTGTCGGAGCCAGGCGATATCTGCAGGAGGTCACTCAATTCCTGAACGGTAACCAGGACGCCATCGGTACGGCTTGCTCCCGACGAGGGATTGAATGGGTTTTCAGTCCGCCGTGATGTCCTCATTGGGGAGGAATTTTTGAGGCTGCGGTTAAATCGGCTAAGTCGCACCTGACGAGGATCATCGGTGAGACCCCTCTACGCTTTGAAGAGCTTGCGACGCTGTTCTGTAAAATTGAAATGACACTGAACTCACGTCCGTTGTGCCCGCTCAGTTCGGATCCAAATGATTTGGAAGCGTTGACGCCGGGTCACTTCCTGATAGGTCAGCCCCTTAACGCCCTGCCAGAATACCGATTCGGTGATGTTAAGTTAAGTCGGTTAACTAGGTGGCAGATGTTGCAGCAGCGCCTTAAGTGGACTGACCGGACGAGCCCCCCTCAAGTCGGTGATTTTGTGCTGATTAAGGATGCGAACCTGCCATCATTGAGATGGAGACGAGGACGGATCGTCAATTTGTACACGGGTCGGGATGGCACGCCTCGATCAGCGGAAGTCAAGGTGGGGGACTCGGTCCTCAAGAGAGCGGTCGCAACACTTTCTCGCCTTCCTATTGATTAGGGACAGGTTCGGGCCTGTCCGGGCGGGTGACTGTTTAATATTTGTGCTTCGAAACGCACCTCCTCTTGTTGCGCGACTCGGAACGGAAACAGAACCGCAGCTGTCACTTGTACCGGAACGAGATGTAAAATTGGAGGTTATTCTTACTCTTGGTTTTGTCTCATCGGGAGACTAACATGGCGGCTCGGGCCCCGTGGCATTGATGGTATTTCGGTGTACCAATTATCATACGGCATCGGGCCTGGTCAGAGTGTAAATCTGCATCGTCGGGAAATAAGTAGATTCACGTCATCGGTTGAGTGATTTGTGTTGTGAAGCACATAGTCGTATTCGGACGGCGACTCCACGTCAGCAGGCAGCACGACAGCGAAACAACGGCAAGGATTCAATCCATATCCTATCCCAACTGTGCCCCCCTTCCCGAATTCCTGTCTCGAATCGAGCCTACGATCTCCTGTCTACGGTGACAAGGTAATAACAAATTCATCAATTCTTTTCTCTCACGTGCGGCCAAAGGCACATCCCCCTCGGGATTCCACGCCGTTCGGTAGGCGTGGGAAATTAAACAGTATCTCTTGATCGTGGGCCTGCGTCGACTCAAGATAAATAATTGCAAAAAATTGTATGAGGAGAAGTGTTATATTTATTGAATTCCTTGGTTTAAATATGTGAATAAAACACGAACATTTAGAAATAATGGTTTATTTTTTTAAATATTACGATTTTTGTATAATAAATTGGGAAAAATTCACTGATCCTTGATTTCAAATTAGAATTTAGAATATATTGCTAAGCTAAACTGAACTAAACTATTTTTATTGGTTTTGCTTATTTAATATCCTTTCCAACCACGTAACATTCAAGAATAGGTCCCATAGAAAAAACAGAGTAATCGTCTTTTTTTATGAAACGGGCCTAGGCACGCCATGCTACCCGCAGACCCCGTGACATGGCAGCCATTTTGAGTATGCGCACCTTGACAGTTCAATCGTTAAAGCAGATTACGAAAAAATAAATTCCGAACTAAAATCAACGGATTGGCGGACAACGTCTGAAAAGTGTAAAACTGTCGACGACATGACGGCCGAACTTTATATAGTACTCAGGAAAAGTATAGATAAGTTTGTTCCTAAACGTAAGACAATTTCAAACAAGTATCCCAAATAGTTCAGCAAAGCGCTAATAAAAATGCTAACTGAGAAACACAAAATACGACAAAAATATCGTAGATTCCATAACCCACGCGATAAGCTGCTATTTGAAACACTCAGAGACAGATGTGACAAACTCTACCAAACATGTCATAGAAATTACATGGAACAGATAAAATCAAACAACGCTAAGAATCCTGAAGCTTTTTGGACCTTCATTAAAGACAGACGGAAGGGCCACTCCAATACCCCTGCTAAAATGCACATGGATGGACAAACTGGGACCGACCAGGAGGCCGCTAATCTCTTTGCCAGTCAGTTCTCCTCGGTATACTCTAGAAGCACTGTCACGCCATTTGCGAAAACAACAAATGTTCACCACCAAAACATATGTAATATTGCGATAACCGAGCGAGACGTTCTGAAACATATTAAACAATTGTATGTGTTCAAGGGAGCAGGACCTGACAATATTCCACCATCATTTGTAAAACGCTGTGGACCTGCTATTTCTTTTCCCCTGGCGATAATATTCTCTTAATCTATCAGAGACGGTAAATTTCCATCAGATTTCAAAAAGGACAGAATTGTACCAGTCCACAAAAAAGGTGAGACAATGTCAAAAATTATCGTCCCATCTCAATGCTGTCGAGTCTTTACAAATTGTTTGAATGCATTGTTTGTCCCATCCTCACCGACTACATCCAATCAAGAATATCGGATCACCAACACGGATTTAGGAGAGGACGTTCCGTTGAAACCAACTTAGTATCCTATATATCGACTGAGGACATATCATCAAAAGTTGATAAGGGACTACAAATAGACGCCATCTACAGAGATTTCAGTAGTGCATTCGACAGGGTAGATCACTCACTCCTACTTATCAAACTGGAGTTCCTTGGTGTACACGGATCACTACTTGAATGGTGTTCATCATACATCGCAATGAGACCACAAGTGGTAGATGTGAACGGCTACGAGTCGCAGGTGTACTGCGCCGGATCCGGCGTACCTCAAGGATCACACCTCGGCCCGGTTTTCTTCCTCATCTGCATCGATGATATTAAGTCACATATAGAAAATTGCAAGTGTTCTCTATTCGCTGATGGTCTCAAACTGTATAGAGTAGTAAATAACAGCAACGATACCGCTATAGTTCAACGTGACCTAGACCGACTGGTCCAATGATGTATTGACAATGGAATGAGTCTCTACGCCGAGAAATGTTTTCACATAAATTTCAGTCGGAAAATTAAACCTGTCGAGTCTGTCTACACAATCAATGGTGTTTTTCTGCAAGAGGTGAAGGAAATACTTAGGTGGTGACTTAGGAGTCCTTATAGACAACCAACTATCTTTTGTCCCTCATGTCAATGCGATTTCTAAAAAAGCAGCTCAGATAAGCATGGCTTTATGAGGCGAAACGCAGCTGGATTCAAAAGAATCAGCACCAAAATTCTTTTGTACAACGCGCTGGTCAGAAGTCATTTGGAATTTGCAAGCGCAGCATGGAATCCTACCTACTGTATCCACTCACAACGCATTGAGACTTTGCAACAAACATTCACTAGGGCCCTTTCTTACAACTCCCGGGAGATTTCCCAGACAGATAGATGCCCTTATGATCAGCGCTTGGCCTTCTTCGAGATGCAATCGCTATACTGTCGCAGAAAAGCTCATGACCTGGTCTTCTTGTATAAACTAGTTAACGGCCTAATGAACTGTGGCGATCTGCTTAGTGCGGTGCAGTTTTCAGTCCCTTACAATTTACCACGGAACCCAATCATCAAAACGTTCGCCTTGCCGCGATGCAGGACCAACTTGGGCCAGAACTAGCCACTATCACGAATCTGTAATTCATATAATATGTTGCGCGCTGGTGTAACAACCCTCCCCCCCCCTCGGCATTTGAAATACAATGAATGAACCCTACGAGTTTCCCAAACGATTTAATGAATAAGTAAATTTAGAGATATAACCGACCAACCATTGATTTAACCTTAGACGGAATTAAACCCTTACAAAATATTTTTATTGGAATATTTCTCCAATTGGAAAGATTCTTATACCAACGATTGCGAATATCTTATTTAGACGATTTGGCCAAAGTAGTATCGTCTATGGGTAGGACTGCAGACTTTGTGATAGTAATAACCTAGTTCTTTTAAGAGTGGTTTTGGTTAAACAGTATCGTCAAGAGGTTCCCCAGTCAGTGATGAATATAAGTGACATAAAAATATTGATGCATCGAGTCCGTGCTTATTAGAATAAATTCCAATTAAATAACCATTTAAAAGACATTTAGATTACATGTGTTTATAAAGGAAGGTTTGTGCTAGAGCTCACGGCCAGAAGGGCCACGGGCCCAGGGAAGGGCCCCACAACCCCGCCCAGCACCAGTAGAGGTCAACCGAGTTCTACGGACTGAAGACAGATGAAGTTAGATTTAGCTAAGCAAAATAAGCTTAAACTTTATAAAAAATGTTTACAATCACTCAATATTATAAGCGCAATTTATAAGAAAACAAAGGGTTAGGTATGTGTTCATTAGTACGCTTTTGGCGTTATCTTTCGTCGGTTTTGAGTCGTCCTCCTCCAACACATTCCTATATACAATCAACGTGACTAAAATATTTAAGACTGCTGAATACCTGGAATTAGCCAACTAAATACACCAGCACCAGAATATCCCTCTCGAGTTTGTTTCCCTGCCAATCAACTACATATAGACTATTTAGGATATTTTTTTATATGATTTGATATTGTGATTTCTCTCATCCATCAGTCCAATATGTTTGTTGACCGGTTACGGAATATTTTTATTTGCATATTCTCGGTATTGAGATTATCTTGAGAAACACGTCTCTTAAGTATTATTCTGTAATCATGTGGGTATTCATCCAGATATTTTATATATAAATTAATTTTAAGACATGTGAATTCAGCGTTACTACTTAGGTCACTAGATTGATAATTAAGCGTGTGTGTAGGTTTGATTTCAACGGATTTCAGGCCATCCACAGGCATTCTACAGTGAAGTAAACTTCACTCTTAACAGGGACGATAAGCGTCCCTGAATGCTGCGACCAGGGTCTGTACTACAATGTCAAATCAATCCGAATTGTACAAATCAATCTTTTAATCGGGGTATGCGAGTAGTTCTCTCCATGAGAATCTCTAGTCCATGAGTAAGAAGAAGTCTAGGCACTATGTGCTCACGACAAAAGGATGAACCAGATAGTACTCAAAACAGTGACAGCCTTTGGAAAATAGACAGCACAAGTTCGTCCGCTGTAACAATGCAGTAAGAATGGTCTATCTTCTAAATCGGAGGCGTTTCAGAAGGGGAGAATGACTGCTAATAAACCTTAGGCCGTGTAGAATCGAGTGGAGTATTCTAAGAGTAATGTCAGCTTCTTGATGAGTAAATTTGTATGTGTGTGTTTTGTGAATGACCAAGTAAACACGTCAATCTACATGCTATATGGAATTAGAATATGTTTTTCATTTAATGTAAAGTTAGGTAGCCCAACCAACAAGATAGACGGTCAAGAAAAGAAAGATCAAAACAGCCACAGTCAAAAGATATTTACGTGGTAACGTTTGGAATTCGTAAAAGTAGAGTTATCTTATATGACCTTTATGAACAAAAAACCTATGACTTTGATCGAAAATTTCATGACTATGTTAAAAAATATTCCAAAACTTCAAGTTGGTTTGTAGAACTGCAAAAACTTTACACATTAATAGAAAAATTCAAAATTCAAATAATAGAATGAAAACAGTTTGACAAACAATAAACCGCGAAACTGGCAAAGTTATGCCAAGGGACAATGATTTCTGCCTAAAGATAGGTGATGATGTTGTTAAATCCAGCGCTGATGTTGCTCGAGATTTTGAAACATTCTTCACCAATGTACCCTTACTCACAACAGACCGTCTAAATTCATCTCCATATGAAGCAGAGACTTTATTAAAAAATAACACTAGCGTCAGTAATGTATATTTAAAATTTCATCATGTATATCCCCAGGACATTGTCAAAACGCTTAAATTACTTAACTTAAAAATACGGAAGACCTGTGGGGTTTATCAGTCAAAGTCATTGGTTCAGTAATTCTAGTTATAGCCCCACACTTAGCTTATATATTCAATAAATGTATTGACGACGGAGCTTTAACAGACCTCATGAAACACAGAAAACTGATACCTTTGTTCAAGTCGGGAGATAAGGGTGATCATTCAAATTTTAGACCAATATCTATTCTTCCAACAATAAGTAAAATATTTGAAAAGATTATACTCAATCAAATGCTCTCATACTTCAACCGTACCAAACAACTCCACGTCAAACAATACGGTTTCACGAGGGGTAAACCGACTACGGATGCAGGTATTACCCTTATATCTCATATTTATTCTGCATGGGAGGCCGCTCAGGATGCTATCGGAGTTTTTTGCGACCTATCGAAGGCGTTTGATTGTGTTGATCATAATACGCTTATAATTAAATTTAATCATTATGGAGTTAGAAATAAAGCGTTGGATCTACTAAGATCATACCTAAGCAATAGAATTCAAAAGGCAGAAGTAAACGGCGTTAAATCTGATGGATCGGGTGTAAAAATTGGCGTTCCACAAGGTTCCATATTAGGCCCTTTCTTATTCCTGGTATATATTAACGATCTGCCTTTCATGGCTGAGAAATTTACTGACGAAGTGTTGTTTGCTGATGATACTTCGATGGTCTTCAAAATTGAAAGACAAAAAGGAGGTTTTGATGATGTTAATGGTGTATTGTCTTTAACCTTGAATTGGTTCACAGTTAATAATTTATTGTTAAACGCTGGTTTGCCAACGTTGTGGCAACCTACGGGAGACGGAATAAAAGGCTTGGAATATGCTCAGTTACAGTCTAGTTTTATTTAACAAATAACTCTTCTTATATATAAATCGTCCTCGATAATCATCACGTACCAAAACCGGTACGTGATGTCGATTTTCTGTGTCAGCCAATAACTTATCTCGACGATACTTTAGTCCGTGATGATAAGGGATGGATGGCACAGATACTCCCCCCCTTACAAAAAGGCAATATTAAGTAAATTACGATAAATGGAAAAGTAAAAAAAAACAAAGCATGAAAACATTTAAATTAAATAATACTATACATTGCGACTAGCTAGTCTGAGGTAATCCCCCTCTTCCGGAGTGCGGCGCCAACTCTTCCGTTAAAAAAGCGGTTGGCCACCATGAAGAACACGGTGGCCGCTAGTATGGTGAGGATCCCGAGCGTCGCAAAAATCATCTCCCGATGACCGTTGAACTCTTTTATCACCTCCGCTCGGCGATATTTTCCGTCAATTTGGTGGCGTCTTGTATCCCGTTGTTTTGGGTCATGGTTAGTTGTTCCTTGGAGTTATATCCGCCCATGGTGGTTTCGTTACGTTTCCTGCTGGTTCACTGAATAGCGAATGATACTCTATGATTTACCAATTCGCTATTTATACCAAACGAGTGCCGTCATCAAAGTTGGAATCTCAATGTTTGTTTGTACTTTCAACCAAACTTGGACGTTGTTGGTCGTGCTGACTCGACAACTGAGTCTTCCTCTTTGCTCGTTGGTTGCGGGAACGTGATGGAACTCGGCTGATCTGCTGGTAGGAAAGCTGGCTTTAATCTATCAATCGAAAATGTGTCGACGGTGTTGTTCTTGTTGATGACGAAATATTTCGCCGTTCGTCGTAGAACTTCGTAAGGCCCTTCATAAGGAGTAATCAGACTTTTGGCGACACCTTCTCTCTTGACGAAAACGTGAGAGCAGGAGCTTAACTCGGGGTGGACGAAATACTTGTTTTGGTGATTCTATCTCCTCGGAACGGAGCAGTTTTTTGATATTCGTTGTTTCAAATCTTGTACGTAGTCGTGATACGTTGATCGCAAGCCAGAATCACCAAAGAATTCCCCCGGAAGCCTTATTGTTTCTCCATAAATCATTTCCGCGGCGCTCAAACCCGTGTCGTCTCGTAAACAACTTCTTAGGCCAAGAAGGACGATTGGTAATTCTTTTACCCAATTTTCCTTACTGTTCCTTGCCATGAGAGACGCCTTCAGCAAACGATGCCATCTCTCCACCATTCCATTGGATTGCGGGTGGTAGGCTGTTGTTCGTAATTTTTCCGTTCCCATTAACCTCGCCAAGGATTTAATAAGCTCAGATTCGAACTGTTTTCCACGGTCGGAGGAAAGCCGGAGGGGGGGGCCAAATCTGCAGATCTACCCTTGGAATAAACATGAAGCGACTTTTTCCGCAGTAATCTCCTTCAAGGGAAATGCCTCAGGCCAAGAAGAGCAACGGTCAATCATAGTCAGCAGAAATCTGTAACCTTGGCTTGTAGGTAGGGGGCCGACGATATCTATATGCACGTGCTGAAAACGCTGAGCGGACATGAATGTGCCGATATGTGAAATAGTGTGCCTAGTAACCTTGCATTTCTGGCATGATAGGCATGTTTTACACCACTCGTTAATTTCCTTGTTCATGTTATCCCAAACAAATCTTTTTGAAATCATTTTTCGTGTGGTTCGTTTTCCTGGATGACTCAAACCATGAATTGCGTCGAAAATTTTCTTCCGAAATACTGCAGGAACATACGGTCTCGGTTGCCCGGTTGAGGTATCGCAATATAGCTGGGAATTACTGCCGGGCACACTAAACTTGGATAATGTCAGATTTGATTTCTTGAAAAGCTCTTTAAGATTTGCATCCGTGCGTTGAAATTCGACCATTTCCTCGAAGTCAATTTCTGAAGGAGTGATTATCTCCTCGATCACCCTTGATAAGGCATCTGCAACCACGTTGTCTGATCCGCTAATATGCCTTATGTCTGTGCTATACTGTGATATGTTGTCTAGTTGACGAATTCATTAATCAATAGTCAATAGTCAAAGTACTTTATTACTGTAGATATTTACATATACTTAGCAAACGTCATTTTTTGCCTCTTCTCTACATTGGACCACTGTGGGAGAAGAAGGGCGTAGAAACTCCCACAGATTTATTTTTAGATCTCTTTAAAAATAGGTTGTGCTTAACTAATACAAATATGAAAAATTTAATTGTTATGATTAATAAGCAGGACTAAATGATTACAAAATTATTAACAGCAAGGTCTGTGTTGAGCCAGATTAACCCCATACAGTCCTGTCATTTAAGTAATCTTGAACATTGTAATATCCCTTTTTCGACAAAGTCGCTTTAACATGCTTTTTAAATTGCTCAAATGGCAATTTCAAAATCTCCAGAGGTATCTTATTGTAGTAGAGAATGCACTGACCCTTGAAAGAATTGTTAACCTTCGCGAGTCTAAAACGGGGCGCACATAGTCTGTGATTATTTCTTAGGTTGACATTACAGCTGTCGCTAAGTTTGGAATATGTTTTAAGGTTCTTGCGTACATACATTATATTTTCAAAAATAAATTGACTAGCTACTGTTAGTATGTCAATTTCTTTAAAAAGCTCTCTTAAGGAGTATGTTCGTTTTAAATTATAAATTGCTCGAATAGCTCTTTTCTGTAAAATAAAAATAGTTTGAATATCCGCTGCTTTCCCCCACAACAAGATACCATAGGACATCACACTATGAAAGTAACTAAAATATACTAGCCTAGATGAAGCCACATCCGTGTTTTGTCTGATGTTCCTAACAGCGTAAGCCGCAGAACTTAATTTACCAGCCAATTTATATATGTGGGGTCCCCACTGCAATTTGGTATGAATGGTTATTCCAAGAAACTTCGTATCATTTACCAATTCTAACGTGCTGTTGTCTAACACCAAACTGGTCTCAACTTGCCTGACATTTGGAAGTGAGAATTTGATACACTTGGTTTTACAAGCGTTCAACAATAAATTATTAACTGTGAACCAATTCAAGGTTAAAGACAATACACCATTAACATCATCAAAATCTCCTTTTTGTCTTTCAATTTTGAAGACCATTGAAGTATCATCAGCAAACAACACTATGTCAGTTAATTTCTCCACCATGAAAGGCCGATCATTAATATATACCAGGAATAAGAAAGGGCCTAATATGGAACCTTGTAGAACGCCAATTTTAACACCCAATCCATCAGATTTTACGCAGTTAACTTCTGCCTTTTGAATTCTATTGCTTAGGTATGATCTTAGTAGATCCAACGCTTTATTTCTAACTCCGTAATGATTTAATTTAATTAATAGCGTATTATGATCAAAACAATCAAACGCCTTCGACAGGTCGCAAAAAACTCCGATAGCATCCTGTGCGGCCTCCCATGCAGAATAAATATGAGATACAAGGGTAATACCTGCATCCGTAGTCGATTTACCCCTAGTGAAACCATATTGTTTAGCGTGGAGTTGTTTTGTTCTCTCTGATTCTCTGAGGTGGATCATCAATATTTGGTTTTTTGGAAAATGCGAAAGTGATTGGTTTATGGTCTGTGTAGATAGTAAAATCTCGTCCTATCACGAGTCTTTGGAAATGCTTCACAGCTAGGTAGATACCCAAAAGCTCTCGATCATACGTAGAATATTTTTGTTGCGTCTGTGTCAGGTTTTTTGAAAAAAATCCGAGGGGTTTCCATTCACCATCCTCTTTTTGTTGCAAAACGGTGCCCACGCAGTCATTGCTAGCATCAGTCATAAGCGAGATGGATGCATTATTAGCAGGGTGAGATAAACTTGCTAAATTTTTCATAAGCTCCTTGCATTTTTCGAAAGACTCTTCCCCTGTCTTGGTCCATTTAATTACACTTTTATCGTTCCTCTTGCAGCCATGTAAATATTTGTTCAACTCTGCTTGATAAAATGCCGCTTTTGGGATGCTGCTTCTATAGAAATTAACCATACCCAAAAATCTTCGCAACATGTTCACCTTTTCTGGTTTAAGAAAGTTGGTTATAGCCTCAAGTTTTTCTTGAGTGGGGGAAATCCCGTTACAGGATACATGATACCCCAAAAAATCTATTTCCTTCTTCATGAATTCGCATTTTTCCAGATTCATTGTAAGACCATGTTCATCTAATTTCTTGAAAATTATCTCCAAATATTTGCAATGCTGCTCTTCATTTTCTGATGCACAAAGGATGTCGTCGACGAAACAAAATGTGAAATCTGATATGTTTTCATCCTTTGGCTCTTGATAAGATGCTCCGCCGCGTTGTGAAGATATTTGATGTCTGAATATTGAGTCCATAAATCGTTGAAAAGTCTGACCGGCGTTCCGAAGTCCAAATTTCATCCTCGGAAATTCGAAAAGACCGAACGGGGTGATGATGGCTGTTTTGGAAATATCTTCTGGAGCCATTGGTATGCAATTATATGCTTTCCGGATATCGATTTTGCTAAAAATGCGTTTCCCCTCGAGAATGTAAGTGAAATCTAGTAACCGTGGGAGTGGATACCGGTCAGGGACTGTTATATTGTTCAGGGCTCTATAATCTCCACATGGTCTCCATTCACCATTTTTCTTCTTCACCATATGCAAAGGACTGGCCCATGAACTGTTTGACGGTCGACATATTCCCATATCTATCATGTCCTGAAAATCCTTTTGAGCCGTCCTGTACCTTTCTGGAGGGAGAGGCCTGGCTCTACAAGCGACCGGAGGGCCTTGCGTCTCTATGAAATGTTGAACGTTGTGCTTGGGACTAATCTTCAAAGATGTGGGTACGGTGATGCGCTGATATCTCCGAAGTAAGTCTGCGATAACAAGACTCCCATCAATGGTACTTAAAGTGGCTTGGTTTGCTATTATGGTTCTACCTCTGGATGATAGTTTGGTAGTGTTCGATTCCAAATCGATATTCGATCGATGGTTTCGGAACGGCCATTTTGAATTTGACGTTAGCTGCCACCCTTGCAGTTTTTGACAACTGACAGACGAAAGCCCTCGCAATGTAAACGCGTTTTGGATAGGGTATTGAAATTAAATCGCAGTCCATCTGGAATGTATTCGAGGTTCCCTCAGGATTGTCTATAAAGCTGAGTGTGTTGTGGTTCCCCGAACCAGATAAAGTTCGCATTTACGTGGCCGATTGGTTTTTTACCACGTAACATAACCTGTGTTGGAACACTGTGCTGATCGAGGCTGGCCCGCCAGTCACACAGGAGGTTGGCTGAAGAACCTGTCTACCAAGAAGAGCCTAGGGTGCACCCGGGCCTTGCAGAGAGACAGGAGGTTGACGGGACGAAGCAAAGACCAGGTTAGATCGAACCCAATCATTTTAGCTCGGTGAATCGCCGACGTTCACACTTCTTGGCAACTGATCGCTACGCTACCTCGTAGCTAAGGGGCCCCTACGAGGTCATTAGGTGCCGAGAAGCCTGAACAATTTGGTAGCAGAGCGTGGTTTCCTGAGATTTGCAGCCGTCAAGGGCTCCAGGAAGACACGATTTGAGACTATCAATCTGTAGGTATAGGCGGTTATTAGATAACTTGGTTGTGTTCCTATATCCACATAGATTGGTAGTATTGTAAGCTATAGGTCTATTGCTGGTAGTAGACAGACAGATATTGAGTTGAAATTTGCATTGAAGTACCAGTTAGTCAATCTATTAGTGGTCTAGTAATGCTAATGAATGTTTTGGTTAACATAGGTAGTTACATCTATTGATAGCAGGCTATTACATTGTTTTCATTTATAGCAATTTATAACTTGAACTAATATTGACTATCTGTGTGTGTTGTAGTGATAAAGGGAAACTAAATTGTTATTTACAGAATTTATATAGATATAAAACTCGGTTCCTATTGTCTAAGGAAAACAACATTGTTTAAGTTATAGTTTAGGGTTCCCTCGTTTGGGTTATAGACTGGAGGGTCCAATAAAATTGAGTTACTGCAAATTGTGAGTAAGTATCGTTCCGATCATGTCGTTATCTGAAATCCAGAAGGGTGTTTCTAAGGAACCCAGATGGTTTTCCTCCGCACACGGTCTGATAGACCGTTTAGATAGGCATGATGTGGTATTGGAGCGGTCTATGGACGTTAAGGAATGTTACAATAGGGTGCTCGAATTGTCCGCGCAGGCGGAATCAGTTGATGGTTGCGCACCTGACAGGCTGTCAAGGTTGCTAGGGGATGTCGACCAATGTATGGAGATGGCAGCTGCTATCACGCAGAAGGCTGCGGACATACGTAGACAGCGCGAGTCCAGCCATGGTGGTGACA
Organism: Argyresthia goedartella; assembly: GCA_949825045.1. Lineage (NCBI taxonomy): Eukaryota > Metazoa > Arthropoda > Insecta > Lepidoptera > Argyresthiidae > Argyresthia > Argyresthia goedartella. Next base: position 31,156,933 of record OX463826.1, on the reverse strand, counting down.
TTGAAGCACCTCTGCCGCTTCAGGGTTCAGGGTCCAGGTTACCGGCCATAACTATGCCTACTTTTGACGGAGTGTCCGGTGAATGGATGAGCTTCATCAATCTGTTCGACAGTTTGGTGCACATGCGATCGGACATTACCAAGTCTGTCAAGATGGCTCAGCTGGTGGCAGCATTGAGGGGTGAGCCTAGGGAGCTGGTCGCTCATTTGACAGTTACGGAGGGTAACTATGAAACGGGCAGACAATTGTTGGTCAGACGTTACCATAACAAACGGAGGTTGGCCGATGCCCAACTGAACCGTTTGTTTAGTATCCCGGTTGTGAACAAGGTCGGGGCCATACAGACGGAGGTTTTGAACCCGTTGTTGTCCGTCACCAATGCTCTAGAGAATCTTGGACTTCCGGTTGGTGAATGGTCGTACCTACTGCTGTACATTGTACTTTCCCGCCTACCCGCTGACGTGCAGACTCGTTTCGAACAGTCTCACGGGAGGTCGGCCGAGGACCTGCCCGCCTTCTCCGACTTGGTCGGATTCTTGGAAGAGGAGGCTCGACGGGCAGAGAATTTGGGGTTGACGGTCACCCATCCTTCGGAGCCACAGAGAGCTGCCGGGAGCGCTGTGAGTAGGGGCCCTCCGACGAGGAAGGACCGCACCAACCGGCAGTCGTATGGGACTGTGAGTGCATTGACCCCACATAGTGAGACCTGCCCATGTTGTAGGCAGATTGGCCATGCTGTGGCCAATTGCAATAAGTTCGGGGAACTTAGGGTTGAGGGACGGCGCCGGATGGCCAAGCAGCGGAGCTGGTGTTTCTTGTGCCTCGGGCCACACATGGCTAGGGACTGCACGCGCACAAAAATGTGCGGATATTGTGGTGGGGCCCACAACAATCTGTTGTGCATGAACCGGTCCGGCCAACAGCCACCACAGGGCCGTACCCAGGGTGACACGGCATGGGGCCCTGAGAATTCGTTTGCGACTCGGAGCGTAACTCAGGGGCCAACGTCCCCACGTCCACAGGGCCGTAACCAGGGTGACACGGCATGGGGCCCTGAGAATTCGTTTGCGACTCGGAGCGCAACTCAGGGGCCAACGTCCCCACGTGCACAGGGCGGTACTAGGGTGCAGGGCCGCACTCAGGGTCATCACATGGGGGGCCCTGAGTTTTCGGTTGCGACTCAGCATCCGACTCAGCGGGACATTGGGTGTGTTGAGCGGGCCGTAACGGGCGGGTGGCATGGGACACCTTCGAGCTATGCGGGTGCGGTTCGGACGCCGCCTCAGTTGTCACCCCGCTCGTCGCCTCGTCCTCGTCGGTCACATGTGATGTCCCCCCCGCTCATGGAGCGGCCACGATTGAATTCACGCCCACCCCCCTTTAAGGGGAATCGTAGGTTGGGAATGGAACCGGCGCGTGGGCCATTTGTACAATGGGACCCTCTGGCGTATAGCTGCATACCTGATCGGTTACAGGCAGAGTGGGGCCCCGGGGGCCCTCGCTAGGAATTTGCGGCCCAACAATTTGTTGCCCCCCAACCGGAGACGGTGGTGTTACCGATCGCCTCTGTGCTTGTTTGGGATTTATTTATTTATTTATTTATTTATTTTATTTATTTAATAGAGTCTTTTACAAGAAATACGCTAAAAAACCATTTAAAATTCCTTAATTATGACATAAGATTTGCGCTTTCTTAATTAAAAAAGACCACAGCATGCATTGCGACTATACATATGGATAATTAAAAAAAAAAAAAACTATAATTACGGGACTCTAAGGCACATAATATCAATAGCCATAGACAAATTATACAATAACATTTCAATAAAATAAAATTAAAATAAAATTAAAATTAAAATAAAATTATGGCAAATTATATCAGTTAAAATTTATAATAAAAGTGACCCTTTTAAAACTATAGCAGTGACGATCTACTCCAGATTGATTTTGCTGATACATGCTTTGAAGCTGTTAAGGCGCGCGAAAATATCCATCTCAGCTTCTGGTTCACATTCTTTGGCCCTGAGATCATTGTATAGCTTGCATAGTCTATGCAGCGGCGCGTTGGAACCTAGATTGGTTTTAACCGAAGGCGTGAAAAAAAGTCTGTAGTTCGACCGAGGGAGTTTCTTTGGTGTGCAGAATGATATTTTAGTCAATAGATCCGGACAGTCGAGAATTCCGTTGACCAGTTTGTGTAGAAAGATTAAGTCAAGTTTTTTTCTACGTGCTGCCAGTGTGTCAATATTATAGTAATTCAAGCGCGAGTCATAACTGGGTAGCCTCTTCGCTTTGTTGTCACCATAGGCTAAGTGGTAAAGAAATCTTTTCTGTACGCTTTCTATCCTGTTGGAGTAAATATTGTATTGCGGGTTCCAGACCACGCTACAGTACTCAAGCTGTGAGCGTACCAGTGTGTTGAATAAACTGATCTTTGTAGAAGGTTCCCTGAAATTCTTGCTGTTGCGAATGACAAACCCTAGTGTTTTTAGGCTTTTAGATGTAATTTTCGCAATGTGTTTATCAAATTTTAGCCGACTATCCAGCAATACGCCCAGATCACGGATAGAATCAAGGTTTTTTAGTTCATCATCCCCGATGTGATATGTTCGGTGGTTGGCGATGTTGTTTCGAGTAAAGTGGACACAATAACACTTTTCAGCGTTTAGTGACATGTCATTATTGACGCACCATTCGCTCAGTTTAACGAGGTCGTCCTGTAAAAGGTTCGAATCCTTTAGTGAGCTAATAGGCCTGGTCATCTTAAGGTCGTCAGCAAACAAATGAAATTGTGAGTGCCTGAAGCAGCTACCTATGTCGTTGACAAAAGCATTAAACATGATTGGACCCAGATGAGAGCCCTGAGGGACTCCCGAGTGAGCCTGAAATGCAGTGCTGGTATGCCCGCAAATTGCCACTCTGCACTTTCTGCCCTCTAGATACGACTGTAGCTATTTGGCGGGCAACCCAACATACGTTCGCGCCCTATTAGATTCTGGAGCTCAGGGCTGCATTGTATCGAATGATTTAGCAAAATGGTTGGGCCTCAATATAAATAATGTATCGCTGCCGAGGAAATTGGTCCCTGCTGGGGATTACAGGGCAACCCTTCACGGGTTTTGTGATGCCTCTGAACGAGGGTTTGCGGCAGCTGTTTATTTGCGAACCGTCACCTCCACCGGGGAGGTCGACGTGCGTTTGGTTTTGGCAAAAAGCAAGGTAGCGCCTATTCGGACAAGGATGACGATTCCAAAACTGGAACTGTCCGGGGCTGCTCTTTTGACCAAACTTTTGAATCACACTCTAACAGTGTTGCGTGGGTCAGTGGTTTTGGAGGATACGGTGTACGCGTGGACGGACAGCCAGATTGTTTTGTGCTGGCTGAAGGCTTCGGTCCATAACTTAGAGGTTTTTGTTGCGAACCGTGTCTCCCAGATTGTGTCGTCTGAGGTCCCACTGACCTGGAGACATGTACCAGGAGAATTGAACCCGTCTGATTGTGCATCCAGGGGATGTCGGGCTCCTGAACTCGTTAGACACCATTTGTGGTGGGGACCACCCTGGCTTGCCAGGAGAGAATTGGACTGGCCCCACAGCCATGTAGTAGTATCTTCGGATCATGGCCCCAGAGCGGCCGTGCATGTTACCCAGAAGGCTGAGGACCCTGACACCGGGTTTCTGCTGGACCGGTATAGCTCACTTGACAAGTTGATAAACGTGTCCACTTGGATTAGGAGATTCGCTCGAAATTGTCGTACTCCTCGCGATCAGCTAACGTTGAACCCTATTCTGACTCCGGCAGAGCGAAACGAGTCGCTACTGAATTTGGTCCGGTTGGTACAGTTTGGGGCAGAATTGGAGATTATACGAAGTGGACGTTCGAAATTGAAGGGAGCCGTCGCGCGTCTCAACCCCTTTGTTGATTCGACCGGGTTACTTCGGGTAGGAGGAAGATTGCGCAATGCGAATCTGTCGTATTCGGCTCGTCACCCACTTCTGCTCCCCAAGGGGGGACAGTTAGTTGAATTGCTGGTGACTGATCGTCATATTAAAAACGCGCATGCCGGCTGTAACGCGTTGTTGGCCACGCTCCAGCGGGAGTTTTGGATCTTATCTGCCCGCCGTGTCATACGGAACATCGTGTTTCGGTGCATGCCTTGTTATCGACTTAAGGCTGCCACGATGCAACCTCTCATGGGGGACTTGCCCCCTGATCGTGTGAATGAGGTCAGACCGTTTTCAGGTGTTGGTACGGAGTTTGCCGGACCGTTTATGGTGAAGAGTTCACGATTGCGTACCGCTAAGCAATACAAGGCGTACCTATGTGTGTTTGTTTGTTTATCCACCAAGGCGGTACATCTCGAGCTCGTTGCTGATCTCTCGACAGAGGCTTTCATTGCTTGTTTGGATAGGTTTGTTTCTCGAAGGGGACTTCCAACTTTGATCCGCTCTGATAACGGCACTAACTACGTCGGTGCGGAACGATACTTACGAGAGATAGACAACTATTTGAATGTAAATAAAGTGGATATTGGAACGGCCCTCTCCCGTCGGGGTATACAGTGGACCTTCAGCCCACCGAGTTGCCCCCACTGGGGTGGTATTTTTGAGGCCGTAGTTAAGTCAGATAAGACGCACTTGGGGCGTATAGTAGGTCAGACCGCGCTGACTTTTGAGGAGCTCGCGACATTGTTTTGTAAGATCGAGGCCGTTCTCAATTCGCGACCGTTGTGTCCGCTCAGCTCGGATCCAAATGACCTGGAGGCTCTGACCCCAGGCCATTTCTTCATAGGACAGCCACTTAACGCGTTGCCCGAGCACCCCTTCGAGGGAGTGAAATTGTATCGGTTGTCAAGGTATCAGATGTTGCAGCAGTTTACTCAGAATTTCTGGAAGCGTTGGTCGCTCGAGTATCTGCATATCTTACAACAGCGCCTTAAATGGACTGACAAAACCAGCCCCCCTAGTGTTGGTGACCTCGTTCTGGTTAAGGATGCTAACCTACCGCCACTACGTTGGCGCAGGGGGCGCATTGTTAACTTGTTCCCTGGCAAGGACGGGACCCCCCGGTCTGCGGAGGTTCTAGTAGGAGGCTCGGTTCTAAAACGAGCGGTAGCAACGTTGTCTCGGCTGCCCGTAGATTAGGGGTCAGGTGGGTGCCTGTCCGGGCGGGTGATTGTTCGATTCCAAATCGATATTCGATCGATGGTTTCGGAACGGCCATTTTGAATTTGATGTTAGCTGCCACCCTTGCAGTTTTTGACAACTGACAGACGAAAGCCCTCGCAATGTAAACGCGTTTTGGATAGGGTATTGAAATTAAATCGCAGTCCATCTGGAATGTATTCGAGGTTCCCTCAGGATTGTCTATAAAGCTGAGTGTGTTGTGGTTCCCCGAACCAGATAAAGTTCGCATTTACGTGGCCGATTGGTTTTTTACCACGTAACATAACCTGTGTTGGAACACTGTGCTGATCGAGGCTGGCCCGCCAGTCACACAGGAGGTTGGCTGAAGAACCTGTCTACCAAGAAGAGCCTAGGGTGCACCCGGGCCTTGCAGAGAGACAGGAGGTTGACGGGACGAAGCAAAGACCAGGTTAGATCGAACCCAATCATTTTAGCTCGGTGAATCGCCGACGTTCACACTTCTTGGCAACTGATCGCTACGCTACCTCGTAGCTGATGGGCCCCTACGAGGTCATTAGGTGCCGAGAAGCCTGAACAGGTAGTGTTGTCAATCAACCTTTTTCTGCGTAAATCAACCCATAAATCATGATGCTACAGAAAATCTGCTCCAATGATAGAGGTATTGACATCGGCGATCACGAAGTTCCATTTAAAAGTTCTTCGAAGCCCGAGATCAAGGGCACAACATCGTTCTCCATATGTGCTGATCTTTGAACCGTTGGCAGCATGTTATGAGTAATCTGTTTTCCCGGAATGCTTCAACTTGCGTTTAAGTACAGATATGTTCGCTCCAGTATCGATCAAATATTTTTCTCCAGTCTTCTTGTCTGTGATAAATAGGCGATGAAATTGTGAAAAAGCACACAGCTCCGCCTCAGTGCATGCCCGCTTTAGTTTTCCTGTTACTTTTAGGAACACGGAGCCTCGCACTTGAAAGCTCTCTTGCCAAAACGTGAATGATAAAAGCATAACTTCAAGTTTCGCCGGAATGGAAACGGGCTTCCTGACCGTGAACTTGAGAATGGCTTACTGCGATAAAACTGCCGACGATTGTTGTTATTATGAATTGCAGCTAACTCAATCTTTACTTTCGCTAGCTCGGCAGTTAGTTGCGTTACTGGGTCGTCGACCCTGCTTAGCGCAGCAACTTGTTCGAAGCTCGAGACTTCGTAAATATTGTCGGCCATCTGGGCTAAATCGTCAATTCCTTTCTCTTTATTTGCCGAAAGTATTGAGGTTAAGGAGGTGGGTAATTGTTTTAGCCAAAACATTTTTGCAGTTTCGTCGTTGATTTGACCTTCCCCAAGCTCCTTGATTTTTCTTAATAACTGTGACGGTTTTCTGTCTCCGAGGTCGGTGTCCGTGAATAATCTCCGGAATTTGCGATGCGGGGATTCTTCATATGTCGAAATCAATCTGTCTTTTAACTTCTGGTACTTTCCGCTGTCTGATAAGGAAATCACTATGTCACTGGCTTGTTAGATTTCCTCTTTGGCTAGTTTGGTAAGGACTAGGTGGAATTTGGATTCGTCACCTAACTTCTGGGGGGTGGTTACTGCTTCAAAATGTGCGAACCATAACCGAGGCTTGTCCTTCCAGAAGTCTGCGATTTTAGACGAAGTGCTGATTGCTTGCACATCTAGGGTAGCTGCACACGGGTTCTGTTTCACAGGCGACGACACGCTGCTGCTTAACCGAAGGTTGCTTGATATTCAAACGTCGGGGTCACCACTTTGCCAACGTTGTGGCAACCTACGGGAGACGGAATAAAAGGCTTGGAATATGCTCAGTTACAGTCTAGTTTTATTTAACAAATAACTCTTCTTATATATAAATCGTCCTCGATAATCATCACGTACCAAAACCGGTACGTGATGTCGATTTTCTGTGTCAGCCAATAACTTATCTCGACGATACTTTAGTCCGTGATGATAAGGGATGGCTGGCACAGCTGGTAAAACCAAGTGTATCAAATTCTCACTTCCAAATGTCAGGCAAGTTGAGACTAGTTTAGTGTTAGACAACAGCACGTTAGAATTAGTAAATAATACGAAGTTTCTTAGAATAACCATAACCCACATAGATAAATTGGCTGGTAAATTAAGTTCTGCGGCTTACGCTGTTAGGAACATCAGACAAAGCACGGATGTGGCTACATATAGGCTAGTATATTTTAGTTACTTTCATAGTGTGATGTACTATGGTATCTTGTTGTGGGGGAAAGCAGCAGATATTCAAACTATTTATTTATTTTACAGAAAAGAGCTATTCGAGCAATTTATAATTTAAAACGAACAGACTCCTTAAGAGAGCTTTTTAAAGAAATTGACATACTTACAGTAGCTAGTCAATTTATTTTCGAAAATATAATGTATGTACGCAAGAACCTTACAACATTTACCATACTTAGCGATAGCTGCAATCTTAACCTAAGAAATAATCACAGACTGTGTGCGCCCCGATTAAGACTCGCGAAGGTTAGCAATTCTTTCAAGGGTCAGTGCATTCTCTACTATAATAAGATACCTCTGGAGATTTTGAAATTGCCATTTGAGCAATTTAAAAAGCATGTTAAAGCGACTTTGTCGAAAGAGGGATATTGCAATGTTCGAGATTACTTAAATGACAGGACTGTATGGGGTTAATCTAGTTCTACACAGACCTCGCTGTTAATAATTTTGTAATTAATTATTATTGCCTGCTTATTAAATTAAAAAAAAACATAATTGTATTAGTTAACCACAACCTATTTTTAAAAGAGATCTAAAAATCAATCTGTGGGAGTTTCTACGCCCTTCTTCTCCCATAGTGGTCCAATGTAGAGAAGAGGCAAAAAATTACGTTTGCTAAGTATATGTAAATATCTACAGTAATAAAGTACTTTGACTATTTGACTATTGAATACAAATGTTTTGTGCGCTCAATTCCAGTGCAATTTAAAAATTGAAATAAGTGATACCTACTTAATAATACTAAATAATACTCGTATCGTGTTTATGACCCTCCTGCTTTTTTTGGCTTTCAAATAAGAAACGTTTAAGTTGTATTCTAAAACTATGTAAATATTGTAAATTACATACACATAAATGTTACATAAACCTTAATAATTGTGTTTAGTCTCCCTACCTACATAACCTCAATTACGTAATTTAATCATTTAACTAAAAGACAAACAAGACAAAGATCAGAAAAAGAAAGCTGGGTAATTTAAAAGTCTGCGCTAAATGCATTTAAAGTAAGTCACGAGGACGAAGAAGACTCATTAAATTGACGAATTTGAATACTGTAAAATAAAACCCGCGGCATGAACGCAAAACAAAACTTAAAATTACAAGCCTTAGAACTATAAATAATCTTTCTCGTCGATGACTTGCGCATGATGATCCTCTCTCGCTTCGGCAGCCGGAAGTCTAGGACTTAAGTCGCTTAGGTCCATCTCTAGGTCTCACCAACAGAAGCAGTAAGAGACGATTCTCATTACAACGCATACTTAACCAACAAATCACCAATGAATCACTATACACAATCACGCCTCAGTGTTTCTCTAAAAGTCTATAAAAGTTTCAGTCCGAGACATCTCTTTATTTGAACGTAATTGTTCCTCGACACGAATGACGTGAGAAATACAAATACTGTTATACCCACACTTGTAATATTTACAACACAAAATATAATCGAAAGACTATTCAGTGATCCTAGAATGAACGCGTGACTCTAATTCTAGTATAAACACTCCCGGATTGGTCTAAATTCTCAAGTCAGTTCTCGTGTATCGATCGATATTGACTGTCCCCACAACCCCCTGTCAAACAGTTTTATTACAAACCCCAAGCCCTGAACCTGAGCCAATTCTCAGCATTCCATTCCCACTCTTTTAGACTAACGCTAAAAAAATTTAGGCTACAATTTATGATTTGCTTACATAAAAGCAGAACAAAACCCCAGGCTGTTGAACTAAAGTTTCTGAAACCTAATCTGTTATCAAACAACCATCTAGCAATAAACTAGAATACAAATTGCCTTTACTATTTAAAATAGACACAAAATATACTTTTTGACCTGCCAAACTATATCGTAACTTAAAACCTTGCAACTGCGACACCGGCATGTACGGACGCTTCCTAGCAGCGTCCGCAACAATGTCCCATAACTCAGTGTCTACCTAGTTTTCGCAATATTGATACCGCCATGGCTGTACCAGCCAAGCGCGCGGACACTATCTTGGTGAACGAGCTGCTCGCCTTCGTACAACAGAAGCTGGACGTGATGGACGAGCTCTCCCTGGAGCAGATCTGCTCGACCAGCTTCAAGGAGGCTGAGATCGCCGCCGCCAAGAAAGTGCTGAAGAAAACCGCCGTCACCAGCGTGCGCCTTGTGGCGCGGAGGAACGCGAGCGGGAAGAAGGATCTCCAGGACATCTTCCGGGTGTTCAAGGAGACCGAACCCGATGACGTCCCAACCTACGTGGCCAGCGACCTAAACAAGCTGCCACCGGTGACATTTGACCACGTCGACGTCACCCGGCTGCTGAAGGACATCGTGCGGCTGCAGGCTGACGTCACCGAAATCCGGAGCAAGTTGGAGGCTTCCGAAGGCATCTGCGCCGACCTGAAACGTGAGTTGTCGGTATTGCGTCAGGCTGATACCTCTTTGCCAACGCAGCGAATAGCCGACACGCGCAACAACATTACGCAGGTAAGCAAAAATGCGGTTACTGCAGCTGACCCAGTTCCACGAGTCAAGCCGGCGTTGATAAATATCGCACCGCCTCGTGACGTCACAAAGTTGAGTCGACCAGCACCGGATGCGGTTTCTTCTGGAACATCCAAAATACTGGAAGACCAGAAGGACACGTATGCTGCAGTGTCCCGCCATGCCCCCCGCCGCCGCCCGCGCCCCGCACCGCCCGCCGCCGTACAACAGAAGCTGCAGGCTGCGCCGCGCGCGACACCGGCTAGGCCCGCCCGTGGCCCGCCGAACGCGACAGTTGATGGGGAAGGCTTTATCCTGGTCCAAAACAGGAAGCGCCGCTCCAAACGCAGCCGCAATCTGCGTGGCACAGCCCCCGCCGGTGAGAGCAGCCTGAAAGCTGCCGCTCCCACCGTTCAGTTATACATTTCCAGGATTGACGTGAAAATGACCTGCCAGGACGTTGAACGTCATATCCTGGAAAAGCTGAAGAAAAATCCGCCGTCTGGTATAAAAGAGGCGAATGTACAGATCGAAGTTTTGGAGTCAGAGAGACCCAAGGAGTTCCTTTCCTTCAAACTTCGTGTGCCGGCGGACCTCAAGACGATGTTCCTGGCCAAAGATTTCTGGCCGGAGGGCATCGTTTACCGACGCTACAGGGAAGCGAGAATGAAGAAGAAAATCCCTAGCTAGGTTAGATTATATTTAGTGTGTTTTTATATTACATTATGTATCTCTAGTTGTAAGGTATTTATAGATATGGGTTTTTTTGTAAGCCTGAAATAAAGATTATTATTATTATTATTATTATTAACACCCTTAAGTATGAGTTTCAATTAAATGAGCCATGGTCAATGCGTCACTTCAAAACAACAAGACAGATGTGTGAAATGGTCATAATTCAATATCCACTGAAAGCTACGGTGTAGTTAATAGTTATTTATGTGGGTGTTGCATAATGAGGGTCATTAAAATACGAATGTGGTTTTATGAAACGAACGAAGTGAGTTTCATAAAAGGATTACATGAGTATTTTAATGCCTAATTATGTACAGTCACATACATAACTTTATCTTCATTCATACCCTAATATGGCTACAGTTACCAACATAATCTGTATGTAAAAGTTAGTACTTAGTACAAAATCAATTTTTAGGTCAGTTTGAATAAAATACAATAATAAGCAGTTAAAGTTTTATTTATAATAATAATTATTTACAACATTTTGTATTGTGCAGTGAGAAAACTGCACTTTTTCTGCAGTAGCTGGGATTTCATTTGAAGTCACTGTACTGCTAGGCATAGTTATGTTAATTACTTCATTTTTATTAATGGAGTTAAGTATCTTATTAGATATTTCCACTTTGCTTTGCACAGAGTTGTCTATGTAGCCTTCAGCAACAGTTGTCGACTTCCACCCCCCATGTCGCTTTAAGGTGGTTATGTCTGCCCCAGAATCTATAACTAAAGTCGCAGATGTTCTGCGAAAGCAGTGCCCGGTGTACAGTTGGGGATTGGGGAGTTCTAAACATGTCGCTATTGTCTTGCCCAGTGATCCAAACTTGTTTATACCTACTTTTTGGTTAAAGCATTTACCTCCGATGTATTGTACAAAAAAAATTGGAATTTGACAGGGTTTTGGGCGTAGTTCAATGTATTTTTTACAAATTTCTGTATAATTTCCTGTTACGGTAAAAGTACGATCCGTTTTATTTTTGGTGTTACGAACAGTTATTACTATGGTATTTTCAAAAATTTTGACATCCTTATATTTCATGTTGTATAATTCTTGTCTGCGGCATGCCCCCATAATGCCAAATATTAGTGCAACCTGAAACAATTAGAGACACAGTAACATTAGAATGAGTAAATTCCAACAGAAAATCAACAACGGAATGCATCTGAAACATATTTTAAGCTAATTTTAACCCTTAATGTGCTAAAAATCTGGGAGCGGGCAGCTGTCACAAATTAATATCAATCTTAATTATTTATTCCACAAAATGTGTAGTGCCCTTAAGGAGCAAAAATGTAATGTTTTAGTAATTCACTACTCACTTTTTGCATCAGATACAGTTTGTCAGGTGCTTCATTTAAAAATTTCTTGATTTCTTCAGGTAGGAATGTTTTTGATTTCTTTCCTGTATATCCTTCTGATTTGCGTTTGAGAAATGCAATCAGTTTGCAGTATTTTGAAATGTCCACTTCATGTTTGATATTCAATGTACTTTTAAGCATTGAATATATGGTCCACAAAGTACAGGGCTTAAACTTAGTGGATATTTCTTGGAAATATACCAATAGCACGTTTTCAAAGAATGATGTTGCTTTTTTCAAGGTTTTCCAATCCATGAAATCTTTGTAGGATTTTTCGTATTGTTTCCGCGACTTTTCCGGCAGCAAATTGTCGGCAACTGTTGTTGCGGCGTCCCTGATATCAGGCGGTGTCTCGCACATTTCCACGTCATTTTCAGAACTCATGCTCACGACGCTATCCACTGCAATTCACTCTCACAAGTCTCACAAAACTTTATTTTCCGTTTTCCGTAAACAAAAAACAAAACACTGGAAACAAATGACTGACGTTTGTAGTTTTTAAAATCCATAAACAATCTAGACTCGAGTTCTCAAATCGATTGTTATAATTTCAGCATCGAATGAAATGTATGGGAATGGAACATAAATTACTAATCGACTAATTCGATAATCGAAAAAACCTACTAATTTTTACTTTTTAAGAAGACGTTCGAAAATTGAACGTAATTAAGGTATCGGTTACCGATATTAAAATGTAAACATTAAGATGCAGCTACAGATACTCATATCTAAATATAGGGCGTTTGCTCATCGATCCTGACCATAAAATAGAGATATTAGGGTATGGATGTAGATAAACCATATTTGTTTAAATAGAAGTCCACCTATGTAAAATTATGATTCTTAACTCATTCTATAGCCGCAAAAATATATCCGCATTTTGGAGAGTGTTTAAACAAATATAGGTATTTATATCTACTGAGAAAAAAACTAAATGTTTGTTTTGTCACACTGGTCAGAATGATATAGATATCTTCCACGACACTCTACCTAAATTAAAATCTAAACTGACTACTTAATTAATAAGAAAACCCAATTTGTAATGTATTGTATAGTACCTATCGTATTGTGTATGCTGTTTTAAATTTTATAAGATTTCTTATTCTGTTGACGTGTCTAATAATTAAATAAATAAAATTCACATTACAAACTTATGGAAAAGTCATTTACAAAGGCAAGCTTATTCATATCAGTGACAGGTAGACCCTTGCGCAGAAATACCGCTCATATTTACTACCGCAATTAATTCATGATAATTATCATCTGATATTTTAAATTTAAAGACCTGTCAATTTATTTATTAAACTGAATAATAACATCACAACCAATGAAAAAAAAAACATCAAAATATTGGCTATGTGTATACTCTCTTTTATTTTATTCCCAAATACACATTATAGGTCGCCTGCGCTTAAAAGTATGCAACCTGTATAGGCAGGATTCACTTGATATGTATACATACTTTTGGGCAAACGCGACTGTACGTCTTCAGCATGTCGCATCTGAGCGCAAAGATTTTTATCTATGACAACTGAAACGCTCTCGTCAAGAGGTCGGACACATATTTTGTTCGAGCTAGCGTCTCTAGTATTTATACATTATTACTCAAAGGCCTAGATAGGCTAGGCCGTGATGCCGTATTACTCGACGCGGGACACAATTATTATTCAGAAACGATTAGATGAGTATTTTGTGTCCAAATATTGAAATTACTTTCATTGATACTAATCTAACAATTGATTTCACTCTCTGGGTCTCTCGTTCTTAGAGCAGCCTTAAAGAAATACGAACAACTGACTTTCATTCACGCTGATTTAAAAACGCCATTTTAAATCATTAATTGAGCAACCGACAATCTGACTGTTAGAACTAAAATGTAATATACGAGTGAATCATTTTTAAACTTATCGTCATTATGGAAGGCTGTAATGTTGCATCATCTTTAAGAAGCCACCTACAGGACGCGAATCAAGGAAATCACATTCACAGTTCATAAAGCAAATAGAGACACATGTCATTATAAGGGAGGGAGTTAGCCGGCAGAACAATGGCGACACCATCGCAATGTCATTGCGAAGTCATTGTGACGCGGCCGCTAATCGCTGTGACTCACCTAATATGATACTTATTTCAAACTATCGCTATTCGAATACAGAACTTCCTTGCAAAGGAATAAAGCGGAAAATGTACATTGAGTTACAAAAACCCTTAAGCCAGCGAGGGTGGCGGCCACCGGAGCATGTCAAACTCGACTAATGACCGCGCGCGGCTCCGCACAATGTCATTTATTTCATGGCCGTCAGTAAGTGCCAACTACAATGATGTATTGTCTCTGAAGGAAAGAAGGATAATGTCTGACATTCGACATTGACGGCTGGGAATCCACCAACCAAAAGTTTATTGTACTATTCTGGAGTAACACTGTAATTAAACTCTTAATTACTCATAAATGATAAATAAGAGACAGGCATGATCATGGCTTTTAAGCTACTCTATAACAAGTCTCGACATATGTCGGAGGGGAGTGATGAAAGAGTACGTTTTGCCAAATGAGATTAACCGACTGCAGACCTCAAAGAATCCGACAGTGAGTCCACCCTCCCCCGTGCCTGCATGTCACACTCGCGGCATAACAAATATCCCAAGACAATAGTCCGCGTGATATCCCTCTCAGTACTGCGCAGCTCGCGGCTACAGGGGACTGTAATTGAGTAAAGTAATACGATAACCGACACATACACACACACACACAGATATTTATAGCATTAGGTACTTCGTGGTTTGAAAGCTGATTAATTTTTTGGTAATATTTTCAAATGTTTTCATCTGTCATCGCTTATCTGTGATCTTCACCTTGTTTTGGCAAGTGTCTCCATAGGCGCGGGCTGTAGCGTGTAGTGTCTCATCATTAGCACTCAAGGTGACCTGACACAAGCCATGACGATGCCATTTTTGTCACAATAAATCCTGCAGGTAATTTACGATGCAGCTGTTATGAAGAAGTAAGTAGATAAGATAATAAACTAAGATATAGTAAGAATGATAATAAATTCTACGAGTTCGTTTGGAAAACTAAAAACATTCGACAGAAATATGATGTTAAAACTTGAAATGGTAGTTGTTAAATGTGTTTTCGATAGTCGTAAGTGTTCTCAATAGAACGAGTGCGTTGTCTATGCGAAGCAAACAACTCTTTGGGTTGTTTACGACGTCTGTCTGTATCTCACTTGTGAAGTGCGCGAGTGTGAACCTCCCACAACATCCGATATTTGTTTACAGCGAGAGATCTTGCAAATGAATTTTGTATTGTAACAAAAGAGTGAATACAAGATGTTGAACCTTTTATATATGCAAATAATAAACTTTCCATGATGGGTGATTTCAGATAGGTAAATAGTTCAAGCAATTTATTGTGCCCTAGACTTTTTCTCTGAAACTTATCAAGGTGATAATTCTCATTATTCTCATCTTGATATAAAATTTATTAGTTATTTAAATTATGAGGAATAATTTGATGATATAAAGTTATTTCTTATTATTTCAAGCCAAAGAGCCAAGTAACCCAGTAACGTTCTAATTTACCTAAATAGTAAGGCTTTAAAATTCTTGTTGTTATATTTATTTTCAGTTAAAATTGTTGGCTAGGAAAGGCTCTTGGCTGGAATCTCGAGATAGCATCTCAGTGTGAGGCCACTTCCTCGCGGGTATTCCGAGCGAGTCTCTTCGCAGTCGCCGCACTTCCGGTGCCCCGCCCCCCCGCACATATGTCACCCCGCCCTGCCCCGCCCCGCGGCCCACCCCGCACTCTCTCAACAACAGGAAGCAAGCAGCACAACCAGTCGAGTGCCCGAATTGTAGGGAAATATACACGAATACTATTAATATAATCTGTACAGAAATATTCGCAAAAACTCTGTCTTAACAATAAAATATATAACAACTCATCTACATTAAACTATATGTGGAATTCATATAATCAGAAAACCAGGGACAGTAGAACACCAATCGAATGGCTTACAACTTTCTTTCAACGTCCTTTGTTTCCCAGGTGAAGCGTCTATGTTCGAGACCCGCCGTCGCCGACCGCATATGACGTTTTGGTGATGTTAGACTTGTCTTTAACCCTATGGTGGTTCGATTGTTTGCTGACTAAACTTGTGGACATTGCAAATGGCAGGAAGGCTGAAAACTTTCGTCCGCGTTTAACTTTCATGTCTCTCACACGTCTTTCAGGTCGTCATGTCTTTCACGTCACGTCAAACAATGCAAATAGACTGTTGGAAAAATATCGCCTTCACTTATTTCAGCTCAAAAAGATGCCAAAGAAATTCTCAGTGAAATCCGATGTCCATTATTTTACAATCAGCAAATAAACTCGTAGCAGGGTATCGCTACGTCGTAGCACTCGTTACGAACTGCTTACCCAAGTTGCTTAGTAAGTGTAAATAATAAACTCCCCGTTCAACTTATGATCTAGGCACTAACATATACTTTTTTAATTCTGGGGTAAGGTTATTTGTTATAATATAAATCAATGGGGAATCCATTATTTCATCGGAACGTTTAAATTCATCGAGTTGCAGCAATTCGCCGCGATTGCAAATCAGCGGACTGATCCAAACCGAAACCGAGCCTGCATCCACCACACACCACGATGCAATGTGAACTCGAAATAATGCTTATTATGACAGGAATAGAGTCTGAATTGCATCGTGCGGGAGCATCGTGAAGGATGCTCAACTTTGCTCATTACAAGCAGTTTAAGGGAACTATGCCTCCTTCCCGGAGGATTACATCGATCTAGCGGTCGACGACCCCGCGGCGGTTTCGTCGTTTTTCTGCACCTCTATTTTAAAAGATTGTCTGTACATCGTTTCAGAGCATACACATGGGATATCACTACTTCTTAATCCTTTAGCAAATGAGGGTTGCACTGTAACATAAAATAAAAAGCCTTTTTTGATGACATCGCCGACAGTGGGAGAAGAAAGGAGAAAGAACTCCCACATATTGACTTTTAGATCACTTTTAAAAATTGGTTGTGCTTAACTAATACAGATATTGCAATATTAATTATAATAATGAATAACCAGGAATACATTATTACAAAATTATAAACCTCAAGGTCTGTGTTGAGCCAGATTAACCCCATACAGTCCCATAATTTAAGTAGTCTTGAACATTGTAATATCCCTTTTTCGACAAAGTCGCTTTAACATGCTTTCTAAATTGCTCAAAAGGCAATTTCAAAATCTCCAGAGGTATCTTATTGTAGTAGAGAATGCACTGACCCTTGTAGGAATTGCTAATCTTCGCGTCTAAACCGGGGAGCAACTAGTTTGTGATTATTTCTTAGGTTAACATTATAGCTATCGCTAAAATTGGAAAATGTTGTAAGGTTCTTTTGTACATATATTATATTCTCGAAAATATATTGACTAGCTACAGTTAGTTTGTCAATTTCTTTAAAAAGCTCTCTTAGAGCTTTTTAAATTATAAATTGCTCGAATAGTTGTTATATAAGTATAAGTTGAATAAATTACTCTTTGTTGTAAAATAAAAATAGTTTGAATATCCGCTGCTTTCCCCCACACTGAGATACCAAAAGACATGACACTATGAAAGTAACTAAAATATACTAGCCTAGATGTAGCCGCATCCATGTTTTTTCTGATCTGACCGGACGAGGGCAGGTAATACTCTTCGGCTGAAAAACCTGGTGTTAGTAGCAATGAACGCGTCGCTGCTGAGTGATGACACCAGCTCCAAGTCCACCGCCTTCGTACCTAGGCAGACAAACACACACAGATAAGCTTTTAGTTGATTTATCGTTTCATAGTAAACTACTTTTGCCTGGCCTTTGGCCTGCGAAATCAGTCGCTACCCTGGAGAATACTCGTACCGCTGTGACTGTTGGCGGGCAAGTAAAATCAAAATCAAAATCAAAAATCATTTATTTCCATAGGATGTTGTTACATCACTTAGATCCGTCATTACATTTTTTTGGGTGAGTTTACTAACCCAATGGCGGAATCTGTGGAGAAGAGCTCACCGAAGAAACTCCACAGTCGTCGCATCTTTTGCGTTTCCTTTTTTAAATAAAATATTGTCAAATTACAAAATGAATGCTAATTATATATCGAAACAGCCTGTTACTCAAACAATCTATTCCCATGGACATCTGTACTCTAAGTAATCAGATATCCTGTAGTAACCTTTTTTATACAATTTCTGTTTTATTATTATTTTAAACTTGTCTAAAGGTAAGTTTTTAATATCAGTAGGGACCTTATTGTAATAGCGTATACAATTGCCTTTAAAAGAATTACTAATTTTATGTAGTCGGCTTACATAAGCAACCAACTTGTCTTTATTTCTAGTATTAAAATTGTGTATATCACTGTACTTCTGAAAATTAGTTATATTTATTTTTACATACACAAGATTGTCATAGATATATTGAGACACAAATGTCAGAATATTGATTTCTTTAAACTTTTCCCTCAGTGACACTCTAGGCCCTAATCTATAAATTGCACGAACAGCCCGTTTCTGCAGAATAAATATACTATTAGCATTCGCAGCGTGACCCCACAATAAAATACCATAGGTCATTAGACTATGAAAGTAACTAAAGTAGACTAGTCTAGCGGTGTCTACGTCGGTAAGAGCTCTAATTTTTTTAACTGCGAACGCTGCCGAACTCAGTCTGTTCGACAATTTATTTATATGAGGATCCCATTGTAGTTTGGCGTCTAAAGTAATGCCCAAAAAGACAGTCGACTGCACAAGGTCCAATCTCTGTCCTTTTATAAATATGTCTGTAGTTACCGGGTTCACATTAGGTAACACGAATTTAATACATTTAGTTTTCTTTTCATTAAGTAATAAATTGTTAACAGTAAACCAGTTCACTATACTAGAGATAGCATTGTTTACCTCGTCATAATTTGATTGCTGTCTTTTAACTTTAAATATCAAAGAAGTATCATCGGCAAACAATACTAACCCATGTTTTGCTTTAACAAGGTAAGGTAAATCATTAATATATACTAAAAACAAGAAAGGACCAAGAATTGAACCTTGCGGTACGCCCATACTTATTGAAGACCCAGGTGATCTTTTCCCATTAACATCGACCATCTGAACCCTATCTGTTAGATATGACTCCAGAAGGCCAAGTGCCTGATCTTTTACACCATAATGGCGTAACTTCCTGACAAGAGTGTCATGATGGACGCAATCAAAAGCCTTGGATAGATCGCAGAAGACACCTATTGCATCCATTGCGTCTTCCCAGGCATCAAAAATATTGTCGATTAGTTCAACACCAGCATCGGCTGTTGAACGACCCTTTGTGAAACCAAACTGAGCAATATGAATTAAATTATTGAGATAAAAATGACTTTGCAATTGATTAAGTATGAGTTTTTCAAATATTTTGCTAAGCGTTGGTAGTATCGATATGGGTCTATAATTGGTGGGGTCTGATGTACTACTAGCTTTGAATAAAGGTATAACTTTACTTAGTTTCATCAAGTCAGGAAACACACCACTATCTATACATTGATTAAATATACAACAAAGGTGAGGTTCAATACAATCTACAATGGAACTAATAATTTTTACTGATAGACCATGGGCGTCAGCTGTCTTTTTCATTTCCAGGGATTTAAACGCTTTTACAATGTCTTCATTATTTACGTGCCTAAATTTAAAATCTGTTTTACATTCCTCAAAGTTTTGTTTAAGTATAGATTCAGCAGCAGCGGGAGATGAATTTAAAGACTTGGTTGTTGAAACTGGAATGTCCGTAAAGAAATTTTCGAAAGCTTTTGCTACTTCTAGGTCTGTACTTAGCAATTGATTATCTATCTTAAGCTTGAAGTTATTATGTGTAGCTTTGGCCTTTCCAGTCTCTCTGTTTATAATTTGCCAAGTCGTTTTCATTACATTGCTACTAGATTCAATTTTGTTTTTAATGAAATTAGATTTAGCTACGGCACAAACGCGTTTAAACATTTTTGAATAACTACGAACATAATCTAGAAAGGCCGTATTTTTGTTATATGATTTCTCTTCATAGAGTTCATATAATCTTCGTCTGCTCCTATGAATTCCAACTGTCGCCCAATCACTAAACAAAGCTTTGTTATTAACTTTTATAGTTTTTGATTTAAATACCATATCATATTCATTTTTGACAAGGTTAAATACTGAGTTGTACAACAAATTTGGATCGTCACTGTATGGTATTTCCCATAGTTTATCTAAAATATTATTCCTGTAGTGTTCAAGCCGAGTGTCACTAACGGGCACACATGTAATATCCTCTTTTTGGTCCTTTTTTATTTTAATATTGAATATACCTATCAGACCAGAGTGATCAGAGGTTAATTTATTGATGACCGATTTGAAAATGGGCGTAATGTTAGTAAATATATTGTCAATGCAGGTAGCAGATGTTGCAGTAATTCTAGTAGGCTCCAAAAACAGATAGTTCATGTTGTGACATAAAAATAAAGATTTTAATCTAGTACAAATATTATTATCCTCTAACAGATTAACATTAAAATCACCACAAATTATAAAAAAATTGTTTTTATCGCTGATTTTAATCAACACTTCATCCATTTTCTTTTCGAATAAATCAAAGGATGAATCTGGTGGTCTGTATACGCTCATTACAATAAGTTGTTCAAGTTCAATACAGGCTATTTCCATGGTACGCTCAACAGACAGGCTCACTATGTCAACTCGTTCCTTATATTTAAAACTATTATTTACAAGTATTAAGGAGCCACCGCGATCAGCTGTTTTTCTGTTGAACGAACTAGCAACGTGGTGGTTATTAAAGTTGAACATGAACTGATAACTCTTTAAAAAGTGCTCTGTTATACATAAAATATCAATATTATTACAGTTCATGAATAACTCAATTTCCAGTTCTTTACTTAACATGCCCTGTATATTTTGATGAACCACATTTAAAATATTCTTACTTTTACATTTTTCATTACTAGTAACTTGATTTAATGGGCAAGATGAAGGTATATTTATACAAATATTAATATTACTGCCAGAGTTACTCTCTGTTGTCCTATGGGTTAATTTAAAGAGCTTGGAACAGATTCCAAGGAGTACATGTCATTATTATTACACTGCTCAATAGAAGCAGGCGTTTCATTAGTCAAAAACTTGACTGAGTTCAAAATAAAATAAGATAGTGACTGTGCTATCTGTTTTGTATAAAACCTAGATAGGTAATACCTATCCTTAGTCAAATAAAAATATTTTCCAATACAAATATTGGTGTCTATGAAATGAAATTTTTCAGTATGACGACATGTCAATGTGTGTATAAATGTATTATAATCATGTCTTATATGATTTTCATGTTGTGACAAAGATTGGCTGAAGGGAAACGCAAACAAGATTATTCTATCTACATTTTGTAAAGAATTTAATTTAAAAAAGTATTTAGTAATTAGTTTTTTAGATACATTTTCCCTTCTACCAATTAAAATAATTAGGGTGGTTGGTTCTAAAAACTGCGATGACAACACTTTGTTTAATATTTGTGAATATGTGGCGCCAGGCATACAGTTATTTAATATTGCCTGGCCCACGCGCTGACTAAGTTGTAAACCCATATTTTTTCCAAGTTCATCGCTGTACATTATAAACCTATCCTTTGTCCGAGAGAAGGAGGCGTTATTTATAACACTATTAGTACTCAAGTCGACTGACGGCGGCGCCTGGGTCAGTATCAGCTGTTCGGCCGGCTGCTCGGCGGGACACACGGTCGGCACGGAACAGTCCGCTGGAGCTTGTTTACAATCACAGATGTGATTGTCGGTCAAAGATATGAAAGTGTCATAATTATACTTACACGTCTCCAACAAACTATTCATAGCCGACACATGTTCCTTAATTTCGTATTGTGCTGACTTTAGAAGTTAGCCATGAACGGTGCATGAGTTGAAGCGGTGAACCTGAGACATGACAAACAGTGATTAATGACTCGTGAGATTTGACGTTTTATAGAAGGCACCCAGTACTGTCTTCTTAGAATACCTATAAGTGCCGTTGTTGCAGCGTGACAATATATCTTATAGTAAAATGAGTGATCATCAATTAAGTCCACCTGTGATGCTTGTATATGAGATAGGGGTGCCTCGCTCCGAGTGACAGCTGCAACTTTCGTAATCAGCCTCCAACTCGGTTAAAATTTTGGTCGTCAATGTATAAAATTAAGATCCAATATTGTTACAAAAAATCATGCAAATAAACTTATTTGATTTGAAGGTGCTGAGCTTTGAAGGTTACAGACCAATTTTCCCCTTTTAATTAAAATTAATTCATTATTGTATGCGTCATACTGTTTTATTCCGATCTAATAACTCGTGGCTGCGCGAGTTTCTTCTCAAGTGAGCGTGCCTCGTAATGTTCGTTTTGCCTCACGCATGGTGACATTCATACAAAATTTTAATACATAGGCAGTAACATTGATAAGCTTACTGAATGAGCTGACACGTGACAACAGCGCATCCTCCCAAGACTCCTCTTGAACCACGATGTTTACCCGACCCACTTGAACCCTGTCAGGTCGTGTGGCATGGTAACAGGCAGGGTCGGCCACTGGGTCTCCTCCTGTTGTAACCATTGCGGTGACTACCAAATCTAATTATGGATAAGATCGTGAGCTGACATACTGTAACAACCCCCCCCCCTCTGGTATTTAATAATATGACTAAACCCTACGAGTTAACCGAACGATTCTATGAAAAGTAAATTTAAAGATATAACCAACTAACCATTGATTTAATGTCAGACGGAATTAAACCCTTACGTATTTTTATTGGAAAATTTCTCCAATTCGAAAGATTCTAATACCAACGATTGCGAGTATCTTATTTAGATGATTTGGACAAAGTAGTGGGTGATCGTGTATGGCTAGGACTGCAGACGTTGTGCTAGTAATAACCTAAAGTTCTTTTTAGAGTGGTTTTGGTTAAACAGTATCATAATGAGGTTCCCCAGCCAGTGATGAATATAAGTGACATAAAAATATTGATAAGCATCGAGTCCGTGTTTATTAGAATAAATTCCAAGTAAATAACCATTTAAAAGACATTTCGATTACATGTGTTTATAAAGTAGGGTTTGTGTTAAAGCTCACGGCCAGAAGGGACGCGGGCCCTAGGGAAGGGCCCCACGACCCCTCCCAACACCAGTGGAGTAACAGATATTTTAAATATAAATTAGTTTTAAGACTTGTAAATTCAGCGTAACTACTTAGGTCACTAGATTGATAATTAAGCGTGTGTTTAGGTTTGATTCTAATGGACTTCAGGCCATCCACAGGCATTCTACAGTGAAGTAAATTTCACTCTAAGCAGAGGCGATGAGCGTCCCTGAATGATGCGACCAGGGTCTGTACTACAATGTCAAATCAATCCGAATCGTCCAAATCCATCTTTTAATCGGGGTATGCGAGTTGTTCTCCAGTCCATGAGTAAGAAGAAGTCTAGGCACTATGTGCTTATGACAAAGGTATGAACCAGATAGTACTCAAAGCAGTGACAGCCTTTGGAAAGCACAAGTTCGTTCGAATTCCAATGCAGTAAGAATGATCGACCTTCTGAATCGGAGGCGTTTCAGAAGGGGAGAATGACTGCTAATAAACCTTAGGCCGTATAGAATCGAGTGGAGTGTTCTTAGAGTAATGTCAGCTTCTTGATGAGTAAATTTGTATGTGCGTGTTTTGTGAATGACCAAGTAACCACGTTAATTTACATGCTATATGGAATTAGAATATGTTTGTTATTTAATGTAAAGTTAGGTAGGCCAAGCAACATGATAGACGGTCAAGATAAGAAAGATCAAAACAGCCACAGTCAAAAGATATTTAGTTTGTTAGATAGTTTTATAAGTATTAAGGTATTTCAAGAGTGAGAAGGAAATAACGTAATTATTTGTAGTCATACGAATTTCAGATCCTTGTTTTGTTACATAAACCTAAATAATTGTGTATAGTCTCCCTACCTACATAACCTCAATTACGTAATTTAATCATTTAGCTAAAAGACAAACAAGAATAAGATCAGAAAAAGAAAGCCTGGTAATTTAAAATTATGCGCAAAATGCATTTAAAGTAAATCACGGGGACGAATTAATTGAAAACTCATCAAATTGACGAATCCGAATACCGCAAAATAAAACCAGCGGCATGAACGCAAAACAAAACCTAAAATCACAAGCCTTAGAACTATAAATAATCTTTCTCGTCGATGACTTGCGCATAATCGCTTCGGCAGCCGGAAGTCTAGGACCTAGGTCGCTTAGGTCTCCCTCTATCTATTCCCGGGACATCGGAGGCCACAGCAGGAAATAACACGCAGCATCGCCACACCCCAGCCTCCATCTCCCC
This sequence comes from Argyresthia goedartella, assembly GCA_949825045.1. Classification (NCBI taxonomy): domain Eukaryota; kingdom Metazoa; phylum Arthropoda; class Insecta; order Lepidoptera; family Argyresthiidae; genus Argyresthia; species Argyresthia goedartella. Next base: position 31,132,527 of record OX463826.1, on the reverse strand, counting down.
TCTCTGAAAATACAATCTGAATCTTAACTCACACTTCACTCGACGACCAGCAACAAAAAGCCCCCTTTTATCTCGACCCATCACTTTTATATTTTCTATTCCCACCAAAACTTCCTACTCCAGGCATGCTCGCCAAACTACAATGTAAAACTCCGCGAGTAATTCTGATTGGTTCGTTTCATTTTCTTTCGAAACTCAGCGCTCTGATTGGTTACTGGTCTACACCGTATACACACTTTATATTTTAGATCATACAGTTCAACTAGAAATAGACTTTATAACATCATAAAATAATCTAAATAAAATAATACTCATTTGATTTCTATATAAAACATCTTATTGCAATTATAGTGAATAAAGTTCTACCTTGAGTTAAACCATCTGGAATTTAAAGGCGATCGACTGCCATCTGTGTCTCCATCATTGAACTAACTACGCATTTGTTTGACCTACCAAACTATATCGTAACTAAACACCCTTATGTATGAGTTTCGATTGAATGAGCCATGGTAAATGCGACATTTCAAAACAACATCACAAATGTGTAAAATGATCATTATTCGATATCCACTGAAAGCAACGGTGAAGTTAAACCATGTTCATTTAATGATTCATAATTTATTTCATAGCTCTTAAAGTTTATCCACATTTTGGAAAATGTTTAAACAAATATATTTCTACCTACTGAGAAATAAACCAAATGTTCGTTTCGTCACAATACCTCCGAACGTGACGTCTGCCGGTTTGCTTTCTGATCTGATATGGCACCACTTGTTGACGCGCTTGGACTGTTGAATGTCCTGACCCTGTTACATTCGAATGTTTGAAGTAGATGCGGTATCTTCAGCCACGATAGAACTATGGTACTATCTGAGTACGCGTTGATGCTGTCCAGGTTAAAAAAACCGTCATAAGACTCTGCCACATAGTCGAATAGTTTAAAAACTAGTTGCGCTGTGCTCAATTCTAGCTTCGGTATGGTTTGCTTCACCTTCTTTGGCGCTACGCGAGATTAAGCAATAAGTAGCTATACCTTGACATTGCCCGTGGCATCCTGGGTTCTCGTGTAGATACCCGCTGCAGTATCCAGTTTGGACGCGTCTCAAAAGCCGTGAAGTGAATATGATGCCATTCCAGGTAATGTACCAGGTAAGATACCTTGGGATCTGTAAACGGGACCGATGATTAATGTCGTGCATGAGCTCATCTATCGTGTTAGCTGATTTTCACTGGTGGGCTGGTCCCAGCTGACTCCGTCAGACAACAGTGACAGAAGGAAGTAAGTAAAAGTAAGTAAGTAAATCGTTTATTTCCTTTACAAATATTTTTACAAAATTTTGGTACTTATTCGCTATAATATAACTAATGGATTATTAATATTTGTAAAAGCTGGAGCTTAAAATAGGATAACCTGTATTTTAGGACTCCAGGCCTCCATTTACACAAATTATGGTTAGATTATGACATATGGTCGCAACTGTTTAATGAGAGAGAAATTTCGGCAACATCAATTGTCTTACAGATTTCCTTGAGCTGGAGCAATAATTGCACCCTACACTGGCCACGTGAGAGGTGCAATATGTCCAGGTCTGCGAAGTGAGTGTTGTAGGTTCGGGAGGCGGCACCTAAGAGAATTGGCCACGTAGTTATTGTGGGCGAAGGGTACATGGAGGAGTGTAGAGTGTTGGGTTCGAGTAGAAGGTGCCCTAAGTCGTAGCAGCTCGTTACCCAGCTCGGGGCAGTCAACATCGCCATATACGCTGTGGAGAAGCTGCATGTCCAAGACATTACGCCGGTCCTAGAGGCTGTAGAGGCTGTGGTGGTTACACGATGCAGTGTAGTCATCGTTCACAAAATTGCCGCGAAAATTTAGATGTCTAATAAATTTGGTCTGTATAAGTTCAATAATGTCCTTGTGCACTGCATGCTGCGGGTTCCAGGCAGTATTGCAGTTCTCAAGGACACTTCGAACAAGGTTCGCCAAGGTTCCAATAGGCTTTTTAGTGATGGTAGCTTTGTGGTCTTTAAATGTTAACTTGGAATCCAGCAGGACACCCAGATCTCTCACGGAGTTTACCTTCTGGATTAGGGTGTTGTTGAATATGTAAGTGTGGACGATTGGCTTAGTACGCCTTGTGAAGGAGATGGCATTGCATTTAGCTTCATTAACGTTTATCATGTTGATATCGTAATAGACTGACAATCGATTCAAATCCTCCTGCGAGCTGATGCAGTTTTGTGAGGATTTAATATTCATGAAGACTTTTTTGTCGTCAGCATACAATAGAAAAATCGTGTGTTTAAAATCGTGTCCGATATCATAAAGGTATGCAACGTAAAGTAAAGGGCCCAAGATAGAGCCTTGGAGAACGCCGTATGGTAGGCAAATACGGTCAGATCTACTCTCTCCGATCACAACTGCCTGACTTTTTTTATTAACATATAATTCGGTCCAGCTAAGCAGATCCCCCTGTATTCCGAGTCTTTCTAGTTTGCGAATCAGTATGACGTGGTCCACCCTATCAAAAACTTTCTCAAAGTCAGTATAGACCGCGTCTACCTGACCTCTGCTGTCCATATCTCTTAAAGCCTCATTCACAAACAAAACCAGGTTGCTTGCTGTAGATTTCGAACGTACAAAGCCATGCTGTTCACTACCCAGGCAACATTTACCTTCTGAATAACGTCTGAATAAAAGCTGTCCGCGGCGCTCTAAGCAAACGAAATGTCTGAGTAAGTTCTGGGACAGCGCCTACTCAGACGTTATTCAGACAATTTGGGCACAAAAATGTGGCCTTAGTTCTGAATAGAAGCTGAGTAAAATCTGAATAGCAGCAATGTAGATGTCCACTATCTGAATAACTTCTGAATAAAAGTGGTTTTCGGTGTTAGACAGACGTTATTCAGACATTATTCAGACAATGACTGTCATCACTATGCTACTCCGCAAACTTAGACAGACACGCACACGCGTGTTGATTTGATATCGTTTCCTGTGAGTGATTGTTTATTGTTCCAACGAGTGCCAACGAGCTCCAAACAGATTATTCTTGGTAAGTATGTATGTTTATTGTATTTACATTTTGAGATCATTGTACAAGTAAAATATTAGTGCGCGTGGAAGTTTATCGTGAACATGAGTAACTTACTTCGATTTATGTCATGCGCCGCTTGAATTATGAAGGATTATGATTGTAAACATAATATTATACTCTAATGAAGCTCGCGTGACATAAATGTCTATCAACCCAAGTGCTGTTTTTTGTACACGAAAAGTATGACGTAGGTATGAAAGTACATAATAATGTTTTTTTGTGATTTCATGCGTTTTGTCATCAAATAAATCTTACAATAAAGCATAGAAATAATATAGTATTTGTTAAAAATGGCGATACTTTCCAGTCTGATTAAGCGATACCTTCACGCCAGTTATACAGCTTAGTTCTTAATAAAAGTCACGTGTGTACACTTATTCAGCTATTAGCTGGGAAAGACTATTCTGACAGCACATATTGCTGTGTACTATTTGAGTAGAGTATCACAGATTCCACAGTAACCAGCTTATTAGGGTTCCATCTTAGAAGTCAAAACAAAAACGTAAAACACGAACACTTACATACAGGCACATACATTGCTTCTGGCCCCAAACTAGGATACCTTGTGTCGTGGGAACCAGAAACTGCGATATCACAAACAAGTTTACAAACAAACCCAAGACCTGGGTTTTTATAAACTTGTTTGTGAATATGTATGTAGGCATATTTATTTTTTCTATCAACGTATGTAAGATATTTACGTCTACCTTTATTTACAGGACAATGCCGTTTAAAATTGTTTCAACGCGTCGCAAGGGTAAAACGGAACTGTGCATAGTACCCTCTAGTTGGGAAACTAATAGTAAGCTGCGATGGCCAAAGCATAACGCGGAGGTGTTAAGCAAAAATGACATAGTTGTACCTGGGGAAGATGGCTGGCTAACCATGGACTGTAAATTAAAGAGGACGTTTTTAAACAACTATAATGAAGCGGAAGATGAATTGGCAAAAATGCTTCATAAAACGGATACTGATGATACGGACGTGGAAATCTCAAGACAGCACCGTCAACGTTTGAATAATTCTATTGAGATGGAGAGTCCAGATTATAACTCTATAGTTGAAACACTGGTACGTACTTATTACAAAACCTCTACATACAAACATAATTACAGTACTACATGGATGTTTTGGCACTTAGATGACATTGACAGGGTGGCGCTTCTGCGCTATTGATTGATTGATTGGATCAACCAAGTGACACTTCCAAGAAGGCCGCGTTAGTTTCGATATGGCCAAGTGCCAAAACATCCATGTAGGTAGCACTGTACTACCTACTAAATTATCCTAAACTTCCATTAACAAATTATTTCTTGTTCAGCATAATGGTTTGATAAAACAAACATTTAGTGTTAGAAAATCATGAATTAACTGTAATAAACTTCAGAATAAACTAAATAATGCAACTTGTAACAAAAACGAGGGAGTTATGCTCGCCTTTCTTATGTATAAAAATTGTTCTAGCATAGAAAACATTAATGTATAGTGGCAACACCACGTTGTCCTATGACATGTTCATTCCATGCTTGACCGGTAGATGGCGCTACCCGGACAGGTATGAAGGCATGGCATTGGATGGTTCAGTGAATAGTTTGTTGTCAAGCTGTATTCATGTAGTTTGACGCGAATTGTCTGTGGTTCGTGAAAATCTAGCTTCGTGCGTGCATCTTATCAATTTGCGATTGAATTATACAGGTAAAACGATGCAGCCCTATCAAGTTTGGACTCATTTGATTTGTCTAATGATCAAGACTTTGGTCTCGGACGGATGAGGCCCAAGGTTTAATGATGGAGTTCATCAATAGGCCCGTCCAGATAGAGCAAGGCATGTAGGTGAGGCATGTGGGTGTGGTCCAGACTGCGCGCATGTAGGTGAGACAGCGTCTGGACGTGTTGTGACGTGCCTCACGCGTATGCGGATTTGGCGATGCTCAAGGGCGCCTCAGCAGATTTGCTGCTCTGCTGGACGACACCCACATGCCTTGCTGCCTCGCTCTATCTGGACGAGCCTATTGAATAATTTATAGAATATAAAAAATATGTGGATAAAACTATTTTTTTTTATAGTTTAGATAAACTAAAAAAACACGCTTTAAATAAATAACTAATAAGTAAAAAAAATATTCTTATTATTATTAATTAATGGCATAGGTCCAGTTGGAAACTGTCCTAATATTTTGTTTACTTTAAACCAAAAGAACTACAAAAGCACTTACTTGTTTTGCAGATTAATCCAGGAACTACAATGGCGAGCCCCACGCCTACTCAAGCAGCAGGAAATACTTTGATATCTGACGAGGGCATCATTTATCAAATAGTCACCACCGATGATGGTTCTAGTAATGTAGATACTAGAAACCAGTCATATTTACAGCCGAACAGTGGGATAGAGCAAGTTCTCGAACAAGTCAAAAACTTATATGCGATTCAGAGTATTGTCATAAATAATCAGGAAACTATTATTGAATAAAATAAAGACAAAAAACAGCACTTGGGTTGATAGACATTTATGTCACGCGAGCTTCATTAGAGTATAATATTATGTTTACAATCATAATCCTTCATAATTCAAGCGGCGCATGACATAAATCGAAGTAAGTTACTCATGTTCACGATAAACTTCCACGCGCACTAATATTTTACTTGTACAATGATCTCAAAATGTAAATACAATAAACATACATACTTACCAAGAATAATCTGTTTGGAGCTCGTTGGCACTCGTTGGAACAATAAACAATCACTCACAGGAAACGATATCAAATCAACACGCGTGTGCGTGTCTGTCTAAGTTTGCGGAGTAGCATAGTGATGACAGTCATAGCAGCTATCTAGTCCAGAGGCATTTGCAAATCTTCAAGAAAAATATATCATTTTATGTTCAAAGCAAATAGGAAGCGGCCCATCAAGCAGTTACAGGCTGCTGGATGCCTTATTTGATAAAAAATTCTTAAGCAAATGTTCCTGGACTGGAGGCAGTAGGAATAATATTGAAGTAAAAGTAGGTTTTAAAGCATATAAAAACATACTAAATTTTTTCTTCTGCCTGATCAATGGATGGGACAGCACATTTACTGTACAGGACAACGAAAAATTTTTTAAAACTGTTTTGAGAAACGCGACTAAGAGAATGGCAATAAGGGACATGCGAGTGTCGAGCCAAAAGAAGCGAGTGAAGAAAAGTAATGCTGACCAGATCAATACATACAATAATGAAGAACAGCCACAAGAAGAAGATTCTCTGTGTTAGAATGGTAGTAGTAGGTAACTTAAAGTATTTTTGTACCTACCATGTGTCATTGTTCAAGACTGATTGTTAATTAGAAGGTTTCAAACTAAGCATTTATACACGGTTACTTTTTATCACCTAGGATGTTTTGGGGATTGATTGTACCCATGATTATGAACAACTTTCCTCAAGAAACATATGGTCGAAAATGAAAAAAAATATTGGGTCCAACATAGTAACACGAAAACAGCTGATATATGTAGGTAAATGTACTTAGGAAAAATTTTTTTTTTTATTTGCGACCATATGTTTCTTGGGGAAAGTTATTCATAATATGATGGGTACTACCAATCCCCAAAATATCCGTGGTGATAAAAAAATAAACGTTTTTACTAATTATTTTGAAGATTTTATCGCGTTATGTTTATATTGCTGATTTTAGCGTAAACGTTTAGTATCAATGTACCTTATGCCATTGTTCATGACTGATTCTTATTTAGAAGGTTTCAAACCAAGCATTTATATTCATATTTTGAGAATTTTATCCCGTTATGTTTGTAATGTTTAATGTTTAGTGTAAACTGGCCTGTCCAAGTAGACCGCTCGTTATACGCGCGTCACCATGATGCCATAGTTGTGGTCATGGCGTGCGCGTACTAATTTGGTCTAACTAAACATATGGTCGAAAATGAAAATAAAAATGGGTCCCACATAGTAACACGAAAACAGCTGATATAGGTAAATGTACTTAGGATTTTTTTTATTTTTTATTTGCGACCATATGTTTCTTGGGGAAAGTTATTCATAATATGATGGGTACTACCAATCCCCAAAATATCCGTGGTGATAAAAAAATAACCGTTTTTACTAATTATTTTGAAGATTTTATCGCGTTATGTTTATATTGCTGATTTTTTAGCGTAAACGCTTAGTATCAATGTACCTTATGCCATTGTTCATGACTGATTCTTATTTAGAAGGTTTCAAACCAAGCATTTATATTCATATTTTGAGAATTTTATCCCGTTATGTTTGTAATGTTTAATGTTTAGTGTAAGCTGGCCTGTCCATTGGACAGACTCCAAGTAGACCGCTCGTCATACGCGCGTCACCATGATGCCATAGTTGTGGTCATGGCGTGCGCGTACTAATTTGCCTTTGCCAGCAATATTGACATTTGCTGCGCGTCAGTTGACGATGGCGTGCGCATGTCGTGTGGCCTACGTGGACAGTAATTTGTTTCGTATTTTTGTACCTTATATGCCATTGTTCAAGACAGATTATTCATTATTATGTTTGAAACCAAGCAATTTTTATTTTGAGAATTATATCGCGTGTTATTTGTAACGTTGATTGTTGAGAGGACTTGAACCCAAGTCGACCTGAATAAATATTTCTTAGTACTAGAACAGTATTTTAACTAACGTTACATCTTACTGAAAACAACCTATTCATAAATCTACCACCCCGGGGGAAATGAAAGGTCCGCGACGAGTCTGGCGGCGCGGGGGCACAGAAGAGATAAGGGAACTCTGTTAACACTTCCGCGCGGTCGTTGGCGGAGGTATCCGCACTTTTTGGAATTTAATTAACATTATAACTACCTATATTGCATAAAAACTATGCAAGGGAACATGAAAATATATTTTTTAGTCATCAGCGATACGTAAACTGTCGATCCTGAGTCGGGCGTAACTTACATGCTGTACCTATATTAATAATATTTAGTCCATTAGATTTCCCACCGAGAGTCACGGGCTTTTACTCGGATAAGAGTTAGGTTGAACCATAAGTATAAAACCATTATGATTGACCTTCTAAATTAAAAGAACAGAAATTTGATGGCAGAAAAAAAAAATTACACATATAAATAATATTTATTATTTTTACCTTATTTTATAATGTATGAATCAAAGGAATACAATAAATATTTCCACTGTATATCGTACATGCAAATTTAAACTGAACATCGGAAAACTTAATTGCAACGATGTTGCGATTATTATAAGGGTAAGTGGTTCTGTACATTCTTATTTCCGAACGAAGAGTTGAGTTTTTTAATTCCACATGAATGTCTGAGTCCGAGTCATCTTCACTTGATGCAGAACCATTATAATATCCACTTACGGAACCCTCTTCTACAGATGGGTTTGAACGGACTTCACGCGTTACTTCCGAAGTACTCGAGGAACTTGGTTTTACGATTGTTTCATCAGCGATGACCACCTCATTATCAATTTCCCAGTTCACAATAGACTTTTTCATTTTTTTATACTCCCGTAAACATTTTCTGCGGATCCCACCCGTTCTTTTCCTATTTTTCCACTTCATTTTATCCATTTTCATCTAACCAAGTCCAACGCTTTTTAACCAGCCAATTGCTGTATAATAATAAAACTATCCTATATTTTATTTACATTACCCAGCACAACGCTGATTTAATTAACTATGATAACCATTAAAACAGTAGCTGAATAAATGTGAAATAGTGTACTATAATTCAGATTGTAGCTTCGGACAACCACCCTTAGTCAGCTATAAGCTAATTTTACAGCTTAATGTCGGTTGTAAGTCCCCTTATACAGCTTTAAAAATTCTGTAGTGCATAAAGCTTAATAACGACTGAATAAGGGTCCTTAAATTGCTGTTATTAAGCTTTAAGAATAAACATGATCTTTTATCAGACATTACCAAGCTTATTGCTGAATACAGATATACCATTGCTTTATACAGATTTAGACTGACTCCAGAGCTATTACTCAGACAATATACATATTTAAGCTGAGCATTGTGCCACAGTCGGATCTTTATTTTGCTTGGATGTTGCCTGGGTAGGGATATTGCGTAAGATATTGTCGTATATTTGTTCATGTACTACACGCTCCATGATCTTACTCAAAACGTTTAAATGGATATCAGCCTATAGTTCTCAACCGGTAACTTAGAACCTTTTTGGTGGACTGCCACAATGCGCGCGAACTTCCACAGATATGGAAAAGTACCCTTGTGAATCGATCTATTAAAAATCAGAGACACAGGTGCGGCAAGAGATCCAGCGCATCGAGATATAAGAAGTGGTGGAATCCCGTCACTGCTGGGGCCCTTACTATTATCAAGACTACGCAACAGTTTCAAGATATACTGCTCAGAAACGGTAATGCTAGTTACCTGCCATTCGCTGACATGAAGGTTCAGGCAGTTCAACATGTGGATATGAGCTGGCAGTTAACCTAAACATACTACTTAAAAATGAGTTGAAAGCGTCACAAGTTTCTTTTTAGACTTTAGTTTCCTAGAGCCATATATCATGTTATAAGGATAACCGGTACCATCGTTCCTTTTAGACTTCACCTATGACCATAGGAGCTTTTGGTTTTTCTTGATTCCGTTCTGTGCCAGTGTCATATAATTCTGGTAACACTCATCTTGCACAGTCTTACATCTACTTCGGAGAAGAGCAAATGCGTGATAGTCAACGGGGTTTTTGTGTTTTTTTCACGTTTTGTGACATTTGTCATTCTCCCTAATTATGTTTAAGAGGGAGCGACTGTACCACAACGGATACTGACGGGAACCGCAAGTAGTCAGTTTAGGCACAAATCTCCCAATAGCTTCCCTGATGTTTGCTGTTAGTATACCGATCGCATCATCAACTGAACCATTAACTAGAACCAACCAATTAATTGATTGGGTTTAATCAGATTCCTCGTACCTTGGTGAAAGTTTCATCAACCGAATCAATTTGATAAGGTAACTCGCAGTGCTCGTCCGGCAAATCAGCTAGCATTTACTGGCAGTTGAATGACCATTTTCTGAGTTCATAGCCTGCGGTTTGCATGCCCTGTATGAGTTCTATTTTAACTGCAGCGCCCCCTCTACGGAGTCTGCATCGGTAAGGTTATCATCAACGAATACATCCTTTTGAACCTTGCAAACAGGTCAGTTCGAATGCTCCGACTTCCAGTCCTCGGCGAGAAGTAAGAGCGTTCTGATTGCGATGAATGGACTTGACCGTCATCCATAGATATTCATATTGATTTTGTATACCTGTATTTCCTGTGACGAGTCTTTTCGCCACAGAATCAGTTTAAATTTCCTGTCGTCAGGATGTATCCACGTTTGACAAAACATCATCTTGATATCAGTTGTGAAAACAATTTGATTGTGCCTGAAATATAACAAAATATGGTTAATATCATTTTTAAATGGCGGGCCTGAATGGAGGCATTAATTTAATAAAGCGCTAGAGGTCATTGTTCCTGACCCATCAAACATGACGTGAATTTTGTCTGATCCTTCCCTAAAGATCCCATGATGAGGCATTAGGAAATGTTCAGTATCAAACTGAAAGGTAGACTTCGACACATGACCGAGAGTTTCATATTCACGCATGAATTCCTTATACTTTTGAGCGAAAACTAGGTTTTGTTTATCTTAGTTTCTAATAATCGCAACCGTTGAATGGCTCGGGCCTTAGACTCTCCTAGAGTTGGTTAAGTGAGTAAGGGTAATTTTACTTGATATTTCCCACGTAACGTACTTTGAGTAGTAAAAATTAACAACCTTTCACATTCCACATGATCCGGGTGAATGACTAGCTGTCCGCCATAATCGCTCCAAAACTTCCTCGAGTCTTGTTATAGCAGGCCATAGTCTTCGACTGAAGCCCCCGCTGATGGTGTACCGGCTTTGGTGACTGGAAAACCACCTTCATTGATTGCAATAGGCTGCCCATGATGACTGCCTAACCATGTACAGATGTAGTGAATAATCCTTTCCTTTCGTATTTTCTCGGAAATGTTCGATTTTGTCTTACTACTTCATCGCACTCAGTACCCATCGAGACAACGTAGGGAACGGTCGCATTGCAAGAGGAAGTATCTATATAGAGTAGTTAATACCACAGAAATATTTTGTTGATATTTATGTTAGATTTTGTGATAAACTTCATGGACTCGTGTATTAATGCAGTCCACCTATATATTTTTTTTGACTTTACATTTCACTCTTGTCTGTCATTTTTGTAAATAATCAACATTGATTTTATTCGATCCACATTAACAATTTATAACAGACATGCCGAAAGCACTAAGAAAAGGGAAACGTTTAGATCGGCAAGCCTGCGAAGTTATTTTCAATATTTATTTATATTTCTTCACTGAAAATGATAAATTCAAACATACCAACTATACTGCTTACTTTTGTAAAGTCCAAAAACGAGTTTCGGAGGCCAGTGGAATTTCTCAACGAACAGTAAATAAAATATTGCAAAAAGAATACATAAATCAATCCACCTCCAATAGTCCGAAGTAGGCAAAGTTGGGTAGACCAAATAAATTATTTTGTCTAGGTCTTGACGATTTTGACTACAACGTTATACGCCGATTAGTGTATAATTTCCATTTGATATACAAACAAGTACCGATAATTAAAGCCCTGAAGTCCAAGTTATCTGTGATGTGACTTTACACTAAGAAAAATTCTTAGAAAAATGGGATTTCGGTATAAAAAAGTTGAAAACAACAGAAAATTACTTATCGAGAAAGATGATGTTCGTTTAAAAAGAGTAAAGTTTTTAGCCGCGATAAAAAAGTACAGATTGCAAGGGAGAGAGATTGTTTATATGGATGAAACATACATCCATACCTCACATTTGGCAGGTAAAGCTGGGCTGACTCGTCAGAAAACGGAGTGAAACATTTAATTTCTAAAGGACAACTTCTTATAATAGTGCACGCTGGTAGTAGAAAGGGGGTTTATACCTGGGGCATTGTTAATGTATCAGAAGAATACAAAGGGTAGACGTAAACGGAGAACGATCACCAGGATCATTGGTTTCTTTGGGCGTGCCACAGGGCTCAATATTGGGACCCTTCCTATTCCTCATCTATATAAACGACTTACCCTATCTAGGAAGGGACTGTCATGATATGGTACTGTTTGCTGATGACACCTCACTTATTTTTAAAACAAAGCGAAACCAACACACTAATGATGATCACGTGAACAATACCATATCAAGAGTGGTAAATTGGTTTAATGTTAATAATTTGCTATTAAATGAGAAAAAGACTAAATGTGTTAAGTTTCTTACTACTAACGTTAAAAATAATCAGACATGTGTAACAATTAAAAATGAGGAATTGGAATTGGTAACCAGCACAGTGTTTCTAGGTATAACGTTGGATTCCAAACTCCAATGGGGTCCACATATTGATAAGCTATCGAACAGACTGAGCTCTGCAGCTTTTGCATGCAGGAAAATCCGTCACTTGACAGATTTAACAACAGCCAGATTAGTTTATTTTAGTTATTTTCATAGTATTATGTCCTACGGTATTCTGCTCTGGGGCAGTGCTGCTGACATAAATACTATTTTTGTGCTGCAGAAGCGGGCTGTTCGTGCGATTTATAAAATGAATAATAGAGATTCTCTTAGAAATAAGTTTAAAGAAGTAAATATATTGACAGTCCATAGTCAATATATTTACGAGAATATTATGTATGTCCATAAGAACATTGTTAACTTTCGAAGAAACTGTGATATACATAACTTTAATACTAGAAACAAGGACAAACTTGCAGTGCCCACTACTCGGCTCCATAAAATAAAAAACTCGTTCAAGGGTAATTGTGTAAGATTTTACAATAAACTCCCAAGCACTTTGACAGATCTATCAATTAATAAGTTCAAGAAATACATCAAGCAAAGGCTTATTTCTAAAGCTTACTACAGTATTAAAGAGTACATAGACGATAAAAATGCTTGGGACTGAATTGTTGTAATTAATTGTGAGCATCCTCACTGCCAGAGTTTCTTTTACTGGACACTTGGAGGCCTTTTACACCTCCAAAGATTAATTTAATTATACAACTCTTGACTGTGGGGACCATTTACATCTCCTATTATCATTGTATTATTGACTAAAGAGACTATACATCTCTGTTATTTATATTTTAATTATTTTATTATGACATTTGAGACTCTTTACATCTCTCAGAAACAATAATTAAGTCCTTTTTTTTTTCTGATAATATGATACAAATAATAATACCAAATGTTCTGTAAAAAATGAAATGAAATGACATGTGAAAGTGCCCTTGTGGCCTATTTACAGAATAAACGTTTTGAGTTTTGAGTTTTTTTTTTGAGTTTCAGTCTACTGATAAAACAGGTGACTATCACAACGCGATGAAAAATGAAAACTATGAAAAATGGCTTCGTAATCAACTCATTCCAAACTTAGCTCCACATTCGGTACTAGTAGTAGATAATGCTGCGTATCATAATAAGTACGTAGAAAAACCTCCTAATTCAAATACCAGGAAGCAAGACATGATTGATTGGCTATCCAAACATAACGTTCCGATTGATCCGTCATTAACAAAACTTGAAATATATGAAATTATTTGCATGTACAAACAAGACTTTGTAGAATACTCTATAGATAAACTTATGAACGAATATGGACACAGCGTACTAAGATTACCACCATATCACACTGATTTCAATCCGATTGAAAACATATGGTCTCAAATAAAGGGATACGTATCCAAAAGAAACATCAGTATGAATATGACTACTGTGAAACAATTGGTACAGGAAAAGGTTAATATGATTCGTTCCGATGTTTGGGCCAAAGTATGTGACCACGCCATCAAATGCGAAAACGAGTACCGAAAACACGAACCTGAGTTGGAAAATTATATGGCTAGTTTTGTAATCACCGTTCATGAAAACTCTGACGATGATACACCAGAAAATAGTTCTGATTCTGACTGTGATATGGAAGTTGGAAGTATTGTTTCGCATCACACTGTCCACCCCGCTCCTCCTCCTCTTATCCCGCTGTCATAATCGAAGTCGTTCATCCAATCAGAAAATCATATTTAATTATATTAATTTATCTGCTGGTTTGTTTTGTTTTATGTTGAGGTGTCTTTTTTGTTATGTCATAGTATTTTTAATTATTTACAAAAAAATATTGTTATAAAAAAGGTCTGCAAAATCCTACTGTAGTTTTGACTTATAGTTAGACTTTTGGGGTTCCAATCTTTATAGAATCATTAGATCATCCCAACCGGAATTTGGTTTTTATCAGTGCGTTTTATTGAAATAAAACGTCCTCAGTAACTAGTTATATTTTTGTTTACCTAACGAATTCTTTATTTGATAGAATCGTGGTGGTTTTAACATCTCAGTGTACGTCAAACGGGAAATTTGACATTTGACATTGATAAATAAAGTATGCGATTTATTTGATATCTACACGTAATTTAATAATACAGTAATTCATAGACACATCGGCACCATTCGGGTGTTATCGTTGTTCCGAGTTTTGCCGATAGGAAAGGATTATTCACTACATCAGTACCGTAAGCGTCGATTCCTGGAATGGTAGTGGATATATTTGAACTATCAAGTTCATAATTTAAAACGTTCATAGAATGACCTCAATGTCTTAACATATGCCTAACCCTGCGTCGGCTAGTATTATATTGAGGGATAGAATTTGCCTTTTGAGCTGCGAGTGGCTTGCTTGAGTGGGCATTCTGCCTGTGAGCGAGTAAATAGCGACCGCTATGGTACTAATGTTGGGGACCGGTTGACGGATAAGTTTGACAATTAGTTTAACATGATCACCTAGATGATTGACACCTATTGATTTCCTATTCCATAGATCCTAGTTGACGATGGCAGTCTGTGTAACTGCAACCTGTTTGCAAATGAATACTTGATAGTCAAGACACTGGCGCCAGTTTTCAGAAGGGCACTTACCTCGACGTAGTTTTCTTGTACTTGATTGGACCATGATGATGACTGTGGGACAGATTGTAATGGTAAAACAGCTGTTCCCGTGGTACGCCAAAGCCTCCCTGGCTTTATGGTTGCTCACGGTAATTCAACCCATTGCGTAATGAGTGGAACTGTTCCTGAGCAATACGCGCCCATTCACCACGCTGTGCCGCTGATGGCACTCGCTTGCGTTCTTATTCCCGGTTTTTGGGCAGCAAGGACAAACTCACGCGCTCCTTTCACTCGTCCTAATCTTTCTAAAGGAGTTTAATTAGTACAAATATAACATATTTTCAATCATACGCAGGAATACATTATTAAAGTAATTATTAATTGAGTCCTGTATTGAGTAAAATTAACACCATGCGTTCTTGTCATTTATGTCATCTTGAATATCCCATTTATATAAAGTTTTTTTTCACATGGCGTTTAAATTTATAATATGGCATTTCCAAATCTCTAGAGGTATACTGTTGTAATAGGGGATGCATTGACCCTTAAAATAACTGCTAACTTTCGCGAGTCATAACGGGTGCAACTAGTCTGTGATTATTTATAAGGTAAACATTAACATTGCTATAGAAGCTTAACAGTTGCCAGACACCAAAAAAAAAACAGGATTCAGGCTACAGGAAAGAACTGAAGAATATCAGAAAATAGTCACCGATTTAGAGCTGAAAATATCGCGACTTGAGATTGAACTGCAAAATATGGCTACTGCATACTTACAATCAGAAGCAGAACAAATTATGAAACTAGATAAAATAATAGCAGACAGCAACACAAATTTACAGAGAGTACTCGAGCTTTCGCAACAATCACAACAATGCCTTCACGAGAACTGCCCGATATCTGAGGTCGAGCCTAACACCGCTCCCTTCGAGATTACCACCAGAGATGTCACCATCATCACATCTGACACCGGTAACACACCACAGGTGGAGTTGGAGGCTGAAAATGTAGTTTTAAAGTCAGACCTCCAAGATGCCCGAACAGAAATCCAGCATCTACGTGACCTCCTGGAAAACGCACTCCAATGTTATGGCAAAGAACAGAATAAGTTAGTCGAACTCAGAGGCGCAACATCTGAGCTACTACAACTACAACGCCAGAATGCGGAATTGGTAGGCATTCTAATTGAGGACGAGGAGGATGAGATCAGCAAGGAGGATGACACCAGCAAGGAGGATGAGCCCACATCACAAACTCTGGTATTGACCCCCCTCAATGTGAGTGTTGCAACGCCTACTGCTGTCTTGACCAAAAAACAGCGTCGCCGTCTTCGTCGACGAGGCACCTCGCAGCTTATCAGCGCGAGCGCCACGCCGCTAAGTGACGCGCGTGTCGCGCTGCCTGCTGAGCCGTGTGTCATGCTGCACCACCGAGGGCCACGCCGCTCGCCGTTACGCGCGTTGCACCGCTCACTACCGCAAATGCCGTGCCGCCCGCTGGTACGTGCATCGCACCGCACTCCGACACGAGTGTCCTGCTACTCACCTCCAATCGTGCTCAGGGAAGAACAATAGCAAACAAAAGAACTGTAGTTTATTCAGGTAAGATAGGTGTAGATTTTGGTATGTTTTTGCATTATGGCTTTAAGCAACAAGTGACAAATTATTGTTGTCCTAATAGTTCCTTTGAGGATATTATAAAAAAGGTAGCTGAGGGGAATTTTGATGAACATACCACTATTGTTATTATAGTAGGAAAGCACTCAAACATTAGTCGGAGTGCATTAGATACCGGTTTAGATGTATTGCTCAATTTATATAATAAGACGAAGTGCAAGTTTATTCTATGTAACTTTCCTTATTGTTCTAATTTATCGGGGAAACAAAATAAAAGTGTACATAGAATGAACATCCACCTATACAATATAACTTCTCATCATAGTGATGCTATATTATATTTCGACATGAATAATTTGATTCATAACTTTACTTTGCCTCATGATACTATGTACCTGTCTAATAAAACAAAAAAACGAATAGCTACATTGTTAGCCTATAATATATGCGACACAGTTTTAAATACTATAACGCAGTCGCCTTCAGTTTTAGTTACTATTAGTACTAATAGTAGTGTTTTAACCAAAACAAAAGAGGACCCCTCAAAACATAAGAAAATTTTACAAAATAAGCAGGGGTTTTCTATGAAAGGGGGCTATATATATATAATTTAAAAATACTAGGACAAAGGGTAAGCCCCACTTAAATATTTCCCATCAAAACATGCAGGGGCTACCTGGCAAATAACTTGTTTTAGAATTATTTCTTAATAATTCTGACAACGATGTTGTTTGTATTACAGAACACTGGTTAAAGGAAAATATGATGTCTTTTAACATAAATAATTACAAAATTGTCAGTTGTTACAATAGAAAGACTGAAGAAGAAAATAATATTAAAGTGAAACAACGGAAAGATATTCATGCACTTACTGTAGAAAGACAAATAGAGGTATCCTGTGTTGAGTTCGAAAGCCATATTAATGTTTGTATCTACAGACCTCCGAGAGATGAAAACGGCCATGGCAATTTTGAAATGTTCGAGAAAATTATGGAGGAAGCCCTCATTAAACTTTGTAATAGCAGAAAAAAGTTAATTATTTGTGGCGATTTTAATGTAGATTTGCTTGTAGATACAACACTGAAACAACGATTAATAACTCTGTTCAAATAATTTAATTTATGTTATGTATTTCTAGAGCCAACTAGAATTACACTTACCAGCCAAACATGCTCAGATAACGTTTTTTGTGACTGTGTATTCACAAATAAAAAAGTAATTAACTGCTTACACTCCGATCACAGTGGTCAAACAGTTTCATTTCCAATTTCCAGTAAAAATAGGACTGATCCATAATTCATCCCATAGACTAGAGACGTATATGAAAAGGTTAGATAAAAATTTGCCAGTACCGGATTTTGATGAACATAACCCTTAACAAAATCTATACTGACTTCTTCAACATTATTCAAACAGAATTTAATACGTTTTTAAATTAAAGAAAGCCTGTGCCAACAACGGTAAATCTAAATTTAATGACTGGGCAACATTTGGAATTCGTAAAAGTAGAGCTATCTTGTATGACCTTTATGAACAAAAAACCTACAACTTTGATATAAAATTTCATGACTATGTTAAAAAATATTCCAAAACTTTCAAGTTGGTTGGTAGTGTAAAGTACACGACGACTGGCTTCCACCTGAAACAGAAACATACTTATAATAAATAAATAATTAAGATATAGGTACTTACCTGGTATGTTAACCCGCTACTGCCGTGTGTCTGTAACATTATGTAAATGTGTGAATAAACGCTCGTGTACGGGCGCGAGTCTATGTGTGTGTGTTGCCTAGCTAGCTTTGTCTCCAGCAGTGACCCTTTGACCGCCAACCAAAGCGCATGTACTCGCTCCCTACGCACAAGCTTCCAAAAATCGCTGTTTTTACCTACCGAAGTCCTTACCTGTCCTGCGCCTGCTTCTGTCAGCTACATTTGGTCCATCGAGCCAGGATCAAAAGGGATTCCGGATAAAACAGTGAACAAAATGTTCAGCACACCGCCACCGCACGCTAAGGCTGTATCTCGCAGTGAGCGCGCTCACGTTCGTGAAAAGTTGAAACATTCCATGGCTAACGTTAGTGAAGAGCTCTCAGCGAAAACATGCCCTCCGGCAGGGAAACTCACGGATATAAAACCACTGGATACCAATTTTCTACAGAAAGAGGAAGCTACAGAAAAAGAGGTTATCTCGAAAACAGTGCTCGATGAACACCGCGCCTCAGTTCCCTCGGCCAAGAGCTCCAGATCTTCACTGCTGGCACGCAGAAAACAATTAGAGCTAGAGGCAGCTGAGGCCAAGGCGAGAATCGACCGGGAATTGATTGATAAGAAGCTGGCAGCTGATCTCGCCGCGCTCGATGACCGTTCCTCGAGAAAAAGTCGCTATAGTGATAACCAATCAATGCAAGCAGCATCACAGAAAGTGGAACAATGGCTTGAAAACAGTGTACAGGAACCGGTCGTTGACCATCCCGTCCATGAACCAGCCTCAGCGCCCACCGCCCTAGCTACTTCAAATGATTTTTTGCAACTGTCGCACGTGATTGCCAACCTTGCCACCGCGACACAGAGCGCAAATACGAACTTCATGTCAAGATTAGCCACATCCAAGGACCTACCCCCATTCCACGGCGACCCACTCGAGTGGTCGCAATTTAAAAGAAGCTACGAAGACTCAACAAAATTTTGTAAATACAGTTATAGTGAAAACATCGCAAGACTGAACAGATGCCTCCGCGGTGATGCCAGGGAAGCAGTTTCGTCGCTGCTCATGAGCGACACTACTCCAAGTACCATTTTAGAAGCACTCGAGCTACGTTTTGGACGTCCTGAAATAATTGTCTTCAAGTTGGCTTCACAATTTAGGAAACTGCCCTCCTTGCCACATAACTATCATAACGAGATCGTGAACTTCACAGTTAAAGTGAAAAACTACGTCGCCGCCGTACAATCAATAAATCAAAACGACTATTTAAGAAGCCCAGATTTGCTCAACACCGTTTTATCGAAATGCCCAACTACACTTTTTAACAAATGGGCAGATTACATTTACGACAATAACAACGGCGAGAAGGCAAAACTACAATATTTTTCCGAATTTCTACATAAAGAAGCATTGAAAATCGCCTTAGTTGGAATAAGCCACATTCACGCGCAACCTGAAAATAAACCATTCAAGCCGAAAATCGAAGAACGAAGAGTTTATTCACACGCAGTTTTGAACAACGACAATAATAGCGACGCAAAATGTAAATTCTGTCGCACACATTTTCACTCGATTTCAAACTGCACGAAATTCAAACGCGCGCTGCGTAAGGACAAGTGGCGATTTATAAAAATACACAGAATGTGTCATAAGTGTTTATTAGCGGGGCACGGGAAAGAAACCTGCCCAGCCGTGCCGTGCGATATCGACGAGTGCGGCCTACCTCACCATCGCTTACTACACTGGCCCCATAAAGTAGCTTCACTTTCCAGCAGCGACGCTCTGAATGCAGAAACCAGTGCTACCCAATTAACGACAACAAGCAGCAATGAACCTACCAACGACAGTGAAACTGTGACAAACACTATAGCCGCCCGAAACAGTCCTAGTGTAATGCTAAAAACAGTACGCGTGAAAGTACATGGACCGAGTGGTATAATTACTACGTACGCTTTACTAGACGATGGTGCAACAGTCTCCCTCATGTCAGCTGATCTCGCGGACAGTATTAACTTACAAGGTCAGCCTGAAACGTTACGTATGAGAGGCGCGTGGAACTCTGACATCGTTTGTCAAAGTGAAATTGTGAAATTTAAACTGTCTTACACAAGAGACCAAATGTACGAAGTGCGTGCGCGTAAAATTAGTGAACTAGACCTACCTACACAAAAGTTATCTAAAGTGAACATAGAAGACTATGAACATTTACGAAACCTGAAAAACTATGTTACCTGTGCTGATATAAAACCCAAATTATTAATTGGACAAGTTAAATTTCCATCTCATCATGACTCTGAAGACGATTCATCGCAAAATAAACGAACCGTGTGCTACCCTAACACCTCTGGGGTGGTGTTTGCACGGAATCGTACCCGCAACCTCGCGCGGGCCACTAACCACTGAGCATACGCTAACTACGACGCTGTACGAAGCGCACGACCTGCCGATCTGTCTTATCAGCAGTCCGCCCGGCGCCCCCACCCCGCTACCTGGCTTTTCCCAGCCGGAGAGACACGCATGCGCGGGCGCACATGCGCACACAGCACATTCAACGCTGCAGCTCTCAAACGATGCAAACAATGACGAAGTTATGCAACTACACGAATTGGTTCGACGCTCATTTGCCATAGAATCAATTGGAGTCACGTGTAAATAAGGATGAAATTCGTGCACTCAACATGGTGGTTCAATCTGCAAAACTTAATGATAACAGATGGGAAGTTGGCCTACCCTGGAAAAATGGATCAAAAATGCCAGACTCTTATGCTACGGCGTTAAGAAGATTTCTCTCCGTTGAACGAAAAATGCAACTAAACAACGATTACGCGTCGAGATACCGAGACCGAATGCATCATTTATTTGAAAACGGCTACGCACGGGAGCTAACTTATTACGAGATTTCGGCACCTAGGGAGCGAAAATGGTATCTCCCGTATTTTGGAGTGGAAAACCCCAACAAAAGCAAGCTAAGACTGGTTTTCGACGCCGCAGCTAAAGTAGCTAACAAATCGCTGAACGATTTTTTATTTCAAGGCGCAGATCTCCTCCAATCATTGCTGGGTATCCTACTGCGATTTCGTGAGAAGCCCGTCGCCGTAATGGGAGACATTAGAGACATGTTCCTTCGTATTCAAATAAAAGAAGACGACCAACACGCCCTACGATTTTTGTGGCGCGAAACTAATGACAGCGAAATCAAAACATATGTCATGACGTCTTTGTTATTCGGTGCAAATTGTTCTCCGTTCATCGCACAACATATAAAAAACAAAAATGCGACCAGATTTAAATACGAGATGCCTGAAGCCACCGACGCAATCCTAAAGGCCCACTACATGGACGACTATATTGAAAGTCTGGATGACATCGAAACTGCAAGTAAAATGATCAAATCAATATCCTATATTCATCATCAAGGCGGTTTCGAGATAAGAAATTGGATTAGTAATAAACAAGAAGTTTTAACTAACATGCCGAAAGAGACCTTAAGCGACAAGGCAATAAGAATCAAATCCGCTTGCGACGAGTTACCAGAAAGAACGCTGGGACTGTTGTGGTTTCCCGCCAGTGACTCACTCGGGTTCGATTTATCGCTCAAGCGCATACCTACAGACATTCTGAAATTCCAAAGAAAACCTACGAGAAGAGAACTCTTGCGCATTTTCATGTCCATATTTGATGTTTTTGGGTTTCTCGCTCCGTTCACAGTTAAAGCAAAAATAATGCTACAAAATACCTGGAAAAGTGATATTAAATGGGACGACAAGATTTTGGACAATGAAAATAAGACCTTCCAAGACTGGATATTAGAGCTCAATATGCTACAACACTTGAGATTGCCTAGATATCACTTCGCCACTTCAAAGGCGAGTGAGCAAGACAAAACAATGAATGCATCAAGCAGTAGCGACTGCCAGAATAAGACAATACTTGAACTGCACGTTTTTTGCGATGCGTCGCCCGCTGCATACGCGGCCGTTGCTTATTATCGACAGACACTTGCAAACAAACAAATCAATGTATCATTTATCGCTTGTAAATCCCAAGCCGCTCCGATAAACAAATGTATAACTATACCTAAACTTGAGATGCAAGCCGCTGTGATGGCCTGCCGCCTCGCCGACACAATTACGCGCGAGAGCCGGTTAGTAATAAACGATCGATCTTTTTGGACGGACTCGAAGATAGTGTTATGTCAAATAAAGAATAACACGCGCAATTATAAAGTGTTCGTCGCTAACAGACTCGGAGAAATCGACGAGTTGTCTCAGCCTCAAGAATGGAATTATATACCTACGAAATTAAATATCGCCGACAAAGCTACAAAAATTAATACTTACAAACTGAGTAACGAAGGGGAATGGCTGCGAGGTCCACACTTTCTGCACATGCCTGCAAAATCGTGAAATATGATGATGAGACTTTACAAGTCAACTTGATTGTGAAAAATTACAATAATAATTACGTACCTGTTCCGGAACCAACAAGATTTTCCTCCTGGCTCCGCCTGTGCCGATGCATGGCGAACGTGCTATTGTTTATTGAAAAATGTAGAACGTCTGGAACTGCTGAACTTACCTCGGAAATTATGCAGCGCGCTGAATATGAGTTATTGCGCTACTCACAATTACAGTCTTTTCCTGAGGAGGTAAATCTGATTAAAATTAATAAACCTATATCAACGGTCAGTCGCCTGAGAAAACTAACGCCAGTTTGGAACGAAAATGGGTTACTGAGCGTCGGCGGGAGAATAGAAGTTGCTGCGAACGTGAACCCAAGTGTTAAGCGACCTGTAATTTTAGATGGACATGACTATATCCCAAAACTAATAGTTAAACGCTACCACGAGATGGCAGCACATGGCTGTACCGAAACAGTAGTTAACGATATTCGTCAAAAGTACTGGTTATTGAAATTGCGACCTACTGTGCGAACAATTGCTGCGAAGTGTTTGTACTGCCGTATAAGGAAAGCCAGACCTACCAACCCACGAATGGGAGACCTGCCCGAAGCCCGCCTTGCCCATCATCAGAGACCCTATACCTATTGTGGAGTCGATCTGTTCGGCCCAATGGAAATTACAGTCGGACGCCGTCGAGAAAAAAGGTACGGTGTTCTTTTCACCTGCCTCACTGTTCGCGCCATACATATGGAACTTGTGCCGTCGCTGTCAAGAGATTCATTTATAATGGCATTGCGGCGAATGGCAGCGCGGCGTGGCTGGCCGTACAGAATGTACTCGGATAATGCCACAAACCTCAGAGGCGCAGAGGCCGAACTGAAAAAATCATTCCAAGCGATCAATGAAGAAGCTACTGTAAAAAACGAGTTAATCAACCGTGGACTAGAGTGGTATTTCATATCTCCAGCAAGTCCTCACATGGCTGGAGCATGGGAGCGGCTTATTGGTACCGTGAAAGCGGCCTTAAGAGTAATCCTGAACGAACGGGCTCCGCGCGAAGAAGTGCTGATAACATTACTAGCTGAGGTGGAGAATATAGTTAACAGCCGCCCCTTGAGCCATGCTTCCGTGGACCAGGAATACTCTGAAAGCCTAACACCCAATCATTTTCTTATCGGGTCCTCCTCAAACTTACCTGTGCCTGGGAAATTTGATAATGACGACTTCTATAGTAGAAAATCATGGAGAATCACGGAGAGACTAGCAGACATGTTCTGGCAACGCTGGATGCGAGAAGTCCTGCCAACTATGTTACCACGCCAAAAATGGTTTCAAGAAGGTCATCAGCTGAAACAAGGAGACGTTGTTGTCATAGTTGACCCCAAACTACCACGAAATACCTGGCATAAAGGAATAATTGAGAGCGTCCACCCCGGCGCCGACGGTCGAGTACGCATTGTAGACATAAGGACAAAGACGGGAATACTTACCAGACCGGTGACCCGCGTGGCCTTGCTCCCTACTGCAGCCGAGAATGATTGTCCTGAAAGGACAATGGGGGGGAGAATGATGTAGAGTACACGACGACTGGCTTCCACCTGAAACAGAAACATACTTATAATAAATAAATAAATAATTAAGATATAGGTACTTACCTGGTATGTTAACCCGCTATTGCCGTGTGTCTGTAACATTATGTAAATGTGTGAATAAACGCTCGTGTACGGGCGCGAGTCTATGTGTGTGTGTTGCCTAGCTAGCTTTGTCTCCAGAAGTGACCCTTTGACCGCCAAAGAAAGCGCATGTACTCGCTCCCTACGCACAAGCTTCCAAAAATCGCTGTTTTTACCTACCGAAGTCCTTACCTGTCCTGCGCCTGTTTCTGTCAGCTACAGGTAGAACTGAAAAAACTTTACACATTAATAGAAAAATTCAAAATTCAAATAATAGAATGAAAACAGTTTGGCAAATAATAAACCGCGAAACTGGCAAAGTTATACCAAGGGACAATGATTTCTGCCTAAATATAGGTGATGATGTTGTTAAATCCAACGCTGATGTTGCTCGAGCTTTTGAAACATTCTTCACCAATGTACCCGTACTTACAACCGAGCGTCTAAATTCATCTTCATATGAATTAGAGACTTTATTAAAAAACAGTACTAGCATCAGTAATGTAGATTTTAAATTCCATCATTCCCAGGATATTGTCAAAACGTATAAATTACTTAACTTAAAAAATACTGAAGATCTGTGGGGTATATCAGTCAAAGTCATTGGTTCAATAATACTAGTTATAGCCCCACACCTAGTTTATATATTTAATAAATGTGTTGACGATGGAGCTTTTCCAAGGGTGTTCCTTCAAATTTCAGACCAATGTCGGTTTTTCCAGCACCAAGCAAAATTTTTGAAAAGATTATACTCAATCAAATGCTCTCACACTTCAACCGTACAAAACAACTCCACGCCAAACATTACGGTTTCACTAGGGGTAAATCGACTACGGATGCACTTATTACTCTTATATCTCATATTTACTCCGCATGGGAGGCTATCGGAGCAAGAGGAATTTGTTTGTGTTGATCATAATACGCTACTAATGAAATTAAATCATTACGGAGTTATAAAAATCAAGTGTTGTATCTACTAAGATCATACCTAAGCAATAGAATTCAACAGGCAGAAGTCAACGTTGTTAAATCTGATGGATCGGGAGTGAAAATTGGCGTTCCCCAAGGTTCCATATTTGGCCCGTTGTTATTCCTGCTTTATATTAACGATCTGCCTTTCATAGTGGATAAAATGACTGATATAATTGGTTGTTTGCTGATGACACTTCACTGGTCTTCAAAATTGAAAGACAAAAAGAAGATTTCGATGATGTTAATGGAGTATTGTCTTTAACCTTGAATTGGTTCACAGGTAATAATTTATTGTTAAATGCTGGTAAAACCTAATGTATCAAATTCTCACATCCAAATGTCAGGCAAGTTGAGACCATTTTGGTGTTAGACAGCAGCACGTAAGAATTAGTAAATGACACGAAGCTTCTTGGAATAACCATTGATAGCAAATAACAGTGGGGACCCCACATAGATAAATTGGCTGTTCCATTAAGTTCTGCGGCTTACGCTGTTAGGAACATCAGACAAAACACGGATGTGGCTACATCTAGGCTAGTATATTTTAGTTACTTTAATAGTGTCATGTCCTATGGTATCTTGTTGTGGGGGAAAGCAGCGGATATTTAAACTATTTTTATTTTACAGAAAAGAGGTATTCGAGAAATTTATAATTTAAAACGCACAGACTCCTTAAGAGAGCTTTTTAAAGAAATTGACATACTAACTGTAGCTAGTCAATTTATTTTCGAAAACATAATGTACGTACGCAAGAACCTTACAAAATGTGGCAAACTTAGCGACAGGTGTAATATTAACCTATGAAATAATCACATACTTGCGCCCCGGTTTAGACTCGCGAAAGTTAGCAATTCTTTCAAGGGTCAATGCTTTCTCTACTACAACAAGATACCTCTGGAGATCTTGCAGTTGCCATTTGAGCAATTTAAAAACCATATTAATGCGACTTTGTCGAAAAAGGGCTGATACAATGTTCAAGATTACTTAATTGACGGGACTGTATGGGGTTAATCTGGCTCAACACAGACCTTGCTGTTAATAATTTTGTAATTATTTATTCCTACTTATTAATTATGATATAATAATATTATAAAATTTGTATTAAGTTTTATAATATTATAAATTTGTAGTAAGCACAAGAAATTTTTAAAAGAGATCTAAAAATCAATCTGTGGGTGTTTCTACGCCCTTCTTCTCCCACAGTGGTCCAATGCAGAAGTGAGAAAAATTACAATTGCTAAGTATATGTAAATATCTACAGTAATAAAGACATTTGGAATTTTGGTTCGCAGGAAGTCGCCGGGTTTTGATGGGCTCAGTATCGAGCACATCCCGTTTACGGGGGATAAGATATATCGTGTGCTGACTGAACTGTTTAGTGCTTGTATAACTGTTTAATATCTCTACTACATTACCGGCTTAAACAAAAAGTAACGAACATTTGCTGTCCAATTAGTTCATTTGTAGATCTTGTGAAGATAATTAGTCGTGGTATATATTTATGATGAGAACAGCACTATTGTAATTATGGTGGGAAATTATTCAAACATTAGTCGGAATGATTTCAATAAAAGTTATGAAAGACTTCTAGACTTACATACTAGGATGAAAAGCAAATTTATACTATGCAATTTTCCATACGCCTGTAATTTCACAGATCAACAGAACAAATCTGTGCATAGAATGAATATTCATTTAATTTAATTTAACGTGTCATCACTGCGATGCTATATTATATTTCGACATGAATAATTTTATTCATAACTTTAATCTGACTCAGGATACTTTGTACCTGTCTAATAAATAAAGTAAATTAGTAGCTACATTATTAGCTTATAATATATGCGACGCAGCTATAGTTGGTTTAACCAAGTTCAACTTGACATCTGCTGTTTTTGTTGAACAGACAAATCAGAAACCTGCTTAAGTTAAGAGTAATACGACATGCACCCCTATTCGGAATTCACCTGTTAATCATACTTTGCATGCAACATTGGAATCTGTTAAAAGTAATTTAAATTAGTTCATAAGTCAATAGAGGCAATCTCTAGCATACAAGAGCTACTAAATATGTCAAAGTATACCCACTTAAATATTCCCACATAGATATATTTAAATATCCCACAGGTTGACGCTGAATCGCCTTTGCGACGACACTTGCTTTTTTTGTTTCGGGTTTGCACCCTTCAGCTCCCAGTAATGCTTGTTATGGTTTTTTTTTATTCCATCTCTAAAAAATATCGAATCATCGGTCCATAGTATTCTTCTCAGGAAATCTATGTTCTCTGCATCTTGACTGATGAGGTAACGGCAGAATGTCATGCGTCGGGCAGGATCTCCGTCATCCAAACCTTGCACAGGAGTGTAATGGATGGGATATCTCCCATCTCCATGGACTACAGTCCATACTTTGTAGGTGGATATTCTTAAACCATGGCTGTCACGCAGTTGCTTTATCACTTTGCGCACGCTTGTTGTGGGATCAGATTGAAAAGCTTGGAGTATCAGCTCATCGACTTCCACAGGGTGTTGTTGCATAGACACTCGGGGTTCCCGTAAGTCAAATTTCCGGCTTCGCCAAGTTTTCTAAAAGTATTCCTAAATACCTGTGCGTTCGGAATTCGCCTTGTAGGGAAGCGTTCGCGATACAGCTCTTGGGCTCTGGTAGTGTTTCCGTCAGCAAGTCCATACACAAAAACAATGACAGCGTATTCACGAAAAGTAAAGTCAGGCATTTTAGTGAAATGTTTTACAAACACAGTCGTAAACAATACTGTAAGGTACTGAGAACTCAACGTGAAGGAGATCAACACTTGAAGTGGAACTACAACTTAACACGGAGAAATACAGCAAGTTGATGAAATAAAATACGTGTGCACCGAATGAACAGTCAAAACTTACTTACAAAGCAAACATTCCTTTAACCGAGATACAGTCCCTTTTTTGTCTACCTGAGGCGAATTTGGTTTGAGGAATTCCTGCATGTAAAGTTGAAGAGTAGCTTGTTATTTGATACTTCAATGGAAAGGGGAAAAGATAAGCATTTTTTTTAGAAATTTTAATAATTTTTCACTAACACATTTTTTTTAATACACATTGAAATGATAAAAGTCACTAAGATTTGTTTTTCTTTTTTTTTCTTTTGCCCACAATTTGACTGTTTTTGATATCGGGATAGTATTAAGACTTTTAATTAATCGTGTGTTATGTTTTTAAATTGATAAATATAAAAAAAACTGTATTTAATCTGAAACTGTGTTTATTTTTTAGCTTGTTAACCCAAAAAGTGTAAAGATTTTATAAAATCAGTTTTTAACCCATAACTTAAAAAATTAAAGGACATCGGAACATGGTTCCCATAGTATAAAATGATCGTACGGACCGACCCTGTAAATCTGCAAAATACCTACACTCTTCCCCAAAACATCTTGTATATAATTATATATATGTATTGCTGTAACACCTATGAGACAGACGTTGGACGGTCGGTCAGACAGGCAGACAGATAGACAGATGGACATGTGAGTGACAATAATAGGGCTACATTTGAACCCTTCCCTGTAATCCACTGGTTGAGGTGCTGACTATAATCTCTGACTGAAATTCCGAATGAGATGATATCACCACTTTTTCTAGATTCCATGAATTTCCATGACACCGATTAAACTTGAGGCTGCTTATGTTTAATAAGGGAAAGTATTTATTTAGTTAGCGGCTGAGAGGAAGAACACAGGAAGCAACGCGACTATTCAGAGCAGCTCGAGGGGCGAGGTGTAATGATGTAACATGTCTAGAACGATTATGTTGACATTGTAGGACGTTAGCCACGATCACGCTCAGAAGCATATCGCTTCATATCATATCAGGAGAAAGGATAGACGACCTCTATGGCGCAGCAGTTGTGACTCTGCCTACAGTGCGAGAGGACCCGGATTTGATCCCCGGCTGGGGTAAAGAAACAAAAAAAACAGGTCTTGGATGTTTATATGTGTGTGACGTCGCTATTTCTGGTTCCCACGACACAAGGAATCCTAGTGTGGGGCCAGCAGCAATGTATGTACCTGTATGTAAATGTAAATGTTCATGTTTTATAAAAAAGTGATTCGTGGGATAAATTGTCTCATATCCGTGATTCTATTTAAATGCTACTAGTAACTACTCTGATAGAAGCCTAAATATAATGTGCGTGTAAATATTAGCATACTTCAGAGTGAAGTAACAAAACAACGAAACATTAAACATCAAATCAATTAAATATTGAGTTGTTACTACCAGTTGTAGTTGGAACCAGCAGTTATCACTGATTGGTTTAGTTAGTGGTTCTGCGATCGCGGGCAGAGCTCACTAATGGGGCTTTTGGGTACTCTCCAGAGTACCTTAAAACCTACGCAATGAGATTTCGTGAACTAAATGAAACTCCGTTTCCGCAAAATACCAACATTTACTTTTTCTCTTAGATTTTTGCTGCGCAAAGGTATTTCTGAAATGAGCAGCGTGCCTCAATAAGCCGCGCAATAGTAGTAGAATAATTATTAATAATAAGTAGTAGAATTCTGTGATAATGTCTGAATCTACTTCGCTATATTCGTCTTTTACTATTATTGTTCCGTGCTCTAATGGATTTCAGCTTGCATCTCACACAGAAGATGCAGGTTCGATCCCTGACCACGTACCAATGAGATAATTAATTTATCTTAATCTTAATATATCTTATTATTTATTAGTAATAATAATAATAATAATAATCTTAACTCTAGCCTTAAGTTGCTAAAAGTGAAACCATCCGCCTTCATCCTGCTGCAAAAAGCCGTGATTCTCAATACGTGTAGGATAGTTCGAATTTCTTTAGGAAACTCATAGATCCTTAGCACTTGGCTACGGCCCGTGCTCAGGACTAACTGTAACCTCCTAGAAGAGGAGTGAATAAAATGACTAGGGTACAAACATCCGTTCTCATCAAACAAATATTTGCCCCAACCGGGACTCGAACCCGGGACCTTCGGCTTCGTGGGCAGGGTCTCTGCCGACTCGGCTATTCGGGTCGTATTATACGTTCTAACGGTGATGGAAACCATCGTTAGGAAACCTTCATTACTCTATAGCAGCGGCAATGGGCTAGCCCCCTGTCACCAAAAGTGGAGTATTGAATAACTGTCTCAAAGTGGGCACAATTGTGCCTCTGCCACCCCGTATGGGAAAAGGCGTGACGCTATGTTATGTTGTGTTACTCAGATTGTACCGAGGGAAATAAATAAGGAGCCCATAAAATTCATGTTTCATGAGTTGAGTACTTTGTAGATATAATTAATGATTAAACGAACTTACACTACTACTAGCGCTACTACACAGTAATAAGGTCTATTTTAGGTTACTCATTTCTTCAGACGGAGCCTTCGTATAATTATGATAGAACTTCACGTACAGGTAAGTTCGTTTAATCATTAATTATACTCATGCTCCGTCTTCGAAATGAGTAACCTAAAATAGACCTTATTACTGTGTAGACTTTGAGAGTATGCGTACTTACTATGTGAACAGGAAATATCAAAGGCATAGGTGTGATAATCAATCATTTGGTTTTTAATTCAAAATGAAGTAATAACAACTTAATTATTACTTACTGCAACAGATAATATAACATAATGTACTTATAAGATATTATAAACTAATTTATTACAATTTACGTAATTTACTCTATAATCAGTCTGGCTAAGGATTGGTTTTGTTATCGACAATGGTTCTATCGTAGAACCTAGCAAAAGTCGTAGACGTGCCGCTCCAGCCCGCGGTCTTACGGATCGTGTCTCTACGTTCAGACCGAGGTGGCGCGCGCGCGACGTGCTAGCGTGCCGCGTGCTGTGCGCGCTGAATCTAGACACGTCGATACCGCACTCATTAAGGGTGCACCTGATCCACCTGCTTATGGTTTGGCTACCGACACTGGCATGAGGTTTTCTGTGACTTATGAAAAGAATCTGATTGTCACCCCGAATATTTTTGGTTCTATCTAGATAGCAAGTGAGCGTAAGTGCTGGGCATATTTCTGGTTTTTGTGTAAAGAATGGTAAATATAATATTGGTTGTTTTTGCCTCAGCCGGGATGTCTTGATCAGATCGGTTATTTTGATTTCTACTTGTGAATCAGAGACTGTAATATTTTGTATATTAATTTTAGACAATGTTTGTACTCGGAGTGCAGTCGTAAGTGCTAGAAGTAATGCGCATTTCTTTGAAAGATGCTTGAGCGAAGCTTCCTCGTTTGGGTACCATGTTCCAAGAATATCAAGTACGGTGGACGTGTCCCAGATGACATCGTACTTAGGTAAGGGAGGTCTAAGGCGGAAGGCCCCCTTAAAAAATCTTTTGATTGAATCGACGTTAGAGATATGCGATCCAATCAGAATTGATAATGCAGCCCTGTAGCTATTTAACGAGCCGTACTGGCTTCCTGAATTGTATAAGTGTGTGAGGAACGATAATACCGCGGGGATAGAGGCTTCGAACGGGTCGTTGGATTTATCTACAGCGTAAGCAAACCAGCGTTTCAGGCAGACTTCATACTGCTTCATAGTGTTATCGGCGAGTGAAGCGATCATGATATTTAAGGCGTCTGCCGGTGCGCCGCGTCGCAGTAGCGCCGACCGCAGAGCACTCCGGCCATCAGTGTAAGGTTCGATTGAATATGGCTCTGACTGGAATGTGTAATAATGATATTGTCAGAAGGACTGAATGAAATTGTATCGCTAATGAGTAAGCGTCTAAATAGGGGATACTAGGGCTGAGTTTCCCACTTGTGGACGACTATTACACCTGTTGCTTTATCTGATATTATTTTACGCATGGTTTTTAGTAAAACCGAGAATGGCGGACACGAGTAAAAGAAGAATTCTGACCAACAAAGAGTAAATGCGTTTATTGCAATTGCATCTGGGTCTCTGTACCATGCTACATATTTGTCACATTTTTTATTTATTCGACTCGCGAACAAATCTATAGCAGGGGTTCCAAATTGCTGGCATATTAATTGGAATGCGGAGTCATTCAGTTCCCACTCTATATCTGGATGTATACTTCTTGATGCTGTATCTGCAGTTTTGTTGTCTACTCTGAGTAAAATCTGGCAATTGTTGTAGCTAGTTGCAAAAATCTTTAGTGCTATAAATGCTGCAAGCAACTCTAAATAGTTAATGTGATTTTTGCGCTCCTCGTTGGACCACTGGCCGCTGGCCGTTTCACCCCCACAGGCCGCGCCCCACCCAGTCGTTAAGCTATCAGAAAATATTTCTAAGCAGTAATTATCTTCAGTAATTCTGTGAACTGAATGGTCTACGGCGTTTAGCCACCAAAGAAAATCGTAACGGCATGAATCCGGTATGTTCATGATGACGTCATAATTATGATCGTTGTTTGTTAGATTCAGGTATTTACATCTTTCAGACTCTTTCGTATAAAGCCACCCGTATTCAACTGCTGGGCAAACGGAGACCAGGGTTCCAACGAGTTGGGCGAATTCTCTTATGTTACATTGTTTAATGTTAATGAATTTTAGAAGATCTTTTTTGATGCGTTGTCTTTTTTCGTTTGGCAAAGCTAGTTGAAATTTTACTGAATCGATGGTAAAACCCAGAAAAGTACACTTGGTTGAAGGTGTTAGTTTGCTTTTCTCATCGTTGATTTTAAATCCGAGTGAAGATATTAGCTTTTTTGTGATTAAGACGTTGTCTTGGC
Organism: Argyresthia goedartella; assembly: GCA_949825045.1. NCBI lineage: Eukaryota > Metazoa > Arthropoda > Insecta > Lepidoptera > Argyresthiidae > Argyresthia > Argyresthia goedartella. The sequence goes on along the minus strand of OX463826.1, from coordinate 31,099,358 downwards.
ATTCTTGATAAGACCTACCAATCAAGTGTATGTCATCTAAATATATGGTAGACATGAAGCCCCCCGTCCGTAACAGTTTTATTACGGGCTTCATTATGTTAGTGAAAACGTACGGAGCGGTGCACAGACCAAACGGCAGGACATTAAATTCATATAATTTTCCTTCCCATAAAAAGTATTTTTTGCTCTCCGGATGAATCTTTATGAAAAAATAGGCATCTTTTAGGTCGATTGTTGACATGTAGCATTTTTTTGATGTTAGTTTTAGAGCAGTTCTAAGGTCTTCAATTTTAAAATGATTGGTTTCAATGGATTTATTCAGTTTTTTTAAATTTAAAATAAACCGCCACTTGCCGTTTGATTTGGGTCGCATGAAAATTTGATATAAAGTTTGTTTGATATAAATTGGTATTTGCATGGTATGCATGGCGATATCGTCCCTATTGTCTCTATGTTATTTAAAGATTTGAAAAATATATTTCTTTCGCTTTCTGAATATGTTCGAACAGGGGGATTATGCAGTTGAATGGCTGGTTTAGAAAATACTATTTTATAGCCTTCTATCCATGATAATATCTGAGGATCGTTCGTAATTGTAACCCATGCATTGTAGAAAAGGGCCAGCCTGTCCCCGTATATTACCGGGTCTAGTATCGCCTGCGCGCTTGCGTACGGCGGCGGCGGAGGCGGCCTCGACGAGTACCCGCGCCCGCTGCGCTGCGTCGGTGGCAGCGGCGGCGGCGGCGGCGGCAGAGTTCCCGACTGCGCTGGCACCATCGGCTCAGCGTATCCCCGATTCCTCGGTGTCATCGGGGGCGGCGGGGGCCGGCGATTGGCAGCTTGGCCTTTCCAGTTTTTTGCTGGTGTTGTGGTTTTGTTGTTGGTCTGTATTTTAAGATCCGTGCCGGACTTGTAAACAGCCTTTGCAGTCTTCAAGGATTCTGACAACTGCTCGCCAAACAGAGATTTGTCTATTTTAGTGTTAAGCAGTGGGCCTTGCATCTCTTCTTGAGTGAAAAAACCGCTAGGTTTCGTCTTGATACGGACTCGTTGTTCTGAGCATCACATACGAGGCGGCCCGCGTCCATTATGAGTTTTAAAAGCGTGTTGTCTCTTTCTTTGCTGTCTAGTAAGCGGGTTGCAGCTTCTCCCAGGCAAGTGATAGCGGAGGCAAGACGTTTTTGGTGCGCCTCGATAAGTCTGTCACGCTTGATGACCGGCTCGGTCAGAGCGGCCTTGACCTCGGGATTGAGGGTTGGGGCCCCGATGAGCATAGCATTTGCAGGGATAGGGTACTTACTGCAGAGTTCACTTCTTATATCTTTATTCAAGCCATTAGTCACTATATGTTCGTACCTGGTGGCTACCTCTGATCGAATGTCTTTGCCATATATAATGATGTTTGTTGGATCTTCACCCAAGATATCGAGCGCTTCACCATCCAGCAGCGCGACATTGTCAGTCGCGTCACTGTCGAGGTATGGTGTGTCGGCGGCGGCGTCGCCGTTTGCGTAGGCGCTCGTTTCATTAGCCCGAGAGTCCGGCGTTTGATGCCCGTTGGGTTGGCCTAGATTGCTGGTCGAAGGGCCAGGGCCAGGCTCATGATCTTCCGTCGTAGTTCGGTCAAGGACGATTGAGTCAAGGTCGGAGATTACTTCCCTCATCGGTCTCTCGTCTTCTCCAACTAAAAACGATACATGTAGCTGTATTATAGCTATACTAGTGCGCTGCAGCGAAGGGCCCCGTAGACCAATCTGGTTGCTCGCAATGTGTTTACAGCGGAGGGCTCCGAAAGCCAACCTGGTTGTAAATAAGTACGCTCGGATCGCCCCGCAGGCGTCCTGGTGCGTAATATACATATGTATAGGTTAAAGTTACCTTGTTGTTTTTCTGGAGATCGCGAACCTTCTTCCGATGACGATGAAATGATCCTTTTACGTCTAGATTTACTTTTCTTCATCTTCTTTTCCAATTTTCTGAGCTTCCTAGCGATTTCACTTATGTTCTCACTATTTTTCCGTTTCGGCATGACGAAATTTCTAAGAACTTTTTTAAAATCAAAGGAAGCTTGCTGAGTGATTGACACTGAAAACGAGAATGACGAACGACGGGTGGAGGATCCGGAGGGAAAAGGAAAAAAAATATACTAATACCCTCAAATACAGTGTTGAGTGTGACAGCTGGATGCGCTACTACACAGTTATAAGGTCTATTTTAGGTTACTCATTTCGAAGAAGGAGCATGAGTATAATTATGAATTGTTAAATAAAATATAATAATTATGTGAAGGCACATACATTCTTTCTGGCCCCACATTAGGATACCCTGTATCGCGGGAACCAGAAACAGTGACGTCACACACATATGAACATCCAAGGTTTCATATTTCCCCCCCCCCCAGCCGGGGTGCGAGGGGGAGGGGGGGAGGCAGGGACTCAAACCGCCGCGCCTCAGAGATCGTCACTCCCTCTTTACTATCGAACAGTGCCTCAATATGCTTTCCCCGGATGTAATCTAGACACTAATTTGCTAGAAGTCTGAATAATTGCTGTTGCTCAGGAAGTCAGGACTTACCCCGACAAAGCCCACTTTAGGTCCGGCGTTATTCCTTTGTATATATAATCCGATAAGTACTCGAACCGCTTACAGCGACTGGCGCTAAGGGAAACTTTCTGTTGCATAACAGAGATAGGTACATTATGAATTGTACAACTTACTACGACAAGGCTGTTTTATTAGCATTTTAATTAATTTGCTTCAAGGAAATATTCACATTTAAACTATTATAACTGTACGTATTTGATAGACGGGGTGGCGTTGTAGCTAGTTTAGATACTTGTAAGACCCAAAAAGGCAAGTTAAATTTAAAGCAAGCCGCCTTGCTCGCCTCTCGTCGCTCGACAAAGGGAAGATAATCCCGTATCTGCCGAGTGACTGCAGATTTCACGTTCACTATAAGAAGGCGTTACTTTAATCAGATATGCTAACATGTGCCATCCTATCTTTAATTTAGAAAGTGTGATGGCTGGATTCAATAAAAAGCTCACTGAAAGTTATTATTTGGCAAAATTCGAATTTCTTTGTAGTTATACACGTGTATAGATAAAGACACGGCGTACTTTTCTTTATTATCAGAAGGAGCTCTTACTAAATCACAAACGCTGTTAGGAATGTAGGTGCAATCTTTCCTTCTTTTAGATGTTCCCTTCATACATTTTCAAGTTAAACGAAAGAGACTATTCTCTTCACGTAGATGTTCGTTCGATAACGTAACAGAATGCGAATGATGGTACCTTCTCACTCACCTCTCGTGGTATTTATATAAATTGTTTTTTCGTTATAGGTTTTGAATTTCATTACCACGACATAAGGTTCAAAACCGCGATGCCTCGCGCGTAGGCGTGGTGCTGGACCGGTTAAGCCTTTTCTTTATAATTTGAGGAGCGGAGTCGACTGCTTGCCAGTACTCTGGCAGTGGCTTTTAGATCCCTGCGGGGGTGCGCGGTGAGGCGGAGGGGGAAGGGGTGCGTTTAGCTTACTCCGACCTTATCGTAATGTCGCTGTTCCAAATTGAAAATAAACATATCCCTCTCCTTTGACGGGATTAAATAAATTGTATTCGCTCCCACGCTTACACGAGTGTAGCCGAATGTAACCGAGCGTTGGCGAATATACCAAGCCAGATAGAGTCTAAATGGATTGAGTTAGCTTTATTTGTCGCGAATGTAAAACGATATTACTAGTAAAGTTGTAGTACAAGTAATGCTTAAAATACTTGACTCATCAAATAAAGAAAAAATATACATATCACTATAACAATTTTGTTTTCGTTTTCTGTGTTGTGCAGACTCATGTTTAAAGTTACACTCCAAATAAAGAACTGCATCGCATTTCCAACAATACGGGCGAGGAGAGGCATCAAACTTATCAGCCGGAACAAGCGCACTTGTACGCGCCGGCCTCGTGAGCCGCCGCCGCCGCCGCCGCTGTCTGTTCCACATGGGCGGGCCGAGGCACAAGCAGTACTGGAAGCCCCATCCTTCCACTTGCACTACCAAAGTTCACTTTTTATTTTAGGCACCCATTATTTTAAGTAGGTATATTATGTAATAGTGCAACAAATGCATGCATTGAAAGAGGCCATAAGTGCATTTGTTGCGACGGGAAGTAGTTTGCATCTGTAAGTTTGATTATTCGTAGGCAAGTAAGTTACCTCGATCGTCCGTGTACCCTGCAACAAATGATCTGTAAGTTAAGTGTATGGGATTTCATTTGCAAGTCGATTGCAGACCTAATGACTCTGAGGGCTGGGCAGGCAGTGGCAGCACAGACATACAGACAGACAAACAGACAGTTATTGCACTTGTTGAGGCTTTTATTGTTACGTTTGTTCGCTGGAAATATTGCGACAGGATTGTGGAGGAAGAGAGCGTAAGTTTTTAATGAGTTGAAAACGATTTAAAGGGGCTGCGGCTGCATGTTGCGATATTGTTTGAAGGGACTCACTCTTGTAGCAGTGTACACCAGACTCTGTTGAATATGCTTGTATACATAAGTGTTACAAATATTTTGTGAACTACCAAAAGGTTTTTTACAGGGAAACATCCATTTCTCTAAGTATTATGTAAAGCACTAACTACCGATTCGTCAAGGTCGCTCTCCCACTTTCCTATATAAGGTTTCACGACGACTGCATCCAATAAAAAGGCTTTCTCAGTCTCTCCTAAATAAATATTTAATATTCGTGTGCTCCATGCATCGAGGCCGCTCACTATATGTGTGATCACTCGACAGAACCGCGCACCGCCGTTATATTTGAATAAACACTCTTTAGTGGCGACCACCGTCCTTCACCGATGCTTGCGGAAAATATCACTTTCTACAAACGAAACCCGGCAGTATCTTCTACGAATAAGAGTCTTGTCAGTTTCGTGGGTAAGATGGTGCGTGTTGACACATCACTCCCCTCTCCGAGTAATATGTTTAGATTTTGCGGAACATTCATAAACATTTTATGACTTTTTGGTGTGAACTGAAGTAGCTTTTAGTAGGTTTTGGCATAGAATGTATCGAGCCAATTGTCGTTATTATGGGATTACATACACATACATAGAGACACGACTCTTCCCATATGGGATGGCACAGCCAGTTAAGGACTTAATATGTCGAATACGTCTTCCTAATTAGCATGAACATTTTAGACCTTAATTTTGACTTCTTGGTCTTTTACTTATTTTTAGGGTTCAGTGCTCGAAGGGTGCCAAACGAGACCCTATTACTAAGCCTCCGCTGTCTGTCCGTTCATCCGTCTGTCACCGGGCTCTACCGGATCAACTGCAATATGTCGAGAGCTGAATTTTTAATAAAGGGTGTATTTCTATAGCCGCTAAAACAACAAATAATGAAACATGCCGGTTTTTAACAATAAAAGAAGTAGTATGGCTATTTTTAGGGTTCCATACCCAAAGTGTAAAAATCGGACCCTATTACTAAGACTCCGCTGTCTATCTGCCTGTTTGTCCATCTGTCACCAGGCTGTATCGCTGACAGTTGAAATTGTCAGAATAAAATTAATATTTAAGGGGGCTCCCATACAACAATTCTTTCAATACCACATACAAACTTATGAATGCAGCTGGTTACGTACATGGAGTGTATAAGTAGGCGCACGGTATGGAACCCTTCGTGTGCGGGTCCGACGTCCTACCCGCACTTGACCGGTTTTATTTATTAACTTAATCATAATAAATTTTATTTTCAGATAACATAGGTCCATAAATAACATAAATTTTATGAAAATCAAATTAAATTAAAATTAAATCAAAGTAAAATATTATATAACGAATATCGGCTAGCTACCGGATGCATGAAACATTTATTATATGACCCATTCAGAATAATGTCCTGACAACTAACAACCCGTACAACGGTTAGTAGTTACCCCCTCAGCTGCGGAACCGTTTTTGACGTCAAGTGGTTTATACATACTCCAAACTATACATATATACTCCATACATCCATCTACTACTTTTGTATTTTACATAGAAAGTATGTTTCTTGTGAGCTTTAGGTTATTCATGTACATTAATCGTCTGTTAGCATCCCTGCTTACAGACGAATAATGTATATGAATAACCTCCAAGAAAAAAAATATTTTCAAAGGCGCATCGCCTTACTTTGATAACTCGAGTTATTTGTGAGATTATAACAATTTCGTAAAAAAAGTTTGTCGCTTTTTCTTTGATTGTGTCGTCATAACCGGGAGGGCGGGTGGTGCGGACGGTAATCACATAAAGCAATAAGTCTTTGTTCGTGGAATCCGTTGAGTTTTGCGAAGAATTCGTCGAAGTCTATCGCGCCGGGGATGGACGTGACTGAACTGTGAAGGGTTTTATATTATCGTTCTCGAGTTGCAGAAACAAACAGACGGACCGGAGAAGACAATTTTGGTTCGGACCCAAGAGTGTGTCACTAACACATGGAACACCATTACACATTCAACAAGCTATTTAATTTTTAAGGTTCCATACCCGAAGGGTTCCAAACGGGACCTTATTACTAAGACTCCGCTGTCTGTATCTCACGAACCGTGATAGTTAGACAGTTGAAATTTTCAAAGATGACGTATTTATGTTGCCGCTATAACAACAAATACTAAAAAACAGGATAAAAGAAATATTTAAGGGGGCTCCCATACAACAATTCTTTCAATACCACATACAAACTTATGGATGCACCTGGTTACGTACATGGAGTGTGAAAGTAACTGCACCAATAACTTTGTAAACAATATTTTGCTGTGTAAAATCCAAACTATTCACTCCACACCATCGCTTCCATTGAACGGTGGTACGGAACCCTTCGTGCGCGATTTAGACTCGCACTTGACCGGTTTTTTTATTTTATAAAGGGAAATATTAAACTGCACATCAAAAATATTGATTTGTGCAGCAAATATCCCTTATATTTGCTGCGGTAGCTTAGGTGAAGGGTAAAGGGGTGAGCGAAGCGAAGCCCCCTTTATCCTTCGTGTTGGGTTCAACATGTAAGAACAACAACAAATACTTAAAATAGAAACTTAAGTACTCATTAAATATTTAATACATAAAATGTATTTTGCTGATCCTTTTTTGCTGCGCAAATCAGTATTTTTGATGTGCGAATAAATGCCAGCCATAAACATTTGATATAAAAATTGGTGCTTGAACTATTACCAAATATTACGCAGTAGTGCTTAAACAATCAAGTTTTCTTATGAAAACTATAAATATAATTATAACAGGAGATTTATATGACGAGTACAAGTAAAGATAAAAATCTAAAGTCCTGCGCGCCTGGCGCCTGGCACAAACCTTCGTAATGGCACCTATGCCCGCCTTTACTCCGGCGCGGCGCCGCCATTGTTGGAGGCAAAGAGTTTTATCGATCTGAAGTTAGGTTCAAAACACGTCACGTGGTCTTTCTAATATACTTGACACTTGCACAATTAACCTCAAATGAGGTTAGCACGCCATGCATTTCAGAAAGAAGTAAACAGAATTTGACAACTTTGACAGATAGCAAGCCTCTGACTACACCAGCGCCATCTGCAATGAGCTTTTCATTTTAGGTGCCATTTTTGCGTCGTTGCCGGTGCCAGAAAAACAAATGAAGTTGGACTCTTCATTTGATTTTCAATCACACATACCAGCAGGTCTGAGACATAAGTGAACTGAGTAAGTCAATCAAGAGTTTCTTGTTATCTGCACGTTTTGGTGCGTGATCACAAGACTGCTGACGCAAGATGTCGCAGGGCCGGCACGACATGATGGCGACATGTCACGTCGCACGTCGCGCTGCGAATGGAACGTGCCACGAAAGACAAATGCATGCAGATAGAAGGTGAGAAAGAACTTGTCACCTTCTACCTGCGTTGCTTCTCAGAAGTGCTTCATAAACAAAGAACGAGTTGTGTATTCTTTGAATCAGACTTTATTGGTTTTGGTGATTCAATGGGTTTATGAAAAGGCACTTCAAGATAGACAAAGATATTGGCCAGCAAGTGGTTACTCGTCATCATCATCTGAAGTTAATATTTCTGCTAAGTTCTGGATCGAATCAACACAGGATTGTAAAAATAAAATGTTGTAACGCACAAAAAAATTTAAATCACCCTACAGTTATTTGGTTTGATCGAAAATACATACGGACTTTAGTCATGTCGAAAAAACTTCCTGCTGTTCGATATAAATAAAAAAAGGTTATATTTGAATTCCCGTGCGAGAAATCTGCATTCTGCATAACAATATTCTCCTATTGACGCGAGCTACGATCGTCGATTGTTGCTGTTTGTTTGTTGCACACGAGCAAATAGTGGTGGAAACTGAGCAACGAGTCCAATACTGCGATTGTTTCATTGTAAATGTTGAACTGTTACTGGGATTTTTGGTGCGGAAGCGGTGAAAGCAAGATTTTAGTATATAATTGATGTCAATCAAGCTATATGCATTTGGGAATTTGGCCTGGATAGTTATCTGTGAGTTTTGTAAATTGGTGATTTTACAGATTTTGATGTGCTTTTTCCGAATGTCTACATTGTCACCTCATATTTGCAGCTCGAGACGCCACATTGAAAAAAATGGTGCCTAAAACAGATTTTTGGCAATATCTCCTTTTTGGCTCATTTTACGATACAACAGTATTTAGACAAATAAACAAGATAAGTAAATATATAATTCTTGTTTCAACCTCTATATTAATTTATTAACCTATATAACAGGCACATCAGCAATTCAAACACAAATATTATAGCACAATTTAAAAAAGTGGTATCTATCATTAATTAGAGATGCGCATAACATCCACAATTTTTCAAATCAATCTGCTGAAAGAAATATATGTACATAGTAAAAATTTAAACCAAATATACAAAATTAATAGTTTTAAGATACTTACAAGAAGCAAAATCCATAATTCATAATTTCTTTATTGCTCACAAATCATACAAAAAAACAAGAGTTACATAAAAAGTGTACGAAGGCGAGCTTATCTCTAATAAGAGATCTCTTCCAGCAAACCAGGTTAACATGGGAAAGGTTGTTTGCTGAGCAGAGGTAGACCTATGTATACAATATATAAAATAGTAAACAAAATTAATTATTTAATAACTATAATATTATACTAAATACTTATAATATACTACAACTACTATTATATATACTATACTAATAAATACTCAAACGCATACTATCTATAACTCTTACGAGAGAGGTAATGCTTCTTCACACGACTTTTAAATATATTCAGAGTAGGACTGTCCCTGATGGTGCCAGGGAGTGCATTCCACAACCGAATGGCCCGGGGTCTAAACCCGTTCTCATAGAAAGCGGTGTTATGCTGTGGAGTTGTGAGCATGGAAACTGCGTGAGTTCTCTGAGGACTGCTGGAAGAAATTAATTGAAAACTGTCTCGTAGGAAGGTTGGGCAGCGTAGATTACGTAAAATGTTGTAGAGGAAATTGAGGATGGTGAATCCTATCTCCTACTGTAGAAATTCAAATAGAGGTATCCTGTGTTGAGTTGGATAGCCATATTATTGTTTGTGTCTACAGACCTCCGAAAGATGAAAAAGGCCAAGGCACTTTGGAAATATTCGAGAAAATTATGGAGGAAGCCCTCATTAAACTTTGTAATAACAGAAAAACTTTAATTATTTGTGGCTATCTTAATGTAGATCTGCTTGTATATACAACACTGAAGCAACGATAAATAACTCTGTTCTAATCATTTAATTTATGTCATGTATTTCTAGAGCCGACTAGAATTACACTTATCAGCCAAACTTGCTAAGATAACGTTTTTTGTGACTGTGCATTCTCAAGTAAAAATGTAATTAACTGTTTACCATCCGATTACAGTGCTAAAACACTTTCATTCCCAATTACTAGTAAAACTAAGACTGATCCATCATTAAATAGGCCTATTACATCCCATAGACTAGAGAGGTATATGAAAAACTTAGTTATAAGTTTGCCACTACCAGATTTTGATGAACAGAACTCAAACAAAATCTATTCTGACTTCTTTAACATTATTCAAACAGAATTCAATACAGTTTTTAAATTAAAGAAAGTCAGTACCAACAACGATAAATCTGAACTTAATGACTGGGCAACATTTTGAATTCGTAAAAGTAGAGCTATCTTGTATGACCTTTATGAACAAAAAGCTGATAATTTTGATGTAATATTTCATGACTATGTTAAAACATATTCCAAAACTTTCAAGTTAGTTTGTAGAAAAACTTTAGATATTAATAGAAAAATACAAAATTCAAAAAACAGAATGAAAACGGTTTGGCAAATCATAAACCGTGAAACTGGCAAAGTTATACCAAGGGACAAATATTTCTGCTTAAAGATGTGATGATGTTGTTAAATCCAAGGCTGAGGTAGCTCGAGCTTTTGAAACATTCTTTACCAATGTATCCTTACACACAACAGAGCGTCTAAATTCATTACCATATAAAGCAGAGATTTTGTTAAAAAACAGCATCAATAATGTAGATTTTACGCGAAAAGTTTACGCGCGCGCTTCTAACGCCAACACGTACTTAATTCCACTCTGCCTTTTTTTTATTCAAAAACTGTGTTAATTCTGAACCTATCGCGATGAAACAAACACTAATAGCAGTAGTTAAAAATTAACAGTAAACCCACTTTATGTGCTTATTGGACTATTACACAGGAAGTGCTTAATATTAAAAAATCTAGCCTAAACCGTCCGTTAAAGTGCCCGATGAACTGTTGTTGTTGCCACCCGGTGTCCAGTCAACGGAGCGGCCCGGTGAGTCACCAACCGGTGTTGCGCCTTGCGAGCCCGACAACCAGTGGTCGTCGCTTGGGAATCACTGCTACGGAACTACCCGTCCGACAATTTCGTCGTTGCAGCCGTTCGAACAAATAATGCAGCCGTGAAGCACTTGCCTGTGGTCCCAGAGATACCGAATTCGATTATTGACAGTTGCCGCTTGCTTTTTGCTTTTTTGTTTTTCTTATCTACCGTAATAACGAGGACAAAACAAAAAGTGAGATTTTATTTTTCTTACATGCACCAGTTTGCTATATCGATCGGTGGGGCGTGAGTCGGGAGCCGGCATTTCTAAAGATAGAGATTGCTGGTTCGAAACCCAACTACTACCACAAAAATGGACAATAATGTGACTGTTCGAAAAACGAACAATAAAGTCAATATTAAACCTTACGAATAAATACTTTGCAGATATAGGAAGGAATCTGGCTGAGGACATTCAAAGCAGGGCTATAAACAACGAACAGATCTTACCTGACCCTCAACTGCAATCTTTTGTACTTCTTGAAACAGATCCAAGTGAAGTGCACTCCGTTCTTGTGAGCCTTAAAGCTGATAGTGCCCCGGGGTGGGATGGTATTACGGTCAAATTCCTCAACATGGCAAATAGGCTTGTTGTCCCAATTATCTCCCATCTAGTAAATCTTTGTTTTGATAAAGGTTTGTTTCCTACAGTCCTGAAAAAATCGATTATCACCCCTGTGTATAAGGAAGGTGACAAAGACGATTGCACAAACTACCGGCCAATCTCAGTCCTGCCATCTATCTCAAAAATTTTAGAAAAAATAATAAATAATAGACTACTTAAATATTTGAATGCGTACAACATCCTCTCTGAGAAGCAGTATGGCTTCCGACAAAGTTTATCAACTGAAGACGCTGTCATCTCTTTGACCTCACTTATTGTGGAAAATGTTGACAAACCGAAAAAATGCCTTACAGTCTTTCTGGATTTAAAAAAGGCTTTCGATACCGTCTCAGGCTCCATTCTTGTCCAGAAACTAGAAAATATTGGCATACGGGGTAATCCGCTTGATTTACTAACTAGCTACCTACATGATAGAACCCAGCGTGTTAAAATAGGCCCTTATATTAGTGAGGAGACTTCTATATCCTATGGTGTGCCACAAGGAAGTGTCCTGGGCCCGACACTCTTTCTAATTTATATTAACGATTTGTGTAACATGAAAGTAAATAATGGCCAGATATTCACTTACGCAGACGACACAGCTATTGTTTTCACAGGAAGCTCCTGGAGTGAGGTCAAGGAGATGACAGAAACTGGTCTTTCTAGAATAGGTAACTGGTTAAAGCGTAACCTCCTCACGTTAAATTCCTCTAAAACAAATTATATCTGCTTTACAACAACTGTCAAAACTCAACCTGAAACTGACTTTTATATAAAAATTCATGAGTCCACAAACTGTCTGAACGACGACTTCCCATGCTCTTGCCCTGTGATAAACAAGGTGTCACACATAAAATATCTTGGTGTTATACTTGACCAAACATTGACCTGGAAGTTACACATAGATCTTATTATAGGTAGAATACGCAAGCTAACCTGGGTTTTTAAAATACTACGACACATTGCTACAAAACAGATTCTAAGTAAAATTTATGTCTCTCTAGTTCAATCCGTGATAATATATTGTATTCCTGTCTGGGGAGGTGCCATTAAAACAAAATTTATAGAGATAGAAAGAGCCCAGAGATCACTTCTAAAAATCATGTACTTCAAATCTCGCTTATTTCCCACAAACGAACTCTATCAATCCTGTAAGGAACTGACAGTAAGGAAGCTTTATATACTTAACATTATAATGAAACTACACAGAAAGCTGGAATTTGATCCTAATTTAACAATTAAAAGAAGAAAACACAATGTAGCCCCTGCACACATAGTGAGCACAGAATACGCCTACAGGCAGTATAAAAACCAATCATCGCTACTATACAACTTGGCAAATAAAGAACTTAACATATTTCCGATGACATTCTATCACTGTAAAAAACTAATAACTGATTGGCTAATGGAAAAAAATTATGATGAAACAGAAGTTCTAATCAGAAATAAAACAAAATGAGAAATCAACTCTTAAAGTGGCAACCCAAATTTGTACATGTGTATGTACACACTACAAATCCACACCCTCAGACAGCCATATCCACACACTCACACCCCTACCCAACACATACACGCCCTCTCTCTCTCTCTCACACACACACACACACACACACACACACACACACACACACACACACACACACACACACACACACACACACACACACACACCCTCACAACCTTCCTCACACTAACACACAAAGATGAAAGCGAATAGCCTAGAATATTTACATTATTTTATATTTTTATTTTTATCTTTATTTGAATAACAATGTAGGTACCTAAGTAGTTTCAACATCTACTAGTTTTGTTACATCAATGTAGGTACCTAAGCAGTTTCAACAAATTCTTTTAATTTTATTACGTCGCATTGAAGTCAAACTTATATAAACTTAGATATAAATTAAAATTAACTTTACCTACTCAAAATCAAAAGATGTATGGATTGCTTTCCACATGCTTAACATAATGTTACCCAGATATGGAAGAGCGGGGCTTCCTGGTACAGGTACTTTTTACTTAAAAGGAAGCCCTAATCAACTTGTAATCTAAAATTAAGTTTGTTGGTGAATAAAGCTTTTTGTATTTTGTATTTTGTATTTTTGTATTAAACGAATACAATCAATGGAAGACATACTACAACGACGAGAATCAGACCTACCTTTACACGACTCCGATAGATCAGTAATGCTTGATTCAAAAATGAAAAGTTTGCCTAATACAACATGCTTGGATAGCTCAGTTGAAAACGAATTGAAAAATCAAATAGAAATACTACAAATAGAGTTGGACAGCGCACACCAAGAAATAAACAGCTAGAATGATGACAACCAAAAGTTAAAACAACAAGTACAGGGGATGAGTAAGAAGATAGAATTACTGTTAAAATTTTCAAAACAAACTACACCAAATCTGAATACCACACCAGGAACATCACAAAATATTTCAAGAAAAAGACATAACCTGAAACGAAAATTGTTTGGAAATAGCAGCACACCTACAAGCACATACAATGCCGCAAAAAATTAATCAGCAGATAAGGAAAGGAAGAAATCGACTATCACTACAGCAACGGCGATGACACAGACAAAACTAAGAGAAGAACACAGAAAACTTAAGTCGCTTTCAAGAAGAAGAAAAAGAGGACGTGAGAGAAAGAAAAAGAACATATACATCTTTGGTGGCAAGCAATGTGCAGGTCTTGCAGTGAGACTATCCGAATCTAGACAGGGTAGAAACTATGAAAAGTATAATATAACTTCCATAGTAAAGACAGGCGCAACAACAGCTAAAATTTGCGATACAATTTATGACAGCAAAAACATTACCGAAAATGACAAGATTGTCCTATCAGTAGGAGAACATGACACAAACCCGATGATGATGAAAATAGTACTAAGTGCGGCACTGAAATGTTTAGAAAATAAGCAAATTTTAGTGTTAGGAATATATAAAAGTGATAACCGAAATGAAAAAAAAATAACAATACGCTAAAACTAATTTGTAAAAGTTTCCAAAAATGTAAATTTATAGAAGCAGAAACCAAAATCATACATGTAAAAAACACTTGTATTAAGATCAATGTTGTAGTGGACCAAAGAGAATATGAAGAACTCATCAAATTTCAATTAGCTAACAGGAAGATGATTAACTACAACACAAATAAATCAAAACCCCAGAGTCCCAAACAAGTAAACCAAAACAATGTTCATAAAAAAGGCACAATCCCGTATTATTTCACTAGTACAAATATAACAAAAACACCAAATCCGAAACAAAATATCAGACAAAAGGAAAAGCATAAAAAGGGAACAATACCGTTTTATTTTACTAAAACAAATAAAAATCAAACACAAAACATTGCAACACGATCTCCAAATTGCGGATCTAGTAATATCTGACAATTAAAAGACGATCACGATGATGCAAAATTCAGAGTGATGCATAAAAATATTCAAAGTATAATTTCAAAGAAATAACTAGTCGAACTGGCAGTGCAAGAAATGAAGGAAATTAAAGAGGAACCAGACGTTATCTGCTTCTCAGAAACATTTATATGAGCAGGGCAAGAAGATTTAGTCAAACTAATAAATTATAAAATGGCAACTTCATTCTCAAGAAACAAAAAAAGGGGGGGGGGGACCTGTATTTTTACAAAAAAGGAAATTGGAAGTAGATAACTCAGTTGGGTCAAAGAAATGGCTATAACAAATGTATTTGAATGCTGTGGAATCGAAATCCTAAATTTTAAACTCATAGTCATTTGTGTGTATTCATTTAGAACTCCAAAATTGAACATAGAACTATTTTTTGACAAGTTGAAGACAATTTTATTAAGACTGAGTAAAAAAGGGAAAACTAACATAATTCTCACAGGAGATATAAATATTAATACTCTAAAAATCAATAAACAAACAAAACAGTTATTTGATATAGTAGAGGGACACAATTTAAGAACTCTCATAAAACGCCAACAAGAGAGCAATCTTGTCTAGACCATATATTCAGTAACATTAAAGATGCGCAGGGTAAAACAATACCGTTAGCATTATATGACCATGACACAGCGCAAATGGTTACATTCAAAGTAAAAACAAAAGTTCCTTTACGAAAGACCTGGCAAATGATTAAAAGAGACTTTAGTGACGACAATATGAGGAAATTCCGAGACGCAATATCACAATTATCATTTTGCGAAGTCTATGAGCAGCAAGATACTAATTTAGCGTTTGCAAAATTTCAGGAATTGTTAGGTTTGTTCTATGATTTGTGTTTTCCTAAATCCAAAGTAAAAATAAATGCACTTACTGAACATAAATGGATATCTAAAGGTTTAAAAATAAGCTGCAAAACAAAGAGAAATTTACGATACAAATACTACAGCAATAAAACGGAACAAAACAAACTAGAGTATAATTTTTATACTAGACTACTAAAGAAATGCATACCTATCACAGGCACAACGAGTGCAAAACAGTTAAATAGTATTAGGAAGTAAAAACATATGCAAAGCCTCGTGGGGAATAATAAAAGGTGTGACACAAAATCAAAAAAGAGTATGCAAACATAAATAGTATGAAAGACAATGACAAAACAGCTAGTGACCAATTGCAAAGAGCAAACTTCTTTAACAAATTTTTAATTCACATGACCAATCAATCCAAAAACATTATTGAAAATAAATCCTTAAAAAATGCCAACAATAAGGGCACTAGTTTTTTCATAGACGAACTAGAAGTTACGAATATTATTGTTACGCTCAAGAATACCCATGCAACAGGCTACGACGAAATTAAGACACAAGTAATTAAACATTGTCGCTACTTACTAAGTCCGGTCCTAAGCCACATAGTTAACCCATCGTTCGCAACAGGCACCTTTCCTCATAAACTGAAGCTATCAATAGTTAAGCCACTTCACAAAAAAGGTGAAAAATGCACACCTGGGAACTACAGACCCATGTTGGTATGAATAACACTCATACCAATATTTTCCAAAAGTTTGGAGAAGTCAATGGCGAGGAGACTCAACGAATATTTCTTCAAACAAGGTTTGATTAGACCCGAACAACATGGCTTCCAAAAAATTAAGTCGACAACCCTAGCAGCTTTTAATTTAGTAACAAGTGTAGCAAAAGGCTTTGAAACAGAATACTTCGGTTTTGTTCTTTGACATGACAAAGGCTTTTGTATGCCATGAGTTATTATTGAATAAACTAGAGAAATATGGTATAAGAGGACCAGCATTGTAATGGATCCAAACATATCTACAAAATAGAAAAAAAAGTGTACGCATTCATAGGCTAGACGAAAACCATATAGAACGGACGTATGATTCAGAGTATAAAATAAACATCTATGGTGTACCTCAAGGGAGTGTACTGGGGCCGCTCTTATTTATTATGTATATAAATGACATTCCTGATGTGACATGGTACCAATCAATTTTATTTGCGGATGACATATCTATTATTGTGACTAATAAAAATAACCGCTTACTATCTAATAATAATCATAATATTTATAATTATCCTAATCTTAATAATATTAAAAATAATTTAATTGACATTCATAAATCTGATATACACCATAGTACAAGTAGTAGACTGGTTAAATAACAATAACCTGAAAATAAACGTCACTAATACAAATGATATGGACATTAATTATAATAATCAAATTATAAAATGTGAAGAAAGCGTTAAATTTCTAGGTATAACAATTGACAAATATTAAAATTGGAAACCTCACATTGAACAGGTATGCAGTAAACTTCATCGGTTTGTATATGTGCTCTCCAAGTTGAGGAAAACCACGACACGACAAACAACGCTGGCTGCATACCACGGTTATGTCGAATCAGTGCTAAGGTATGGTATTATCCTATGGGGGAATAGTACGGAATTTAGCCGAGCCTTCATTATACAAAAGAAATGCTTAATGACTATGGTTGGAGCCGCTCCGCTAGATTCGTGTAAGCCACTATTCAAGAAACTGCACTTACTGTCGCTACCATCATTATATATATTTGATGTCGCCAAATTTATACAGCAACACTTTGACTTGTTTGTAACAGCAAAACAAAAGTACCCCAGAAATACAAAATATCCTAATAGACTTGTACTAGATCATGTGCCACGGACATCAAGGAACCAAAATAGCTGTTACTCAATGAGCGTAAAAATATATACTAAAGTGCCTGATGAATTAAAACATCTCCCACAAAATCTCTTCAAACAAAAACTGTTCTCATGGCTACTGCAGCATAATTTTTATACACTGAGGGAATTCTTTTCTCACAAATAATTAAAAAGTAATGTTATAATATACCTACAGTAAAATATTTGCATGCTATATAATATAGTTGATTAAGGAAGAAAATGACATGTTATATTAATTTAAAAACTTATGTAATACCTTATTCAAACGCAAATAAACAAATCTGAAACTGAAATCTTAAAATTTGATCATATTATATCCCCAGGATATTGCCAAAACGTATATCATACTTAACTTAAAAAATACTGAAGACCTGTGGGGTATATCAGTCAAAGTCATTGGTTCAATAATACTTGTTATAGCCCCACACCTAGATTATATATTTAATAAATGTCTTGATGATGGAGCTTTCCCAGACCTCATGAAACAGAGTAAACTTATATCTCTGTTCAAGTCGGGAGACAAGGGTGATCTTTAAAATTTCAGACCAATATCTGTGCTTCCAGCACTAAGTAAATTTTTGAAAAGATTATACTCAATCAAATGCTCTCACACTTCAACCGTACGAAACAACTCCACGCCAAGCAATACGGTTTCACTAGGGGTTAATTGACTATGGATGCAGGTATTACCTTTATATCTCATATTTATTCTGCATGGGAAGCCGCACAGGATGCTACCGGTGTTTTTGCGAGATTTCGAAGGCATTGGATTATGTTGATCATAATACGCTACTAATGAAATAAATAATTACGGAGTTCGAGATAAAGTGTTGGATCTACTAAGATCATACCTAAGCAATATAATTCAACAGGCAGAAGTCAACGGTGTTAAATCTGATGGATCGGGAGTAAAAATTCGCGTTCCACAAGGTTCCATATTAGGCCCTTTCTTATTCCTGGTAAATTGACTGACTGAGTGGAAATATTGACTAACATAGTGTTGTTTGCTAATGATACTTCACTAGTCTTCAAAATTGAAAGACAAAAAAAAGATTTTGATGATGTCAAATGTATCTTTAACCTTGAATTGGTTCACAGTTAAAAATTTAATGTTAAAGCCTGGTAAAATCAAATGTATCAAATTCTCACTTCCAAATGTCAGGCAAGTTGGGACCAGTTTAGTATTGTTTCTTGGAATAACCATTGATAGCAAATTGCTGTGGGGACCCCAAATAGAAAAATTGGCTGGTAAATTAAGTTCTGCGGCTTACGCTGTTATGAACATCTGACAAAACACGGATGTGGCTACATCTAGGTAAGTATATTTTAGTTACTTTCATAGTGTCATGTCCTATGGTATCTTGTTGTGGGGGAAAGCAACGGATATTCAAAATATTTTTATTTTACAGAAAAGAGCTATTCGAGCAATTTATAATTAAAAACGCACAGACTTCTTAAAAGGAGCTTTTTAAAGAAATTGACATACTAACTGTAGCTAGTGAATTTATTTTCGAAAATATAATGTATGTACGCAAGAACCTTACAAAATTTCCAAAACTTAGCGAATGCTGTAATGTTAACCTAAGAAATAATCACAGACTACTTGCGCCCCGGTTTAGACTTACAAAGAATAGCAATTCTTTCAAGGGTCAATGCATTCTCTACTACAATAAGATACCTCTGGAGATCTTGAAATTGCCATTTGAACAATTTAAAAACCATGTTAAAGCGACTTTGTCGAAAAAGGGTACAATGTTCAAGATTATTTAAATGATGGGACTGTATGGGGTTAATCTGGCTCAACACAGACCTTGCTGTTAATAATTTTGTTATTATTTATTCCTGCTTATTAATTATGAAAATGACATATATATAATATAAAATCAATCTGTGGTAGTTTCTACGCCCTACTTCTCCCACAGTGGTCCAATGTAGAGAAGCGGCAAAAAATGACGGTTGCTAAGTATATGTAAATATCTACAGTCATTTGGAATCCTGGCGAAGAGGAATCGGCAGCCACTTCAACTCCCTGCGATGTTGTGACACATGGTCGTATTTGCGCAGCCCGAAGATAAACCGAATCCCGAGATTTTGAAGTCTTTCGAGTTTATTCAGTAGTTCTTCGTTAGCAGTAACCCAGCAGACATCAGCGTTATTGATGAGGGGTAGAAGGAGGGATTGAGCAAGAGTGATTTTGGTACGTCGAGGTAAAAAGTATTGAAGTCTCCTGAGAGAGTGAAAGGCAGAAAATACTCGGCGACTTACCACATTGACATGCGATGACCAGGCAACTGGTTGTCGAAGATTAGACCCAGGTTTTTAACATCACTGTATACGATTGTGATACCATTAAAAGTGACAGGTGGAATTTGACGTGGCTGCAACAAGTTAAATGAATATCTGGTACCTATAATCATAGCCTGGGACTTCCTCGGGTTGACCAGGAGTCCGAAGGATGAATCCCAACTTCTTATACCATCAAATTTAGCGTTGAATGCCTCCAAAGCAGAGTGTGCATCGTAAAGAGAGAAGTGGCAATAAATCTGGAGATCATCAGCGTAAAGATGATATGAGGAGGACAGGACGTCCGAGATGGAGTTTGTAAAGATCGAGAATAGAAGAGGAGAAAGAATACCACCTTGAAGGACGCCTGTAAAGAGGTCACACCATTCAGTGGATGTCTGATACGCTGTTGCCGATCCCTCAAATAAGAGTCGAACCAGCTGGCAGAGAAGGAGGAGACGTTCAGAGATTTGAGAAGCTCAATGAGAATGTCAAAATCTACGCAGTTGAAGGCACTACTGAAGTCAAGTAAAGCCAGTACGGAAAGCTGTTTGCGGTCCATGGCTACCTGGATGTCATCTGTGAATTTCAGGAGAGCCGTGACGGTGCTATGACCCGGTCTGAATCCTGACTGGTACATGTTCAGCAGATTGTTTGAGTAAAGATAATAAGAGAGCAGGGTATGGACAATGGATTCAAGGACTTTGGAGAGGATGGGTAGTATTGAAATAGGACGATACTCTTTAAAAGAGGTGGGACTAGAAGTTTTAGAAAGCGGGATGGCTAATTCCACATGGCGGGGAAGATGCCCTTTGATAGGGAAAAATTTATAACGTGTGTGTGGCAGAAGTTTATCCAGGATTGTTAAAAGCATTTTAAGGCAGATTTTATCGTCACCTACAGCTTACGAGCTGATTGCAATGCACATTTTGAATAGTGTGGTGTTGATTAAGGACTTAGAGCGCAGGCTCTGAAGAGTGGCTTGTTTCACTGTGGGAGCTATCACAACAGGTGGGGCAGAAAGGAACTGGTTGAGACCGTTGAGATCTACATTACCAGCATGAAAGTCCTGAGTCTTACCTAAGCCAAGTGTTTTAAGAAACTTCCACATCTGAGCTGGTGTGAAACTTTCAATACTCTCGTGGATGTGCCGACGTTTAGCATCACGACAGAGACGGTTTCAGCGGTTTCAAAGACATTTGTAAGAAATAAAATTGTCATCTGTGGGATTCTTGCGGTATTTACACTTGGCTCTGTTCCTCTTGGCCATTAGACGCTTAATAGTGTCAGTTAGCCAAGATGCGGGTAGGTGTTTCACTCTCACTTTTTTGTGCATGCTGGTCGTTGAGACCTAGGACTATGATATTGAAATTGTCGATTTTCTCATCCAAGGTCTCACTGGATATTACAAAGGACCAGTCGATCGACAAGGCATCTGACTTAGGATACTCTAAGTTAATATCCCTAAAGTTACGAATATTAAGAAATTTTGCTCTGCTCTTGAGAGGCCTGATCTTATACGAAAGATAGATAAGGTCACGTTACGAGAAAGGATAATTGAGTTGACCATGTACGGCAACCTTATCCAAGTTAGAGACGATCATAATGTCGAGGAGAGAGGGAGAGCAGTGAGGTTTAAAATACGTGGCATCAAGAGGCGGAATATGCAGATTGAAGGAGTCGACTATAGTCTTGAGTTTGGTAGAACGGGAGTCGTTTTTGAGAAGACAGGTGTTCAAATCACCGAGAAAAAGGGTATCGTTATTCAGAGGTAAGAGTTCATTTAGGAGAGATGCTAATGTGTCAAAGTAGTTTAGGCAAAGAGAGGGACTATAAAGAACACCGAGCAGGAACTAACTATGGAGTACGAAGAAGATGACAGCGATGGCTTTAGGAACGACACGCTTTATAGCAAAAAAAAATGCGTTTATGTTACACACAAGTCATTGTAAGTGGAAAGCATACTCGTTAGTGGAGCATGGCTCAGAAGGTTGGTTCTGCAAATGGGAGCCTTGAAAGTGTCGAGATTAATACGAGGCAGAGATATATTACATTGAAATACATTGACGCCTTTAGCTGTATCGAAAATCTTGATGAAAATTAAGACAAATGCCACCGGACTCGACTAAATCAATATTGGCATGTTGCTGTTTAATATGCCACGGACACTACCGATTTTGACTGACATGGTTAATCGCAGCATACTGAATAACACTTTCTCGACCGACTGGAAAACTGCGAAGGTTATCCCACTCCCTAAAATTCCCAAATCCCAATAAAATAAAATAGACAAAAAAAAAAAAAACTTAATCAAAACTATTTACTAAAGGGTACCATTCCGTATTACTTTCAAACAATTACCAAAAAACCAATGAGTCAAATTAAAGTAGTAGAGTGACTTATACCTCCCCATATAACAAGCTTTTTCGAGACTAACAAAGGCTCGAAACTGATAATACTGCACCAAAACATCCAAGGTGTAATCCCAAAAATGGAAATGATCGAAATTACTTTGACAGAACTGACAGAATCGGGTAACGAACTTGACATAATCTGTCTAACTGAGACATTTGTAATTCTGGTGACGAAAAAAAATATAAGAATATCATCTAGCTACCTACGACTCAAGAAACAAGAAAAGGGGTGGATCATGCATTTTAGTGAAGAATGGTACTGCATATAAACGTTTAAAAATGGTTGACGAACTGGCTGTGTCTAGTGTATTTGAATAATGTGGTATTGAGCTAACGGATCATAACATTATATTTTAAATGGGGAAAAGCTTATTGCCATATAGTGAACTGGCTAAAAGTGAAAATACAAATCTCAAATTCAAATTAAAAATTCAAAATTCAAAAAGAGTTTATTTCCATAAGAAACACATAGGTAACATTTGGAGAATGTCAAATCTTAAACTAACACATGTATAAGGTACAGGGAAATATAGAACTCAATTTGAATTCCTTCACCTCAATGTTTTAGATGCTGGAGGAAAAGAGGCGACTAGAAACCTCCAGCTTTATACGTTATTATTTACAGAATTGGAGCAAACACCTTCCCAAGCTTTTTGTCTTCTACATAATCTGATATTTTGTAGTAACCTTTTTTACATAAGTGATTTTTAACATCACTTTTAAATTTATTTACAGACAATTCTTGTAACTCAGCCGGTATTTTGTTGTAAAAGCGAATAATTGCCCTTTAAAAGATACATTAACCTTATGGAGCCTAGTAGTAGGTATAGCTAGTTTATTCCTATTTCTAGTGTTGACATTGTGCCTGTCGCTATTCTTAGGAAATTCATCAATATTTTTGTGGACGTACATTAGGTTTTCATAAATATACTGACACGGCACTGTCATAATGTTAATTTCCTTAAATTTATAACGCAGTGACTCTCTGGGACCCACATTGTAGATTGCACGAACAGCCCTCTTTTGCAGCACAAATATTATGTTAATGTCTGCAGCGTTTCCCCACAGCAGTATGCCGTAAGACATAATGCTATGGAAGTAGCTGAAGTAAACTAGTCTAGCTGTTTCCACATCCGTAAAAAGACGGATTTTTTTAACTGTATAAACTGCGGAACTGAGTTTTTTTGATAGCTTATCTATGTGTGGGCCCCACTGAAGCTTATTATCTAAGGTGATTCCTAGGAATACCGTGCTATCTACAATTTCTAAATTTTCACCTTTAAAATTAACATTAGCCGAGACTTTTTTAACATTGGGGAGTATAAACCGAATACATTGAGTTTTGTTATTGTTCAGTAAAATATTATTAGCACTAAACCAATTGACTACCTTTGAGATTGCATTATTCAAATCGTCAAAGTTCAAACTGCGTCGTTTCATTTTAAACAAAAGTGAAGTGTCATCTGCAAACAGTACAATCTCATGATTATCTCTGACAAGATGTGGCAGGTCATTAATATAAACCAAAAACAGGAATGGCCCGAGTATGGAACACTGCGGTACACCCATAGTAACAACAGACCCTGGAGATCGTTTTACATAAATGTCAACTCTCTGTATCCTGTTATTTAGATAAGAAGAGAGAAGATCTAAAGAGTTATCCCTAATTCCATAGTGATGTAATTTCCTGATCAATGTCCCATGGTCAACGCAATCAAAAGCCTTAAACAAATCGCAAAATACTCCTAGAGCATCATGCGACTCCTCCTAGGCATCATATATATGTGATATTAACTCAATACCGGCATCAGTAGTTGATTTGCCTTGTGTAAAACCAAATTGTTTACAGTGGAGAATGTTGTTGGTGTTGAAATGTGTAAGAAGTTGATTTAAAATTACTTTTTCAAATACTTTACTAAATGTAGGCAATACCGATATCGGTCTGAAGTTAGAAGGGTCAGATGTTCTACCCGATTTAAACAAAGGTACTATTTTACTGTGTTTAATTAAATCAGGAAACACGCCAGCTTCAATAGATGCAATAAATATGAAAGCTAAATCAAGTGCAATAACATTTATTAGGGGCTTAACAACATGAACAGAAATATCCCAGATGTCTGCAGTTTTCTTAACATTTATTGATTTAAAGGCTTTAATAATATCTTTATCATCTACATAATTAAACGAGAATTTATTTCCACATCTAGGTACATAGTCTTTTAGCAAAGATTCAGTGACTACTTTGGAAGAGTCTAAAGACTTTGTAGTAGAGATTGGGATGTCAGTAAAAAAAATTCAAACGCTTTAGCTACATCATATCATTTTTGAAAGTAATATCATTAATTTTTAATTTATATTCGTTGTTTTTTATACTGACCTTTCCAGTCTCACTTTTAATTATATCCCAAGTTGATTTAATTTTGTTATCACTTTTTCTTATTTTAGATCTGATATAATTTGATTTTGCAATTTGACAAACTTTTTTAAAAATTTTTGAGTACCTTTTTACTTTATCCATGAACTCTTCACTATGATTCCATTGTTTTTCACTATATAATTCATATAAATTTTATCTACTTTTAAGTATACCTACTGTGGCCCACTTACTAAAGTTAAGTTTGTCTGAGACCACAATCGATCTGGTAGTAAATACTGCATTGAACGCATTGCTGAATTTGTAAAAAAAATTACAATATGACTCATTAGGGTTATTATTATTATATTATTATCTCAGTTATAAGAGCAGTTTGCATGAGAGTAAGAGGCACGAGAAAACATGTCAAGGCGTTTAAACGCGAAGATGGAGCAGGAATACTTTGGTGACAGCATGATCTTGTGAAACAGAAATACCTACTAAGGTTTTATTTCTATTTACTTATCTATACTTGTCGGCAAAATATGGAAATGAATTGACTTCAGTTCATCGGAACGCCAGCGCCACCTCGCGACGCTCGACGGAGTCTAAGTTACGCGCCACCGGTCGACGACGCGGAGGCACATTCTCTCTGTGAACCGCGGTCGAAGTGCAAGCGAACCTAGAAACTGTCTCGCTTTCCGTTTGATTACCTACCTAGTGCTACAGTTGATTAATTTTACTAAGCAATTGATCCAATTATTGTAAAGAAGAATTATACCATCGTTACTTTAAACTACCTCCACGTTTGATTGATCCGACATTACCCGTAGACCGCCCACACACGATACCTAACTATGGCAGATGACAATGAAACACTTCCTCCCCCGTCATCAGAAGTGGGATCAGGGTCGGTTCAGCAGCAGCAGCAGCAAAAAGACGCCGTGGAAAGTGATCATTGGCGTGCCATGTTTGAACAGCAACATGCAAACATGCAGGCATTGATTGCGGCTATACAATCGCCGAAAAACGTCAACCGCGTTGAGTTGCCCGAGTTCAACCCTGACAAGAAGGACATGGACGCGAGATCATGGTGCACGACCGCAGATTTGTGTTTTGGTGAAACTCCGTTGCAAGGCGCACAGCTGGTTTTGGCTATAAGCAAAGCGCTAAAAGGTGCCGCATCGACATGGTTATCGCAAGTCGCATACCAAGGCATTACATGGACCGAGTTCAAGGTACTTTTCTCAGCGAGATTCGCACTGACCGAAACTTTAGCGGCTACCCTCATTAATTTGAGCGGCGATAAACCAAGTGAAAAAAAAAACTCTGGCCGCTTACGCAAGTCGGCTGATGACGTTACTTACAGCCCGCTGGAAAGACTTAAACAAAGAAGAGATTGCGGTGGCTACAGTACTTGCTCAAGTTTCGCAATTTGATACGAGGATCCAACGCATGGCCTTCACAACCAACATCACGTCGAGGGAAAAAATGCAACAAGAACTACATGCATTTTCGCACTTGAAACGCAAGTTCAGTGCACCGAACGAATCGTCATCTACTACACCGGATAGCAAGCGAGCGAAGATCAAGTGTTATAACTGCGGTAGAACGGGCCATCGTCGATCAGAGTGTAGAAGCAAGCCTATGGACAATGGACGAGCAATAGTGTCGGCAACAACAAGTCAAACAACCCAACAACCAGCATCAAGGGGCCCATTGGTGTGCTTTAAATGTGGCAAACCGGGCCACATTGCCAGTCGTTGTACGAGCGACAGCGGCGGTCAAGCAAACGGCGGCAGCGGTGCGGTGTCGTACAACCACCGACGGGGTCGTTGGAACATAAAGGTGATCTATATTGTTTTTCTTATGATTCGGGTGCTGAATGCTCGTTAGTTAAAGAAAGTGTTGCGGCCAAATTTAGTGGCAAACGAGTAAACAATGTTGTCGCAATGACTGGTATTGGTCAAACACGAGTGAATACTCGTGTTTCAGTACAGAATTTTATGTTGTGTTTCGATTAATGATCACCATCTCGAGATTTTATTGCATGTGTTACCAGACAATTTCCTGAAAAGTGATATTATGATCGGACGAGAAATTTTGAACTTAGGCTTTTCTGTCAATATGTCGGCAACAGAATTTTCATTGATTAAAAATTGCCTTGTAAATTCAGTAACACACGAGACCAAACGTCAAACAAATCTGAACGAAATTGATACGGATGTTGCAGGAAAGAATAAGTCAAATCTTGTTGAAATATTGAACCGGTTTTCAAAATTCTTTATTTCTGGCATGCCTACTACGCGCGTAAATACGGGTGAACTTAAAATACGACTAATCGATCCAAATCGTACGGTACAGCGGCGACCCTATAGGATGTCAGTGGAGGAACGTAGTAAGATTCGTGAACGCGTCAAAGAACTTCTAGAGGCGGATATTATCAGGCCCAGTTGTTCTCCTTTCGCGAGTCCTGCTCTGTTAGTACAGAAACGCGACGGTTCATTGCGCATGTGTATTGACTACCGCGAATTAAACAGTAACACCGTACCTGACAAATATCCACTGCCTCTGATTTGTGACCAAATAGCACGCCTTTGTGGAGCAAACTACTTTTCAAAACTGGACTGTGCTAGTGGCTTTCATTTGATCCCTGTGGCTGTAGAGTCGATAGAGACCACTGCATTCATAACACCCGAAGGTCAGTATGAATTTTTGACTATGCCTTTTGGCCTCAAAAATGCTATTTCAGTTTTTCAGAGAGCCATTATGAATGCTCTAGGTGTCCTAGCTCATGACTACGTCATAGTTTACGTTGACGATATTTTAATCGTCTCTACCAATGTAGAGTCTGGAGTAGAGCGGCTTGATGTCGTGTTACGTGCACTGACTGAAGCTGGTTTCTCTTTAAATTTAAAGAAGTGCTCTTTCCTTAATACGAAGGTAGAGTTCTTGGGATTTGAAGTTGAGGCTGGCCAAGTGAAACCCAATCAAAGAAAAGCAGTTAACGCTTCCAACTGCTCTACCACCACCACAGACTGTAACACAGTTGAGACAGTTAATTGGACTGGCTTCTTATTTTCGCCAATTTGTGAAGGATTTCTCTCGAATAATGGCCCCGCACTACAGACTAACATCTCTTAAAGGTGACTTAAATTGGAAGCCTGAACATGAAGACATTCGTCAAAACATCATTTCAAAGTTAACAAACGACCCAGTTTTGATGATTTTCGACCCTAACTTCCCGGTAGAGCTTCATACAGATGCTGGTAGCTTAGGCTATGGCTCGATTATTTTCCAAGTTGTAGATGGCAAACGTAGAGTAGTGGCTTACTTTAGCAAGCGAACGTCCCCAGCTGAAACCAATTATCATTCTTATGATCTCGAAACGCTAGCCGTTGTGAACTCTATAAAACACTTCAGACAGTATCTCCATGGCAGAAAGTTCACAGTTGTCACGGACTGTAATTCTTTAAAGGCGTCGCAGACAAAACACGATCTAACCCCGCGAGCTCATCGATGGTGGGCTTTTTTGCAGTCTTTTGACTTTGATGTGGTTTATAGAGAAGGCAAAAGAATGCTTCACGTAGATTTTCTCTCGCGAAACCCCCTTCCGTGCAATAAAAAGCCAAAAATTACTCATGTAGAGCAAAAGCGCATTGATGTCAACGAACTCTCTTCTAATTGGCTTCAAGCTGAACAGCAGCGCGATAGTGAGATTTTGAAAATCATAGGTGATTTGGAGAGCGACGAAATGAACGAGCAGATGGCTAGAACCTATGTACTTCGTTCAGGTATTCTCTACCGAAAGATACAGCGCAATGGTAGGACTAAATGCTTACCTTACTTACCCCGGGCGCTAAGATGGTCAGTAATTAATAACTTTCATGACTCTCTCGTTCATCTCGGTGCTGAGAAGACACGCGAAAAGCTATATGACTTTTATTGGTTTCCTGGTATGACCCAATACGTGAAAAAGTTTGTCGAAAATTGCGTAACTTGTAAAATCGCAAAGTCTCATTCAGGAAAAGTTGAAGCCGAATTGCATCCGATCCCAAAAGTGACTGCTCCGTGGCACACAATTCACATAGACGCGACAGGTAAATTAAGTGGCAAAAATGACAACAAAGAGTACGTTTTCGTTTTGATAGACGCATTCACCAAGTACGTGTTGCTCTATCATACGAAAAACATCGATTCTAAAAGAAGCATTCATGCGGTTTCTCAAAGCGTTGCACTTTTTGGTGCTTCTACTAGAATTATCGCGGATCAAGGTAGATGCTTTGCCAGTAAAGAGTTTCGCGATTTCTGTGAAAGCAAAAATATCAACCTGCATCTTATAGCGACCGGATCATCGCGTGCTAACGGACAGGTTGAACGTGTAATGAGTGTTTTAAAAGCAATGTTAACGGCCGTTGAAACAAGCGATAATAAATCGTGGCAAGACGCGTTAGGTGAGGTACAACTCGCAATAAATTGCACTATGAACCGCGTGACAAAAGCTTCGCCTCTCGAGATTTTAATTGGTAAAATAGCAAGGCCATTGTCATTGATGTGTAGTAGCGATGTTGATACGGAAGTTGATATTGAGGAGGTCCGTGGAAATGCGTCAGATAATATTCTAAGGTGTGCGAACTATGATAAAGCTCGTTTAGACAGTACAAAAGCTGCGATTAAAAAGTTTTTACTGGGCGATTTCGTTTTGTTGGCCAATGAAGAACGTAACCAGTTGAAATTAGACCCGAAATTCAAGGGACCGTTTAAAGTGATTGAAGTTCTAGATGGAGATCGTTATACGTTGACAGCTTTGAACTCCAAGCGTACTTACAAGTATGCACACGACAGTTTAAGAAAGATGCCAGAAGGTCATGTACCAGCGGAAGTTAATGATATTGATTGTGTTGATGAGGAAGAGCGTGAACAACAGTAAGCACTCTATAGGCCGTATTGAAGTCGACTATACAGTAGCTATTACGTAGTCGTAGCCCGGTAGAAATCGGTGTCTCTTGGGGCAACTCAAGTAGTCCGTGGGTGCGCGGTGCGCGTTTAGCTCTGGCGGAGGTCGTGGTCCAAAGTGACCGTATCGTGTGTAGTCAGTGGGTGATGCACGCGTGTGATGTGTGGTAGCTGATGATCAGCTTGTCGGCTATGGAAGCCGTGGCTATAGAGGGTGGCATACTTGACAAGTTCTATTGGCTCTGTTGTAAATAATGTGATATTTGGTGTCTGTTAAATGATTGTTGTCTCTGGTACAAGGCTGGCTCTGGTTTTTTGATATTTATTTTAATTTAGAATTTGATGAAATCTTTTGTAAACTTTGTAAATACTTTAATTGTGTAATAAATCAAAAAATCTGTGATCTGAGCTGTAAGATTATGATTTAACATAGAGTAAAGAAGAGAAATGGATGAAATATTGAGTATCAATGTTCTAAATGTAGCCTAGTTGGATGACAGATAGAGTTTATTGCTGGTAGAGTAGAACGAAAGCTTTTCGTTGTTTCGTCTCCAGTTACAGGTTAACACACGAGGACGTGTGCTAGCAGGATGGCCGTGTCGGCAAAATATGGAAATGAATTGACTTCAGTTCATCGGAACGCCAGCGCCACCTCGCGGCGCTCGACGGAGTCTAAGTTACGCGCCACCGGTCGACGACGCGGAGGCACATTCTCTCTGTGAACCGCGGTCGAAGTGCAAGCGAACCTAGAAACTGTCTCGCGTTCCGTTTGATTACCTACCTAGTGCTACAGTTGATTAATTTTACTAAGCAAGTGATCCAATTATTGTAAAGAAGAATTATACCATCGTTACTTTAAACTACCTCCACGTTTGATTGATCCGACATTACCCGTAGACCGCCCACACACGATACCTAACTATGGCAGATGACAATGAAATACTTCCTCCCCCGTCATACTTAACATTATAGTAGTATGTGTGCCGGTCGACTATGTTAGTCATATTTTCACGTAATGTTAAGATAAGTTCACGACCGTCACAGATGAGGTATATTAATATTCATCACGCACTATTTCTTATGCACTTTATTAGGTTTGCTGGTAGAAATCTCTCTTTAGATATAAGCTCGCCTTTGCTCATAAAATGTTTTGTTACCTTACTATTAAGATTTCTGAGCAATAAAGAATATGAATATGAATATGTACCAACCTAGTTTATAAGCTAGGATTACCTATAATAAACCAGTCTAGTATTTGCGCGCATCTCAAGCCTTTTACTTTACTCCCGAAGATGTCGCTCTCCTCATAATTGCCTCTGGCAAAGTGGTGACCCGACTTCTGAACATCAGCAACCTTCGGTAATAGCAGCATGGACCCAGCCGCGAAGAAAACTCCGTGTGCTGCCACCTTAGAAGTGCAGCAAGAAGCACTTCGTCCAAGATGGCCGAGCCCCGATTTCAGTTTGCATACCTATTTCAAACCACGCTGCTGAACTCCATAATCAAGACCTCACCCAAACCAAGACGACATCAAGCAAGCCATGACCGGATCAGATTTGAAAACGGACCAGAAGCCAAAAGATTTCAGCTGAAGATTTTCCGCATCGAACTCAAGATACCGCAAGAACCGATAGTCAGCTGACTGCTGATTTATCAAAATGGAGCTCGCACCAGCAGAAACGAACGCGTCGGCAAATTCATTCACAGCAAGCAGCTTTTCAAGTTCAAGACATAGGAAGCCGTTCCAGCCCCCAGAAGAATATTGAAATCATCCTGGAAGAACATCGCACGAAGAATAATCAAATCACTGAAGAGAGAGAGAGATATATATATTTATATATAAACGATTGGTGTACAAGATATGCCCTATGTTGCCAAATCCCAAGGTTTTTAGGCACACAAATTTCATCAATCGAAAACTTAATATTCACTCAACAGTGAAGAGCACGCACGTACATATGACGTACGAGATTAATAACTGCCTACAGCCAAGGTTACAGATTTAATGCTGACGCTGATTCAGCACAATCACTCTTGTGTAGGTACGGTCGCAATTATAAACAAACAGTGATTACAACTTCAACGACGTGCGATGTAAATTGACTCATCGATACCTGAAAAACATGGGCGGCTGCAGCATCAGACGACTCTCCTGCGGATCTTTTCCAGTTACAGGTTAGGTTAGTTTACTAACTGCGAAGCCCCATTTTCCTAGTGTTTTTCTGTTTTCGTGTAAGATTTACCTTTAGGTTCGTGTAAGATTTACCTTTAGATTAAGTTAAAGTATTCACTTTCTGATTTATGTTTATTAAAATACTACTAGTTATTATTGCAGTGGATATAAGTTTGTTATAGTATCTAACTTAGATTTTTTTTCCATTTTTATAAGTATATTCATTTATTTTTTTCCCTAAAGGGGGGAGTATCTGTGCCGGACGACTATGTTAGTCATATTTTCACGTAATGTTAAGATAAGTTGACGACCGTCACAGATAAGGTATATTTATATTCATCACGCACTATGTCTTATGCACATCATTAATAACATGTACCAACCTAGTACATAAGCTAGGATTACCTATAATAAACCAGTCTAGTATTTGCGCGCATCTCAAGCCTTTTACTTTACTCCTGAAGATATCGCTCTCCTCATAATTGCCTCTGGCAAAGTATGCATATATATAGAATCATAGAGGTAGAAATATTTCTAGATCGCTAGGAATTATTACTCTTTCCATAAAAAGGAAAATGAAAACCAAAGAAAACCAAACAAGCTGGTGACATAAACATTAACATAAACCTGACATAAGTACTAGGTCAATGCATTCTCTACTACAACAAGATACCTCTGGAGATCTTGAAATTGCCATTTGAGCAATTTAAAAACCATGTTTAAGTGACTTTGTCGAAATAGCGATATTACAATGTTCAAGATTACATAAATGATGGGACTGTATGGGGTTAATCTGGCTCAACACAGACCTTGCTGTTAATAATTTTGTAATTATTTATTCTTGCTTATTAATTATGATACTGACTAAATATTATATTTGGTATTAGTTAAGCATAAGCAATTTTTAAAAAGAGATCTAAAAATCAATCTGTAGGAGTTTCTACGCCCTTCTTCTCCTACAGTGGTCCAATGTAGAGAAGTGGCAAAAAATGACGATTGCTAAGTATGTAAATAACTACAGTAATAAAGACATTTGGAATTTGGAATTTGAAGTCAATGTTGATTGCGATACGAGACCAAGTGTAGGTGCTGTACCACATTCTCCACCGACACTACGACGACCCCCACCACCACTACCTCCACCACCACCAACACTACCACCAACCTCGTAATAATCAACACCAACCACCCATTACATTTGATGCACTTGTAGGTGATAGTATATTGGGAGGGGATGAGGGTGATGAATAGGAGGTCTTGGTGGAGGCTTCTGATATCGCTGGCAGAGATTATTTAAGCAGTGGATCGACTCCTGCCTGAAATCTAACGATAACCCTAACGATATTGCTGGGTCGTTTGGTGGACAGTTCGAGATAAGTCGTAGTTCAAGGGTTAGGTTAGAAATATAAAAAAATATATTTTTAAGTACCTACCACGTAATTTAGTTTTTATATATTGTTATTAAAGGGTCTAAACTAATGTTGGAGGAAATGATATATCGGCGCCCGTCTAGTCGATCGTATTAAACCAGTTATTGCATTGACTACTCGTTTCACTTATCGCCTATACTACAACGTCGTATGTACTCGGCACGGAGTCCATGACTCGAGTGAATTCAATGAAGGACCTCGTTGTTACGTTCGACTCTAAATTCAAATTCCAAGAGCACTTTGGCCAGGGAGTGTTTCAAAAGATTAGGGTTTGTGATACGGAATTAACAAATAAATACGTTTTTTTTTATTTGTCTTTGTGGTAAGGAAAGGAACCCTAAAATTGCCAAAAATACATGTGTATTGTATGGTGACCCTCTTTCATTTAACATCAAATAAGGCAAGTTGAAGTAGACTTTACGGTGCTCATACGCTAAACTACTGACTTCACAAAAAGAGGTTGAGACAAGAATTAAAGGCAATTTTTTCTATTTTATTTTATTACAAGTTGTTATATCGTTAAATAAGTTGGAGAGGAGATATGCTAAATAACCGTTTCTGTCATTTTTCAAAGTAAAAATTCGGTAAGAGCTCATCGAAATCTATGAAATCACCGAATTTCAAATCTCCCGCAAATATTTCTAGTTCGCCGTCCCAACAAATGTCTGGGTCAATGGATCAAAGCTGAAAGAGTGGATTGAATATTTTTTGGAGTTTTGTTAGGTTTATATCACGAAATGTTTTGTGAAGATGGCACTTAGTTTGGAATAAATACTTGTGAGAAGCGAGCTGTGGAATACGTCTGAATTTCGCCACTCAGGAAACGCGACGCGAGAGCTCTCGGTTCGAGGTTAAAATCCAGAAGTTTTCATCTCTTCGTCGTTTTTACTGCGCTTGAAGTTTATCTCGCACAGTTTACCTAGTCTAGGCACAGGCTGGGTCTCGTTGGGTCAAGTTGAGTCTGCTTTTAGAGGTAGTTTCACAAACTATGAAGAACTGCAGAATAGTCAAAGTGGCTCTACCACGCTTACTTATACACCAAGAACGTGGGAGGTGAAAATTTTCCATATAATTTCGAGATTTTTCTCGTATTTCAGCTTGTCTTGATATAACTAGATATTATTATTTTTACTGTTCTTTAAGAACCCGCCCATATTTAGTGATCATGTGTTAGTGATAGTGAAGTGTTAGATCAAAAAAGTTTAAAGAAAATGTCGGTGTTTTGTAAGCTGGAGCAGTTTTATTGTATCTCAATATCGCCGGGAGATTTATTGAGCCTTATCTCGCAAACCTCGCTCTAGCTGGAGCACTACGGGTTTTTTTTTGTTAGCTACAAACAATCTGTACATAGTTTGACCATGCAGTAAAAAGTCGCTTTTCCTACTTTCGAATATTTTAGAACAGAAAAGAGGACGGAAATATAGGTTTTTGACGAAAACACTGAAAATGAAGCTTATAGATTACTTTATTTATTTATTCTTATGGTCGAAGTCGTTGAGTCGTTCTTGCTAATTATAAAATTTTGAGGTCTTCAGCCATTTAGCTGCTTTATCAGTTAGAGAGAGAGTGAAATAGTCGAAAGAAGTAGTAGTCTCCATCATATTTAATTTTAGGACAGTCTCGAATTATGTGTTTTATGCTCCAAACGTCCACCCCGCAATCACAGGCTGTTGATTCTCTCCAGCTACAGCGGTGCATCTATCTTTCTATCGGATCTTTGACCGCACGTCAAATCATCAACACTTTTCGTGATTACTCCTCATCGTAAAAAATAAAAATTGGCTGTAAACCTTACTAATTAGCAGCCGTAATGGTATCAAAACTTATGTTAATACCAGTGATCTAAACTTGCTAATAAAATCCAAGATTGTGCGCATAAAATACAATTTAAAGAATACAGAGAAGTCGACCTCTGTGGCACTGCGGTTGTGGCTTTGCCTACCATCCGAGAGGTCACGGGTTCGATGCCCGGGTGGGGATAACGAAAAAAAAATCCCCACATCCAGAAATCTTGGATGTTTATATGTGTATAATGTCGCTGTTTCTGGTTCCCACGACACAGGGTATCCTAGTGTGGGGCCAGAAATGTGTCTGTATGTAAATTTATATGTTGTGTTTATATTTAAGTACTACGCGAGATTGTTCCAACATATCGTGCTACCGTGGCAACATTTTTCGTCATCGATTCTCGCGGTTAAGAGTACGGTAGTCAGGTCAATTTCGCGTGAGGCAGATCTAGTGAACCAGTGCTAGTATTTGAGAGCGGTCAGCGTGTAGTGAATCATCGGTCCTCCTTTGTGGTCAACAAGCGATTACCTAGAAACGACAATCATCCCGCGGATAGATCATCTGTCTCTGAGAAACCCCGAATATGGGGTGCGTTGGGTGTCAAACTAGGACCCAAGATGTCAAGTATTACAGCTGCACTAAACTACCTTGCAAACGTTTGTACTGTTCTCTTTGTAACAATACTCTTTCTAGGTCTGCGTCAGAAAACATGGGTTTGTCCCCTTTGCTTTTTGTTGTATATCATGTAGGTAGTTGACAATAAAGTCAGTCGTCATCCAGCTTGCGTGTGCGTATTACTTTATGGTGACAGCGGTGGATTTTATTCTTGTTTTGGCAAATAGTGCAAATAACCCAGTAATAATAGTTGCTAACCGTTTCTAGATACATGATAATTGAAATAATAGTGATGAAGCACGCAAGAACAGCGGCAGACCTCATATTGGAGGGTGGTCCAGCAAGTCGCGCCTACGCGTGGCGAAAGTGCAGCGCCAGTTCAAGATATTTCTCAAGGCTTCCGGAATTCACAAAGAAACATCAAATGTCCAGGCTAGTTTCGATAGTCCGTAGATATTTTCGGGAGTCCGGTGCCGATACCGGTTGTAAGCAGACATGTGTTGATTCCACGCTCCGCTGTGTTTTGAGTGTCCTCGTGTGTATGTGATTTGTATACTCTGATCAGCGCGACCGCTGCCCGCTATCGTCGGGTGTCTCGCTCACGCGCGCTGAGCGCGTCATTGTGAGGAACGGGCAAGCTGACGCGGCCGTCGCGTGTGTTGTTTGTGTGACCGTATAGCGACAGTGAATATGCTTTTGCGTGTGCGCGATCTGCGTGCACTCTGCGCATGTGCTGCTGTTGCTGGGCGCTGACGCTGAGAGAATTGAGTGATTCATACAAAGCGTATATCACTTGCTGGCGTATGATATATTCATGATATGGACAGCTGTATGATGAAATATCCTTTTCAAACTGAATAGACATTCTTTCTAGCTTATGACTATGCTTTTTAGTGCCGTTTTCAAGCGTGCGAAGAGACGCTTGTGTTTTATATACTCTTTCTAGTTTTAAGTGTGCGATCAGATGCTTGTGTAAATTCTCTTTCTAGTTTTAAGTGTGCGATCTAACGCCTTGAAAATATTAATTTGCGCTTCTGCCGCTTATCTGCTAATTTACTTATACATACAAACATAATACTACGATACGTCTTTGTTATTGTTATTGAACACTATTAGCCACATATTTCTTGTTCACATGGGAGTTGCCATAACAGTGCAGTATGTCAACGCTCAATAGGTTCAGTTCTCTCCAAGAGGTAGAGGAGAACTCCGATTGTATTTTTACTCCGGCGCGAAATCTTTCAAGGTCCCCTCCACTGCAGCAGCAGCCTCAGTCTCAACTGCCAATGGAGCCCACTAGAACCGGCACCCCCAGGTCGCAAACAGAAGGTGAAGCGACGGGCTCTCACACGGACAAACGTCCAAGGGAATCTCCTGGTGAACAGCAAGTCGACAAGCGTACCAAAATTGACGACTATATAGAAAGTGATCACAACCTATTACCGGCAAATAAAATCGAACTCATTCGGTTAGTCCACGCAGCTTTAGAAACGATTACGACAACAGCTAATAGCAGCAGACTGAACAAGGCTGATATCGCTAATATAGGCATTCTCGGCCAGCGCATCATAGCAGCAGTGGCAACACTAGAGCTGCATCTGGCGGAAGCGGAAATATAAAGAACGCGGGCAGAGGCGAGATGCGCCACTATGAAATGTGCTCTAATGGAGAAATGTGCACCTGATGCCGCACCAACTGCACATTATGCCACAGTACCATTAGGGAATCACATTTCCTTTGCCCACGCAGTGAAAACTGGCCGCACCACATCACAGGCACTCCCGGTTAACAAAGGACCCGTGATGGCAATATACCCCGCTGCAGGCCACGAAGATGCCTTAAAATCTGCGGACGATACAAAAAATTCCCTGAAAAGCTTCATCGACCAGGCCAAAATAAATGTGCAGATTCAAGCAGTGCACAAAGTGGGAAACGCCGGGTTGGTCATTCAAATGACCAACAAAGACTCAGCAGCGCGACTTAAACAAGCACTACCACCAAGTCTCCGCGCAACTGAGCCACAGCAGAGGACTCCCCAGGTGGCTTTTCTTAATATGGAAGGGGACCCAAACCCCGAAGCAACCATTGTCGCGCTACACGTACAAAACTTTGCTGCCGACCCTGAGTGGCCTCTAGCTAAGCTGCAGAAAAATATGAAGCTGATTTTTAAGCGCTGGAGGAGCGGCCGCTCATGTTCTACATGCGTGTTTGAGTGCTCACCGGCTCTTCGCGTAAATCTAGTCACTCGTGGACGCGTCTACATAGGCTGGCAGGTGATGAATATTGAAGATCACATAAACGTGACGTGCTGCTCCAAATGCCAACAATATGGCCACCCTGAGCTATACTGTCGTGCTAAGGAAACCACGTGCGGTTAATGTGGCAAAGAAGGGCCTCGCCGTGACACCTGCAAGGAGGAACAAGAGCGATGTGCGACCTGCACTCGATTTGGGCGCAAAGAGGCGACAGTCCACAGCACCGCCGCGCGCAAGTGCCCCGCACGTCGTCATTCTGAGCAGCGGCTACTAGGAAACACCAATTATGGCAGATAATATCTAAATCAGGGTGGGCCAGCTAAATCTGCAGGGGATGAAAGATGCAACTACCGAACTACGGACTACCGCGAAGGAGCTTAAGTTGGATGTCGTCCTTGTCCAGGAGCAATACAGAGGGACGCTAGACCTCGTGGAGTACGGGAACCGCCCTATGGCTGGAATATATGTCCCCTCCAGCTCTATTGCCATCTGCGTGCTCCACCATTTATGCACCACGCACTGCACTGTCGCCCACGTCGTGGCGAAAGACATTGAGCTGCACGTAATCTCTGTCTACTGCTAATACGGACACGACATCGATGTCCATCTCGCTCACTTATATAGAGTCATTGAAGCACTCCGTGGGACCAAGATAGTCGTGGGACTAGATTCTAACGCTCACTCGCCGTTATGATTCTGCGAGCGCCAGCAATACTCTGGTGGCGGCCAGAATCAAATGCATCGACGCACCAGCATGAAAGGCTTTATCCAAGCCCGCGGCCTGATCATCCACAACGTCGAGGGACAGCCATCGACTTTCAAGGGGCCTAACGGCGAGTCTAACATCGACCTGACTCTATCAACGCGTGGATTGCGAATAAATGAATGGGAAATCCACGAGGCAAAAAGCCTAAGTGACCATCAGCTAATCACTTTCAGCATATTCGGAGACCGAGTCGAAAATCTGCACGAGAAGCCAGTTACAGAGCCTGCTATGTTTAGGGACCGTAGGGTGGACTGGCCAAGATTTCAATCAGTGATTCATGAAAGAATGGGTAGACTGCAACTGAGGAAACCAGCGGCAGAATTGAGGCCTGACTTCACTCATGTAATAGAACGAACGGCGAATGAATGCCTGGGAACTAAAGGCTGCAAGAATGATAGAGGATATGAATGGTGGAATAACAAGTTAGAGCAACTGCGAAGAAGGTATAATAACCTTCGTAGAGCCTGGCAGAGTGTGCGAAAGAAGGGCGGATTGTTGTAGGAGATGAGACGTAAGAATTTTTATGAGGCACGTACGAGCTACCGACAAGAGATGGTGGCGGTGGAAAGCAGATTCTTAATGGAGATGGCTGAAACCGGCAACAAAGACCCATGGGGACGATCATATCAACTGGCCAGTGGGCGCCGGCGCCCACCGACTCACATTATTAGCGGCACTGAGCTTGCTAACGGCTTCACCGGGGATGTGCGGTCGGCTATGCAACATATGCTCCGGGCACTTTGTCCTGATGACGATGATCGCAACGACTCTATACACCACCGACAGATACGCTTATATGCCGCCTGCACGCCTTCCGGCCCGGATGCCCCGCCGCTATCTCGTGATCGCCTGCAGGGTATAGTCAAGGCTCTGCCTAACACGGCCCCCGGACTGGATGGTATCATAGCTCGCATTCTGAAACATGTGTGGCATGCAGCAGCAGCAGAGATGACGTATATATTTGATAAGTGTGTGAAAGAGGGAATATTTCCCAATCAGTGGAAGGATGGACGTCTATTAGTCCTACCAAAGTGCAATGGCAAACCACTGACGGATCCTAAGGCCTACAGGCCGATCACCTTGCTCCCAGTCCTCGGTAAGATTCTTGAGCGAATTATGCTGGCCTGTGCCCCGCAAATATCGAGGGGCATTTCAGAATTCCAGCATGGCTTCTGTCCGGGTCGGTCGACTGTTGCAGCCTTGAATAGCATTATTAACGTTGCCAGGGACTCGAAAGCCAAGTATGTACAGGCGATTTTTCTGGATATCTCGGGGGCCTTTGATAACGCCTGGTGGCTGATGATTTTGCTGAAAGCGAAACGTGGAGGCCTACCCCCTAACATCTATAAGATGTTAGTGGATTACTTCACTAACCGCCGCGTAGGGCTATTCATCAGTTCGCTGGTGGAATGGAAGGTCTCCACTATGGGGTGTCCTTAGGGATCCG
Organism: Argyresthia goedartella; assembly: GCA_949825045.1. NCBI lineage: Eukaryota > Metazoa > Arthropoda > Insecta > Lepidoptera > Argyresthiidae > Argyresthia > Argyresthia goedartella. The sequence goes on along the minus strand of OX463826.1, from coordinate 31,059,243 downwards.
TGGTGGGACCGACGCTCTGGAATGTGCTGATGGACGACCTGCTGCGATTGCCATTGCCTGCATGCACTATGCTCGTAGGCTAAGCAGATGACGTGACTATCCTGATAGAGTCCAACTCTCGATCCTCCATCAAACGCTCGGCCTCTAGGGTGCTTGAAGGCGTCTCCGAATGGGGCGCCAGAAACCGCCTGAGCTTTTCTCCTGCAAAATCACACACTATGACGATCAAGGGTAGGTTCAAGCGCCCGCCAACGGTCAAGATGAGTGACGACTCTGTCAGGAGCGTCGTGCAAGCAAAGGTGCTGGGCATGTTTTTCGACGCTGGACTGTCGTTCGTTGCACATGCGTCATACATAGGCGAGCGCGCGGCAAACTGCTTCGGAAAAGTGTCGCGTGTATCCGCATGTAGTTGGGGTGTACGTTATCGTGCTCTGCGCATACTGTACACTGGCACCTATAACTCCACCGTGACGTATGCCGCGGCATGCTGGTACAGGCATGCGTCCTTCCACACTGTGCGTGCCTCACTTCTGAGGACACAGCAACCGACTTTGGTGCTCTTGACTAAAGCTTATCTTTCATGTAGTACAGCGGCCCTACCGGTACTGGCAGGCGTGCTGCCGGCTGACCTGGAGCTCATCCGTGCCGGCCGTAGTGATGAGGCGCGGGAAGGTTGCACTGAGACGGAGATCAGAGCGATAAATCGCCAAACTCTGGGGGAGGTCGTTGCACAATAGCAGGGACGCTGGATGAATGAGACGAAAGGTCGAGAGCTATACCGTTTCTTTCCGGACATGGCGGCTCGCCTCAAGGCCTCTTGGGTTGAGCCGGACTACCAAACTTCGCAGATATTGTCAGGACACGGGTGCTTCAGGAAGAGACTGCATGCTATGACGTTATGCCCGATGAGTGTATGTGAGTGCGGCATAGAAGATGAAGATATGCATCATGCTCTTTGGGAATGTCCACTATACGACGACGAACGGAAGAAAATGTTAGACGGAACCACTCGAGCGGATGAAAGACCAGTCTACTACGAGGACCTCGTCTCGTCAAAGGCGAACTTCCAACGGCTACACCAGTTTGCGCACGCGTGGCACAAAAAGAGATGTGGCGGGGAATTTGGTTGAAACTTTAAATGACGTGCGGAATCGGAGCTCACACCGTTTGTGTGTGTCACATCACCAGAAGGGTGCGACGCTGCTATCTTTTCCCCCGCGCCCCTGAATGGGGAGAGGCGGGAAGAGGACAGGCGGAGAGCACAGAAGGCCGGTCCAGCCATGTAGGGGACGCACAGAAATAGCTGCGGGTTACAAGAGCTCCATGCAAATCTAACTCGTTGGCTTGCTCCCCCGCGTTTGCCTCATTATAACATGAAATTGGAATGAGATTGGGTGGAGGTGGGATACGTCCAGGCTAGTTTACTTGTCAACCTAATTGGGCCTGAGGGATATGATATTTATTGAACGTTCCGATTCACGAAAGAGGAAGAACGCGACGATGTCAACAAAATCATTGCGAAACACGACGAACATTTCAATACCAAGCCGAACACAACCATGGCCGTTCAAATTTTTCACCAGAAATCAAGAGAAAGGTGAAAGTGTTGGCGACTATGTGACTGCGCTAAAACTACTCAGCCAGTACTATGAATTCGGTGTGTTGGAAGACGGTTTGGTAAAAGATCGCATCGTCTGTGGTATCCTGAATTGTTCAGTACGAGATAGACTTCTCAGAACTGACGATCTGACCTTAGAGAAAGCAATAAAGATTTGTCAAGCTAGTGAAATGTCATCGGAGGAGAATGAACAAATCGAAGTTGTGAAGGGCGGCGGCGGCGGCGGCGAGTCGGCTAGATCGTCGGCGATGGCCGTCGACGCAGTATACGGTGCAGGGGCGGCGCGGCGCGACGAGGCCGGCTCGGCAGGCGGGTGCTGTGCTGATTGTGACAGCTCAAGGTGTGATGACAGGCAACGGTGCCCAGCCAGATCTGCTAAGTGTTTTGTGTGTGATAGGCGTGGCCATTACAAAATTATGTGTCCAGAGCGTAACGGTAAAAAGGTCCATGAAATATGTGAAGACGATGACACTTTATTTTACGTGTCCACCATTGACGAAGGCGGAAAGGGACAGAACAATAATAGTATGTTGTATGAGTCATTGTATCTAGCTAGGGATGGTTCAAAAATTAATTTTAAATTAGACACGGGCTTTGACTTAAATGTAATTGTCCAAGTTGTAGTTTGTAAGAAGTGTGCATCATTTTTAGAGTTTAATCCTTTTCATCGATGGCACCACCATTACTTTACATCGCGGTATTAAGATGTTTCACGGATTCTTTGTATAGAAAATTGAGTAATTTTTTGTAAGCTTGTTCCCACAGAGCAGAGATTATTTTATTTATCCCTTGCTACACGTGGTTCGCTTGGGCCCTATTCATGGTCCTTCAGAGTCGGATTTAGTGCGAATTTTTGTGGTGATAACTGTATTGCACTAGCCGACGCCTTTTTGCCATAACGCACTAAGTGGTGACGGATTGTCACTGAGAGTGTGCACCGAGACGTGTCGTCCCAGTGAGGAACGATCGTTGACGGGAGGAGGAGTGTGGACAAAACCACATTCAACCAAGGAGCAACAAGTCGTCAGAAGCAGCAGCGTGTGAGGATTGCGGCATTGCAGCAGCGAAGAGTGTGACGCAGCGTCAGAGACAAGTACTACACAAGGACGGACAAGTATACAGTGGTCAGTGTATTGCAAAAATTGTGAGTACATTTTGTGATTTTATACATTGCGTGTTTCAAGTGAGTAAGAACTTAGAAAAATTTGCGGAATTTCAAACTGGACTTAGAAAATTTTATAGGAATTTGGGTCTTTAACTTTGAATGTTAGCTTTACACGTTAGACTTAGCACAGTAAGCAAAAAGTGTTCCGACGGAAACCTATGCCCAATTTCGGTTTAATTTCCAACCACTTGTAAAACTTTCACGGAATTTTGAGACTTGTAAAAATTTGTGAGTTTGAGCAAACATGTCAATTAGATTGGAGTCAATGATTCAAAGTCAATTTGCAAACAAAGAGATAATTGAAAATGCCTACAAGAACTTTAAAAAATCACCAAGGGATCGTCTATCTAAAAGTTCATACATTTCAGTTAGAATAGACACATTGCAAGAATATTGGAAGATATTTTACACCACGCATGATAAATTATCTCAAGATGCTCCCAAAACCGACTTACTAAAGAATGCTTATTTTACTAAAGGTATATTTCAAGAAGTAGAAGAAATTTACGTTGATATTCGGTTGAACTAAAAGAAGCTTTATGAAAGAAAAAATGTCAAGGGTTCTAAAAGTGAAGGCAACGTAAAACTACCCTAAATTGCGATTCCTACATTTTCCGGGGAGTATAGCGAATGGACGACGTTAAGAGACTTATACATGTCGCTCATTCACAACAACACTTCCTTGGACGAAATCCAAAAAATACACTACTAAAAAGACTATTTAGCCGGAGAAGCAGAACAGCTTTTAAGACATGTTCCGATTACTGCCGCTAACTATAAAGAGTCGTGGTCAATGTTGAACAACAGATACAATAATGAGAATTATTTGTCAAACTGTTTATTGAAACGGTTTATGAACTATCCAAATATCAACGTCGAATCCTGTAACAATGTTAGAGATCATTTGGATACAACAACGGACACGTTGAATGGTTTGAAGAATTTGGGAATCGATGTAAGCTCATGGGATGTTATAATTATTCACGTTAAAACTTTGAAATTGGATACAGAATCTCGCAAACAATGGGAACTGAAAATTAGCACATCTGATGAGCTTCTAACGAATGATTCAGTCAAATGAGAGAATTCTTGGAGTCTAGATTCCGCTCTCTTGAATTTCTAGACCCCAAGCCGAAGCCGAAACCAAACTTTTCAAACAAGCCAAAGGTCATGCATGCAATTTCCGCTGATGTTCATAAAACGTGTCAATTCTGTAAAAATTATCACAAGATTGGCAATCGTAAAGAGTTCGCTAAGATAAATTACGAAACACGTCATAACTTTGTTCAAACAAATGGAATTTGTTTCTATTATCTCGGTCAGAGCCACTCCACTCACATTTGTAGAGTAACCACCAGATGTCGCATTTGCAGAGGCAAACATCATTCGTTGCTTCATCCATACAACCCCAAGCCAACCAACGAACCGCTTAATCCAAATGATTCAAAGCCAAATATAGCGGTTGAAGTCAGCTCAGCGGTGTCTAATGTGAAGGCATTGTTAGCTGAGGAACCATCAACGTCGAACGTTGTTGAGAGCCTTGTTAGATCAGGGTTTGCAAGCGTCGTTCGTAACAGAATAAGCAGTGCAACCACTTGGACTCAAGAAAGTACCGACCAAAACGGTTATCTCTGGATAAGGTGGTGATAAGAGCGCTTTAACCTCTAGGTATATCGTACCGATTACTGTTCAATCAAGCCATGATCCAATTTTTTGTCCAAGTACGCGCAAGTACAACATGTATTAGGTACGGTCAACTGTAAAAGTGCAGTCATAGCTTAAAGACTAATACAGCCTGCAGGCAAATCGCACACACACAATGACATATTGATACAAATAAATATCAACCTTACGGTGACAGGCTTAAGGATCAACAAACACACTTCTTGTATGTGAATGAATGTGTTGTCAGCGACATCTAGCGATAACTGGTCGCGGTCTCTGGTCGCGGTCTCCCGTGAATTGAAAGAGGTTTGTAGGAGTAAATAGATGTTTATTGTACTGAAGTTTGGATAGCAGAGCCTCTAATTATCCGCAGTATAATCTTATATAGTCTTACAAATAAGGAGTCACACACACAGTGATACATCTCTATGCCACTATGTCCGCACACTTCACCTCCCACGGAAATTAAAAAAAACTATGATTATATATTTTTTTCTAAAACTATATCTAAATATTTCATAATGCTTGTATGTACGGTTTCGTTCTATTTTTCTGACATTTAACAATTTAGAACACATAACAAGAATATCATCAAAACATCAATCTATAAAATATTAATACAAAAGTAACCACTATAAAATGAATCATTTGTGTAAAATACCATTAAAAAAAAACTAACCCAACTAAAAAAAAATATAACAATTTGTAAATATCCTTTTAAAAATAAATACTTTCATATAGTTTCATATAAAACAATTTTTAAAAACCAAGTCAAATAAATTGATGTTCATCACAATTTTAATTATTACAAAACATACACTTGTCTGTTATTCATTAAAAAAAAATATGCAAAAGAAACGCTATAATGTTTCTTAATTTCTGAAGTATGTGTATCTATAAAGTAGACGATTACATTAATATATCAGGTTATATACTAGTACCCATTTCCTAGACACACGAAATAATAACTAACTGTTTTAGGTGTAGGGTTGACGACATTAATTTATCTTTATTTTCATACTAAAAATTCAAATTCACAATATTTACTGATTGCAATACATGTTTATATCTCTCTTTCTTTTCTCCCTTTATTTATTTATTCAATTCTTATTCCATTAATGCAAACTACTTTATTTTTATTTTACATAACAAGTCTACCTTCTCAAAACTCACATCACAATGTTCTTAAATATAAATCATTGAGTATACATCTTCATTCCAAACAAACAAAATATACTCTCTTTTCTTATACAAACGCTATCAATCAGTCTCTTTTTTTTTTTTTTTTTTTCACTTCATATAAGTACTTTTTAGGGGTATCCGGATCCCATGTTATTTCACATTATAGTGAGTGCACTTTTATAGGTACTTTTATTATTTATTTATTTATAGACGTCTTATGGTACTTTTATTATTATAACAATACTTAAATACATATACTACTAGTACCTGGCTCCAGGTCTACCTGCCTGAGCCTGCTCGCGAGCTTATTAGGTCATCGATATCCCACGTTCTCACAAAGGAAACTCGTTCACGTCATGATCGAAGCGAAGGATTCGTGCCTTGTACCTTGTACCTTTGAGACTTTGCTGAAAATACAATGACATATCGGTCTCGCCAATAGTCACGTACCACACTAAAACCATAACTTCAACTCAATCCATACGAATCCTTCGAATTTTAAGATATTCTGTAAAGATTGGATGATCAGTCCAATTTTTCTCGAAAACTTAACAAACAAAGTGTTCCCAACTACGTTTCTCTGTGGCCTAGAGTAACATATCCTGCACATTCCACACCTTCTCTTAAATTCATACTTTTTATTCCTAACGACAACAAAAACCAACATTCCCAAATTCAAACAAAAATCAACTTTCCTATGTAATACTATCATAAACTCAAAAATTTCAAATTTGAAATAAACCTTCATAACAACGATTAACTTTTAATTTCATTCAATTTCCATACTTTTCAACTCTCAATATAAAACAAGAAGAAGTGACCATATCCGCTGGTCAGACTATAATTCAATTTATAGACTCGATTGCAATCTGTAAAATAAAATAAACGTAAATGCAATCTTGAAACAAACTGTTGTATTAAACTAACGTAAGTGGTTCCGTCGTTAGTAATGTATTTTAAATCTGAGGTTAAACTGCTTTATCTGTAAATTATTCTGAAAAACTAATGAAACATAACAATCTGAACACACAAAAAAAAAAAAACTCAAGATATCTTCTTTCTAAGACATACTTATTTAGCGTACTAAATATTTATTACACACATTCAACTGATTTTCATACTTACTCATACTATTAAAATTCATTTCATACTGTAATTTAAAAAATCGTTCCAAACTTTATCTCTTTGTGGTACCCTAATCTTGCTATCAATCATTCATCACCTTTTACGTATCTCCCATATTAGTTAACTGAAACTAAAATCTTTCGCTCTATACAAGTCGAACTGAAGTAACATGAACTTATAATAACAATTATTTTACGTCTGTAATCGAAACAAGTGTTCTACCTAATTTGGATTCTTCTGCAGTGTTGCATGTCCATATTTGGATTGCCTGCGAACACTATATTGAATTACATGGAATAACTGTGACTGTTACCAAGTCATGAAACATTTATGTACTTGATTGTACATTTGGAGTAAATTTGAATTATGAGGCAATTATTTAATAAAATATTAGAACGGCTATAAAACAACAAATTTTTTATCTTCCTACTTCAGATATTAAACCACATTCTTCCCATATTTCTCAAAATCGTCTCCTCCAAAAATAAACTACTATCAAAATCCTCATCCAAAATAACTCGTGTAAAACTAATTCAATTTACTTTACGGCCTTCATAAATATCTCCATTCCCAAAAAAAAACCAGTTATCAAACATTTATTCATACTTCTCTTGCTAACTGTACTGTACTACCTACTAACTTTTCATTGTATGTATTCTTCCAAATATTCTTTACTTTATGCAATCATCCTCGGAAAAAAAAATGGTATATCTATTGATATTGTTTTGTATCGTCAACCCTATGTCAAAAATACAAAAATCTGTCCAGCGTGATTTTAAATCGACAATAAATAAAAATTACTTACATATTACACCTATAAAGAAACCCATTGTCCAAAACCCACATCTTATATCGAGTCACCACGACGTCGCCGATCGCCGCAGCTCTCTCGGAGTCAGCTCACCTTGGGACCCGTACCATCTCCCGGCTGCTCCTCACTTGACCCGTACGGTTACGCCCGGCGCCCGGCTTTACGCCCGGCGCCCGGCTTGAAATTCGCCCGGCACCCGGCAGCAAAAATCTTCTGTACTTATATTTATTTTTCTCTCTTCTTTAACATTACTCTTTCTTCTTTAATTGATTTCTGTCTTCTATATTGTCATCTTCTTTATTCTCCATCTTCCTCTTCTGGCTGCTATCTGGTCTTAAGGGTGGTCGCGTCGTGATTTCTTTTATTTGTCAGGTTCTTATTCTTAAAATTTTCTTCAAACTTTTTATTTTTCCACGATATTTAGGTATTTCCATTTATTTGCCATTTGGCACAGCACTACCTCGCGAGAGGTAGGCTGGCCTGGCTAGGTCGCCATGAATTGAAAGAGGTTTGTAGGAGTAATTAGATGTTTATTGTACTGAAGTTTGGATAGCAGAGCCTCTAATTATCCGCAGTATAATCTTACATAGTCTTACAAATAAGGAGTCACACACACAGTGATACATCTCTATGTCGCTACGTCCGCACACTTCACCAGTCTCTGTCTCTGTCGCGGCGTGAACCGCCACGTTTAATTTTATGGTTGCCGTTTCGCTTCGAGATGAATAACATTATTTATTTCGTCATGTCATCAAGACAAACCAGTGGTCTCGCGGTAAACGCGCTGAGTCAAAGACATTTACGATTTAGGTTCGATCCTCATATCATATTATTTTTCGATATTTGTTTTTCTATCTGTTTCGTAGAGAAAGATATTGACTATCCTATCAGTTAAAGTTACAGACCTACCTACATACTATATGGGGACATAATATTTTTATCTATAATAATTAATAAAATACACACGTTACGTATACGATTATAATGTTTATTTCATATTTTACATTGAATAATGTTGTCTACAGTTACACGCTCAGTTACAGCTCTTCTCCACAGATTCCGCCATTGTGTTAGTGAACTCACCCAAAAAAATGTAATGACGGATCTAAGTGATGTAACAACATCCTATGGAAATAAATGATTTTTGATTTGATTTTATTTGATTTGACACGTATTAACAACATCAAAAACACATTTCTAACTTATTTGTAAGATTAAGTTTAGCTTTTAGTATTCGTAATGATAAGAAAATTTCAAAATATTGGTAGTAAGGATTGAATTTTTTTATTTTTTGCACATAATAAAACATAACATACGGGCTGGCAGTGGCACAGTTGTGTCTATCCTACCACTTATAAATAAAAATACTTGTAACAGTAGTTCATGTTTAACATACTAAAACATTGTTTTCAGTTACAAATAAATATAATATTATTTCTTAATCTTATTCCTATCTATTTCGTAAGGTTAGCTATAGCTTAAGTATTCGTTTTCGTTATTAAAAGATAATTGAAGCTAGCCAACCAAAAGAAATATATTATTTTGTCATTTTATTATGAGACAGCAGCGTTGCTTTTTCAGTTGATATGATTGAAAAAAGGCTGTAATAAAATATAACCAATTAGTTATTCTGTGATATAAAACAACACAAAATGGCCTCATGCTTTTCCCCATGGGATAGCAGTGGAAAAATTGTGCCTAAATACAAAATACCCATTTAATATTTAATACGACGTGTGACCTCCCCCGTTATCTATAACTGCAAGCAATCGCCGCCGCATTGAACTTACAATGTTAGTACTAATTTCAGTCCCTCTTAATTTTTCCCAAACTTCCATACAATGCGCTTGCAATGCCTCTGGAGTCCTTTCATTCCGCATGTCCCACTTTTGCACCATCAAACCCCATACATTTTCAATTGGATTTAAATCCTGTGACTTTGCAGGCCATGGAATCAGGGCTATGTCGGCGTGTTGACCAAACCAGTCACGCACAGCTCCAGCCCGATGCACAGAACAGTTATCTTGCACAAATGATGATTGCGCCATATCAGCAGATGGATAGACACATCGCACAGTTGGCAGCATACTATCCCGTAACACTTGCACATAGTCAACAGCTGTAGCGCGTCCTTCTATCGACACCAATTCACCAGGTCCAGCGGCACTCATCCACCCCCACATATTCACTGATATGCGACCAGACTCCATATTTGCGGCTACGTGGTCGTCACGGTAACGAGTACCATTCCTGCGCCATAAGTGAAGCCTGCCATGTTGGCATGACATAAATGTCTTCTCATCACTAAATATAGCACCGGTCCAGTCGTAATCTAAACACTCCCTTGCAAACGATAACCTATTTTGTTTGTGGGTTTCGTTGAGGTATGGTTTTTTAGCTGGCTTCCTGTGGTGTATGCCCTCAGAATGTAGAACTCGGCGAATGGTGTCCACTGACGTATTGAACATTCTTGCGAACACAGCAGTCGAAATAAATCCGTTAGATTCATATTGTTCAACTATGAATCTGCGCTGTGATGCAGTTAGATGCGGGGGACGACCACTTCGAGGCCGACTGGTTGCTACACCTTCTTCTTGAAAGCGAGTTATGCATCGCTTCACTGTTACCCACTAAAACAAAACAATAGTAGAATTACATAAATATCCCGAGACGTCTAGTTATTACAAGCTATAAAATAAATATACAATAATATCTATAGCATAAAAATAGAGATCTGAAGATAAAATGGAAGGACTTTAGCGGATGACCTACTTTTGTTGACCCTGAGGGGGGGAGGGGGGGATGGGGGAGGGGGGTAGATGTCCCCCCTACTACTCCCCCCCCGCGGAAATGCCTAGTTTCTGAGATAAGATTATTTAAAGTTTTGAGGTTATGTTGTTAAAATATAACAAAATTTAGACTGACCTTAATATTTAAGTGGGGGGAGGGGGAAGGGGTTGATGCCCCCCCCCCCCACTATTCCCCCCCCGCACGGAAATGCCTAGTTGCTTTCTTCGAAAGGGTCATTTTTCTGCCTCGACACCTTTCTCCTCCACAAATACTCCATGATGCTATCATCACAATTTACATGAAAAGTAGCCACAATAACCTACTCTAGCCAATCGTTTTTCTTTGCATACGCTGCGCTCCGCTCCGCTCCGGTTTAGCTTCTTCAACGTTCTAACATAACCTATAACCCGATTGAAAAGTAGCCACAATAGCCTACTCTAGCCAATCGTTTTTGTTTGCATACGCTCCGCTCCGGTTTAGCTTCTTCAACGTTCTAACAAAACCTATAACCCGATTAAAAAATAGCCACAATAACCTACTCTAGCCAATCGTTTTTGTTTGCAAACGCTGCGCTCCGCTCCGCTCCGCTCCGGTTTAGCTTCTTCAACGTTCAAACATAACCTATAACCCGATTGAAAAGTAGCCACAATAACCTACTCTAGCCAGTTGTTTTTTCTTGTAAATATCGAGAGAACAAGAAAATAGAACATTCGCGAAACTACTAGAAAAGGGACTACTACTTTGCCGCCCAACCAAAAACGCGGCAAAACGCCCCAACAAAATGCGTTCCGTTTTAAACAAAAATTACAACTTTTTTATTATCAAAAGTGATATTTTACGAAAGAAATACTAAATTAACTTTGATTGACGTAAAATAAATAATCAAACATAAATTGCAAGTTAAATGAACATTTTTATTAAAATAGGTATTATTAAAAAAAGATTCCACATTTCATCCTTTTTTTAGAGAATTCTCATCTTTTCAAATATGCGTACAACGAAATGTAGGTAATGTATTTTGACCACAGAAAATATTAAAAACCTATTATTTGCGTTGCGTTACATCATTTTACAAAGTATTTTCAGATTTTCAAAAAATCATATCTTAAAAATTATTGAATTCCGCACCCTGAAACTTTCAGGAAGATGATCAAATGACCCCAACATGATGATAAAAAAGTTTGGACGGCCCAGTGAGTAGGTCATCCGCTAAAGGTGAGCCGATATAATACCTAAGTAATTATCAAAATACAAACAATGTTTTATAGTCACGTAATGTTAAAATACTCAAGTAACATTTAAATAATACTAACAGTAAATCCAGCCTCATTAGAAATTTTAAATATGTTATATCCCATATCATGCAATGCAATAATACGCATCTTGTTCTGCATACCAATTTTTGCTTGCATAGTTACGGATAGTAATAATCAATAAGTAAGTATAAGCAAATTTCTCACACATGCACCCACGCTAGCGAACTAGTAACGACAAACCAAAGTTTAGATCAATAGCTCTGGTCCTCAGTTATTTACTTCTACCTTCAATCTGAATCTGCAGCATTGAAATGCTTCTAATCGTGTTTTTATCAACCTTCCAAATGAACAGTTCTTAAGTTAATGTGATTAACGTTTATGGTTTTTTTGCCTTTAAAAATGTAAAACTACAAATAATAATTCACAGAAGATTTGAACCACCGACCTATCGACCTTTTCCTATAAAAAAATTAAAATTACAAATAATACTTCACAGGAGTAATCCGCTACGCCACGGAACCACTTTTAAGTGCAAGCTAAATTTGTGATAGGTTACTTACTGGGCTAAGACATAGTCCAGTTTTGTAAGTCGTTTATTGTAGTTGTGTGAGTAAATATGAGCGCGGTGTGGTCATAGTATAGTTTGGTGCTACAAGCGATAATTTCTGATAGCTATGACTTCACTTATGCTGTCGACCGTACAATAACAAGTCTTCTTCCCTCTGAGAATATACCTCACTGTGATTGACCTGAGTTAGCACAGATAACTTTGGCTGATCCTTATTTTGCTACTCCAAACAAGGTCGATATCTTACTTGGGGCAGATGTTTATGGACAAATCATCAGAGAAGGTTTGATCAAGGGTCCTAAAGGCTTACCTATAGCCCAAAATACAGCTTTAGGATGGATCTTGTCAGGTTCTACACATCCCACTGAGGATGGCGATCACTCCAATTCACAGTTTTGTTACTATAATGTCATTGTGAGCATGTACTCTGTAGTGTTATGCTACTTACATGCCATTTTCCAGTCTGCTTTGATGGTCTGCATTTATCTCACAGCTGGATATTTCGTATCACCTTTATTTTCATAGGACCCTGTAACGTTTTAAATCATAAGAACACAATAACAAATCATTTTCACTTCGTATTTTCACACTATCAGCACTTTTAAATCGATGTCGAAGGGGTTTACCTTTGGTCACCTTGTATTTGGCTTTCTCCGAAACTCTGCAATCTCGGGCTTCGTGCGCGCTGGTGCGCTACCTTTTTATATATCGATAATGTCCCAATTTTCATTGTTATCTTGTTGTTTTCTCTATTACGAGCCTGAAATCAAAATCTGACATATTTTGATATCGTTGTTTATCTGGTTGTCATGGCAATGTCCATTCAAACTCATTAGCGGTCCGATATGTTTACTTCAATACTTTTACAAAAATACTTTTTTCCTCTTGGCCATTCACAAAAATTGCTTTTAATTTAAATAATTTTTAGAACTCTCCAAAAAGGGTATAAGAGCGAAACATTGCTGAAATCAAGAAAAAGTTTCGCTTCAGCTCTTGAAGAGGAAGCATCACCTAAAGGCCTTATCCCGGGGCCGCACTGCCCCGGGATCCTGCGAGCCTCTGCTGAGTCGCCTACTGTTTGCTGCTGCTGCCTTACTGCCGTCTCCAACCACCTATACCCTGACGTGCTGCCGTCTCCAATCATCTATACCCTGATGTGCTGCCGTCTCCAACCACCTATACCCTGACGTGCTGCCGTCTCCAACCATCTATACCCTGACGTGCTGCTGCCTTCAAGCCACCTCCTACACCACCTCCGGATCTCCAACTACTCGCAACTACTCCAGGCTCTGGGCACCACCGCCGCGTGCTCCCTGTTCTGCCCTTCTACTCTCCGTGTCCTTCGCTTCCCTTTTTATATCTTTTGTACCTGTATCTTTTAAAACCTGTGTCACCTCATTCATCCTCATCCTCATATCATTTTTTTTTAAATAATCATTGTAAATCAACATAATAAACTGTCATTTCTAAATTTTATTCTGGTTGTTGTTTCTTGTTAGGTTCTGGTTAGGTTAGGTTAGGCTACACGACATTTTAGCGTCCATCGTAAAAGTTCTTCTTCACCCTTTTTCACCTTTTCTGCGCCTTGTCTCTTTCCTTTTGATTTGCTTTCTCTTTCGCTCTTAAATCTTTATCTATTCATCCTTTTCATATTTTCCAAATTCTAAAACAAAACTTCATCTAGTTTTTCAACTCATCTGGATTATATTTAGGCCTACATTTAACTTACATTACTTCACTTCACTTCATCACTTTAATATTTTTATTCTAGATAACCGGAAAGAGGTAAAATTTTCAATTTAACTATAACGTAGATATTGTAATATTGTAATAATGGACTATTTATTAATTGTTAATGTAATATTTATTTATTTATTATAATTTTGTTGCTGTACAACTAATTTAATTTGATTTTTAATTGATAATTTGAATTTAATTTGACATTTTATAATTTGACATTTTGTTTTGATTTAGTTTTATTTATTTTGTAGATATTGTAATAATGGACTATAAAGATAAAGATAAAGATAAAGATTTATTTATTTGCTAAAACATGTGTCAGTCAAGATACATAAGCATGCATTTTGGATAATAAATAAGAAAAATTCGGATCAAGATGTTATACTGTTATCAGCGTACAAATTTGAGTGGCGGTAAGTCAGGACACGGTTTCAACCATTCTGATGTTAAAAAAAAAAAAAAACTTACAACAACAATTATTAACATTTCAATTACATCAAGAATAATTAAATAATTACAGTGGTCAATATAATTAGAATTTGTCATTGAGAATGTCATTTATAAATTTCATCAATAATATTTTAATAATAACAGCGGTCACCACTTTAACTGGAATTTATCATTGAGGAAGTCATTAACACTATAATAACATTTATCAACTAATAATGATTTGAGCTTATTTTTAAATAGGGAAGTATTTAATTGTTTATAGCATTTTGGTATTTTATTGAATATGATAGGCGCCATACATAGGATGCTTTTGCTCAATAGCGCCGTTTTACAGGAAAAAAGGCGCAGTCTTTCTGTGTCGCGTCTATCACGAGTCACTGTTTCAGATAAACGTGGGAATAAATGAGGGTTGGTCTTCACAAAAGTAGCTACTTCTATTATGTATAATGACGGAAGTGTCAGAATTCGGTGCTTAGTAAATAAAGGCTTACATGTCTCGGTTGTCCTGATATGAAACATAGCACGTATACACCGTTTCTGCATTTTAAATGCTACTTCTTTATTAGTCGAATTAACCAAAATATGATTCCGAATCTAAGATCAGATTCTACAAGCCCGTAATACGCCGTGAGTAACACATCTGTACTGACTACTGGAGATAATTTATGTAAAACATATGCTGAAGTACTAATTTTTTTAGTTAATTGATTTATGTGTCTATTTATTAATTGTTAATGTAATATTTATTTATTTACTATAATTTTGTTGCTGTACAACTATGGATCTCTTGTGTCTGATATGAAATAAATAATAATAATAATAAATAACAATGGAAAGGGTTATTAAGTACGAAATCCTTAACAAGGCCGAGCTCGAATACGAAGTAAAGATTAGATGTGAGGAACCAGCTAATACTGTTTTGCTTGTTAAAAAACAGGTTTTGCGTTTAGTTGCGAATTCTCACCCTGAAGATATTCTGACTTCTCCTATTCCGATTGAGGATGACTTGTCTCAAATTGGTTCTACTCTGACTTACCTGGATTGTAAAATTGAAAAAATTTTACAAGGTGAAACCAAATACTTACGATTGATAGAAACTTTTATTAATCATGTTTTTTACAGATTGGAGCGAATAGATACTGACTCATATCCAGACTCTAAAGCTAGTTTCGATACTTTGAAGATGAAATTTGACGCTATTTCTAAACAATTCGAATCCTTGACTCCACCTTCAACTGCAAATGACTCTCCATCATTTGACCTTCCTGCTGACCCGACTGTCATGGAACCCCCTCTTGTTTCTCAAACTTCTGTCCAGACCCATACCCCGTATCCTCCACCACCACCTCAATCTTTCCCTCCAACTAATGTCTTCAAGGATCTGAAAAGACACACCTTCAATGGTAAAAGCTGTCCAAGATCCTTTCTTCAAAAACTTGAAGATTATAGCTTAGCTCGTGGCTTGTCCAAGGACATGTTGATTTCTCAGGCGTTCGAAATTTTCACCGACAATGCCCTTCATTGGTTCAGATTTAAATATAATCAGAATCCAAACTTAACTTGGAACGAACTTTCTTCTTTACTAATCAAAGACTTTTGGTGGTTTTGATTATGATCATAAACTTCTAGAAGCGATTAGGAATCGTACTCAAGGTCATGATGAACCTATCGTCATCTATATTTCCATCATGTCTGGAATGTTCGCTCGCCTTTCAAAAAGACTTTCTGAAACAGAACAATTGGAGATTATTTTGAGAAATATTCGCCCATGTAATTCAGTCTTCGTAGCTCTAAAAGACATTGACTCTATCGATTCTCTTCTGGCCACTTACCAAAACTACGAAAAGTTCCTGGACAGAGACAAACAATTTAAAGAACCAAATTTGCAACAAAGTCCTCATGTTTCTCAATTCAACTACAAGCATTCCACTTCAAGTTCAGTTGACTCTCTCAACTCTTCTAATAACTCACGACATTCTCCTCCCTTCATGAATAAATTCACTCTACCCTACAAATACCCTTCTAGACAAGTTAATAGTCTCTCTCAAACTGCAGCTCCCCAAGAAAGTTCTTTTTGCGTTCGCTGTCGTAAACTAGGTCATACTT
The DNA here is from genome assembly GCA_949825045.1 of Argyresthia goedartella. Lineage (NCBI taxonomy): Eukaryota > Metazoa > Arthropoda > Insecta > Lepidoptera > Argyresthiidae > Argyresthia > Argyresthia goedartella. Next base: position 31,042,767 of record OX463826.1, on the reverse strand, counting down.
TGAACAGTTGCACTCAACCACGATTCGTGATTTGTTTCAAATGTGGTCTTAAGGGTAATAAAACTGCAGATTGCCCTACTTGTTCTCCCAAACCTAATACTAGTACAAAAAACTAACTGCTGACTTAAAAAGTAACTCAAACTTTGATAAGGACAAGTGGACTAATTGGATCAAAACAATTCAAAACTTCTTTGCTTGCTACAAAATTTCTTCTACACTCTACTCTAAAGAACAAGATCTTAATCGTCCATTCGTTAATGTCAAAATTTATGACTTAACTTTATCTGGTTTACTAGATTCTGGCAGCTCAGTAACTATTTTGGGTAATAATTCTCATTTGGAAATTCTTAAACTGGGCTGCAAACTTCTCAAGTCAGATCTTATTACTGTCTCTACTGCTAATAATCAAAAAATTAATTCCTTGGGTTATTTTGACTTACCTGTCCATTTCAATAACGAAACTCACTTGATTAATGACAAGGACTACTTTTGCTAGTTGCCAAATGGCAAAACAATCTGCACTTTTATATAATAAAATTAACAAAAAACTAGAAATATACCCTAAAATAAACTTTGAGTGTAAAAAGGTCTTAATCGAATGGCTTAAGAGTTTAAGCTACAATGAAACAGAACATTTGATAAAATTTCTTGTATAGTGTGCAAATGTCAATATAAGACTCTGAACACAAATACACACACACACACACACACACACACACACACACACACACACACACACACACATACACACACACACACACACACACACACACACCACTCACACACACACACATCTTCTATCCTTAATTCTACGAACTAAAATATTAAACTGCATGTTATATTTTAATACTAGGTTGTTTATTCGAATTACTAAATGTATATTTGTGGAAGAGCGGGCCCTCCTGACACAGGTATTTCTATACTTACTAGGAGGGTCCAGCCCCTGTATATTATTTGTAAATTTATTATGAATAAACAATTTTGAATTTTGAATTTTTAAAGCTTATGTTTTCCCTGAAATATTTCCTTCTCTAATACTAGGTATTGACTTTTGGAGAAAATTTAATCTTCTACCTAGTGTTTAAGCTTCTCTTAACTTTACAGATCCTAAATGCTTTGCTATCGACACTAAAGTTTTACCTTATGAGCATTTAACTTCTAATCAAAAGAACATCGCTAATGACATCATCCAACGATTCAAGACAATCTCTTTTGAAGAAAAAGGTGTTCTGGGAAACACACACTTAATCACCCACAAGATTGACATTGGTGATTCTCTTCCGATCAAACAAAGATGTTACAGACTGTCTCCTGAAAAACAAAAGGCTTTAATTAATGAAGTTAACAAGATGTTGGGATGGAACGTCATTGAACAATGCGAAAGTCCTTGGTTATCTCCAGTCCTCATCACTCTAAAGAAGAATGGTGAATGGCGTTTCTGCGTAGATAGCAGGAAGCTTAACTCAGTTACACGTCGTGATGCTTATAGTCTGCCTCTAATAAGCGAAATTTTGGACAACCTGAGAAATGCCAAATACTTATCAAGCATCGACATTGCGAAAGCATTTTGGGAGATTCCCTTGAATCCTGCTGATAGAGATAAGACAGCATTTTATGTTCCTGGAAGAGGTATGTTCAGATTCAAAGTAATGCCTTTTGGTCTCACTAACTCACTTGCAACTCAACAAAGATTAATGGATACGCTATTTACTCCTGAATTTGAGAACAAGGTATTTTGCTATCTGGATGACATCGTTATTATTAGCGAGACTTTTGATGAGCACATATCGCTTCTCATGAAAGTTCATGAAAAACTTTCATATGCTAATCTGACTATTAACTTTGAAAAGAGTCAATTCTTCAGGAAAGAACTGAAATACCTTGGTTTTCTAGTAGACGAGTATGGTCTACGTGCTGATCCAGATAAAATAAAAGCTATTCTAGAATATCCTGTACCTACTTGCAGAAAAGAAGTTCGAAGATTCATAGGCACCTGCAGCTGGTTTAGAAGATTCATTCCAAACTTCAGCACTATTGCCTCTCCACTCAACCAACTAACCTGTTCCGGGAAGAACGCTCCTAAATTTTTATGAAATTCCAAGGCTGCAGCTGCTTTCCAGAAACTTAAAGAAGCTTTGGTAACTGCTCCTGTCCTTGCTTGCCCTAACTTCGAACTACCCTTCTCTGTATATTGTGATGCATCAAATTATGGCATAGGAGCAATGCTTCAAAACTCAAAAAAAAACTCAAAACTCGAAACGTTTATTCTGTAAATAGGCCACAAGGGCACTTTCACATGTCATTTCATTTCATTTTTTACAGAACATTTGGTATTATTATTATATTATCAGAAAAAAAAATTACTTAATTATTGTTTCTGAGAGATGTAAAGAGTCTCATGTCATAATAAAATAATTAAAATATAAATAACAGAGATGTATAGTCTCTTTAGTCAATAATACAATGATAATAGGAGATGTAAATGGTCCCCACAGTCAAGAGTTGTATAATTAAATTAATCTTTGGAGGTGTAAAAGGCCTCCAAGTGTCCAGTAAAAGAAACTCTGGCAGTGAGGATGCTCATAATTAATTAGAACAATTCAGTCCCAAGCATTTTTATCGTCTATGTACTCTTTAATACTGTAGTAAGCTTTAGAAATAAGCCTTTGCTTGATGTATTTCTTGAACTTATTAATTGATAGATCTGTCAAAGTGCTTGGGAGTTTATTGTAAAATCTTACACAATTACCCTTGAACGAGTTTTTTATTTTATGGAGCCGAGTAGTGGGCACTGCAAGTTTGTCCTTGTTTCTAGTATTAAAGTTATGTATATCACAGTTTCTTCGAAAGTTAACAATGTTCTTATGGACATACATAATATTCTCGTAAATATATTGACTATGGACTGTCAATATATTTACTTCTTTAAACTTATTTCTAAGAGAATCTCTATTATTCATTTTATAAATTTTATAAATCGCACGAACAGCCCGCTTCTGCAGCACAAAAATAGTATTTATGTCAGCAGCACTGCCCCAGAGCAGAATACCGTAGGACATAATACTATGAAAATAACTAAAATAAACTAATCTGGCTGTTTTTAAATCTGTCAAGTGACGGATTTTCCTGCATGCAAAAGCTGCAGAGCTCAGTCTGTTCGATAGCTTATCAATATGTGGACTCCATTGGAGTTTGGAATCCAACGTTATACCTAGAAACACTGTGCTGGTTACCAATTCCAATTCCTCATTTTTAATTGTTATACATGTCTGCTTACTCAACATCAAGATGACAAAGAAGTCTTGATTGCTTACATGAGTAAAGCACTAATCAAAAATCAACAAAACTACTCAACTACTGAAAGAGAAACATTGGCTGTAATAACTGCGCTAGAACATTGGCGATGTTACTTAGACATTGGTAAAGAATTTACAATATATACTGACCACGCTGCACTTAAATGGTTTCAGAACTTATCGAATCCATCTGGAATACTTGCTCGCTGGACTCTACGCTTATCATGCTTTAATTTTGTCCTGAAACATAAAAAAGGAAAGGATAACGTTGTTCCTGATTTATTATCAGGACATAAGAATAAAGAACGTTCTGATACACGAGAAACTTCACCTCAAGGCGTACATCCTATTACGATTGAAGAACCACCTGATCGTGAACTTGAACACTACAACCAGATTTTTCTCGGATGCTCCAACAACCCAGACGCATATCCCAACTACACTATCAGGGATAACAAACTTTACCGCTGCATCCATTCTACCGATCGTCTAATCGATGACTTTATTTGGAAAGAAGTTCCACTGCCGCAAGATAGACATGCACTTATTGAAGTTAGCCATGGTTCTCCTTCAGAACTCCACCTTGGTATCTTCAAGACATTCAAGAAAATATCTTTAAAATACTATTGGCCTGGTATGTTTAAGGACATTGCCAATTTAATCTCGACTTGTGAAACCTGCTAAACCTACAAACACCCTAATCATTCTAACTATGGTCTTATGGGTAAATCTAAACTTTGCTCCAGACCTTTTCAAACTATATCCTAAGATCTTATGGGTCCATTGCCTATGACCCGGAGAAGAAATCAGTATATTCTGGTAATTAACTGCAATTTTACTAAATATAGTATGATTTTTCCCCTTAAGCGTGCTACTTCAGCTAATATCATTAATGTCTTAGAAAATTCAGTGTTTCTAGTTCATGGTATTCCCAAAACTATTATAATAGACAACGCTGTTCAATTTCAGTCGCGAGAATTCCACTCATTCTTAAATTCTTATAACGTTCCTTGTATTTTTCACACAGCTTTATATTGTCCTCAGGTTAATCCTACAGAGAAATTTAATAGTACGATTATTACAGCTCTAGCATCCCTAGTAGGAGACGATCATAGATCCTGGGACAACCATCTTACTAAGATTCAGTTCGCAATGAACAGCGCTACAAACGTTGCTACTGGCTTTACTCCAAACTTTTTAGTCTTTGGTAGGGCAACAATACCTTGTGGTTCCTTCTATACTCCAACTCAGAATCTCGAGGAATTGATATTTATGCCTCGTGATATTTACGCGTCTAATGCTGGTCCCCTCTCATCTATTTTTCACAGAGTTCAAACTAAACTTCACATAGCTCACGCTAAAAAAAGCGCTCGCTATGATCTTCGCCGGTCTTTTAAAGAATTTAATATGGGAGATACTGTTTCGCGTAAAAACCATGTTTTAAGCAATGCTGGCGCATACTTTCATGCTAAACTTGCCCCTAAATTCATTAAGTGTAAAATAATAACCAAACTTTCACCATTAGTATACATTCTCGAAGACACTAACGGAGTTAGAGGCAAGTGGCACATTAAATATATAAAATCTTAAATTTTCTTAACTTCTATTAACTGTTAATTTGTATATATGTATAAATATCACCATCATTTTCACCTTATTATTTTTATTTCTTCCTTTAATCCAGTGTTCTTCAACACATTTTACTTTAGGACCTCGAATCTTCGTTGGTTAGTCTTCACCTTTTTTTTATCTTTATTTCAGACACATCTCGTTGGCGATGTTGCTGATCTCTAGCTTCGAGCCCTACCGCTATGGCCGTTCTTAATCTTTTCTTAAGTCAAAGCGACTAAAGCTACCTTAGGATTAATTTGTTTCTCTTTACCTCCACTTATTTTTTTTCCACGCAGGAGCGGATGACAACTCCTTAAGTAAGCCTGAATGTCCTTTCGAAAACACACTTTTAGAGTGGTAGTCATTGAATGTGAACTCCACCCTTACCTGAATGAAGATGATGAATGTAAGAGATGGTATATCTGATTTTGCCTGGTGATGTCTGTTTCTGCAAAGCTGTGTTTTTATTGTTTATTTTAAAATGTACATATCAAAATTTTTGCTGAGTCAAAAATTTTTCCAGGGTCGGGGTGAAAATGTAGTGTTATGCTACTTACATGCCATTTTCCAGTCTGCTTTGATGGTCTGCATTTATCTCACAGCTGGATATTTCGTATCACCTTTATTTTCATAGGACCCTGTAACGTTTTAAACCATAAGAACACAATAACAAATCATTTTCACTTCGTATTTTCACACTATCAGCACTTTTAAATCGATGTCGAAGGGGTTTACCTTTGGTCACCTTGTATTTGGCTTTCTCCGAAACTCTGCAATCTCGGGCTTCGTGCGCGCTGGTGCGCTACCTTTTTATAATGTCCCAATTTTCATTGTTATCTTGTTGTTTTCTCTATTACGAGCCTGAAATCAAAATCTGACATATTTTGATATCGTTGTTTATCTGGTTGTCATGGCAATGTCCATTCAAACTCATTAGCGGTCCGATATGTTTACTTAAATACTTTTACAAAAATACTTTTTTCCTCTTGGCCATTCACAAAAATTGCTTTTAATTTAAATAATTTTTAGAACTCTCCAAAAAGGGTATAAGAGCGGAACATTGCTGAAATCAAGAAAAAGTTTCGCTTCAGCTCTTGAAGAGGAAGCATCACCTAAAGGCCTTATCCCGGGGCCGCACTGCCCCGGGATCCTGCGAGCCTCTGCTGAGTCGCCTACTGTTTGCTGCTGCTGCCTTACTGCCGTCTCCAACCACCTATACCCTGACGTGCTGCCGTCTCCAATCATCTATACCCTGATGTGCTGCTGTCTCCAACCACCTATACCCTGACGTGCTGCCGTCTCCAACCATCTATACCCTAACGTGCTGCTGCCTTCAAGCCACCTCCTACACCACCTCCGGATCTCCAACTACTCGCAACTACTCCAGGCTCCGGGCACCACCGCCGCGTGCTCCAAGTTCTGCCCTTCTACTTATTTATTTACTATAATTTTGTTGCTGTACAACTATGGATCTCTTGTGTCTGATATGAAATAAATAATAATAATAATAAATAACAATGGAAAGGGTTATTAAGTACGAAATCCTTAACAAGGCCGAGCTCGAATACGAAGTAAAGATTAGATGTGAGGAACCAGCTAATACTGTTTTGCTTGTTAAAAAACAGGTTTTGCGTTTAGTTGCGAATTCTCACCCTGAAGATATTCTGACTTCTCCTATTCCGATTGAGGATGACTTGTCTCAAATTGGTTCTACTCTGACTTACCTGGATTGTAAAATTGAAAAAATTTTACAAGGTGAAACCAAATACTTACGATTGATAGAAACTTTTATTAATCATGTTTTTTACAGATTGGAGCGAATAGATACTGACTCATATCCAGACTCTAAAGCTAGTTTCGATACTTTGAAGATGAAATTTGACGCTATTTCTAAACAATTCGAATCCTTGACTCCACCTTCAACTGCAAATGACTCTCCATCATTTGACCTTCCTGCTGACCCGACTGTCATGGAACCCCCTCTTGTTTCTCAAACTTCTGTCCAGACCCATACCCCGTATCCTCCACCACCACCTCAATCTTTCCCTCCAATTAATGTCTTCAAGGATCTGAAAAGACACACCTTCAATGGTAAAAGCTGTCCAAGATCCTTTCTTCAAAAACTTGAAGATTATAGCTTAGCTCGTGGCTTGTCCAAGGACATGTTGATTTCTCAGGCGTTCGAAATTTTCACCGACAATGCCCTTCATTGGTTCAGATTTAAATATAATCAGAATCCAAACTTAACTTGGAACGAACTTTCTTCTTTACTAATCAAAGACTTTTGGTGGTTTTGATTATGATCATAAACTTCTAGAAGCGATTAGGAATCGTACTCAAGGTCGTGATGAACCTATCGTCATCTATATTTCCATCATGTCTGGAATGTTCGCTCGCCTTTCAAAAAGACTTTCTGAAACAGAACAATTGGAGATTATTTTGAGAAATATTCGCCCATGTTATTCAGTCTTCGTAGCTCTAAAAGACATTGACTCTATCGATTCTCTTCTGGCCACTTACCAAAACTACGAAAAGTTCCTGGACAGAGACAAACAATTTAAAGAACCAAATTTGCAACAAAGTCCTCATGTTTCTGAATTCAACTACAAGCATTCCACTTCAAGTTCAGTTGACTCTCTAAACTCTTCTAATAACTCACGACATTCTCCTCCCTTCATGAATAAATTCACTCTACCCTACAAATACCCTTCTAGACAAGTTAATAGTCTCTCTCAAACTGCAGCTCCCCAAGAAAGTTCTTTTTGCGTTCGCTGTCGTAAACTAGGTCATACTTTGAACAGTTGCACTCAACCACGATTCGTGATTTGTTTCAAATGTGGTCTTAAGGGTAATAAAACTGCAGATTGCCCTACTTGTTCTCCCAAACCTAATACTAGTACAAAAAACTAACTGCTGACTTAAAAAGTAACTCAAACTTTGATAAGGACAAGTGGACTAATTGGATCAAAACAATTCAAAACTTCTTTGCTTGCTACAAAATCTCTTCTACACTCTACTCCAAAGAACAAGATCTTAATGGTCCATTCGTGAATGTCAAAATTTATGACTTAACTTATCTGGTTTACAAGATTCTGGCAGCTCAGTAACTATTCTGGGTAATAATTCTCATTTGGAAATTCTTAAACTGGGCTGCAAACTTCTCAAGTCAGATCTTATTACTGTCTCTACTGCTAATAATCAAAAAATTAATTCCTTGGGTTATTTTGACTTACCTGTCCGTTTCAATAACGAAACTCACTTGATTAAAGCTTATGTTTTCCCTGAAATATTTCCTTCTCTAATACTAGGTAATGACTTTTGGAGAAAATTTAATCTTCTAGCTAGTGTTTAAGCTTCTCTTAACTTTGCAGATCCTAAATGCTTTGCTATCGACACTAAAGATATTAAAGTTTTACCTTATGAGCATTTAACTTCTTATCAAAAGAACATCGCTAATGACATCATCCAACGCTTCAAGACAATCTCTTTTGAAGAAAAAGGTGTTCTGGGAAACACACACTTAATCACCCACAAGATTGACACTGGTGATTCTCTTCCGATCAAACAAAGATGTTACAGACTGTCTCCTGAAAAACAAAAGGCTTTAATTAATGAAGTTAACAAGATGCTGGGATGGAACGTCATTGAACAATGCGAAAGTCCTTGGTTATCTCCAGTCCTCATCTCTCCAAAGAAGAATGGTGAATGGCGTTTCTGCGTAGATAGCAGGAAGCTTAACTCAGTTACACGTCGTGATGCTTATAGTCTGCCTCTAATAAGCGAAATTTTGGACAACCTGAGAAATGCCAAATACTTATCAAGCATCGACATTGCGAAAGCATTTTGGGAGATTCCCTTGAATCCTGCTGATAGAGATAAGACAGCATTTTATGTTCCTGGAAGAGGTATGTTCAGATTCAAAGTAATGCCTTTTGGTCTCACTAACTCACTTGCAACTCAACAAAGATTAATGGATACGCTATTTACTCCTGAATTTGAGAACAAGGTTTTTTGCTATCTGGATGACATCGTTATTATTAGCGAGACTTTTGATGAGCACATATAGCTTCTCATGAAAGTTCATGAAAAACTTTCATATGCTAATCTGACTATTAACTTTGAAAAGAGTCAATTCTTCAGGAAAGAACTGAAATACCTTGGTTTTCTAGTGGACGAGTATGGTCTACGTGCTGATCCAGATAAAATAAAAGCTATTCTAGAATATCCTGTACCTACTTGCAGAAAAGAAGTTCGAAGATTCATAGGCACCTGCAGCTGGTTTAGAAGATTCATTCCAAACTTCAGCACTATTGCCTCTCCACTCAACCAACTAACCTGTTCCGGGAAGAACGCTCCTAAATTTTTATGGAATTCCAAGGCTGCAGCTGCTTTCCAGAAACTTAAAGAAGCTTTGGTAACTGCTCCTGTCCTTGCTTGCCCTAACTTCGAACTACCCTTCTCTGTACATTGTGATGCATCAAATTATGGCATAGGAGCAATGCTTACTCAACATCAAGATGACAAAGAAGTCGTGATTGCTTACATGAGTAAAGCACTAAACAAAAATCAACAAAACTACTCAACTACTGAAAGAGAAACATTGGCTGTAATAACTGTGCTAGAACATTGGTGATGTTACTTAGACGTTGGTAAAGAATTTACAATATATACTGACCACGCTGCACTTAAATGGTTTCAGAACTTATCGAATCTATCTGGAATACTTGCTCGCTGGACTCTACGCTTATCATGCTTTAATTTTGTCCTGAAACATAAAAAAGGAAAGGATAACGTTGTTCCTGATTTATTATCAAGACATAAGAATAAAGAACGTTCTGATACACGAGAAACTTCACCTCAAGGCGTACATCCTATTACGATTGAAGAACCACCTGATCGTGAACTTGAGCACTACAACAAGATTTTTCTCGGATGCTCCAAAACCCAGACGCATATCCCAACTACACTATCAGGGATAACAAACTTTACCGCTGCATCCATTCTACCGATCGTCTAATCGATGACTTTATTTGGAAAGAAGTTCCACTGCCGCAAGATAGACATGCACTTATCGAAGTTAGCCATGGTTTCCCTTCAGAACTCCACCTTGGTATCTTCAAGACATTCAAGAAAATATCTTTAAAATACTATTGGCCTGGTATGTTTAAGGACATTGCCAATTTAATCCCGACTTGTGAAACCTGCTAAACCTACAAACACCCTAATCATTCTCCCTATGGTCTTATGGGTAAATCTAAACTTTGCTCCAGACCTTTTCAAACTATATCCTAAGATCTTATGGGTCCATTGCCTATGACCCGGAGAAGAAATCAGTATATTCTGGTAATTAATTGCAATTTTACTAAATATACTATGATTTTTCCTCTTAAGCGTGCTACTTCAGCTAATATCATTAATGTCTTAGAAAATTCAGTGTTTCTAGTTCATGGTATTCCCAAAACTATTATAATGGACAACGCTGTTCAATTTCAGTCGCGAGAATTCCACTCATTCTTAAATTCTTATAACGTTCCTTGTATTTTTCACACAGCTTTATATTGTCCTCAGGTTAATCCTACAGAGAAATTTAATAGTACGATTATTACAGCTCTAGCATCCCTAGTAGGAGACGATCATAGATCCTGGGACAACCATCTTACTAAGATTCAGTTCGCAATGAACAGCGCTACAAACTTTGCTACTGGCTTTACTCCAAACTTTTTAGTCTTTGGTAGGGCAACAATACCTTGTGGTTCCTTCTATACTCTAACTCAGAATCTCGAGGAATTGATATTTATGCCTCGTGATATTTACGCGTCTAATGCGGGTCCCCTCTCATCTATCTTTCACAGAGTTCAAACTAAACTTCACATAGCTCAAGGCCACTTCAAACTAAACTTCACAAGGCCAAGAATCTTGGGGTTGTATTTGATAAATTGTTGTCCTGGTCGCCCCATGTTTGTGAGGTCAGCAGACGAGTCTTTGCGTCATTTCACTCCCTACGGAGATTGCAGCACTTCCTGCCACAGCAGACTAAAATCACCCTTGCCCAGTCCCTCCTACTACCTTTAATCGACTATGCAGATGTTTGCTGGATCGGTGCGAACGAAGAACAACTGAACAAACTCGAACGACTTCAAAACCTCGGGATTCGGTTTGTCTTCGGGCTGCGCAAATATGACCATGTCTCACAGTATCGCAAGGAGTTGGGGTGGCTTCCGATCCGCCTTCGTCGTGATATGCACGTTCTCTCCTATCTGTTCAACATTATGCGAAATCCCCGCTACCCCTCATATCTTCGAGATCGTTTCGAGTTTATTTCCTCCAGGCATAGCAACCGGAGATCCCACACGATGTCTCTTCTCTCTACTCCTCGGCATAACACTGCCGCTTACAAACACTCGTTTAGGTTAACGGCGATCCGACTGTGGAACGCACTTCCCTGCGCTATTAGAGATAGTCCCTCAATTTTCACTTTTAAGACAAGATTGAAAGAGCATTTCCTTTCTCTTTCGTGATAGGTACTTTGATATATATATATATAAGTAGTATATGTTTGATATATATAAATTTTTTTGCTTTTGTATTTTATTTAGTATATATCATTTATTAAATTATTATGTTTTAGTTGTAAACAATTAGATGTGTACAGTTTTATTGCGCACTAGGACTCTCCTGTTGCACAATTTTTCCTGTCCTACCTAGGTTTGCTGGTAGAAATCTCTCTTTAGAGATAAGCTCGCCTTTGCTCATAAAATGTTTTGTTACCTTACTATTAAGATTTCTGTGCAATAAAGAATAAAGAAAGAAAGCTCACGCTAAAAATAGCGCTTGCTATGATCTTCGCCGGTCTTTTAAAGAATTTAATATGGGAGATACTGTTTCGCGTAAAAACCATGTTTTAAGCAATGCTGGCGCATACTTTAATGCTAAACTTGCCCCTAAATTCATTAAGTGTAAAATAATAACCAAACTTTCACCATTAGTATACATTCTCGAAGACCCTAACGGAGTTAGAGGCAGGTGGCACATTAAATATATAAAATCTTAAATTTTCTTAACTTCTATTAACTGTTAATTTGTATATATGTATAAATATCACCATCATTTTCACCTTATTATTTTTATTTCTTCCTTTAATCCAGTGTTCTTCAACACATTTTACTTTAGGACCTCGAATCTTCGTTGGTTAGTCTTCACCTTTTTTTTTATCTTTATTTCAGACACATCTCGTTGGCGATGTTGCTGATCTCTGGCTTCGAGCCCTACCGCTATGGCCGTTCTTTATCTTTTCTTAAGTCAAAGCGACTAAAGCTACCTTAGGATTAATTTGTTTCTCTTTACCTCCACTTATTTTTTTTCCACGCAGGAGCGGATGACAACTCCTTAAGTAAGCCTGAATGTCCTTTCGAAAACACACTTTTAGAGTGGTAGTCATTGAATGTGAACTCCACCCTTACCTGAATGAAGATGATGAATGTAAGAGATGGTATATCTGATTTTGCCTGGTGATGTCTGTTTCTGCAAAGCTGTGTTTTTATTGTTTATTTTAAAATGTACATATCAAAATTTTTGCTGAGTCAAAAATTTTTCCAGGGTCGGGGTGAAAATGTAGTGTTATGCTACTTACATGCCATTTTCCAGTCTGCTTTGATGGTCTGCATTTATCTCACAGCTGGATATTTCGTATCACCTTTATTTTCATAGGACCCTGTAACGTTTTAAACCATAAGAACATAATAACAAATCATTTTCACTTCGTATTTTCACACTATCAGCAATTTTAAATCGATGTCGAAGGGGTTTACCTTTGGTGACCTTGTATTTGGCTTTCTCCAAAACTCTGCAATCTCGGGCTTCGTGCGCGCTGGTACGCTACCTTTTTATATATCGATAATGTCCCAATTTTCATTGTTATCTTGTTGTTTTCTCTATTACGAGCCTGAAATCAAAATCTGACATATTTTGATATCGTTGTTTATCTGGTTGTCATGGCAATGTCCATTCAAACTCATTAGCGGTCCGATATGTTTACTTAAATACTTTTACAAAAATACTTTTTTCCTCTTGGCCATTCACAAAAATTGCTTTTAATTTAAATAATTTTTAGAACTCTCCAAAAAGGGTATAAGAGCGGAACATTGCTGAAATCAAGAAAAAGTTTCGCTTCAGCTCTTGAAGAGGAAGCATCACCTAAAGGCCTTATCCCGGGGCCGCACTGCCCCGGGATCCTGCGAGCCTCTGCTGAGTCGCCTACTGTTTGCTGCTGCTGCCTTACTGCCGTCTCCAACCACCTATACCCTGACGTGCTGCCGTCTCCAATCAACTATACCCTGATGTGCTGCCGTCTCCAACCACCTATACCCTGACGTGCTGCCGTCTCCAACCATCTATACCCTGACGTGCTGCTGCCTTCAAGCCACCTCCTACACCACCTCCGGATCTCCAACTACTCGCAACTACTCCAGGCTCCGGGCACCACCGCCGCGTGCTCCCTGTTCTGCCCTCCTACTCTCCGTGTCCTTCGCTCCCCTTTTTATATCTTTTATACCTGTATATTTTAAAACCTGTGTCACCTCATTCATCCTCATCCTCATATCATTTTTTTTAAATAATCATTGTAAATCAACATAATAAACTGTCATTTCTAAATTTTATCCTGGTTGTTGTTTCTTGTTAGGTTCTGGTTAGGTTCTTGTCGCTACACGACAACTCACAAGTAGATGACAACGATATGCTTAAAAGATTTTGGCAGATTGAGTCTGATTCTTTTGACACGAAAATCCTCACTCAAGAAGAAAAGCTATGTGAGAATTCTTATAGCTAATCTACACAGAGAGATGAAACAGGTCGCTACATTGTACGGCTACCTTTCCGTGACGAAGACCCTCAGTGTAAATACGGGAATTCAAGAATCATTGCACTTAAAAGATTTCACCTTCTTGAAAATCGTTTCAAGATGAACCCAGAAATCAAAGCGAAGTACACCGAAGTGATTCACGAATATCATAACCTTGGCCATATGGAAAGTATACAGACTGGTGACGATCCCAAGCGATCAGAGGCTGTTTATTTACCACACCACGCTATCATACGTGACGACAAAACAACAACCAAGGTCAGAGTTGTGTTCGATGCTTCATGCAAAGGTTCCAACAGGGTTTCTCTCAACGATACACTGATGGTTGGCCCTACACTGCAGCAAGACTTACGACACATTATCATCAGATGGCGCATCTCTCCTATTTGTTTGAGCGCTGACATTGTCAAAATGTATCGGCCAGTTATAGTCGCAAACGACGATGCAGACTTACAACGTCTCGTGTGGCGCGATGATCCGGAATCTGAAATAAAAGAGTATAGATTAGTAAGAGTTACTTTTGGAACTGCATCTGCTCCATACCTGGCCATGAAGACACTGCAGCAGCTGGCACTCGACGAAGAAGAAAAGCATCCTATGGTGGCTGAAAGGGTGAAAACAGATTTTTACGTCGATGATCTAATGACAGGGTGCCAAACAGTGGAAGAAGGAAAGCGAATTCATAAGGAAATGACAGAACTTCTTACCAAGGGTGGTTTCCAGCTTCAAACAAAAATGGGTCACTAATAACAGGGAATTGGCGGAAGTGTTTGAAGGAGAAGGCAAATAAAAGGGAAAGGTAGACATAACCCTTACCTGCATAGTGTCTCAGTATTGAAACAGTAAGTTTAATCGATTCAAAAAAGGTCTTTCATAGGTGTTTTATTTCATAAGGCTGCATGGCGACAATCTATGCCTAATATTGTTTAAAAAATGACAGCTGATATCCGGTCAGCCATTATATTTTACTTTTTTCATGTTCAGAACCTTTTAATGTGCGACGAGTTGGCGGCATGCATAAAATATTAAAATTGAATTATCTATATCTCCGTGATTAGCATCTTCTTTTCCACGGAAAAAGTGTTTAGGGACAGGTAAGTGTCTTTATTTTACTTGGTGATTGGATTTTACTATAAATAATGTGGTTTTAGTGCATTTTATTCCACATTTCATACGGTCTCAGAAATGAGACAGTATGCAAATAGTACATAAAAAAATCTGTCTCCTGCCTACTGTTTCTATGTTGCTAAAGACATGTTTATTTTATGATTACTATCGTATCCTACCCCATATGGAGTGGCAAAGGTACAGATAAGCATGCAAACACACTTAGCTAAGTTTCTTTTTATGCTTTTTCAGAATGGCTAAAAAGATCTACTCAAACCAAGACATTGAAAGATTGTTTGAAGCTTTAGAAAGGGGGGACATTTCCGACGATGAGTTGGATTCTGATGGAGATGACTTGTTTCATTACCCGACGCGTGAAGAGTTGCAAGCAGACTTGGAGGACCAAGAAACACTTGAAGATGATGATAGACTGGACTTAGAGGATCCCCCGCTTGTTACGGAAGAACCGCGAGTGGCAAATAACATCGACCCACCTATCATAACAGAAGAAGTTGATGTAACGCCCGAGTCTAACACCGATAATGGTACAAATAGCTCATCATTTCCTTTTGTTGGACGAAGGTTGCTTTGGAGAAGACAAGGTATGGCATGGAGTGAAGAAAAACTTAACTTTGGAGGCAAAACTGACTTTCCAGCCGAGGTCATGAAACTAGAAACGCCATATGAGTTTTTCCCATATTTCTTTACACCAGAGCTGATGGAGAAAATTGTGTCAGAAAGCAATACATATAGTACGCAAATGAATCCCGCACGACCAGATCAAATGACGATGGTTGAGCTTAGAAAATATTTGGGAATACTCATTTTCATGTCTGTGTACCATTACCCAAGCATCCGATCATACTGGTCAAACAAGTTCGGATTTTCACATATTGCTAATTGTATGCCTGTCAATAGATTCGAAAAACTTAGGAGGTTCATACATTTCAATGACAATCGCCAGCATCTACCCACTGATCACCCCAAACACGACAGACTACATAAGTTGAGACCAGTTTTAGACCATTTGAACGAACGATTCAGTAGTGTGCCTTACGAACAGAGATTGTCACTGGATGAGCAAATGTGCGCAACCAAGATGGGTCATTTTCTCAAACAGTACCTACCGAACAAGCCACACAAATGGGGGTTCAAATTGTTTGTCTTGTGTTGCTTACTCGGCTATGCATACAAATTTGAAGTATATTCAGGTAAACAAGCTACGGAAAGAAAAACAAATGAACCAGAGATAGGAGTGATTGGCAATACTGTCATAAGATTGACTCGCGATGTACCCCGGAACGTAAATCATGTCATTTATTTTGACAATTTTTACACGTCCCTGCCGCTGCTGTACTACTTCTCCAAAGAAGGCATTCATTGCCTAGGCACTATCCAAAGAAACCGTTTGGGAAAGGACTGCAAGTTGCCTACTAAAATAGATGTGATGAAAAGCACGATTCCCAGAGGAACATATGAAGAACAGATGGTAGATTATGGTGGTGTGGACATGACTGCCATCAGCTGGAAAGATAATAAGCAAGTAGTTCTGCTTTCCACTTACGTTGGTGCTGACCCAGTTGGGGTCATAGAGCGATTTGACAAGAAGATGAAGAAGAGAGTGCCTGTTACTTGTCCAAAAATAATAAGAGAGTATAACGCTCATATGGGAGGAGTGGACTTGATGGACAGCCACCTGGGAAGGTACAAAATTCGTGTCAAGACAAAAAAATGGTACCTTCGAATCTTTTACCATCTACTAGATATAACAATAATAAATTCGTGGATTTTATACAGGAAGGTCCACCACAAACAAGGATTCAGCGACAAGGATCTTATGAGCTTGATGGACTTCAGATCAGAGTTGGCTGAAACACTGACTAATCTGGGCTCTACGGAAAATCGTAAGGGCAGACCCAGTTCTAGCATTGAAGAGCAAATCTCTAGAAAAAGGAAAGGTCCAGCTCCCATAATGCCAACAAAAGAGGTGCGGATGGATAAGTCAGGCCATGACCAGGTACGGACGACGGATAGGCGACGATGCCAGATGCCAGAGTGTAAGTTATTGAGCTATATAATATGCAAAAAGTGTAATGTATACCTATGTTCAAAAAAAAACCTTGATTGCTTCAATAATTTTCACAACAAATAAAGATTTCCATTCTTTTCTGCTCTAAGTATATATGTACTGTTGAATGTTATTTTTAAGACTTACTTGCATAGTGTCTCATTTTTGATATTGTTCTATTTTTTCCTAAAATAAATAGTAAAATACATATAAGATTTTTTTTATTATTTTTCCCAGCTTAGGTGGCCCATAACAAACGAAAAACCTTTTTTTTCATGATTTTTTAAAATGTCATGCAGGTAAGGGATAAAGATGGATGAAGTCATTAAGATTCTAGGCCTTTCTTCGGACAGAGAAACAGACAGTTTTCAGTACTCTGTGCAACTTCCAGACCAACAACCTCTAATCACCAAACGAAAGGTAGTTTCAGACATTTCGCGGTTGTTTGATCCTTTAGGATGGGCAGCACCTTGCGTCATTCCGGCCAAAGTCGTGATCCAAAAACTATGGCTGTCAGGAATAGATTGGGATGACGAGTTACCGCCCGAATTGCTGTCAGAATGGCTGTCGTATAAAGGAGAACTGACTCAATTACGCGAGTTTCGTGTTCCCAGATTGGTCGAAGCTAAGGCGGGAGATATATGTGTGGAGCTCCAAGGTTTCTGTGACGCATCTATCGTAGCGTATGCAGCAGTGGTCTACTTGAGAATTATCGATGCTGATGGTAATGTGCACGTTAATTTAGCCACTGCCAAAACCAAGGTAGCTCCTACCATGCAAGTCTCGATACCTCGCCTTGAATAAATGGGAGCAGTTCTCTTAGCAAAATTGCTCACCGAAGTCGCCAAGTTATTGGCAATTGATCGATTCAACTGTGGTGTTGGCGTGGCTTAGTAGCCACCCAAGTCATTGGACAACGTTCATCGGCAATAGGGCGTCTGATATTCTAACAAAAATGGACAATACGCAATAGGCTCATGTGCAGTCTGCTCATAATCCCGCAAATATGGCGTCCAGACGGATGACACCATCAGAATTGCTACAAAACGAATTGTGGATGAATGGGCCGGCGTGGTTTAGAAACTCCGAAATCAACTACACAAGGCCCAAATCGATATCCACTGAACTTGAACAACGGAAAGTAAAGGCTCACTTGTCTGCGAAAAAGGAAGATCAGGAATTTCCACTTTCCATAGCTACCATCAAGTAGAGTCACACCAGCAAGACCGTTTTTGCACAGTGCAGGCCCCATCAACATTCGCGTTTCAAAGGGTCGTGGTAAATAGTCATACAAGGGCTACATTTCTCTATTTACCTTTCTTCTGAAGGCTTCATTGCAGCTTTCAAAAGGTTTGTCGCTAGACGTGGCCATATCAGCAATATTTGGAGCAACAATGGAACAAACTTCATCGGCGCTTCCACAGAACTGAATAGAGACGGCAACAGCGACGAAATGGAGCACGGGAACGGTGACTGAAACGGCAACGGGAAGGGCAATGGCAATGGTAACAGTACTAGTGTTGGATTTGGAATAAAGTCCTTATTGTCAGGTATTGGGGATAATCAACTGTCTACCTTGATACGCACTGAAATATCCGAGTCATTGCGGTCAGAACTACCAAAAATACTTAAAGATTATCAAAGGAATTAGCCTTTTGCGAAAGCAGGTAGCTGAACTCATTGCGGAGGGTGTCTTTATATTAATGATCAGTTATATTAATGGTCAGTTAATATCTTGCGAACAAGATAAAAAGGCGGTGCTGGCTTCAAATGAGCAGCTAAAGTTGAATGTAAGGGATCTACCTAGCCGCATATCACAAATGGAGAAATATACCCCCGAGGCTAGTATTGAGATGAATATGAACATGAATGAATAATCGAATTTAAGTCTTGTCAGAAAACTTAAGTCAGACTATAGTACAAATCAGAAAAGTAGCATCATTGACGTAAAAGGATAGCGATATTTTATTTTGATTTCCAGTTGCAAAGATTCTCAAAGCAGTTGCCCTAAGACTATCATCGCTTAACTACTAGTCCTAGATATCATGACGCTGTTCCAGCAGCTGTTTCTCAATACAATTAGGACAAAAAGCAGGGAAAACTCAATAGCAGTCTCATTGGAATAGGGGGAGAAAAGTCGGCTATTTTCCTGTGCGAAAATCTGACACTTGAAATAAAGTTACTAAGTCGGTTGAAGGCAAAATAAATTAGGCAAAATAAATTCGCTATAAGTATGTCTGTGTTAGAAATGGCAAAATGTTAATGCGTAAAGCTGATAACAGCCCGTCCATTACTGTTACGAACAAGGACTTTTTAAGTAAACTAGTATAAATTATTTCTCATTGAACAAATTGTATTATATTTATTTGTATATATCCGCATCTATACATTATCAGAAATTACGAGAAATGCGATTCAACATAATTATTTATATTTCTCAACATACAAGTTCTCATTTTGTTCGCGAGTCATAATTTTATATGAAGAAGTCTGTTAATTCAACAATGTAATGTAATTAGTTATAAAATATTCTTGGCTCAAAAAACCATTTTCATTTTCATTCATTTTCTAGCCTTAAGTATTCGATCATAACGCCTGTGTACAAGAGTAATGGGGATAGTGACGACGCAAACAATTACAGACACATACCCATCAGTTTTACCGGCTATCTAAAAATTTTTGAAAAACTTGTTAATCGTTTAATTAACTACATCAACAAATTTCAACTCATATAGAACTTACAGTTTGGATTTAGCCAAGGGTTATCAACGGAAGATGCTGTCTTAGTTCTTAAATCTCTTTTAGTGGATGAAGTTGATATTAGTTGAAAGTGTATGGCCGTATTTTTGGATCTTAAAAAAGCTTTAGATACGGTATCTATCCCTATTCTCCTAAACCGGCGCCATAACATGGGTATTCAAGGCACGCCTCTGAATTTATTAAAGATTTATCTCCAGGACCGTAAACAAAACGTGAAAATTGGTGATTTTATTAGCAACAAGGCAAACGTATCTTAAGGTGTACCACAGGGCAGTGTCCTCGGATCTACTTGTTTTAATTTATATAAATTACCTGTGTAATATGAGCATAAAACATGGACACACATTTTCTTACGTCAACGATACTGCCATTGTATTTTTTGGTGCAACATGGGACGAGGTAATAAAATCTGCTGAAATTGGTCTTTCAAAGGTTTCTTCATGGCTAGATGCTCACCTTCTTACTGTAAATATACTAGTAAAACAAACTGTATATGTTTTTCAATATACATAGTCAGGTCATAAGTTCTCTCACACAATAAAAACTTTCGAATTTAGAACGCTGGCCACAAAAAAGTTTATTGAATTGGAATTTCGAATTTTTCATGAAAATAAAAATGTCTTTTTAGAATTTTCCTCATTTTTAAATATGGAGTGGACACTTAAAGAAGACCGTGTCGCAGTTATTGCGTTGCATCGATGCGGTTACGCGCCAATTCAGATTTTCGACTTACTGAAAAATTTGAATATAACCAAAAGATTCGTTTATCGTACCATAAAACGATACAATGAAGACTCTAGTGTAGATGACAGGTCAAGAAGTGGTCGCCCTCGCTCTATTAGGACTCCAGCAGTGATAAAAGCTGTGAAGGAGCGAATTCAAAGAAATCCCATACGTAAGCAGAAACTGTTGGCCCTTCAGATGGGGTTAAGCAGGACCACGTTGAAAAGGGTGTTAAATGAAGACTTAGGGCTTAGAGCATATCGAAGAAAAACAGGACATCGTTTGGACGCTCGTTTACTGGACCTGAGACAGAAGAGATGCCGCGCTTTGTTGAAGCGGTACGCGGGAAAAAAGCATCGGGAAATTATTTTTTCGGATGAAAAAATTTTCACCGTGGAAGAGAGTTGACAACAAAATGATAAGGTGTACGCACACAGCAGTGAAGAAGCGAGCAACCGTTTTCCGCGTGTCCAACGAGGTCATTTTCCATCCTCGCTCATGTTTTGGTTGGGAGTCTCTTATTGGGGCTTAACTGAGGTACATTTTTGTGGGAAAGGCGTAAAAACGAATGCAGTTGTGTATCAAAATATAGTCCTCAAGAACCTTGTGGAACCTGTTTCTCATACCATGTTTAATAACAGGCACTGGGTATTCCAACAAGATTCTGCGCCAGCTCATAGAACGAAAAGCACACAAGACTGGCTGGAGGCGCGTGAAATCGACTTCATCCGGCACGAAGACTGGCTCTCCTCCAGTCCAGATTTGAGTCCGTTAGATTACAAGATATGGCAACACTTGGAGGAAAAGGCCTGCTCAAAGCCTCATCCTGATTTGGAGTCACTCAAGGCATCCTTGTATAAGGCAGCTGCCGATATTGACATGGACCTCGTTCGTGCTGCGATAGACGACTGGCCGCGCAGAATAAAGGCCTGTATTCAAAATCGCGGGGGTCATTTTGAATAAACTTTATTACCATAAGAATCTATGTTTTATTAAGTTCATTTTGCTATATAAATATTTACATAAATAATAAACATGTCTAAATTATTTCATATTGCACATGTGACAGAACTTATGACCTGACTATGTATATAACAACACAACCTTCCACAAATTTTGACATAAAAATTAACTCTTGCAAAAACCTAAGCCTTACTTGTGACTGTCCGGACTTCTTTAAATTAATTAACAAATACAAAATATGTAGGTATAATTTTAGATTAGCGCCTCTCTTCGCATAACCATATGGAATTATAATGAACCGAATTAGAAAACTAATTTGGACTTTTAAAACACTTAGATACGTTGCTTCAAAAAAACGAATTTTACAAATCTTCACCTCTTTAGCGCAATCGGTATTAAGTTATTGTATTCCAGTGTGGGGAGCATGTACTAAAACAAAGAACCTAGAACTAGAAAGGGCATTAAGAGCGTTGCTGAAAACAATTTTCTTTAAACCCTACCGCTTCCCTACTGACACTCTGTACTCCCTTAGTGATGTTATTTCGGTGAAAAGGCTATACATTAGGTTACACAAATCCCTCTCCTATGACCCCTGTTACTAAAATAAAAGAAGAAAATACACGATAGCTCCTTCTGTCAACATCAAATCAGCTTTAGTTCATAATCACATTGACATATACCCAAAAACGTATCGTGATTGTAAAACACATGTTACTAATTGGCTAAAAACTAAAACATATAACCAAACTGAGTCTTTTATACAAATAAACTTTTGAATTCCACAAGCACACACACACCCTCACCCCCCCACCCCACACACACACATGCATCCTCACACATTCATACACACATACACACGCACGTTGTCATAATCTTTTAACATTACAGTGTATTCTTTGAATTATAAGATATTTTTAAAGCGAAACAAATACTAAGTTTATTCACAATACCTTAGTTACTACCTTGTAACGAAAGAACGAGACCTTCTAGGACAGGTATTTAAATATTTAAAAGGAGGTCTCATCCAATTGTTTGTTAAGTTAAGTTTAGATAAAGAAATAAATATTTTCAACATTTCATTTTCATTTCATATTTACAAAAACTTGGCTTAATGATTCCATCTCAAGTAGAGAATTTGCCGACCAGAGTATAAGGTTTATCGGCGTGATTAAAATGTTGGGTCCGCTTTTCTAGGCAAGCTTGATAAAGGCGGGGTTTTGATAGCTGTAAAAAATCAATATAATTTGTATTCGCATGAAGAGCTGGGAAAATAGTAGTGTGAACTTGTGGCTGTTGGTAGATTTGATGGATGATGAGCCCCCTAAATTTACGTGTGTACACTAGTTACATCTTGTTATTAGATCTTTTCCAGGCACTCTTCAAATTGACCCTGTGACCACGTAGTGACGTTTCGTTGCCACACCAGTTATATTAGATTGAAATATGACATTTCGCGATGAATTTTATTTTGACATGCAACTCTTCGATGCATTAGCAAAACGTGTTCGACCGTCAAATGTTTTGAGGTGGCAATAGGCTAGTAATCTCCCCAAATGATGGCGATTTTGTCTGAAAATCGGGGAATTAGCATTCACTTGAAATACCACAGGGGTGGTTAAGATCGCGACTATTAATTACAGTGGTATGCTGTCCTTTTTTGGTTTAATGCAAGCTATATCGTTTTTCCCTTTTGGCTAAGGATGAAAATTTCGCTCACAAACAATGAAAATTTTATTTCGGTAACAGGGAATATTGAAGTTGAGATCTTGTTTGTCCTAAAATATAAAATAGTCTGGAAAATTTCAAGTTTCCTTCAAGGGCGCTCGAGGCTATAAATTATCCTGAGCCGAGGTGGCGGATTTCATTTTCGCCACTAACGACCACATATACGTGCTCAATCAATCAATCAATCAAATTGTTTATTTGCTGTTAAATATGTGTACATGTGATCTTAAAATTATTGGTATTCATCAGTGTCAACATATTCACCATCTAAGGGTTGGTGTGCAAATATTTTACAATGTCAGTTATGAATTAAAAATAGAGTTTAATTTAAAATTATTTAAATAAATTGATTTGTTGTAAGTATATAATTTCTCTATAATATAATTTGTCAATTAAATAATTAAATAATTTAGTTTTAAACTGATTAAATGTAAGGTATTTAATGTCATCAGGGATTTTATTATAAATTCTTATTGCCATACAAAATCAAAATCAAATCAAAATCAAAATACATTTATTTCCATAGGATGTTGTTACATCACTTAGATCTGTCATTACATTTTTTTGGGTGAGTTCACTAACCCAATGGCGGAATCTGTGGAGAAGAGCTCACCGAAGAAACTCCACAGTCGTCGCATCTTTTGAGTTTCCTTTTTTAAATAAAATATTGTCAAATTACAAAATGAATGCTAATTATATATCGAAACAGCCTGTTACTCAAACAATCTATTCCCATGGACATCTGTCCTCTAAGTAATCAGATATCCTGTAGTAACCTTTTTTATACAATTTCTGTTTTATTATTATTTTAAACTTGTCTAAAGGTAAGTTTTTAATATCAGTAGGGACCTTATTGTAATAGCGTATACAATTGCCTTTAAAAGAATTACTAATTTTATGTAGTCGGCTTACATAAGCAACCAACTTGTCTTTATTTCTAGTATTAAAATTGTGTATATCACTGTACTTCTGAAAATTAGTTATATTTCTTTTTACATACACAAGATTGTCATAGATATATTGAGACACAAATGTCAGAATATTGATTTCTTTAAACTTTTCCCTCAGTGACACTCTAGGCCCTAATCTATAAATTGCACGAACAGCCCGTTTCTGCAGAATAAATATACTATTAGCATTCGCAGCGTGACCCCACAATAAAATACCATAGGTCATTAGACTATGAAAGTAACTAAAGTAGACTAGTCTAGCGGTGTCTACGTCGGTAAGAGCTCTAATTTTTTTAACTGCGAACGCTGCCGAACTCAGTTTGTTCGACAATTTATTTATATGAGGATCCCATTGTAGTTTGGCGTCTAAAGTAATGCCCAAAAAGACAGTCGACTGCACAAGGTCCAATCTCTGTCTTTTTATAAATATGTCTGTAGTTACCGGGTTCACATTGGGTAACACGAATTTAATACATTTAGTTTTCTTTTCATTAAGTAATAAATTGTTAACAGTAAACCAGTTCACTATACTAGAGATAGCATTGTTTACCTCGTCATAATTTGATTGCTGTCTTTTAACTTTAAATATCAAAGAAGTATCATCGGCAAACAATACTAACCCATGTTTTGCTTTAACGAGGTAAGGTAAATCATTAATATATACTAAAAACAAGAAAGGACCAAGAATTGAACCTTGCGGTACGCCCATACTTATTGAAGACCCAGGTGATCTTTTCCCATTAACATCGACCATCTGAACCCTATCTGTTAGATATGACTCCAGAAGGCCAAGTGCCTGATCTTTTACACCATAATGGCGTAACTTCCTGACAAGAGTGTCATGATGGACGCAATCAAAAGCCTTGGATAGATCGCAGAAGACACCTATTGCATCCATTGCGTCTTCCCAGGCATCAAAAATATTGTCGATTAGTTCAACACCAGCATCGGCTGTTGAACGACCCTTTGTGAAACCAAACTGAGCAATATGAATTAAATTATTGAGATAAAAATGACTTTGCAATTGATTAAGTATGAGTTTTTCAAATATTTTGCTAAGCGTTGGTAGTATCGATATGGGTCTAAAATTGGTGGGGTCTGATGTACTACCAGCTTTGAATAAAGGTATAACTTTACTTAGTTTCATCAAGTCAGGAAACACACCACTATCTATACATTGATTAAATATACAACAAAGGTGAGGTGCAATACAATCTACAATGGAACTAATAATTTTTACTGATAGACCATGGGCGTCAGCTGTCTTTTTCATTTCCAGGGATTTAAACGCTTTTACAATGTCTTCATTATTTACGTGCCTAAATTTAAAATCTGTTTTACATTCCTCAAAGTTTTGTTTAAGTATAGATTCAGCAGCAGCGGGAGATGAATTTAAAGACTTGGTTGTTGAAACTGGAATGTCCGTAAAGAAATTTTCGAAAGCTTTTGCTACTTCTAGGTCTGTACTTAGCAATTGATTATCTATCTTAAGCTTGAAGTTATTATGTGTAGCTTTGGCCTTTCCAGTCTCTCTGTTTATAATTTGCCAAGTCGTTTTCATTACATTGCTACTAGATTCAATTTTGTTTTTAATGAAATTAGATTTAGCTACGGCACAAACGCGTTTAAACATTTTTGAATAACTACGAACATAATCTAGAAAGGCCGTATTTTTGTTATATGATTTCTCTTCATAGAGTCCATATAATCTTCGTCTGCTCCTATGAATTCCAACTGTCGCCCAATCACTAAACAAAGCTTTGTTATTAACTTTTATTGTTTTTGATTTAAATACCGTATCATATTCATTTTTGACAAGGTTAAATACTGAGTTGTACAACAAATTTGGATCGTCACTGTATGGTATTTCCCATAGTTTATCTAAAATATTATTCCTGTAGTGTTCAAGCCGAGTGTCACTAACGGGCACACATGTAATATCCTCTTTTTGGTCCTTTTTTATTTTAATATTGAATATACCTATCTGACCAGAGTGATCAGAGGTTAATTTATTGATGACCGATTTGAAAATGGGCGTAATGTTAGTAAATATATTGTCAATGCAGGTAGCAGATGTTGCAGTAATTCTAGTAGGCTCCAAAAACAGATAGTTCATGTTGTGACATAAAAATAAAGATTTTAATCTAGTACAAATATTATTATCCTCTAACAGATTAACATTAAAATCACCACAAATTATAAAAAATTTGTTTTTATCGCTGATTTTAATCAACACTTCATCCATTTTCTTTTCGAATAAATCAAAGGATGAATCTGGTGGTCTGTATACGCTCATTACAATAAGTTGTTCAAGTTCAATACAGGCTATTTCCATGGTACGCTCAACAGACAGGCTCACTATGTCAGCTCGTTCCTTATATTTAAAACTATTATTTACAAGTATTAAGGAGCCACCGCGATCAGCTGTACAATATGCACTTTTAGAGTATAACTGTAGCCTTTGTGGTGGTACATATAATTTATCTTTGAATCTGCCTTTTGCACTTAACATTTCGCAGTTTTTCTTAAAGATACCTGGGTATTTTTTTTACAAAAATGCATATCTCATAAATATAGAGGCATGGTAGGGGAATAATCTGTGTTTTTTTAAACAAAGGTTTACAACTGTCCAAATACCCTGCACCACATAGTGCTCGGACACATTTTTTCTGGGTTTTGAACGCCCTGTCAACGTCATCAGAGTTGCCCCACATAATTAATCCATACCGCAGTACCGACGTATCCGTGGTATGCCGATAGGGTTGCAGATCTCGTTGCCACTTCTCTCATGCGTCGTAACACATACACAAATCTGTCCAGTTTCAGACATACCTTATCTATGTGGGCTTTCCAATTACAGTGATTATCTATTACTATCCCTAGAAATAGAGTAGAATCGACTTCTTGAATATTAGTTCCTTTAAAGTTAATGGAGAGCTTCGGTGCGGAATGATTATTGTAACAAGTCTGAAATTGTATTATTTTAGTTTTTTCTGTATTTACCTTTAAGTTGTTGTTTTCTAACCAAGTTACAATGTCGTTTAGGGCTTCGCTTACTTCAGTCTCTAATTTATTTCAATTTTTACATTTAATAAGAAGCGTCGTATCATCGGCAAATAGTACGCAGTCTTTTTTTGTTACGTTAGGTAGGTAATTTATATATAACAGGAACAATAGTGGCCCTAATACGCTACCTTGTGGTACACCGTAGTTATTAACACGATTATGCTGTGAGGATTGAGCTTCTCTTGACCAGCTCAGCTTGGTGAGTTTGGAATTTCCTGGCAAAATAGTGTATTTTCTTGGTAAAGTCATGCTTTAGACAGGCTGTGAATGAAAAGTTTTATTTTCAGCCTTGGGATCCACACCCTGACTGGACAGGACGACTTCACATTTTTGTTGGGGAACCCTGCACGTCCTGGAGGACGCTGGAGGGTTGCTCCTGCGATTGTTTTTGCGTAGTATTGTCGCACTACGTGGTAAATCCGCGATTAACGACGCCGGACACGTGCCGCCGGGTCATAAGTGGACTTTTGACCCTTTACTGCGTACTAACCCATATATGGTTTTATAGGTTTTGAACTTCATAACCACCATTTTTAAAAATCATGATCGAATTCAGGTCTACGGCGAGAAACTTCCTGAAACGGTGAGCCAATTTACCTCCTTTTCTAAGTGGTAACACATCTGACAACAACCGACCGCTCAGGTTCTTACCTTAGATCCCGTTAAAACGAAGCCGCTTAGCAAATTGTTGATTCACTTCCATTCAAATTCCGTCGTCGCAACCGCGAAATCAATGTGGAAATCTGGAATAGATTTCAATTGGGGAAACAGAGATCTTGGACCCACAGGGACCGTGTTATTGTGGATTTTTAGATATTCTGCTTTAGCAAATTTCTCGTTCTCTGACTTGGAAATGATAGGTTTAGCGTGCCTTTGTGTAAATTGTTAAATTGGCTGAGTGAACCAGGCGCCCGATGTAGCTGTCCTCGTAAGGGGTTGAGCGTGTTCGCGTGGGATATTCGCCCGCCAGCAAGGTCTTTGCTCCTGATTGTTTGTAATAGATTTCTATCCAAATACTGCACTCTGAACTGGTTTGCCCGTTTGGAGTGATCTTTGTATTATTTAACGACCTAAAGATAGCGGTAGTATAAAGGAGTTTCCCCTAATTTGGATCGATGTACAAAACCCTGTCCGGCGAGCCGTGTTTATTTTGTGATCACGTGTAAATTAGGATACATCTCGAAATTCCAGGCCCATTCACCTCGTACGGTGCCACAGCAGAACATCCATAGTAAAACAGCAGCAGTAGATAATCTGCGGGATTTATTCCTCGGGTCACGGACCGGATCGCACCGAAACTTGCGAACCCTAAGCTAAGTTTAGTAGTTAACTTAGAGGAATAAGATAACTTTATAACCAGCCTGGAGATGGTTTCCTTATAAAAGACTGAAAGTGGATTCAAAGTTTTATTTCTCCATGCACTTCAGACCTTAATAAAATAAGAGCTACAATGGTTGTAGGCATCTGCGCATTGGTATTGGTGCAGTTTACTAAACACCAATCTCGATAACACCGTTGATATAATGGGTTTTGTAGATGATACTGTAGTCATGGGTGACTTGAACATGAGTTTTGTTTCTTGCTCCTCAGATAAAGATAGCGCTGGCGTGGTTCCAGATAACTACCAAAATAAAAGGTGCCTTGGTTGATTTCCTGTCTTTATCAGGCTTACATCAATTCAACGCGATCAAAAACTTCCAGGACAAGATCCTAAATCTAGTACTCAGTAGTTTTGTGTTTGAAATAAACAAACCTGATCACATTATCAGAAGACTGAATCCCTACCACCCCCCATTAGCCATGTTAACACACTTTACACCTGAAAAATTCTTGCATTTGATTGTTAAAACTGACTACATTTAATTTAAAGCAGATTAAGGCAAGGTTCTGGCTGGTCTCGGGGTTATGACTGGCCATAGTGTTTTAGAAATTGCGTAAGTGGGAATGAATCTGTCTCCATTTTTTATCAAAAAATAAACGAAATTATATAACTACAAAATCAAAAGAGAATGCCCCGCAAGTTGTTTGTTCACCACAGAACTTGTTAATTTTTTTAAATAAAAAGGCAAGATGAGGTATCAAAAAACCCTAGAGACGAGCTTAAGTGCAAACTGCTAAGAAATCGTTGTGACCAGTTTTTAAAGTTGTTGCAAAGAATACTAAAACAAAGTAGAAAGTAGCTTGCAAAATAACCTGGAGCTACATTAAAAGTATAAAATCCGGAAGAAGCACATCACGCTCTGTTATGAAGTGTGGTACCCAATCTGCCGACCCAGCAAAAGAAGTTGCCGATCTATTTTCCTCTCAGTTTAGTTTATGTTTCAGTTTGACAAATGGGTCAACATCTGACGACCGGTCGGCCGATATTTTGGATACTCGATCTGGTCTGCTCAGAAGCATTTATCTTGATGAAAGAACACTACTTAATGTCCTGAAAGGTCTCAATCAAATTGTTCCAAAAGCGATGTGTGACTGTTTTATCATATCCTCTTTCATTAATATTTAACCAGTCATAGAACATTGGTGTATTACCTGCGGAGAGGAAGAGAGCGCGTATTGTGCCAGTTCATAAAAAAGGTGATACAGATGGGGCTCGGAATTATATACCTTTTTAGATATTGTCGTCGTTTTCAAATCAATTTGAATCAATAATATGCCCTGTTGTAACTGGTCATACAAGGCAACAGATAAGCTGCAAGCAACATGGGTTTCGACAAAAAATATCTGTTGTCTACAATCTCGTCTCATACATTTCTGAAGTTGTTGAGCGTGTCGAAGAAGGACACCTAGTGGACATTGTTTACACTGAATTCCGCAGAGCTTTTGATAAAGTCTCATATCAAATTCTACTCTAGAAATTAAAGCACCAATACGATGTTCAAGGCCTACTTCTCTCTTGGTATGCCTCGTACCTGTGCATTAGGCCTCAAACTGTGGTTGTCAATCATAATGGTTGTGAATATCAGAGTTACATCGCTTCTTCCGCGCCAAAGGGCTCGCATCTGGGTCCAATTTTATTCGTGTTTTTTGTTAACTATATTGTGTTACGTATTAAACTTAGTGCATGTTTCCTATTTGCCGACAACATGGAGATATTTAAGTAGATAGACAGCCCAGAAAATATCAGGTTGCTTCAGGAGGATTTTGGTTGTATATACCAGTGGTGTATTGACAATTATATGATGCCTAATATCTCAAACTATCAATTCTAAAGGTTAACTCGTAGTAAAAAGCCTATTTTAACAAACTATTATATTAAATACGTAAGTATTGGTGACGTTAACCAGATAAAGGGCCTTAGAGTTATCTTGGACTCAAAGCTATATGTACCATATTATGACCACATTCAGTTCAGTCCAAAATCACTCTCTTAACGCTATTGTACGAATTATTTTGGAGTTTGGTAGTCTCATATGGAACACAGTATACTGCATGTAAATTCCTTACGGGCATATATTTCGTCCAGGCGTAGTTTATGATTGTACAAATCGTATGAGAAAGTATTTTTTTACAAAAACTTTAGTAGTGAAAGAGTTATTTTTTTAAGTTATATGGTGCAGCAATGTCCAATTACGAAATTAGGTCCAGATTGTTCTGACTGATGAAAAAAAATATTTTTACACGAGAAAATCATGTGTGTGTTGTCTAAGATCCACGCCATCATAAGCATGGTACCCCCATTTTTTTTGCTCCATAAAAGTTTACCAAATGGTTTCATACAACATTTGGGAATTAAACTTACGTTTTTACAAGTTTTCCTGTAAAAGGTTGTAACAACCCCCCCTTGAGTTATTTAAATAGTAAGAATAAACCCTACGAGTTAACCGAACGATTCTATGAAAAGTAAATTTAAAGATATAACCAGCTAACCATTAATTTAATGTCAGACGGAATTTAACCCTTACGCATTTTTATTGGAATATTTTTCCAATTGGAAAGATTCTAATACCAACGATTGCGAGTATCTTATTTAGATGATTGGGCCAAAGTAGTGGGTGATCGTCAATGAGTAGGACTGCAGACGTTGTGATAGCAATAACCTTAAGTTCTTTTTAGAGTGGTTTTGGTTAAACAGTATCGTCATGAGGTTCCCCAGCCAGTGATGAATATAAGTGACTTAAAATATTGATAAGCATCGAGTCCGTGCTTATTAGAATAAATTCAAAGTAAATAACCATTTAAAAGACATTTCGATTACATGTGTTTATAAAGGAGGGTTTGTGCTAGAGCTCGCGTCCAGAAGGGACCCGGGCCCTTAGGTCGGGCCCCTTAACCCCGCCCGACGCCAGTGAAGGTCAACCGAGTTCTACGGACCCAAGACAGACGAAGTTAGATTTAGCTAAGCAAAATAAGCTTAAATTTTATAAAATAATGCTTACAACCACTCAAAATTGTAAATACAATTTATAAGAAAACATAGGGTAAACTATGTGTTCATTAGTACGCTTTTGGCGTTATCTTTCACCTGTTTTGGGGCCATCCTCCTCCCACACATTCCCATACACGATTGTGTATGGGAAACTACGTGACTGCATTATTTTAAGACTGCTGAAGACCTGGAATTAGCCAACTGAATACACCAGCACCTAGAGACCGTCTGAATCTACTCAAATCCCTCTCGAGTTAGTTTACCTGCCAATCAACTACATATATATATATAGACTATTTGGGTTATATTTTTTATATGATTTGATATTGTGATATCTCTCATCCATCAGTCCAACATGTTTGTTGATCGGTTACGGGATATTTTTATTTGCACCTACCCGTCTCCTTAGTTTTATTCCGTAACCATGTTGATGTTCATCCAGATATTTTATATATAAATTAGTTTTAAGACATGTAAATTCAGCGTAACTACTTAGGTCACTAGATTGATAATGTAGCGTGTGTGTAGGTTTGATTCTATCGGATTTCAGGCCATCCACAGGCATTCTACAGCGAAGTACTCTTCACTCTAAACAGGGGCGATGAGCGTCCCTAAATGATGCGACCAGGGTCTATACTACAATGTCAAATCAATCCGAATTGTACAAATCCATCTTTTAATCGGGGTATACGAGTAGTTCTCCAGTCCATGAGTAAGAAGAAGTCTAGGCACTACGTGCTTACGACAAAGGTATGAACCAGATAGTACTCAAAGCAGTGACAGCCTTTGGAAAATGGAAAGCACAAGTTCGTTCGAATTCCAATGCAGTAAGAATGATCGACCTTCTGAATCGGAGGCGTTTCAGAAGGGGAGAATGACTGCTAATAAACCTTAGGCCGTGTAAAATCTAGTAGAGTGTTCTAATAGTAATGTCAGCTTCTTGTAGAGTAAATTTGTATGTGTGTGTTTTGTGAATGACCAAGTAACCACGTCAATCTACATTAGGCTGGGCCAATTTTGTATGGAGATATTTTTGTTTCCAAATATGGATTGGGGCTAGTTATATTTTGGTGCTATTACGCATTATTAGTTAATGTACAAAAAACTGTTATGATTCGATGTCATCTTCAGCCTCCGGATTCACGTTGAAATTTTCATAAATCGGGAAAAAATGCCTTTTGTCAAAACATTTTTAGGGGTGCTGAATATAGTTTAAAGTGTTATCGAGAGTAATAAAACACAAGAATAAAGAGAAGCCTTAGTTATGTATTCATTTAAAATATGAAAATCAAATCAATAATATACATTATTAATGAATTACTTAACACAAAAATCTTTCTTACTCTCGAATTTAGGCATATCTTTGCGAGACTCTATCTGAGCCTTTATAAAGCCTTCTCTTGATATTTTGCTGCACAAGGTACGTGATGCTTCGGTGACTGTCTTGACAGCTCTTTCGACAGCTTGTGTGTGACATGGGAGGCGAAGCAGAGGTAATTCACTTTTACCATTCTGTGCAACAAACAATTGCAATTCTTCGTCACTTACACCTTTGAGAATTGGCGGTTCGGTGATATTTTGCTGCCAATCGATGATATCGATATAAGAGGTTGCATCCAGGTTTATGTGAGGAACTTCATATAGTCGGATATTGGTCCGCTTAGTGCTTCGAGCTTTTAAAATACGACGAGCCGCTAGTTCACGAATATGATTTTGTGGATCAGACAACATTGCAAGTAGTAAATTCTCTGGGTGAGCAAAATAACTATTTCTTCTGATAACAGGATCGATTATAGTTTTTAGATCATTTGATAAATATCTGGATGCAGAGATTAGCGACCACAAGTGTTTTGCTCCATCCTTGCAAGAAGGATGCATTTTTATAGCGAACCACGTCGGAGCGTAAACTTTTACTATAAACGTGGCCAGAATCTGAAGTTTTTCAGAAGGATCTTTCGTTGATACGTACAGACGAAGAACACGATTTGCTCGAGTCAGCCATCTGGCATGCGACATCTTCCCTGGTGATTTGTGAGCTAAATCATCAGGGAATTTCCCCGTGGTTACAGCCGAAACAATGCTATATAGATACGATTGGTCGGAGCTGAGATCTTGCGCTGTCAAGTCTGGTAGCTTTGACGGAATTGGCTGAAACTGAACCACAGGTTTTTTCTCACAATTTTCAAGGTGTTTTCCAATTGGACCTTTTAAAGTTTCAGGTCCAGACGTACCACCATCAATATGCGCGAACAAATGTCGAAACGGTAATTCGTTCATATGTAGAAGGCATATAATCCATTGTAGCGGTTTATTCAAAGTTTTTTCAAGCAAGCGTATGATGCCTCCATATTTACCAGTGTTAACGTTTGTCCCATCGCATCCAATGGCCAGTAAAGGTTCCGTTGGTATATTTTCTCTCAAAAAGTATTGTGTAATTGCTTTTGTAATCACTTTCGCAGTGCCAGAATGTGGTGCAATATAACTCAAGTACTTAGAGTCAGGTTCTTTAATCAATGATATATGTTCTTCCATAATCAGCTGTCTGTAACTCTTGCCAATTTTTTTCACCGTGACAATTGTTTTGTCTTTTCGACCATCGAAATATAAAGCGGGTACTTCTAAAACCCTGTCTTTGGCGGTTATATTCTGTCTTGTTTTCGATCGCTCTCTGCGCAGTTTGTTCTTGTCAATGATTGACACAGTGGAGCTAGTTGCTTGCAAAACTGAAGAGGCAATGGCTGCCCCTGCTCTGTCTGAAACACCATATCTGTCGCAGGTTTTGGCTAGCATTGAATAATTCATACTAGTGACGGGCGTTTGGGGATCTTTAGATTTCTTTAAGCCAAGTTCTTCTTCGTCACTATCAGATTCCTTTGAATCGGTGGAAGACGATGCATCGATTTGGACTGGCATAGGATGATTTGTACTATTTTGGCTTAATTTTTGACATTTTATTGCATATTCTCGGCTTGACAGCTTCCTTTTCAAAGTTTTTCTAATTTGCTTTGTAGCGATGAAATCGACTTTGCCAATGAACATTTTTCGCAAAGAACGTTGATCCAATAAGAAGCTGCACTCATTCTTAGGTATCTTTTTATCCTTAGGACAATTGCAGTTTCTCAAGTCCTTACATTTACACGCCGAAATGTCAAATAAAGCTTTGCTGCTGCGCTGAAACTTTTCAAGATTTTCCTTTGGTATTTTGGGGTTAGACTTCAGTATATTTTTGCACTTTAGGTGATAAGCTTTTAGCATATCGTTCACTCTTTTATGTGAAACAATGGGTAGAGATGCTCTTGTCCATATGTCTTCGATTTTACCTGTCACTTTACCAGCAATTTCTTGAAATGTTGGTTCTTTCTGCGAATTGTTAGATTTCAGGTGTCGCCTAGTCCACTCATAATATTTCATAACTTCTTCATAAGTTGGCAATACATTGTCTTTAATATCACATATTTCACCAAATAAAGGACACTTTGTTGCGTTTCGAGTGCTTTCCATGTTTAATATTGTTTAAAACACCCTCTCACTTAAACAGCTGCAGTGTGACTGATGCGAGAAAATGGCGCGCTAAGTGCAATCGGCACGACCCCGCCCCCTCACCTCACGCCGTAAATTATCAAAACAAAGGACTTTTTCTAGCTAATAGGTCATGTATGCTTTCGAAAAGTGTAGAAAATAATAAAACATCCGAACTTGATTGATAATTATTGGCACTCAAATATACCTCTAAAATATGTTTTTTCAGATATTTCAAATTGAATCCGGAGGCTGTTAACAATAATAGAATCGAATCAAATTTTGCACACAATATTTTGACTATGTGTAGCATCTTTTTATAGCTAGCCCTTAACAAATTTCAAAAAAAAAAAAAATTGGCCCATCTTAATCTACATGCTATATGGAATTAGAATATATTTGTCATTTTATGTAAAGTTAGGTAGGCCAACCAACATGATAAACGGTCAAGAAAAGAAAGATCAAAACAGCCACAATCAAAAAAATATTTAGTTTGTTAGATAGTTTTATAAGTATTTAGGTATTTCAAGAGTGAGAAGGAAATAACGTAATTATTTGTAGTCATACGAATTTCAGATACTTGTTTGTTACATAACCTAAATAATCGTGTTTGTCTCCCTAACTACATAACCTAGACAACCTAGGTTTAGCCGCAACTAAACTCCTGTCTAGCCTAGTCTAAAATCCTAGTGTTAAACCACGTCCATCATCGACATCATTTGAAAATGGTTGAGTTTGATTTGAATGTGTTTGTATGTTTAACGACTGTGTGTGTGGGTATTTCAAAACTCGCTACACGAAAGGAATGAGGAGAGGATTAGCCCGCGTATATCCTAAGAGCCAATCCAGGAACCCTATGGTGAAGGAAAAAGGAAATTAGGGTCGCTCCAAGCCCAGACTCAGACTCAGATCAATTACCTACAAGTTCTTATCTAACGACCCAAGGATAGTTTTGGAATTTGGGGTAGGTTGATTTAAAGAATAGGAACCGAGGTATATCTCGGCGCTTCAGACACTCACAAAAATCCACTGCAACACGCAATCACAACTCTCCCAGTTCAAGACGCGTAAAACGGCGAATCGAACTGTATAGAATTCCAGAAAGACGTGTTTCACAGTAGTTTGACGCGGAGACTGAATGGCTCCCCCTCTGAGTCTTAACTCACACTTCACTCGACGACCAGCAACAAAAAGCCCCCTTTCATCTCGACCCATCACTTTTATATCCTCTATTCCCACCAAAACGTCCTCCCCAGGCATGCTCGCCAAAATACCATGTAAACCTCCGCGAGTCATTCTCATTGGTTCGTTTCATTTCCTTTCGAAACTCAGTGCTCTGATTGGTCACTGGTCCACACCGTATACACACTTTATATTTTAGATCACACAGTTCAACCAGAAATAGACTTTATAACATCATAAAATAATCTAAATAAAATAAAACCCATTTGTTTTCTATATAAAACATCTTATTGCAATTATAGTGAATAAAGTTCTACTTTGAGTCAAACCATCTGGAATTTAAAGGCGATCGACCGCCATCTGTACCTCCATCATTGAACTAACTACGCATCTGTTTGACCCACCAAACTATATCGTAACTAAACACCCTTACGTATGAGTTTCGATTGAATGAGCCATGGCAAATGCGACACTTCAAAACAACATCACAAATGTGTAAAATGGTCATAATTCGACATCCACTGAAAGCAACGGTGAAGTTAAACCATATTCATTTTAAATTTATGATTCACAACTTATTTCATAGCTCTTAAAGTTTATCCACATTTTGGAGATTTAAAAAAATATATATATATTTCTACCTACTGAGAAATAAACCAAATGTTTGTTTCGTTACAAGGTCCATTATCCCGGCTTGCGCTTAGCGTGGACATAACAACTGTTCATTAAATATGTACCACTTTTATTTGATAAATAGGTATAACACATGTTTATTCAAAAAATAAGATATTTTACACTTAATTTTCTTGTACGCATTTACGGATTTTGCATTGTTATTGTTCGGAATTTTGACTTTTTCAAAAAATAAAATTGTCCACAGAGTAAATACTTAAGGCAAAGCAAAAGTTTAAGAAAGAGTTTTATTTATCTGAGGTCTCATCATTGACATATTCGTGCCAACTCTTTGAATCTAGCAAATAAAAACGGGCCTTACCACAAAAAAATAAACTACTATTCAAAACTTGTTGAAACAAAAGTGTATGAGATTTGACGTTTATTTTGAGGTTAAATGCTGTTTAATATTTTTTGTGGTAACACGGTTTATGTTTAATTTAAATCAAAACCTTTTTTCTCAAATAGCAACTCATCATGTTTGTCGCCCTCATCAAATACAATTAAATTTAAATTGACATTGAATACTCGCTGACATGAGATTGTGTTATGGTGAAGCTCATCAAAGCGGAAGAGCTACCTTACTAATATACCGGAAACGATTCCTGGACCGGCCTGCTCCTCATAACGCGCGAGTCATTATCAATGCTCACAGCGCATTCGAGATGGTCAGACTCTCTAGGTACGGTTTCACTAGGGGTAAATCGACTACGGATGCAGGTATTACCCTTATATCTCATATTTATTCTGCATGGGAGGCCGCACAGGATGCTATCGGAGTTTTTTGCGACCTGTCGAAGGCATTTGATTGTGTTGATCATAATACGCTATTAATTAAATTAAATCATTACGGAGTTAGAAATAAAGCGTTGGATCTACTAAGATCATACCTAAGCAATAGAATTCAAAAGGCAG
Organism: Argyresthia goedartella; assembly: GCA_949825045.1. NCBI lineage: Eukaryota > Metazoa > Arthropoda > Insecta > Lepidoptera > Argyresthiidae > Argyresthia > Argyresthia goedartella. The sequence goes on along the minus strand of OX463826.1, from coordinate 31,004,981 downwards.
AAGTTAACGGCGTAAAATCTGATGGATTGGGTTTTTAAAATGGGCGTTCCACAAGGTTCCATATTAGGCCCTTTCTTATTCCTGGTATATATTAATGATCTGCCTTTCATGGTGGAGAAATTAACTGACATAGTGTTGTTTGCTGATGATACTTCACTGGTCTTCAAAATTGAAAGACAAAAAGGAGAATTTGATGATGTTAATGGTGTATTGTCTTTAACCTTGAATTGGTTCACAGTTAATAATTTATTGTTAAACGCTGGTAAAACCAAGTGTATCAAATTCTCACTTCCAAATGTCAGGCAAGTTGAGACCAGTTTGGTGTTAAACAACAGCACGTTAGAATTGGTAAATGATACGAAGTTTCTTGGAATAACCATTGATAGCAAATTGCAGTGGGGACCCCACATAGATAAATTGGCTGGTAAGTTAAGTTCTGCGGCTTACGCTGTTAGGAACATCAGACAAAGCACGGATGTGGCTACATCTAGGCTAGTATATTTTAGTTACTTTCATAGTGTGATGTCCTATGGTATCTTGTTGTGGGGGAAAGCAGCGGATATTCAAACTATTTTTATTTTACAGAAAAGAGCTTTTCGAGCAATTTATAATTTAAAACGAACAGACTCCTTAACAGAGCTTTTTAAAGAAATTGACATACTAACAGTAGCTAGTCAATTTATTTTCGAAAATATAATGTATGTACGCAAGAACCTTACAACATTTTCCAAACTTAGCGATAGCTGTAATGTTTACCTAAGAAATAATCACAGACTATGTGCGCCCCGTTTTAGACTCGCGAAGGTTAGCAATACTTTCAAGGGTCAGTGCATTCTCTACTACAATAAGATACCTCTGGAGATTTTGAAATTGCCATTTGAGCAATTTAAAAAGCATGTTAAAGCGACTTTGTCGAAAAAGGGATATTACAATGTTCAAGATTACTTAAATGACAGGACTGTATGGGGTTAATCTGGCTCAACACAGACCTTGCTGTTAATAATTTTGTAATTATTTATTCCAGCTTATTAAATAAAAATAAATCATAATTGTATTAGTTAAGCACAACCTATTTTTAAAAGAGATCTAAAAATCAATCTGTGGGAGTTTCTACGCCCTTCTTCTCCCACAGTGGTCCAATGTAGAGAAGAGGCAAAAAATGACGTTTTCTAAGAATATGTAAATATCTACAGTAATAAAGTACTTTTGAGTTTGAGTTTGAAAAAACTCTAACTCGAGGTAAAGATAAGAGAAGTGTTTAATAAACTTCGTGAAATGAATATGGTAAGAGTGATGGAGTTCACAGTCGGCATTGCAACGCCTGCATCCAAGTGCATGGACAACACGTCTAAACCCATACGTCAGGCGAGTTCGCCGCCATGATTAGATAATTCGTTACTGTACATTCATTTTGTAATACTGTAAAGTAAGCGTTTTATATTTTAGTTGTTACTGAGTTACATTCGAACATACAATAAAATACATAATTAGATTCATATCGATATTTTGGCTTTTATGCACCTCACAAGGCAAGGGACCGAACTGAGATGTAAATAAACAGACGTCATGCATTTGACAGCATGACGTAAGGTAGGTACATAACTTCAACACGACTGCGTAACATTCCGTGCTCAATAATTTTGTATGAAAAAATTACTTTAACAATTTGGGTTCAGAATGTTAGTAAATACGTTCTATAGGTTCGATACTATACCTAGTAAAAATAGGCTTGTGTATAGACGATTACCAAAACATTCGAAAATTTACTTCCAAGAAATTCGCGAAAATTTACTTCCAACAAATTCGAAATGACTGCCAGAATTCGTAAAGGATCACCAAATTGTGTTTGGAGAAATGATCACCAAACTTCTTTTTATGTTTTGTGTACTTATGTTTTGAGTATTTTTTGTTGTTCTTACATGTTCAACCTAACACGAAGGGTATAGGGGGCTTCGCTTTGATCACCCCCTTTACCCTTCACCTAAGCTATCGCAGTATTTTGCCCTGATATTTTCTGCAACTTTTGGTGATCATTTACCCTTTTTGGGTATGAAATTAAATATTATGGTGATCATTATATTTGTTTTCGTTAAAATATATGGCCATATAAAATTTACACGCTGAATAGTGTTCACTTTGAGATGAGTCTTTTCAGCGGTGCTTCACTCGACAACTATTAATTCCTCTGGAATCAGTCACAGGAACTCTTTATTATATGGTCGAAGGCGTATGCTTGACCTGACTTTCGCACACAATATAATAAACAGCCAAGTACATGTCTCTCCAACTATAATGAAATGTGGAAAACATGCGAAGAAGATATATTTCGAGACAGTGTTATTCCTTCAAGCAAGAGCTGGCCAAAGAAACTGTATAGCCAAATGATACCTATATGTCTTATTTATACATTATATAATTTGTATGTGAAAGTGGTAGATTTATTGTTTGAATTGAAATGAATTGAAGCGTTGATATGTGTATTTAGGATAGGTTTACTTTTATGCTAACTTGATTTGTATTTTTTCAAGAAAGTTGTGCACGTCTATAATATACATAGACACTTGTGACTATTTTTTATTATTTATGTTGTTGGTGTGCCTGTGTAAATAAATAAATGAAAAAATCTATTCTCCCGTGAGTGCGGCCATGCCCGGTTCTAAGATGGTTCAGCTGACACCATCCCTTAAGGGTAAGGCTGAAGTCCATAAACTTCTCCGTTGGGTCGAAGTTGGCAGGGGCACATTTTTCCAGATTCGGAGGTGGGTTTTTAGTTTTTAGTTTTTATGTAAATTCAGCGTAACTACTTAGGTCACTAGATTGATAATGTAGCGTGTGTGTAGGTTTGATTCTATCGGATTTCAGGCCATCCACAGGCATTCTACAGCGAAGTACTCTTCACTCTAAACAGGGGCGATGAGCGTCCCTAAATGATGCGACCAGGGTCTATACTACAATGTCAAATCAATCCGAATTGTACAAATCCATCTTTTAATCGGGGTATACGAGTAGTTCTCCAGTCCATGAGTAAGAAGAAGTCTAGGCACTACGTGCTTACGACAAAGGTATGAACCAGATAGTACTCAAAGCAGTGACAGCCTTTGGAAAATGGAAAGCACAAGTTCGTTCGAATTCCAATGCTGTAAGAATGATCGACCTTCTGAATCGGAGGCGTTTCAGAAGGGGAGAATGACTGCTAATAAACCTTAGGCCGTGTAAAATCTAGTAGAGTGTTCTAATAGTAATGTCAGCTTCTTGTAGAGTAAATTTGTATGTGTGTGTTTTGTGAATGACCAAGTAACCACGTCAATCTACATGCTATATGGAATTAGAATATATTTGTCATTTTATGTAAAGTTAGGTAGGCCAACCAACATGATAAACGGTCAAGAAAAGAAAGATCAAAACAGCCACAATCAAAAAAATATTTAGTTTGTTAGATAGTTTTATAAGTATTTAGGTATTTCAAGAGTGAGAAGGAAATAACGTAATTATTTGTAGTCATACGAATTTCAGATACTTGTTTGTTACATAACCTAAATAATCGTGTTTGTCTCCCTAACTACATAACCTAGACAACCTAGGTTTAGCCGCAACTAAACTCCTGTCTAGCCTAGTCTAAAATCCTAGTGTTAAACCACGTCCATCATCGACATCATTTGAAAATGGTTGAGTTTGATTTGAATGTGTTTGTATGTTTAACGACTGTGTGTGTGGGTATTTCAAAACTCGCTACACGAAAGGAATGAGGAGAGGATTAGCCCGCGTATATCCTAAGAGCCAATCCAGGAACCCTATGGTGAAGGAAAAAGGAAATTAGGGTCGCTCCAAGCCCAGACTCAGACTCAGATCAATTACCTACAAGTTCTTATCTAACGACCCAAGGATAGTTTTGGAATTTGGGGTAGGTTGATTTAAAGAATAGGAACCGAGGTATATCTCGGCGCTTCAGACACTCACAAAAATCCACTGCAACACGCAATCACAACTCTCCCAGTTCAAGACGCGTAAAACGGCGAATCGAACTGTATAGAATTCCAGAAAGACGTGTTTCACAGTAGTTTGACGCGGAGACTGAATGGCTCCCCCTCTGAGTCTTAACTCACACTTCACTCGACGACCAGCAACAAAAAGCCCCCTTTCATCTCGACCCATCACTTTTATATCCTCTATTCCCACCAAAACGTCCTCCCCAGGCATGCTCGCCAAAATACCATGTAAACCTCCGCGAGTCATTCTCATTGGTTCGTTTCATTTCCTTTCGAAACTCAGTGCTCTGATTGGTCACTGGTCCACACCGTATACACACTTTATATTTTAGATCACACAGTTCAACCAGAAATAGACTTTATAACATCATAAAATAATCTAAATAAAATAAAACCCATTTGTTTTCTATATAAAACATCTTATTGCAATTATAGTGAATAAAGTTCTACTTTGAGTCAAACCATCTGGAATTTAAAGGCGATCGACCGCCATCTGTACCTCCATCATTGAACTAACTACGCATCTGTTTGACCCACCAAACTATATCGTAACTAAACACCCTTACGTATGAGTTTCGATTGAATGAGCCATGGCAAATGCGACACTTCAAAACAACATCACAAATGTGTAAAATGGTCATAATTCGACATCCACTGAAAGCAACGGTGAAGTTAAACCATATTCATTTTAAATTTATGATTCACAACTTATTTCATAGCTCTTAAAGTTTATCCACATTTTGGAGATTTAAAAAAATATATATATATTTCTACCTACTGAGAAATAAACCAAATGTTTGTTTCGTTACAAGGTCCATTATCCCGGCTTGCGCTTAGCGTGGACATAACAACTGTTCATTAAATATGTACCACTTTTATTTGATAAATAGGTATAACACATGTTTATTCAAAAAATAAGATATTTTACACTTAATTTTCTTGTACGCATTTACGGATTTTGCATTGTTATTGTTCGGAATTTTGACTTTTTCAAAAAATAAAATTGTCCACAGAGTAAATACTTTAGGCAAAGCAAAAGTTTAAGAAAGAGTTTTATTTATCTGAGGTCTCATCATTGACATATTCGTGCCAACTCTTTGAATCTAGCAAATAAAAACGGGCCTTACCACAAAAAAATAAACTACTATTCAAAACTTGTTGAAACAAAAGTGTATGAGATTTGACGTTTATTTTGAGGTTAAATGCTGTTTAATATTTTTTGTGGTAACACGGTTTATGTTTAATTTAAATCAAAACCTTTTTTCTCAAATAGCAACTCATCATGTTTGTCGCCCTCATCAAATACAATTAAATTTAAATTGACATTGAATACTCGCTGACATGAGATTGTGTTATGGTGAAGCTCATCAAAGCGGAAGAGCTACCTTACTAATATACCGGAAACGATTCCTGGACCGGCCTGCTCCTCATAACGCGCGAGTCACTATCAATGCTCACAGCGCATTCGAGATGGTCAGACTCTCTAGGTACGGTTTCACTAGGGGTAAATCGACTACGGATGCAGGTATTACCCTTATATCTCATATTTATTCTGCATGGGAGGCCGCACAGGATGCTATCGGAGTTTTTTGCGACCTGTCGAAGGCATTTGATTGTGTTGATCATAATACGCTATTAATTAAATTAAATCATTACGGAGTTAGAAATAAAGCGTTGGATCAACTAAGATCATACCTAAGCAATAGAATTCAAAAGGCAGAAGTTAACGGCGTAAAATCTGATGGATTGGGTTTTTAAAATGGGCGTTCCACAAGGTTCCATATTAGGCCCTTTCTTATTCCTGGTATATATTAATGATCTGCCTTTCATGGTGGAGAAATTAACTGACATAGTGTTGTTTGCTGATGATACTTCACTGGTCTTCAAAATTGAAAGACAAAAAGGAGAATTTGATGATGTTAATGGTGTATTGTCTTTAACCTTGAATTGGTTCACAGTTAATAATTTATTGTTAAACGCTGGTAAAACCAAGTGTATCAAATTCTCACTTCCAAATGTCAGGCAAGTTGAGACCAGTTTGGTGTTAAACAACAGCACGTTAGAATTGGTAAATGATACGAAGTTTCTTGGAATAACCATTGATAGCAAATTGCAGTGGGGACCCCACATAGATAAATTGGCTGGTAAGTTAAGTTCTGCGGCTTACGCTGTTAGGAACATCAGACAAAGCACGGATGTGGCTACATCTAGGCTAGTATATTTTAGTTACTTTCATAGTGTGATGTCCTATGGTATCTTGTTGTGGGGGAAAGCAGCGGATATTCAAACTATTTTTATTTTACAGAAAAGAGCTTTTCGAGCAATTTATAATTTAAAACGAACAGACTCCTTAACAGAGCTTTTTAAAGAAATTGACATACTAACAGTAGCTAGTCAATTTATTTTCGAAAATATAATGTATGTACGCAAGAACCTTACAACATTTTCCAAACTTAGCGATAGCTGTAATGTTTACCTAAGAAATAATCACAGACTATGTGCGCCCCGTTTTAGACTCGCGAAGGTTAGCAATTCTTTCAAGGGTCAGTGCATTCTCTACTACAATAAGATACCTCTGGAGATTTTGAAATTGCCATTTGAGCAATTTAAAAAGCATGTTAAAGCGACTTTGTCGAAAAAGGGATATTACAATGTTCAAGATTACTTAAATGACAGGACTGTATGGGGTTAATCTGGCTCAACACAGACCTTGCTGTTAATAATTTTGTAATTATTTATTCCAGCTTATTAAATAAAAATAAATCATAATTGTATTAGTTAAGCACAACCTATTTTTAAAAGAGATCTAAAAATCAATCTGTGGGAGTTTCTACGCCCTTCTTCTCCCACAGTGGTCCAATGTAGAGAAGAGGCAAAAAATGACGTTTTCTAAGAATATGTAAATATCTACAGTAATAAAGTACTTTTGAGTTTGAGTTTGAAAAAACTCTAACTCGAGGTAAAGATAAGAGAAGTGTTTAATAAACTTCGTGAAATGAATATGGTAAGAGTGATGGAGTACACAGTCGGCATTGCAACGCCTGCATCCAAGTGCATGGACAACACGTCTAAACCCATACGTCAGGCGAGTTCGCCGCCATGATTAGATAATTCGTTACTGTACATTCATTTTGTAATACTGTAAAGTAAGCGTTTTATATTTTAGTTGTTACTGAGTTACATTCGAACATACAATAAAATACATAATTAGATTCATATCGATATTTTGGCTTTTATGCACCTCACAAGGCAAGGGACCGAACTGAGATGTAAATAAACAGACGTCATGCATTTGACAGCATGACGTAAGGTAGGTACATAACTTCAACACGACTGCGTAACATTCCGTGCTCAATAATTTTGTATGAAAAAATTACTTTAACAATTTAGGTTCAGAATGTTAGTAAATACGTTCTATAGGTTCGATACTATACCTAGTAAAAATAGGCTTGTGTTTAGACGATTACCAAAACATTCGAAAATTTACTTCCAAGAAATTCGCGAAAATTTACTTCCAACAAATTCGAAATGACTGCCAGAATTCGTAAAGGATCACCAAATTGTGTTTGGAGAAATGATCACCAAACTTCTTTTTATGTTTTGTGTACTTATGTTTTGAGTATTTTTTGTTGTTCTTACATGTTCAACCTAACACGAAGGGTATAGGGGGCTTCGCTTTGATCACCCCCTTTACCCTTCACCTAAGCTATCGCAGTATTTTGCCCTGATATTTTCTGCAACTTTTGGTGATCATTTACCCTTTTTGGGTATGAAATTAAATATTATGGTGATCATTATATTTGTTTTCGTTAAAATATATGGCCATATAAAATTTACACGCTGAATAGTGTTCACTTTGAGATGAGTCTTTTCAGCGGTGCTTCACTCGACAACTATTAATTCCTCTGGAATCAGTCACAGGAACTCTTCGGCGGGCAGGGTTTCTTTTTTCAAGCTGACCACATTATATGGTCGAAGGCGTATGCTTGACCTGACTTTCGCACACAATATAATAAACAGCCAAGTACATGTCTCTCCAACTATAATGAAATGTGGAAAACATGCGAAGAAGATATATTTCGAGACAGTGTTATTCCTTCAAGCAAGAGCTGGCCAAAGAAACTGTATAGCCAAATGATACCTATATGTCTTATTTATACATTATATAATTTGTATGTGAAAGTGGTAGATTTATTGTTTGAATTGAAATGAATTGAAGCGTTGATATGTGTATTTAGGATAGGTTTACTTTTATGCTAACTTGATTTGTATTTTTTCAAGAAAGTTGTGCACGTCTATAATATACATAGACACTTGTGACTATTTTTTATTATTTATGTTGTTGGTGTGCCTGTGTAAATAAATAAATGAAAAAATCTATTCTCCCGTGAGTGCGGCCATGCCCGGTTCTAAGATGGTTCAGCTGACACCATCCCTTAAGGGTAAGGCTGAAGTCCATAAACTTCTCCGTTGGGTCGAAGTTGGCAGGGGCACATTTTTCCAGATTCGGAGGTGGGTTTTTAGTCCAATCCTGTTTCCCAGCATCCGTGATGTTGAAGTTTGTCTAAATGAGGTTCCCTGCCGTAGCGTAACGTGGGTGGCAAGATTTCAACCTGTTTGTAGGCGGATTCAAGAACTCTTCATGTATTGGCAGGTTGGGCCTTTCCTGGATTTTAATAGCCTCCCCAGTGAGTGCATGTTTTGTACACAGCTGTGTGTGTGTGGGGGTGGAATGTGACTGAATATTGGTAACCATTGTAATGGAGTTGAGTGGATCGTACCTGAAATGCATCACATGGTCTTCCTGAGCCCCACAGCGATCTGGTTAGTGTGGGCGCTATTAAGCCAGCTTACAGTTAAACTCTTTGAAAGTGTTAGATGATTCATTATTTACTTGAAATAATTCAAGGTTGTTTGTTTGAATAGAAATGATGACAAATAGATAATGTTATTTTTGGCTTGACAGACTGAATTATCTACTAGATAATTGTATTTGCACATGATATAGAACAAGTATTTAGTGAGCAATGTGCGGCATTCCTCGTTCTCTCCATATGTCGAATATCTATGTGCTGGGCGTATTATATATGTTTGTGAAGCTAGAATAGTTAACAATATACCATTATACAATATACCACATATCGGTTCACTACATAACAGGCTATTCGTTAATTGTGTTCAACTGTTGTTGTTTCTGATTCCCAAGGCACAGGTGAAATTAAACTGTGGATCCAAGAGCAGGGAATTAAGAATATGCAGTCGTGTCAGGTTGAACTAAAGCACAGTAGTGAAACTAGAGGCTTGTGTAAACTATAATAAAACAATGTCTCAGATTGAACAGGTTTACGAGTATGAACATAATCGCGGCTCTACCATAGTAGAGAAGTTGTAATGACTGGTGACCAGGTCAAACAAACGCTTTATTGAGCGTGAAAATGAAGTTGAAGTGTCGGATGCAGAAAAAAAAGCGCGTAACGAAACGTGACAACAGGAATCAAGGCGACGTTTATCTATATTTTACAGAAAAAACACCGGCCAATACACCGGACAATAAATCTCCCGGGGCTCAGGACCGCAGGAGCGAGCGGTTAATTTGTGGCGCTTCGATAATATTTCCTTGAGCAGAAATTTATCGCCTTTTTAATAACAGCTCCCACGAAACAAATATTCAGCGAATTTATTACGTTATAGGTCGAGGGTTGAGCTGCATGATGTACGAGCAAGCCTTCCGCTTGCTACAACGAACGATTCTTCATTATGGGTTGGATATAATCGCTCTTTTATAAAGATGAACTACTATTATCTCCACGAGAGTGCGTGGCATTGTCTCCAAAGACACAGCGATGCAAAACTTGTTACACAAACAAGGATGTTGAATGATACTGGTATCTTGGGCGTAATTCTACCTCTGCCACCCCGTATGGGAAAAAGCATAAGCATATGCGTAAGCACCCGGTCACAATTAAAAAATCTTACAACTGTTGGTGGCATGTCACGTGCATCTATACATACATATTACCAGTGGCTCTTGGAGCTGTAGAACTCGCGGGCGCCACAGGCAATTTACGTTTTTTGACGTGATAACGTCTTATTAATGGGCGCCGGCTGCATGCACGAAAAAGTATCACGTTCCATTGTCAGGTCCCGCCTGAGCCAAGCGTGCAAGCGGGAGCGCGAAACAAGCGATAGAGAGGCACGATCAGCCTGAGCGTTTCTTATTATGTTAGCACGTAAAATTATCGTCCTTAAACCGTCTTTACAGACAACCAATTTTGGTAATGTGTATTTCTCATTATTTTCTATCCCCTCACACCCAAACCCCTTGAAGTTTATAGTAGAACAAATATTCCGACTGCATTTTCTTTAAATATGTCAAACTACAATAATTTTTAAACCCCATGACACCATAATTTTATTTCCGAAAACTGAATAAAAAAAAATCAAATCAATTATCGAACCTGCTAACAAAATTTCACGAGAATCGGTTTAGAAATGCGACCTGTAGTGGATGGAGAACAGCCGAAAATCCAGAAATCCAGACATACGGAAGCATTTATGCCCAAGGTTTAACTTTGCTCGCTCGGGCAATTACGTACGCTCTGTGAGCTGTTGACCTTGCGAGTGCCATTTTCTTTTAATAACACATACACACCAATGAAAAGCCTGGTTACGTTCATGGAGTATGAAAGTAGCCGCACCAATAACATTGTAAACTAAAATTTTCGGGTTGGTTTTTGAATGGTTCCAAATTAATTTGATTAAAATGATATTTTTTATGGATAGCTGGCACTTACTTTTCATACCAAAGTGCTTTTATTTTTTGTCGGAAATGCACAGTTTTTCTGAAAATTGAAAGTTAAAATTGCGAATTTTCTGTGAAAAAACGTAATTTGCAAATAAAATCGGCAAAACAAAACGTTATAAGTACCATTCACAGACAAAATTAAGACGTTTTGTCTGTGATATTGTCATTATTGCATATCTGTGGTCGAAAAATGGCGCATTTTCATTCCGTTCACTGAAAAATCTATTCCGTTTCTGTTGAAGCTACGCGAATGTGCTCTCCCTTGTTACTCTTGATATTTACGACGACTTTAGCTTTCCCCCTGGACTTTTGTGAATTCTATAACCGACCGACCTCTGCGTGTATTCTGGATCCCTGCTTGCAATAACGATTGACCTTTGCTTCTAACCTGGACATTGATTTGCTTTGCGAAATGGACCAACCTTCGACGAGTGGTACTTCTGGACGGCGGCTCTACGATGAGGTGCTAGATGGTGAGCAACCATCAACGAGTGCTGCAATCCGGCCTCGTTTGGAGGTAGAAGATGCGCAGGCGGCTGTCTCATCATCATCGATGGATTATACTTCCGACGAAGAAGAACCGTTTGTTCTGCGGAACTTGTATTCCACTGAAGTAACCGCGATGTGGAACTTGGTCAAAGTGGTGCAGAGACTGGACACGAGAGAAAAGTGTCTGACTTTTGCTGAACAAGAACGCCTAATCCGAACAACAAAAATTTTGTGCTAAAAATCGCACACCAATGAAAGTGGTGTACACCAAAAACAAGACAGCTGGTTCATTTATATGCAACAAGGGAAGCTGCTTGAACAAAAATTGTGTCTCCAGGTCCGTTGGAACCTGGTTTGAAAATGCAAAGATTCCAATGCCAACAACCTTTCACCTGATGTACTGCTTCGCGCAGAAATTAGATACTATGAGAGTTATTTGGAAGGACTACACAAAAGTCGGAGAGAAATGTCTGTCCCGGGTTACCATAGTGGATTGGTTTAACTATTGCAGGGAAGTGGTGGTGAAATACCAACGTCACAGACAAGCTGGCAAAGGAAAAATTGGTGGCCCGGGTTTAGTGGTGCAAATAGACGAAAGTAAATTCAGAAAAAGAAAATATAACAAAGGTATGTAGACATGTTTGCTTTATGTCACTTTCTGTGTAAATACTAGAGATAGGTTGTGTTAGGTCACAACGTTATGAACGACCCAGAGCCGAGCGAAGCGGAGCGGAGCGAGGCGACCCCATCTAGTTTCACAAAACTGAAATTGTTGTTTTAGGTCACTTTCTATATTCTATTCTATTCTAGATAGGTTGTGTTAGGTCACAACGTTATGAATAACCCAGAGCCGAGCGAAGCGGAGCAGATCGAGGCGACCCCATCTCGTTTCACAAAACTGAAATGGTTGTTAAACTTTGTTTTGTTTTTTTCAGGTCGACGCGTTGAAGGTCATTGGGTGTTGGGGATGATCGCAAATAACAGTGAGGATTTACGTTTAGAAGTGTGTCCTAATAATTTAAGGACATCAGAGGTTTTAAATACCAAATACCAAACGTCTTTATTACTGTAGATATTTACATATACTTAGCAATCGTCATTTTTTGCCACTTCTCTACATTGGACCACTGTGGGAGAAGAAGGGCGTAGAAACTCCCACAGATTGATTTTTAGATCTCTTTTAAAAATAGGTTGTGCTTAACTAATACAATTATTATTTATTTTTATTTAATAAGCTGGAATAAATAATTACAAAATTATTTACAGCAAGGTCTGTGTTGAACCAGATTAACCCCATACAGACCCATCATTTAAGTAATCTTGAACATTGTAATATCCCTTTTTCGACAAAGTCGCTTTAACATGGATTTTAAATTGCTCAAATGGCAATGTCAAGATCTCCAGAGGTATCTTGTTGTAGTAGAGAATGCATTGACCCTTGAAAGAATTGCTAACCTTCGCGAGTCTAAACCGGGGCGCAAGTAGTCTGTGATTATTTCTTAGGTTAACATTACAGCTATCGCTAAGTTTGGGAAATTTTGTAAGGTTCTTGCGTACGTACATTATATTTTCGAAAATAAATTGACTAGCTACGTTAGTATGTCAATTTCTTTAAAAAGCTGTCTTAAGGAGTCTGTGCGTTTTATATTATAAATTGCTCAAATAGCTTTTTTCTGTAAAATAAAAATAATTTCAATATTCGCTGCTTTTCCCCACAACAAGATACCATAGGACATGACACTATGAAAGTAACTAAAATATACTAGCCTAGATGTAGCCACATCCGTGTTTTGTCTGATATTCCTAACAGCGTAAGCCGCAGAACTTAATTTACCAGCCAATTTTTCTGTGTCGTGTCCCCACTGCAATTTGTTATCAATGGTTATTCCAAGAAACTTCGTATCATTTACTAATTCTAACGTATTGCTGTCCAACACTAAACTGGTTCCAACTTGCCTGACATTTGGAAGTGAGAATTTGATACATTTGGTTTTACCAGCATTTAACAATAAATTGTTAACTGTGAACCAATTCAAGTTTAAAGATAATACTCTATTGACATCATCAAAATCTTCTTATTGTCTTTCAATTTTGAAGACCAGTGATGTGTCATCAGCAAACAACACTATGTTAGTCAATTTCTCCACCATAAAAGGCATATCGTTTATATATACCAGGAATAAAAAAGGGCCTAATATGGAACCTTGTGAAACGCCAATTTTTACCCCCGATCCATCAGATTTAACGCCGTTGACTTCTGCCTTTTGAATTCTATTGCTTAGGTATGATCTTAGTAGATCCAACGCTTTATTTCTAACTCCGTTATGATTTAATTTCATTAGTAACGTGTTATGATCAACACAATCAAATGCCTTCGACAGATCGCAAAAAACACCGATAGCATCCTGTGCGGCTTCCCATGCAGAATAAATATGAGATATAAGGGTAATACCTGCATCCGTAGTCGATTTACCCCTAGTGAAACCGTATTGCTTGGCGTGGAGTTGTTTTGTACTGTTGAAGTGTGAGAGCATTTGATTGAGTATAATCTTTTCAAAAATTTTACTTAGTGCTGGAAGAACCGATATTGGTCTGAAATTTGAAGGATCACCCTTGTCTCCCGACTTGAACAGAGGTATAAGTTTACTGTGTTTCATGAGGTCTGGAATGTACGTAGTTTTAGTACCACTGATTAAACAGCATGTGGCTGAAGGATCCATAATCCACAAAGATTATTGGACTCATAAAAAAGTAAACCATAGTCACCCAGACAATCCTTTCATAGCCCCCGATGGAGTCCATACACAACGGATTGAATCTCAGTGGAGGGTGGTTAAAAGGTTTTTTAAGGGTTACTACAGTAACACAATAAATTTTGAAGACAGTGTTATGGAGTATTTGTGGCGGAGGAATGTGTCGAGGCAAAAACATGACCCGTTTGAAGAGTTGTTAAAAGCTATAAAATATGTCTATAAAATATAATAAATATATATAATGATTTTAAATATGGTGTATTTCTTCATTTCTCTCTCCCTCCCCTTTAAATTTATTGTTTGTTTTTTTATTTTCTGATCATTTTGGGTGAACCTAACCTCAAAATTTAATTAATTTGAAAAATTCATATCTCAAAAAGTATACATTTCCGATCTTCAAAAACTATATTGGGGGGATGGGGGGAAATCTCCCCCTCCCCCTCAATTAATTTGGAACCATTCAAAAAATTACCCAAATTTTCTTAAACCCAACCTATCTGGGGGCATGGTAGTGCAGTAAGGAAAAAAATATATTTACTGTTATACAATAGTTCTTGTAGTAAAAATTAATATTGTCAAAATGAAATAGATTTGTTTATTCGTACCAACAAGAGCTATACCCGTTACCACAAGAACGGATGTTATGAACAAATCTCGTTACTACAAGAACGGATTGAATGATTGGAAAATGAATGAAAGGTTACAAAAGTTACACAAAGGTAGACCATACAGCCTTGCATATTGACACAGTATGATAGTTTTTTTTTTTTTTTTAAGTGCCATTGTGCGGCTTTTGAGTCGCGGTCCCTCTTGCGCTTACCTTTTTGCTGTGGATTTTATTCTATTGTTAGCGCTATGGTTTATTGCTTTCTTATTGTGTAAAGTGTGTGCGTGTGTAAGTGTGTGTGATGTTTATTTACAATGTAATAGTAGGTTTTCTGATTTCTTACAACAATCCATGCCTGGTGAGGGTTTAGGTCACCCCATTGGTTTATATTAGTCTTTTTTTTTTCTTTTGATTCCTTAATCATTATATATTTTCAGCTAGGTATATTCCTATACCTTGTTATATATTTATATTATATTATAGTATATTATTTTATCTACATAATATGAATCTCAATATCGATAGCTTCTTGTCGTGTGCGTCTAACGATGAATTTGTAAGTGCAGAAAGTGACATTTCCAGTGTGGAAGAACCACTTTCTGTCAAACTCAGAACTGTCTTTGGTGGGTCTGGGAATAATCTGAACATTGTGCACATCAATGCTCAGAGCATTCACACGAGCTACACCGATCTTATCGAGGCTTTTAGTGACCAACATGTGGACGCTATCCTTGTCTCCGAGTCATTCCTGAAGCCTTCACTCTCCTCATCTATGTACTCTCTTCCAGGCTTCAGGCTCTACAGGAATGACAGAGTCGGGAAAGCGGATGGAGGTGTTGCTGTTTACCTGCGTGCGGATATTCCGTGCAAGGTGATCAGCGCATCCCCTAGCCAGTACTCCGAGTCTGCCGAATATCTCTTCCTCGAAATTCTTCTTTATCACAATAAGGTGCTTCTTGGTGTTGTTTATAGCCCCTCTCTCCGTGTTGATTATTTCGACACCTTTGAATCTATTCTTAATGATTTGACCCCACTTTACGATGACACTCTCATTCTTGGGGATTTCAACACTTGTCTCCTCAAAAATGATTCTCGTTCAGCCAAGCTTAGGTCAATAGTAGAGTCATACAATCTGCACATTTTGCCGCTTGCGGCCACCCATTCCCAGCCACATTGCTCGCCCTCTCTTCTTGACATCATAATCATTTCCAACCTGGATAAGGTGGCCACTCATGGTCAACTTAACTCACCTTTTTCTTTTCACGACCTCATTTACGTCTCATATAAAATTAGGTCCCCTAAGTGCAGAACCAAATTTATTGAAACTCGCAGCTTCAAAGCCATCAACCTGGATTCCCTCAAGTCTGATGTTTCACTGGTCGATTGGTCCCCTGTCATCTTGAGCGAGAGCGTTGATGACAAAATTCACAGCTTCAATACAATTGTCCTGGGACTTTATGACAAACATGCTCCCATTAAAAAAGTTAGAGTGAAGCACCTGCCTGCTCCCTGGCTAAACGATGATATCAAGCGACTTATGACCAAGAAAGATCGGGCTAAGTGCAGGTACAAAAAGGATCCGACAGATGACAATTTTCTCACCTACAAATCGCTTCGAAATCGTTGCAATCGTCTCTGTCGCGACGCCAAACGCCGCCACATCTTTGAGTGTATCGAAAGGTACACTCCTGCTCAGGTGTGGAAATTTCTCAGGACACTTGGTATTGGCAAGTCCCAGGCCCAGGACACGCATTCAGGTAATGTCGATCTCAACGCTCTTAATCAATTTCTCTCCGCACCGCCCGTTGTGATGGACTCTACCGTCAAGCAAGCCACTGTTCAGAGCCTGCGTTCTAGGTCACTTTCCAACACCACTCCCTTCAACATGAGATATGTCGGAGTTGACACAGTTAAAAGGGCATTGTTGGCGATTAGCTCCAAAGAATTCGGACATGACAACATCTGCCTAAAAATGATCTTCACTATCCTAGATGACCTGCTTCCGCCCATAACGCACATTTTAAGTTTTTCCCTTTCAAACTGCTCCTTCCCTACTGCTTGGAAACATGCACTAGTTATCCCTCTCCCTAAATCATTCAATCCCACCTGCTTCAAAGAATATCGCCCGATTTCCATCTTGCCGATCCTATCAAAAGTCCTCGAATCCATTGTCCATACCCAGCTCTCCCAATATCTATCCTCTAACAACCTATTAAATCCTTTTCAATCAGGCTTCAGACCGGGTCACAGCACAGTTACGGCTCTCCTTAAAGTGACGGAAGATATTCAGGTTGCCATGGATCAGAAGCAGCTTTCGGTGCTTACCCTGCTCGACTTCAGCAGTGCCTTTAACTGTGTTGACTTTGACATTCTCGTTGAACTTCTCAAATCTCTTAATCTCTCTTCCGATTCTATCAGCTGGTTCGACTCATACCTTCGTGACCGTAAACAGCGTATCAAATCGGAGACGACTTGCACGGATTGGTGTGACCTAACCTCCGGTGTCCCCCAAGGTGGCATTCTCTCTCCTCTTCTATTTTCTATATTTATTAACTCCATCTCCGATGCCCTCTTATCTTCTTATCATCTTTACGCGGATGACTTACAAATCTATCGCCACTTCTCTCCTGATAATGTAAACTCCGCTGTGGAGGCGTTAAACGCTGACATAGAGGGTATTAGAGGATGGGCCTCATCATTTGGGCTACTGGTTAACCCAAACAAGTCCCAGGCCATGATTATAGGTACCAGACACTCACTATGTTTGTTGAAGCAACAGTCTGTCCCTCCTGTATCTTATAACGGTACCGTAATCATGTATAGCGACACAGCGAAAAACCTGGGTGTTGTTTTCGATAACCAGTTGACCTGGTCAACGCATATCAGCGAGGTCAGCAGTCGAGTTTACGCTACCTTTCATTCTCTCAGGAGACTTCAGAACTTTCTTCCTCGTCAGACCAAAATTATTCTCGCCCAGTCTCTTTTACTTCCCCTCATTGACTATGCTGATGTTTGCTGGGTAAGCGCAAATGAAGAGCAACTGAACAAACTCGAACGACTTCAAAACCTCGGGATTCGGTTCATCTTCGGACTGCGAAAATATGATCACGTTTCTCAACATCGCAGGGAGTTGAATTGGCTTCCGATTCGTCTTCGACGGGACTCTCATATCCTATGCCTGCTCTACAATATTTTGTGGAACCCTCGGTACCCTAACTTCCTGCGTGATCGCTTCGAATTTCTTTCTTCATGCAGGCCTCGGAGAACTCACATGGCTACTATGCTTAAAGCCCCACAACGCTCTACTGCAACCTACGAGCACGGGTTTAGAATCCGCGCTATACGGCTGTGGAATGAACTTCCCTGCACCATCAGGGACAGTCCATCACTGAATATCTTTAAGAACCGACTAAAGAAGCACTATCTTTCACTTTCTATTTAGCTATAATGTATTAGTATTAGTATATTTGTAAGATATTTATTGATATGCTGTATTTATGTAACTGTGTATGTAGTCTATATTTCTTAGCAATAGGGTTTGATGTATGTGTAATATGTATTATATTAGAATATATTCTTAATTGTACGCCCAATTCTTTCCCTTACCTATCATCTCCGTCTCCTATCCAACATGGTTTGCTGGAAGAAATCTCTTTTTAGAGATAAGCTCGCCTTTGTACATGTTTTTTTCTATCATAAGTTATCTGTATGTCTGTTTTGTTTAGTACAATAAAGAAATTACGAAATTACGAAAGGTTGTAGTAAAAATTAGCATTGGAAAAGAAAAGTGACGTATGTGACGGTAGCGAAATGGCCAAGCTACATATTATGACCAAAGTGTAGAGTTTGTGAAGTTGAGCTTGTAGAGTTAGGGCATTTAGAGATAGAAGGTTGGCTCTATATGAGATCTAATAACTGAAGTGTGCGGACATAGCGACATAGAGATGTATCACTGTGTGTGTGACTCCTTATTTGTAAAACTATATAAGATTATACTGCGGATAATTAGAGGCTCTGCTATCCAAACTTCAGTACAATAAACATCTATTTACTCCTACAAACCTCTTTCAATTCATGGCGACCTAGCCAGGCCAGCCTACCTCTCACGAGGTAGTGCTGTGCCAAATGGCAAATAAATGGAAATACCTAAATATCGTGGAAAATTAAAAATTATGAAGAAATTTTTAAGAATAAGAACCTGAGGACTACAAGAAATCACGACGCGATCACCCTTAAGACCAGATAGCAGCCAGAAGAGGAAGATGGAGAATAAAGAACATGACAATATAGAAGACAGAAATCAATTAAGGAAGAAAGAGTAAAGTTAAAGAAGAGAGAAAAATAAATATAAGTACAAAAGTTTTTGCTGCCGGGTGCCGGGCGAATTTCAAGCCTAAGTGATGTGGAAAGCAGGGCGCCGGGCGTAACCGTACGGGTCAAGTGAGGAGCAGCCGGGAGATGGTACGGGTCCCAAGGTGAGCTGACTCCGAGAGAGCTGCGGCGATCGGCGACGGCGTGGTGACTCGATATAAGATGTGGTTTTTGGACAATGGGTTTCTTTATAGGTGTAATATGTAAGTAATTTTTATTAAATGTCGATTTAAAATCACGCTAGGCAGATTTTTGTATTTTTGACATAGGGTTGACGATACAAAACAATATCAATAGATATACCATTTTTTTTTCCGAGGATGATTGCATAAAGTAAAGAATATTTGGAAGAATACATACAATGAAAAGTTAGTAGGTAGTACAGTACAGTTAGCAAGAGAAGTATGAATAAATGTTTGATAACTGGTTTTTTTTTGGGAATTATTTATGAAGGCCGTAAAGTAAATAAAATTAGTTTGACACGAGTTATTTTGGGTGAGGATTTTGATAGTAGTTTATTTTTGGAGGAGACGATTTTGAGAAATATGGGAAGAATGTGGTTTAATATGTGAAGTAGGAAGATAAAAGTTTTGTTGTTTTATAGCCGTTCTAATATTTTATTAAATAATTGCCTCATAATTCAAATTTACTCCAAATGTTGTAACATCCCCCCTTACTAATATCGTCCACTCCTCTTTTAAACGCAATCTCTTATTAATTGTGATGGCCAAATAAAATAGATCGTCTAGTAAATTAGAACTCCTACTACTTGTGAAACCAGTAATCCTAATTCTAGAGGTATGAGTAAGAAGTGCTGTCAACTTTGACAATAGATTTTAAACAAGGAATGTTTTAAATTGAATATTTAGTAATTTTAAATTTCAATAAAATATATATACTTAAATATGTCCCCACTAACAAGAATGATACAGATTAATATCCATTAAATGATTAATAACCTTATAAAGCAGATTCATATAATTAAATGTCATACTATATTCTGAGTATTGACTAAAATTAAATAAAAATTATAAATACTAAAATAATAAAAGGAAAATTTGATATTCATAAAATTTTGGGGAAGAAACCCCTACCACTTGATTCGGTCTTCTACCCAGATAATTCTACGAAACCAATTAATTTGTAGTTCTGATACTCGTTTATAAAAAGAGTAGCGTATAAGTATTCTGAATTGGATTTAGTCATAGATTCACCGGATTGGGATGGGGTATGACCGATCAGGATGGGATTATAGTTTGTGAATGACATTCAACTGTCTCATCAGTCAATATCTGATATGTATGTAGTAAGATTATATTAAATATTCTTCCACATATAGAAACCTATAAACATACACAATGAAGTTTCACTGGTTGTTTATGTTACACGTTATGTGTTTCAATAAAGACTTATTTGTCTTTTAGTAATGCACAAAAGCATAGCATGAAGTATAAAATATTTCTGCACATCCATAGAAGTGCGTAAGTAGCATGATTCATTTTAAGGTTAATGAATTGACCTTCAATCTACCATCAGCAGATCCAAACATGATATTGTTACTTCGTAAAGTGCGAAGATATAAGTATATGTATCCATATAGAATATAAATATGCACATCTGAATAGAGCATAACTGTGAATTTCCGTACTTCTATTGCTTCATTCTGGCGTTATGAGTACATTGGCGGTGGCTTTGCGACGGCTTATTCCATAATTTGATCAAAGGTAATTAATTAATAACTATTGTATTAATAAAATTAACCATGACCGCCTTCCATGATTGCAATACAAGGTCTAGGGAAATGGAACGTTTATCATCATTCAGTTAAGACGAGAATTGCAGGTTTGTTTATTTAAACTCTGAATTCTCGACATCGAGTCGAACATATCAAATTGAAAACGTTGTTGCAGAAATTAGTCAACTCAGTAACTACTTTCAATAAGTTTATAGTCTCATTGACTCCAAATACTACAATGTAGTGCTTTATTAATATTTCAAACTTCATTCCACGTCGCTGAAATAACCACAAATGGAATATTAATTCAAACTCTCAATTTCATTCAACATAAATATGAATAATGTGACAGTTGACTGACTTTATCTAGGATTCGGGTAAAAATAGAGTATATAAGGACAGATATTACTTAATACGAGAAGTACCTAAATAAATTCCTTTAAATAACAGACATTAACAGGGAGAGGGATAGGAGTAAATAAATTAGGAATAAAATGTTAGTAAAACATAAGTATACCCTATTGAGAACCCCATAATATTCTATTATTTTATTACCTAGTTTAAACTGAATATATTTTTTTCATTCATTCATAGCGAATGTGATTCCCAATCTAAGGTAACGAATGAGCTCTAGTTAAAGTTAACTGTGTGACACTAGTGATGTGGCGAACACGCGAACTACGACGATGTCTGCGCAAACGCCTGCTTGAGCACCGCCACAAAGCTTCAAAGCAACGCCGCTAGGTGGCGCGAACATACAACTACCCTTACTTCGCCAGATATAATAATTATGTAGGCAATCTAACGCAACTAGCATAGGTACCTTTTTATTTACCCACGTTATATTATAGGTAGGTACTCCCGGAAACATGGTTTAAAAACAATAAAAATATATCTTCCTTTCCGCACATAAGTAAGTATGGGTACTTATTCTACATAGGTAATTAACATAGAAACCTCAATCTAACGTTCTATCTAACCATGTACCTATAGATAGGTACCTATATCCATTGAGCTAGTAGTTCAATGCCTATAACTGCTCAATCAACAACCCGTGATATCTATCGAGGCATTGTTAATTCCATGATCATATTTAATACCTACATTCATTTCGTCATACCCCTATGACGTCATATGCCAATGTCAATTCGTGACCTACCAAACATATATTTAGGTACCTACTTGCTAACGAAAGTATTTCACAAAGATAGGTATTTAATTAAACGAATTTCCTATTAAACTTCCTAATTAAAACATCGCATT
Source organism: Argyresthia goedartella (assembly GCA_949825045.1). Classification (NCBI taxonomy): domain Eukaryota; kingdom Metazoa; phylum Arthropoda; class Insecta; order Lepidoptera; family Argyresthiidae; genus Argyresthia; species Argyresthia goedartella. The sequence continues at coordinate 30,982,972 of OX463826.1, read as the reverse complement.
ACTTCCCCTCATAAAGAATACACAAACTATACATACATTGCGTTTATACATAGGCACATACTCTGATCCTATTGTCCTCGGCCGGGAATCGAACTCGTGATCACTCGTATTGTAGGCAGAATCACAACCACAACACCTTATTCTTTTAACTAAGGTAGGTACCTAAGTATCTTATAAGAATTCTTCGAATCATTATCTATCTTTTGGTTTCCCAGATCCATAATAATACTTTGGACACTATCCACACCCATTGTTCCAGCCCCAAACCAGGACTCCCCGCATCCTGGGCACCAGACAACACGTAAATATATAGATAAATATTAAACTTAGATAGATAAACAACCATGACCAGAGTACAAACATCTGCACTCATCGGACAAACACTTGTCCCCACCGGGACTCGAACAATGGCTTCGTAGGTAGGGTTTCTGCCGACCCATAGGTATATATCCGTAGTGCCACACGTTGTGAGCGGTCACCTTGAATGCGCAGTAGTCACCTTTCAATATCTGTACATACGCGCAGTAATTCCCGCCAAAACGTCGCCCAACGTACTCTATTCGTGGCGCGGCTTGTATATAATTAACATTATAAAATATGTAAGTACCTAGCTAGGTACTGCTATTGAAATGACCTGTTGACCCGCTGACTTTCCGTTTGTGATAATCATAGGTAACTAGTGGATTCAACAGTTTTGAAATAATATGAATAAACCCTACGAGTTAACCGAACGATTCTATGAATAGTAAATTTAAAGATATAACCAGCTAACCATTAATTTAATGTCAGACGGAATATAACCCTCACGCATTTTTATTGGAATATTTCTCCAATTGGAAAGATTCTAATACCAACGATTGCGAGTATCTTATTTAGATGATTTGGCCAAAGTAGTGGGTGAACGTCTATGGGTAGGATTCCAGACGTTGTGATAGTAATAACCTAAAGTTCTTTTTAGAGTGGTTTTGGTTAAACAGTATCGTCATGAGGTTCCCCAGCTAGTGATGAATATAAGTGACATAAAAATATTGATAATTATCGAGTCCGTGCTTATTAGAATAAATTCCAAGTAAATAACCATTTTTAAAAGGCATTTCGATTACATGTGTTTATAAAGGAGGGTTTGTGCTAGAGCTCACGTCCAGAAGGGACACGGGCCCTAATGTCGGTCCTTTTAACCCCGCCTGACGCCAGTGGAGGACAACCGAGTTCTACGGACCCAAGACAGACGAAGTTAGATTTAGCTAAGCAAAATAAGATTAAATCTTATAAAATAATGCTTAGAACCACTCAAAATTGTAAACACAATTTATAAGTAAACATAGGGTTAACTATGTGTTCATTAGTACGCTCTTGGCGCTATCTTTCACCTGTTTTGGGGCCATCCCCCTCCCACTCATTCCCATACACAATCTACGTGACTGCATTATTTTAAGACAGCTGAAGACCTGGAATTAGCCAACTGAATACACCAGCACCTAGAGACCGCCGGAGTCTACTCAAATCCCTCTCGAGTTAGTTTACCTGCCAATCAAATACATATTGACTATTTGGGTTATATTTTTTATATGATTTGATATTGTGATATCTCTCATCCATCAGTCCAACATGTTTGTTGATCGGTTACGGGATATTTTTATTTGCACCTACCCGTCTCTAAAGTTTTATTCCGTAACCATGTTGATGTTCATCCAGATATTTTATATACAAATTAGTCAAGAAAAGAAAGATCAAAACAGCCACAATCAAAAAAATATTTAGTTTGTTAGATAGTTTTATAAGTATTTAGGTATTTCAAGAGTGAGAAGGAAATAACGTAATTATTTGTAATCATACGAATTTCAGATACTTGTTTGTTACATAAACCTAAATAATCGTGTTTGTCTCCCTAACTGCATAACCTCGACAACCTAGGTTTAGCCGCAACTAAACTCCTGTGTAGCCTAGTCTAAAATCCTAGTGTTATACCACGTCCATCATCGACACCACTCGAAAATGGTTGAGTTTGATTTGAATGTGTTTGTATGTTTAATGACTGTGTGTGTGGGAATTTCAAAACTCGCTTCACGAAAAGAATGAGGAGAGGATTAGCCCGCGAATATCCTAAGAGCCAATCCAGGAACCCTATGATGTAGGAAAAAGGAAATTAGGGTCGCTCCAAGCCCAGACTCAGACTCAGATAAATTACCTACAAGTTCTTATCTAACGACCCAAGGATAGTTTTGGAATTTGGGGTAGGTTGATTTAAAGAATAGAAACCGAGGTATATCTCGGCGCTTCAGACACTCACGAAAATCTACTGCAACACGCAATCACAACTCTCCCAGTTCAAGACGCGTAAAACGGCGAATCGAACTGTATATAATTCCCGAAAGGCGTGAGTCACAGTAGTTTGACGCGGAGACTGAATGGCTCCCCCTCTGAGTCTTAACTCACACTTCACTCGACGACCAGCAACAAAAAGCCCCCTCTCATCTCGACCCATCCCTTTTATATTTTCTCTTCCCACCAAAACGTCCTGCCCCAGACATGCTCGCCAAACCACCATCTCAAACTCCGCGAGTCATTCTCATTGGTTCGTTTCGTTTCCTTTCGAAACTCAGTGCTCTGATTGGTTACCGGTCTACACCGTATACACACTTTATATTTTAGATCACACAGTTCAACTAGAAATAGACTCTATAACATCATAAAATAATCTAAATAAAATAGTACTCATTTTTTTTCTATATAAAACATCTTATTGCAGTTATAGTGAATAAAGTTCTAATTTGAGTTAAACCATCTGGAATTTAAAGGCGATCGACCGCCATCTGTACCTCCATCATTGAACCAACTACGCATCTGTTTGACCCACCAAACTATATCGTAACTAAACACCCTTACGTATGAGTTTCGATTGAATGAGCCATGGCAAATGCGACACTTCAAAACAACATCACAAATGTGTAAAATGGTCATAATTCGACATCCACTAAAAGCAACGGTGAAGTTAAACCATATTCACTTTAAATTTATGATTCACAACCCATTTCATAGCTCTTAAAGTTTATCCACATTTTGGAGATTTAAAAAAAAATATATATTTCTACCTACTGAGAAATAAAACAAATGTTTGTTTCGTCACACCATCCATTCAAAGATGTCGCTTTTTTATTTCATAATTAATCTGGCGCATTCCACGTATAGATTTCTAGACTAGATAAATAATGACGATTATAGAAGTAATAGGCAATTACTGTGACGACATATTCAGTAGTTTAAACAAGGTAGAAAACATTTACAAAGTCAATAGTCAAAGTACTTTCAATAGTCAAAGTACTTTATTACTGTAGATATTTACATATACTTAGCAAACGTCATTTTTTGCCTCTTCTCTACATTGGACCACTGTGGGAGAAGAAGGGCGTAGAAACTCCCACAGATTTATTTTTAGATCTCTTTTAAAAATAGGTTGTGCTTGACTAATACAAATATGAAAAATTTAATTTTTATGATTAATAAGCAGGAATAAATAATTACAAAATTATTAACAGCAAGGTCTGTGTTGAGCCAGATTAACCCCATACAGTCCTGTCATTTAAGTAATCTTGAACATTGTAATATCCCTTTTTCGACAAAGTCGCTTTAACATGCTTTTTAAATTGCTCAAATGGCAATTTCAAATCTCCAGAGGCATCTTATTGTAGTAGAGAATGCACTGACCCTTGAAAGAATTGCTAACCTTCGCGAGTCTAAAACGGGGCGCACATAGTCTGTGATTATTTCTTAGGTTAACATTACAGCTGTTGCTAAGTTTGGAAAATGTTGTAAGGTTCTTGCGTACATACATTATATTTTCGAAAATAAATTGACTAGCTACTGTTAGTATGTCAATTTCTTTAAAAAGCTCTTTTAAGGAGTCTGTTCGTTTTAAATTATAAATTGCTCGAATAGCTCTTTTCTGTAAAATAAAAATAGTTTGAATATCCGCTGCTTTTCCCCACAACAAGATACCATAGGACATCACACTATGAAAGTAACTAAAATATACTTGCCTAGATGTAGCCACATCCGTGCTTTGTCTGATGTTCCTAACAGCGTAAGCCGCAGAACTTAATTTACCAGCCAATTTATCTATGTGGGGTCCCCACTGCAATTTGCTATCAATGGTTATTCCAAGAAACTTCGTATCATTTACCAATTCTAACGTGCTGTTGTTTAACACCAAACTGGTCTCAACTTACCTGACATTTGGAAGTGAGAATTTGATACACTTGGTTTTACCAGCTTTTAACAATAAATTATTAACTGTGAACCAATTCAAGGTTAAAGACAATACACCATTAACATCATCAAAATCTCCTTTTTGTCTTTCAATTTTGACCATTGAAGTATCATCAGCAAACAACACTATGTCAGTTAATTTCTCCACCATGAAAGGCAGATCATTAATATATACCAGGAATAAGAAAGGGCCTAATATGGAATCTTGTGGAACGCCAATTTTAACACCCGATCCATTAGATTTTACGCCGTTAACTTCTGCCTTTTGAATTCTATTGCTTAGGTATGATCTTAGTAGATGCTTGATAAGCAATTAACTTCTAGGACTTAAATTTAATTAGCACAACCCGACACTCCCGAATAGCTATTCAGAAAGGACCCACAAATTAATAACCCAAAACCAAAGCTAAAATAGAAAAAGAAAAGTTGACAACGGAGAATCGAACCTCGAACCTTAATATTTCAAGTCTGGTAACAACGCGATGAGCCACTTGAGCTTATATGAGGCCTTGTGAAATTTGCGATGCCTTCGATAACCACTAATCTCCATAGTTATGTTTATACCAAATTTATCTTGCCGCTTAATTGTGCATTTTAGTTTCAGTTGACTAATATGGGAGATACGTAAAAGGTGATGAATGATTGATAGCAAGCTTAGGGTACCGCAAAGAGATAAAGTTTGGAACCATTTTTTTAAATTACAGTATGAAATGAATTTTAATAGTATGAGTATGTATGAAAATCAGTTGAATGTGTGTAATAAATATTTAGTACGCTAAATAAGTACGTCTTAGAGAGAATATATCTTGAGTTATTTTTATTGTGTGTTCAGATTTTGATGTTTCATTAGTTTTTCAGAATAATTAACAGATAAAGTAGTTTGACCTCAGATTTAAAATATATTACTAACGACGGAACCACTTACGTTAGTTTAATACAAAAGATTGTTTCGAGATTGCATTTACGTTTATTTTATTTTATAGATACAGTGCAATCGAGTCTATTAATAGAATTATAGTCTGACCAGCGGATATGGTCACTTCTTCTTGTTTTATATTAAGAGTTGAAAAGTATGGAAATTGAATAAAATTAAAAGTTAATCGTTGTTATGAAGCTTTATTTCATATTTGAAATTTTTGAGTTTATGATAGTATTACATAGGAAAGTTGATTTTTGTTTGGATTTGGGAATGTTGGTTTTCAAAATCAAAATCAAAATCAAAAATCATTTATTTCCATAGGATGTTGTTACATCACTTAGATCCGTCATTACATTTTTTTGGGTGAGTTCACTAACCCAATGGTGGAATCTGTGGAGAAGAGCTCACCGAAGAAACTCCACAGTCGTCGCATCTTTTGCGTTTCCTTTTTTAAATAAAATATTGTCAAATTACAAAATGAATGCTAATTATATATCGAAACAGCCTGTTACTCAAACAATCTATTCCCATGGACATCTGTCCTCTAAGTAATCAGATATCCTGTAGTAACCTTTTTTATACAATTTCTGTTTTATTATTATTTTAAACTTGTCTAAAGGTAAGTTTTTAATATCAGTAGGGACCTTATTGTAATAGCGTATACAATTGCCTTTAAAAGAATTACTAATTTTATGTAGTCGGCTTACATAAGCAACCAACTTGTCTTTATTTCTAGTATTAAAATTGTGTATATCACTGTACTTCTGAAAATTAGTTATATTTCTTTTTACATACACAAGATTGTCATAGATATATTGAGACACAAATGTCAGAATATTGATTTCTTTAAACTTTTCCCTCAGTGACACTCTAGGCCCTAATCTATAAATTGCACGAACAGCCCGTTTCTGCAGAATAAATATACTATTAGCATTCGCAGCGTGACCCCACAATAAAATACCATAGGTCATTAGAATATGAAAGTAACTAAAGTAGACTAGTCTAGCGGTGTCTACGTCGGTAAGAGCTCTAATTTTTTTAACTGCGAACGCTGCCGAACTCAGTCTGTTCGACAATTTATTTATATGAGGATCCCATTGTAGTTTGGCGTCTAAAGTAATGCCCAAAAAGACAGTCGACTGCACAAGGTCCAATCTCTGTCCTTTTATAAATATGTCTGTAGTTACCGGGTTCACATTGGGTAACACGAATTTAATACATTTAGTTTTCTTTTCATTAAGTAATAAATTGTTAACAGTAAACCAGTTCACTATACTAGAGATAGCATTGTTTACCTCGTCATAATTTGATTGCTGTCTTTTAACTTTAAATATCAAAGAAGTATCATCGGCAAACAATACTAACCCATGTTTTGCTTTAACGAGGTAAGGTAAATCATTAATATATACTAAAAACAAGAAAGGACCAAGAATTGAACCTTGCGGTACGCCCATACTTATTGAAGACCCAGGTGATCTTTTCCCATTAACATCGACCATCTGAACCCTATCTGTTAGATATGACTCCAGAAGGCCAAGTGCCTGATCTTTTACACCATAATGGCGTAACTTCCTGACAAGAGTGTCATGATGGACGCAATCAAAAGCCTTGGATAGATCGCAGAAGACACCTATTGCATCCATTGCGTCTTCCCAGGCATCAAAAATATTGTCGATTAGTTCAACACCAGCATCGGCTGTTGAACGACCCTTTGTGAAACCAAACTGAGCAATATGAATTAAATTTGTTGTCGTTAGGAATAAAAAGTATGAATTTGAGAGAAGGTGTGGAATGTGCAGGATATGTTACTTTAGGCCACAGAGAAAGGTAGTTGGGAACACTTTGTTTGTTAAGTTTTCGAGAAAAATTGGACTGATCATCCAATCTTTACAGAATATCTTAAAATTCGAAGGATTCGTATGGATTGAGTTGAAGTTATGTTTTTAGTGTGGTACGTGACTATTGGCGAGACCGATATGTCATTGTATTTTCAGCAAAGTCTCAAAGGTACAAGGTACAAGGCACGAATCCTTCGCTTCGATCATGACGTGAACGAGTTTCCTTTGTGAGAACGTGGTATATCGATGACCTAATAAGCTCGCGAGCAGGCTCAGGCAGGTAGACCTGGAGCCAGGTACTAGTAGTATATGTATTTAAGTATTGTTATAATAATAAAGGTACCATAAGACGTCTATAAATAAATAAATAATAAAAGTACCTATGAAGTGCACTCACTATAATGTGAAATAACATGGGATCCGGATACCCCTAAAAAGTACTTATATGAAGTGAAAAAAAAAAAAAAAGAGACTGATTGATAGCGTTTGTATAAGAAAAGTGAGTATATTTTGTTAGTTTGGAATGAAGATGTAAACTCAATGATTTATATTTAAGAACATTGTGATGTGAGTTTTGAGAAGGTAGACTTGTTATGTAAAATAAAAATAAAGTAGTTTGCATTAATGGAATAAGAATTGAATAAATAAATAAAGGGAGAAAAGAAAGAGAGGTACAGAAGGAATGAGAAATATAAACATGTATTGCAATCAGTAAATATTGTGAATTTGAATTTTTAGTATGAAAATAAAGATAAATTTATGTCGTCAACCCTACACCTAAAACAGTTAGTTATTATTTCGTGTGTCTAGAAAATGGGTACTAGTATATAACCTGATATTTTTATGTAATCGTCTACTTTATAGATAAACATACTTCAGAAATTAAGAAACATTATATCGTTTCTTTTGCATATATTTTTTTAATGAATAACAGACAAGTGTATGTTTTGTAATAATTAAAATTGTGATAGATCATCAATTTATTTGACTTGGTTTTTAAAATAGTTTTACATGAAACTATATGAAAATATTTATTTTTAAAAGGATATTTACAAATTGTTAGATTTACACAGTTTTTTTTTAATGGTATTTTTACACAAATGATTCATTTTATAGTGGTTAATTTTGTATTAATAATATTTTATAGATTGATGTTTTGATGATATTCTTGTTATGTGTTCTAAATTGTTGAATTTCATAAAAATAGAACGAAACCGTACATACAAGCATTATGAAATATTTAGATATAGTTTAGAAAAAAAAATATAATCATGTATTTTTTTTTAAATTTCCATGGGAGCTGAAGTGCGCGGACATAGCGACATAGAGATGTACCTATCACTGTGTGTGTGACTCCTTATTTGTAAGACTATTTAAGATTATACTGCGGATAATTAGAGGCTCTGCTATCCAAACTTCAGTACAATAAACATCAATTTACTCCTACAAACCTCTTTCAATTCATAACTTTTTGACACTGCGAGCTATACGGTTTGGTCTTGGAAACATTGTACAACATGAAATGTTTTGGTGGGACTGACTTTCACTAAAATTATATAGCCTGTTACTCCCACGGTCTCTAAAAATCCAACGACACCTCATTAGTTTAAAACCCGTTAAGCTGTATGGACTGTAGGGATTTTTTTAAATTATAAAACCTCCACAACTCCGCCATTTAGTAAAATTTCCAAAAACTGAATCGACAAAAAAAACTATTTAGTTTTTGAACCTACTCACAAAATATAACGAGAATCTGTTTAAAGAAATGCGGCCTGTAGAGGATATCATCCAGACACACATCCGGACAAACGAAAGCATTTTTGCCCAATCCTGAACGGAGACGCTTCGCTTCGCTTCGCTGTGCGGTGTGCGGCGTGCGGTTGCGGTTTGCGGTGTGCGGTGTGCGATGTGCGGTGTGCGGTCTATGGTGTGGCGTGTGTCGTGTGCCGTGTGTCATGTGCTATGAACCGTGTGCCGTGTGCCGTGTACCGCGTGCCGTGTGTCGCGTGCCGTGTGCCGCATGCCTTGTGCCGTGTGTTATTGCTTCAAACTCGACTCGTGAGCTCTCGGGTCGCTTTACAACTGGATTTTACTTTCGTCAAAGCTACCTCATGTTGGCAGCCGCTTTTAATTAGACGAGTACTTACATTAACGAAATTGCTGACGTAAAATATGAATGTAGGTTAAACTTTCGTGTTGACGGTATTTCCGTGAATTGGACAGTCAAAGATTTGTCGTTGTGTAACGCAAACAAATATAAAATGTAAAATAGAAGTATAGATAGATATTTAGTATTTGCCACAAATAATTTAGAAATTTTTGATGTTAGTATTTTTGATTCATTTTGAATCCGGAGATCACAAGTCTATACTAAAATTATACAAGCAGTCCAGCTGTCAAGACAAATAAGTCAACACGTTTGACGTCGATCCATGTCTAGCGCTAGTATTATTTATCTACATGTCCAAATACATAGTTTAAATACAAAAAAGTCGAGTTGCTCTCCAAATGATTGAGGGCACCGACTCCCGACTCCCGATTTTCGCCTCGGACATTTGTTGTTCGTTTTGCGCAGACTCTCGAGGACAGATTATCGGCACTAATGAATAAATATCGCATCGCATTCGGTGGTTTACTCCCGTTTGGAAATAATAAGATCAATTCTATCGAATCACCAACTTGCCTTGATAGTGTGAGCTAGAACCCTGCACCCTTTCATATTCATATTCATATTCTTTATTGCACAGATCCCTTATACATATACGTAACTCAAATTGACCAGAAAAGTTATAGTTTTTCCCATACTAAGTTATTCTAAATGCCGAATTATCAATTTTGCAGTGAATTTGAATAAGTGAATAAGTAGTAAGTAAAAAAGATGGGATATTACAATGTTCAAGATAACTTAAATGATGGGACTGTATGGGGTTAATCTGGCTCAACACAGACCTTGATGTTAATAGTTTTGTAATTATTTATTCCTGCTTATTAATTATGATAATGATATTATAATATTTGTATTAGTTAAGCATAGGCAATTTTTAAAAGAGATCTAAAAATCAATCGGTGGGAGTTTCTCCGCCCTTCTTCTCCCACAGTGGTCCAATGTAGAGAAGTGGCAAAAAATGACGATTGCTAAGTATACTACTCAAAAGAAAATAAGGGCCACTTACATATTTCTGTTTTTGAGTAAATTTTTAGATGTAAACCAATTAATAAGTGACTAATTAATGATGTCCGGCCTCCTTCAGTATCCAACCTCTTTAATGCTGGTGTTTAAGTCTTAGAGCTGGCCAGAAATTGAAGCAAATAAAAAAAACGAGTTTCAGGTCAAATTCCTTTCAGATGGAATCACAATTTTATTCTGTTAAAAAACTATTTCTGTCCATCTTTTGCTTCTTTTAACATCTTTTGTTAATAATGCCACGTCAACGAAGGCATATGGATACCATTACTGCCACCAGAGCCGTTACATTGATTGCTGAAGGTCATTTACAGCGGTCTGTAGCTTTTTCGTTGGGTTTCTCTCGCCGAGCCATCCACAATGTGTGGGATCGGTTCCAAGAGACTGGCAGTGTTGCAAGAAGGCCTGGATCGGGCAGGGTGCGAGCGACTACGGCACAAGAGGATCGCTACATCCGATTGAGTGCCCGTCGAGAGCGCTCTGTGACGGCACGTAAGTTACAAAATCGCCTACGGTTGACAACGGGGACTCGTGTTAGTGACCAAACGATACGTAATCGACTGCATGAAGACCAGCAAAGGTCCAGACGCCGAGTAGTACGAATTCCTTTATCTAGGGTTCAACGTGGAAATCGTTTAAGTTTTTGCCGCGAACATTCAGATTGGAGCATGAATCAATGGGGTATGGTGCTCTTCACAGATCGATATCGAGTTTGGGCGCGTTTGATTCGTCTTGACATGTCTTTTAGTCCAATACAATATTTTCATGACACGGATCTCCATGGCATGAAAATCAGTTGATTTGATGATGGATCCAGAAGGAGGCCATGGGAACTCTGTAAAAAAACGATGCAACCCTATCAAGTTTGAGTTCATTTGAATCGTCTTGACAAGTCTGGTCCTAGATTTGAGTTTTTAAAGTGACGTGTTCAGAGTTTGTCTAATCCTTTGCAGCGTTGTGGTGGCACGGAATGCCATTTTCTTAACTATCACCCGAATTAAATATATGATATCCCAAAAAAAAAAATAACTTTGTACAACATTTTAAAGTTTTAAGAGTCAAACCACTAGCAGGTCTCCTTATTGAAGAACTAGACTGTCTGTTTTTGTGTGTTGTTTTGTGCGTTTAGATAATAATAATAAAAATACTGTAGTTTTAATGTTAATTGACTTCGTTATAATAATAATATAATCTTTTTTAGTAATGTCACTACAAATGTTGTCACAACCTTCCAAAATTTGATCAATTTGGTTTTGCTTGAGGAATGGTTTGAGGAATAAGCTCACTGTAAATCATGTAAACGGTCACATACCTCCGCCCTCCGCATAAGAAATCACGACCACTCTTTGCCTTGTATCAGGTTTTGAGTCCAATGAAGATGATTCAGATAAGTGGATAGTGACCATGTCGTCTTCAGGCCGATAAACTTAATTTTTATTATCAGGGAATTTCTTTGTATCCTTAGGATAACTGGTATTAAATAATTTCTGTATGGTATCATTCATATCAGAAATTGCAGCTTGACGATCTGTTAAGAATTTAGCAGACCGGCACGTAAATTGATTTGGTGACGTTCTAGGAACTCCGTTTTGCAGGAAACTTGGTCTTATCCTTCTATACCGCTGCGATAAATATTTTGCATGGGTGGAATTGATGAGTTCATCTCCCACTGTTTTGTAAATTTTAAGTTTATTTTAACAATAAGATATTTCTTTCTTCAATAAAACATTTTCATATTTTGATTATCAATTTCGCCATTTGCAATTTCTAGTTTTACCGTTAATATATTATATTTTTCTATCAAGTATGATGGTTCTACGCTACAAAATTGCCCAACTTCTGTAAAACTCTTATAACTCATATCTTGTACGGATTCATTGCGGTTCGCCGATGTATTATTTACTTGTGTTCTTCTTACAGTGATATTATTATAGTAGTTATTCACTGTAGCCATACATTTTAAAACAAGCAAATTTGTTACTTCGCAACAAAAAGTAATTTGTGTGAGTGCGGATTTAAACCAGTGTCTCTTGCATGCGATGATAAGAACTTACCCAGTGCACCGCTAAATCTCTGCAGATTCCAGCGCAAGGCTGTTACACAGTAAGACATTAAGAAGGTAGATGACAGGTCACTGCAAACTAAATAGACACCTATCATTATTAAGGCTCGGACAGGACCCATCATGCCCTCACTTTGGCGTACAGGAAAGTAGCCAGCACTTCGTGGGAGAATGCGTAATGGATCAACACATAAGATGGCGAACACGAGGGATGGATAGCGTTAAAGTAGATTGTTGTTGTAGGCTTGTCTAACTTAAAGTTTAGCGATATCCTAGAATTAATTAAGCAACAAGAAGATTAGGGGAGGGATATCTGTTAAGCCAATAGTAACCAATGCCCAAACACTGGGACTTGGGTGAAACAGTCACAATAGAGGACAGATTCAGATTCGGATTCAATTTTTTATTGAATATTAAACAATAAATTATCGTATATAACGTCAAATTTTTACTTATTTATAACTACAAGTAATTTTTTTACATAAAAAAAACTATACCGTTTCGCAAGTTGAGCTCGGGGATAAGAAGAACCGGCAAGAAACTCCGCCATACCTTTTTTTTTAAAGTGACTTCACAACAGGTACTGGTTTCAGTCTAAGGAAATTCGCCGGCGGGTGATGGACTTGATCTTTCACCCCTCGTCAAATTTCTGTGCGCTGAGATGGTATGGACCATGCAGTTTTATCATCTAAGTAATCCTTAATACTATAATAGGACTTTCTTATCAGCTAATTTTTAACATAGTTTTAGAACCTCTTTGCAGGAAGGATCAATGATTCCTGTGGTATTTTATTGTAGAAGCAAATACAGTGCCCTATGAATGATGTGCCTACTTTACTTAGTCTAAATAATGTTAGTGCTAACCTATTGCTATTTCTAGTGTTAATTGTATGGCATCACCTACAGTTTTAATTAAAGCTACGTTTTTTCTTACATGCATGATAAGTAAATCAATTTCTTTGAATTTTTATCTTAATGATTCTCTAGCATCTAATTGATATATCGTCCTGATCGCCCTTTTTTGTTAAACAAATATCGTATTTATATAGCAGTGTTCCATAAGACATTATACTGTAAAAATAACTAAAGTAAACCAATCTGGTAGTTTCAACATCTGTAAGATATCTGATTTGTCTGACCGCAAAAGCGGCTGCGCTAAGTCTTCGTGTGAGATTAGTTATGTGAGGACCCCATTGAAGTTTCGAATCTATAGTGATTCCAAGAAAGATTGTGTCCTCAACGAGGTCCAATCTTTCAGTTCCTATTTAGAATCAGAATCAGAATCAGAATTTTTTATTGTGGATCGTAGTTATAAATAAGATGTTATATTTCACAATGTTCTATCGTCCTGCCATTAGGCATACAAATAAATAAATCAACAGGTGATACATTAATTAAAGTAACGCAAGTAACTAGAACAATTAAACATGTCAAAACAAGAAATTGATAGTATGTCAATACAACACAACATTCAGGCATACAAAATGATAAAATAAAATTAAATAATAATAATAATAAAAATAGGGCGAACCCTGTGGTACAGGTTAAGTAGTAGCACTTCCCTCCAGTAAGTGACACTTAACAATTTTACAAAATGAACAGAGTAAAAAGAACAGTTTTCTAGCAGTAAATAGTTAAGTGATTAAATGTATACAGGTAGTATGATTTTTATCTAGACATCGTGATTACTAACTTATTTATAAAAATATAATAAAATGTATAGTGTGTGTGTGTGTGTGTGTGTGTGTGTGTGTTTGAGAGTGTGTGTGTGCGTGTGTGTGTGAGTGTGTGTGTGTGTCTCTGTGTGTGTTTGTGTGTGTATGTGTGTGTATGTATGTGTGTGTGTGTGTGTGTGTGAGTGAGGGTGTGTGTGTGTATGAGTGAGGGTGTGTGTGTGTGTGTGAGAGTCGTATGAGTATATCCATATTTGAAAAATAATATTTGGAATTACCAGTATTACTTTATTACGTATGTTCTTAATAATATGAGTTTTATTAGGATAAAATAGTTACGAATTTTTCAGTATCTTCATATGATTGGGATCTAAGCCATTGGTATATTGTTTTTTTTGTTTCAAAGTTAGTTTTATTGTAAATTTCGCTTGCTTTACTCAATTTATTGTATAAAAAGGGTCCCAGAGACTTGAAAAACCTTTGCATAAAATTAGTACGAACCTTTATAAGTGGGCATACTTTATCTTTTCGTCTTTTTGAATTAATTGTATAGTTATTATAATTACTTGATGAGAGTATATTATGTTGTCTAAGTATAGTGATCTGAATGAATATCTGTCTGACAGTCAGAACATCACAATAATTGTAGAGTTCTGATGTAGGGAAAAGGTACGGTTTGAATGTGCAAACCTTCAACACAGCACGCTGGCCTCTTTCGACGCATAAAAGTGTAGTCTTATGGGCACCGCCCCAGCTGGAGATACAGTAGCGTATGAGAGATTCGGCTAAAGCCACATAGATGCGTTTCATAATGAATGGCTCTGCTACATGTCGAAGATGTTTGAAAATATATATTAATTTTCTAATTTTAGTGCTGAGACTCTGAATATGGTTTTGAAATTTTAGGTTATTGTCCAGTACTATACCTAAATATCTGATATTAGAAATCCTTTTTAGCACTCTACATGAGCAAACATTATTTTCTAAAATATTGCATGTATGAGCGTATAATTTGTGTTCAATGTTTGGTTGTGTTGAGGCAGTGATCGAGAAAGTTAAATATTTAGTTTTTTCAGTGTTAACCGTCAAAATATTTTCATGTAACCAAGAGGAGACAAGATTGAAACCTGTTTGAGCACTTTCAAAAACTTCATCCCAATTTTTTCCTGCAAAGAGTAACACCGTGTCATCGGCATAAGTTATAATTTTGGCTTTAGGTAATGTGAGTCGGCAAAGGTCATTAATATAAATGAGAAATAAGGTAGGTCCAAGAATGCTGCCTTGTGGGACTCCCCAATGGACTAACTGTGTACTGCTCGTGAACTCCCCAATTTTAACACATTGAGTTCGGTTTGTCAGATAACTTCTAAAGAGCTCTAATTGGTCCTTCTTATTCCCATGATCTCTAGTTTTTTCAAGAGGAGTTTGACCGAGACGGTGTCGAATGCTTTGGCTAAATCGAGGAATATTGCCAAACAGCGTTGGCGTTAGTTCATGTACAGCGTCGGATGTGGATTTTACTGATTTTAATAGCCTTCCAAAGCTCATTATTGTTGTTGCCCGCTTGACTAATCTGCGATTTCTCAAAGTCTGTTAAGACAGACTTAAGTTTTTGTAACAAATTGTTGCAATAATTCCTATATCTTTTGTAAGTTAATTTAAGGTTTTTATTTTCAGGGTCTAACATTAATTTACTATGCAGTTTATCTCTATTTCGTATGCAACGCAGGAGTCCTGCAGTCATCCACGGTTTAAAAATCTTTTTCCTACTTGAGACTTTGCGAGTTTTAGTATTAGAGTTAATGGCACTTTGCAAAATTTCTATAAAAGAATTCATAGCATCATTTGGGTCCGGGACTTTATAAATGAAGTCAAAATTTGTTTCTTTTAGGGATTTTGATAGCCCCTCTGTGTCCAAAACTGAATATGTCGTTGGTGGACAAAGCTTTTTCTTTTTTAAGTTAAGACATAACAGGACCGCTTTATGGTCTTTTAATGATGAGTGAATTACTATTGTGACGGCTTCATTTTTCGTTTTAAGCGACACGTGATCTAAGCATGTGTTACTTTGGTCTCTAGCCACAAAAGTGTGTCCAGGAGTCACTAAAATGAGAATTGAATTAGATTAGATTATTGTCACGAATTAAAATGTCAGAAAAAAATATATATATTAAGATGTCAACACATTAGCATACATTGCGCATTATCATAACAAATATTAAATTATGGAGTAACATGCCTCAGCAGCTAGATATTCCTTCAGTTTTAATTTAAACAAGTTCAAGTTCCTACAACAAATTTCAACAAACAACTGGTTTCAACCTGTCGTACATTAGTTAAATAAAGTTAGATACATTTATTCTTCTTAGAGTTTAATAAAAGGTTGTTCACATTGAACCAACTTAATACACGAGAGAGTGTATTATTTACGTCGTCTAGAATTTCTTCTTGTCTTTTACCGATCACCTGCTTGTGGTTCATCGGGCGTCACACCTGATCATGATCATCATCAAGACATTCAGAATGTCTTGGTCGATATTTACAGTCTCTCTCTACTTTTCAGCAGTTTATTACGTCTTGTCAGCAGCGCCCATGTTGCGTTAATATATAGAACTGTATCGATTTTTTAAGGGTAGCAGTCTTTGAAATCGGCTCAATTCTTGTAACTGCCAGTAGGTGTCGCTAGGAGTATTTCCTCAGTAGGTGCCGCAAGTTTCTTTTATTGATAATTTAAATGATGATTTATGGCTGAATTCAGTTGAATTTCTTGTTTTATTGCAAGTAGTAGATCCAGTGTCGTTTTGCAGTATCTTGGGTCCGTTTTTCGGCAGAAATTGTTAATGTCGTTGAGATATCCTTCCATTCGTCGAATTCCATCCCAGTAGTTAGTTAAGTTATAATACATGACTAATGTCCATTCATCGTGTGTAACTTGAAGCGCTCCTAGCTTATCGTAGTAAATCAGCCGCTCGGGTTCCACCTTGGTTATTTGTGTTTTTGTTGAAGTTGCGTACGTTCCAGTGATGAATGTAAACATTAATAGCATCGTCGTCAGAACAGAGAAAGCCGCGTAGACCTTTTGAACCTTTCTTTGGGTTTTCATGTTATTGCTGTTTGGTTCCACATGTTTTTCGTCGTACTTTGTTCTGTTTTCATTCTTTTCCGATTCGGTAGGCAATAATGATAGTTTTGTTACGGGTCTTTTGATCGTTCCAGTTTGAGTTTTTAAAGTAGTTACGCGTAGGTAGCCATCAGCGCCGGGGTGAACCTCCATCACACGTCCCATTGCCCATTTTGTGGGGGGGAGGTTGTCTTTCTTAAAAAAGACAACGTCTCCTATCTTGATGTTTTTGTTAGGCTTGTTCCATTTGCTTCTAGTTTGAAGTTGATTTAGATAATCGTTTGACCAGTTTTTCCAAAATTGTTGTGCCATATGTTCAGTTAATTGCCAGCGGCGCCGTATGTCGATGCTCCTGATGTCCGTATAATCCGATAACGGTGGTGTCAGCGTTGCGCCACCGGTGAGGAAGTGCCCGGGTGTCAGGCAGTTGTAAAATTCCTCTGGATCTTCAGTTAAGGGGCACAGTGGCCTTGAGTTCAGGCATGCTTCGATTTTCGTTAGCAAAGTTAGGAACTCTTCATACACATTTCGGCGTTCCGCGCCTAGCGCACATTCTCTGAAATGCGGCGAGGAATGTTTCCGTACTGAGATCGGATACAAGTTCAAGGTGCACAGCCTTCGTGGCCAAACACACAAAGACTGCGATGTAGCCCTTGGATGTTTTCACTCCTCTTCCCTTGTTTAGTTTGATGTCAATGCTGCCCGTAAAGTCCACGCCGGTGTGCGTAAATGGCTTCGATGGGGTGATGCGTTGCTTCGGTAAGTCTCCCATCAGTTGATAATTTTTATGAGGACCGAAGCGACGACAGCGAACACAGTTGTGCAAGATGGATTTGACGGCTCTATTGCCCCCGATTATCCAGTACCGCTGCCGTATGTATGTTAGTGTAGTGTATGCACACCTGAACCCTACTTACATCTATAAATAGCCTCTTTATTATGATTCATGACTAAATATAGAACTGTCTTTCGAACATGTGACTGCCTCATTCCACACATAATAGGCCGATCCTTACATGGCGACCTTGCCAGGCCAGCCTACCTCTCGCGAGGTAGTGCTGTGCCGAATGGCGATTAAATAAATTCAAATAATATTTAAATAATACTTGAAGAACTTGGAAACGAGAAATATAACGAAGATAAATATATAGAGAAAAAGAACGGGATGACCTATGAAGAGATTAGCGGATTGCAGCCAGAAGAAGACGGATAAATAGAAGAAAGAAGATAATTATAGAAGAAAGAATATATTTACACAAGAAGAGAAAAGAAAATATTACAGAAGATTTGTGCTGCCGGGTGCCGGGCGATTTCCTAAGCCTGATGATGTGGAAGCAGGGCGCTGGGCGTAACCGTACGGGTCAAGTGAGGCGCAGCTGGGAGATGTACGGTTCCCAGGATGTGCTGACTCCGAGCGAGCTGCGTGCGACACGGGCGATGACGTCGTGGCGTCAATGTGTTTTTTGGACAATGGGTTTTATTATACGTATGACATGTAAGTAAATTAAATTATTTGTCGATTAGTATATTTAAGTTTTGGCTAGATTTTGTATTGTCAAAGGGTTGACGATACGATCAATATTAATATAATTATTTTTCCAAATGAAGATTGCATGAAGTAACTAAAATAGTATTATGATGAATGGCATAGAACGAAAAGTTAGTAGTACAGTATAGTCAGCAAGAGAAGTGTGAATGAACGATTGATATTATTTTTTAGGAATGGAGATATTTTTGAAAGCCGAAAAGTAAATAAGTTAGACACGAGTTATTTGGGATGAGATGATTTGACAGTAGTTTTTTTTTTTTTGAGGAGATTTTGAAAAATATGGGAATAATGTGATAAAAAGTGTGAAGTATGAAGTTGAAAGTTTTGTTATTTTTTTGTTTTATAACCGCTAGTATTTTTTTTATATTGCATCATAATTCTGATTTACTCCAAATGTACAATCAAGTACATAAATGATTCAGTTGTTCATTTGACTTGGTAACAGTCAAAGTTATTCAAAAGTTAAGTATAGAAATTCAATCCAGTGTTCGCAGGCGAACCAAATATGGACATGCTACACTGCAGAAGAAACCAAATTAGATTAGAACATAACACATGTTTTGATTACAGAGAAACAGAATTGTTATTATAATAATTAGTAGTTCATGTTACCGCAGTGCGACTTGTATAGAGCGAAAGATTTTAGTTTCATGCGACTAATATGGAAGATACATAAAAGGTGATGGATGATTGATAGCGAGTTTAGGGTACCGCAGAGAGATTAAGTATGAAACCATTTTCAAGTTATAATACGGAATGAATTTGAATAGTATGGGATGTATAAATTTCATATTGTGTATGTATGTACAAAATATTTAGTATGCAAAAGAAGTTCAGCTTTAATCACAGATATACTTAGAAAAAAAAACGTACGACGGAACCACTAACGTTAGTTTATCATAAAAGTTTGTTTAGAAATTGTACTTGCATTTATTTTACAGATTGCATTCGAGTTTATTAATAGAATTATAGTCTGACCAGCGGATATGGTCACTTCGGATTCGGATACTTCATAAAAGTGAGAAAATATTGGTTGATAGTGAGAGTTGAAAAGTATGAAAATGAAATGGAACGAAAAGTTAACCACTGATGTGAAGATTTATTTAATATTTGCAAGTTTTAAGTTATGTTATGTGAGTACGTATTACCTAAGAAAGTTATATTTTTGTTTGGATTTGGGAATGTAGATTATTGTTGTCGTTAGGAATAAAAAGTATGAATTTGAGAGAAGGTATGGAATGTGCAGGATAGGTTACTCTAGGCCACAGAGTAAGTTAGTTGGGAACACTTCGTTTGTTAAGTTTTCGAGAAAAGTTGGAATGATCATCCAATCTTTACAGAATATCTTAAAATTCGAAGGATTCGTATTGATTGAGTATAAGTTATGTTTTTAGTATGGTACGTAACTATTGGCGAGTCCGATATGTTATTGTATTTTCATCAAAGTCTCAAAGGTACAAGGTACAAGGCACGAATCCTTCCTCTTCGATCATGATGTGAACGAGTTTCCTTTGTGAGAACGTGGGATATCGATGACCTAATAAGCTCGCGAGCAGGCTCAGGCAGGTAGACCTGGAGCCAGAATATGTGTGGTAGTATAGTGAAAATATAAAGTACCTTATGACGTCAATAAATAAATAATGTAAGTACCTAATATGAAGTGAGAAATGAAATAAAATAGAGACTTTGATTGATAGCGATTGTTTATGAAAAGCGAGTATATTTTTGATAGTTTTGCAATGAAGATTTATATTTTTAGAAGATGTGACGATTTTCTTTTGAGATGGAAGTAGGTATGCAATGGATAAATAAACAAAAAAGTAGTTAGTGATTATGGAATAAAATTTGACAAAAGTAAATAAATGCGTGAAGAAAGGAAAGAGATTTAGAAGGAATGAGAAATGTGGAGTTTTGAAATTGCAACTGATTAATTGTTATAATTTTGTGTAAAAGTTCAATGTGTTAAAAATAAAACGTTCTCATGTTTGATGAAGGATTGAGAAATGTGTACTTTTGTTTTGCGTTTCATTTATTTTATGATTTTGTGTTATTTTGTTTAAATGTATAAAATTCGTTCATGTCGTCAACCCTACCCCTAAAACAGATAGATATTTTAGTTTCGTGTATTTACTTGTGTATGTACTTATTCGTTTATTTCGTGTATTCAAAATTAGTTTTAGAAAATATGTAACCTAATGTTCTTATGTAATCATTATAAATGTACTTTAATGAAGTTGTTAAAAATAGGTGTTAAAAAGGGGTGAGAAATAGTAATAAATGGTTATAGTTTATTTTGATAGTATTTCCAAAATTGTATCAGGCAAACAAAAATAAAAAAGGTTTTCATTTGTTATATTTTTTACAGATTTTAAATTTTCAATTGATATTTTTACACAGGTGATTTATTTTATTGTTATTTTTACAGAAATTAGTTACTTATTAGATTGTTGTTTTGATGTTATTAGATCTAAATTGTTAAATGTCATAAAAATTATATGCATATTTTTTACTTTCAAAAAAGGGGGAAGGTGTAGTGTATGCACACCTGAACCCTACTTACATCTATAAATAGCCTCTTTATTATGATTCATGACTAAATATAGAACTGTCTTTCGAACATGTGACTGCCTCATTCCACACATAATAGGCCGATCCTTACATTAGTGTGAGCCGCGCTCCGCCATGCAATGTCGAAAGATGCGCGTGCTCGATCATAAGTTTTGTAAATCTTCCGTTGCGTGAGAGAATTACAGGATTTTTCATGCCTCCTGGTAATATTGATTTGTTCAGTCGACCTCCCACACGCATAATGTTGTTCTCGTCCATGTAAGGGTTAAGTTTATTGATGTTGCTTTTGAAGGTAAAGGTTTATTGTTCTGAAGTAGCTTGTAGTCTACCTCAAATTCCTTTTCCTGCACGTATTTAATTATCAGTTCATTCGCTTTGGTCAATTCGTTTGTTGTTATGTGAGGTATTTGTTGACTTGCAGTAGATTGCGTTTTTGTGACGAAGCGCAAAATCCAGGCAATGACTCGGCGAACTCGGGTCAAATTACTGTTATTCACCAGTAATGTTTCTATAAAATGCTCGGGTTTTTTATTGATAGTTATTATGTTGCTGTTATGTTTCTCGCTTTCTTTGCTTTCTGTTAAGTTTATATAGAGGCATTGTTGAGACGATGTTGATGTTTCTTGTAGGGTATATTTGGGGTCCTTTAGGAACTCTGGGCCCTGCCACCAAAGGCTAAAGTTGAGTAGTTTACTTGGTTGTAAACCTCTGGATGCACAATCAGCTGGGTTGAGCTCCGATTTCACGTATTGCCATGTGTTAGCTGGCAATATAAGTTTTATTTTATTGACTCTGTTTGCTACGTAGGTTTCCCACCGCGATGATTCACCTTGTATCCATGCTAGCACCACTTGTGAGTCGCACCACGCTCGTTTGATTATGTTGTAGCCGGCGAGAGCTGTTTGAACTTTTTTCATTACTTCCGCTAGCAGGAGAGCGCCACATAGTTCCATTCTTGGTAGGCTTATTTTCTGTGATATTAGCGCCACACGAGTTCTTGCGATCAGTAGGGTTAAAACGAACTCTCCGTGTTAATTTAGGACTCGGCTGTAGACAACGCAGGAGTACGCTTTTTCACTTGCGTCGCTAAACTCAATAGCTCGATGTTGTTATTTAATCCGGCAATCCATCTGGGAATTCGCATTTCCGGAATGATTGGTATTTCACCTTTCAGTTTAAGCCATTCTGTTTTAACCTCAATTGGTACCTGTTCATCCCATCTCAGGTTACATATCCATAGTTTTTGAAAGATAAGCTTGGCAGTTAGTGTAACGGGAGATAGCCAGCCCAACGGGTCATAAAGTTTGGAAATCTCTGATAGGAGTGTTTGTTTTGTTAGTTTTGAGGTTTGTTGGAGTGGCCAGTTAAACTTGAATGTATCCGCTTCCGGGTTCCAGGTTAGACCAAGGGTTTTCTGTGATTCTTCGTATTTAAATTCAAAGTTGTTTTTTGTCGAAATTTGCTCTTCAGTTAGTTCCTCTAGCAGAGCAGGGTGATTTCCGCTCCATTTTCTTAGGTTCATGCCGTCTCTTTGTAGCAACATGATGAGTGATTTTTGTAGCTTTTTAGCTTCTTTCAGAGAGGAATGACCGCTGATCAGGTCGTCCATGTAGAACTCTTGAGTCAAGGTCACTGCTAATTGTTTCAAAGTTCTCATCGCCAGCCATGGAGCACACTTAGTACCGTAGGTTAAAGTTTGTAATTTCTATTCTTGCATGTTTTCTGTTAGTGAGGCTCTCCAGATGATTTTCGTCAGGTCTTGTTGTTCTTCCTGAATCCAGAGGCAACAGTACATTTTTTCAATGTCCGCTGTGAAGGCATAGCGGTAAGTTCTCTACTTCAAAATCAATGCTTGAATGTCTTTTTGTAGGTTCGGACCCTTCTCTAGCAGGCTGTTGAGGCTGTATCCGCTAGATGTCTTCTGAGATGCGTTAAACACTATTCGAAGTTTGGTTGTAGTTGAACTTTCTCTCAACACTCCATGATGTGGGAGAAAACACTGAAGAGCTGATGTTGTGGTCTGTGATGGCGCCATGTGACCTTAATCTTCGTATTCTTTCATGAAATCTCGATACATGGTCGCTAGTTGTTGTTTTCTCTCCAGTCTCTTTTCAAGTTGAAGAAATTGCGAGATGGCTATGTTTTTTGAATTGCCAAGTTTTCTCTCAAAATCCGAACATAAGGGCATCTGAACAATGTATTGTCCTTGAGAATTACGCTGAACAGTCTTCTTGTAAAACTCTTCACATTGCTCTTCCCTTGGCATATCCGGTTGCTGCTGGGAGATTTCTTCGGTTTCCCAAAAGCGTGTTAGTTCTTGTAGGTTAATCAAAGTTAAATTACAGCAGTATAATTTAGTTATGCTGCCACATAACATCCACCCCAACTGCGTTTGTTGTGCAATAGGGGCTGATTGATTGCCTTTCAGTAAGCCGTCCAGAATTATTTCAGCGTACACTCCTGCCCCAAGTAAGAAATCTATGTTTTGAGAGATGTTATACTCCGGATCGGCGAGTTTTAAGTTGCTTAAATGAGGCCAGTTAGCCTTGGGGAATGACACGTTCGGTAAGTTGTTAGTTACTTTTTTCATAATCAGCGCTTGAGTTTCAAACGTGTAATCCGAGTTAATTGATTTACAGTTTATTTGAAGACTTCCTTTGCATTCCCCTGAAGATGATCCAATTCCATTGACGCTAGCATTAAATTTCTTTCGGGGTAGTTTTAGAAGATGAGCCGCCCTTTCCGAGATCAGGTTTACTTGTGCTCCTTGATCCAGAAGTCCGCGAAGATTTTGGTAAGTTCCGTCAATATATTTAATATTCAATTGAACTGTTGTTAATAAAATCTCTTTATCGTTAGTTGGTGCGTGATTTGAAGTATTTGCTTGACCCGAATTGGATGATTGCTGAGTTGAGATGTTTATGTTTGCAGTTGTTTTCTTTGCGTAATGAAGCATCGTATGATGTTTCAAATTGCACTCTTTGCATGTTTTCGCTGATTTGCAAGCGTCCGAGCCGTGGCTAAAAAGACAGTTTTTGCATAAACGAAGTTTCGCAATTGTGCCGTTTCTTTTCGCTGTATCCATGTCGACGAACTTCGGACATTGCATCAAAACATGATTTTCGTTGCATAAAGGACATTGTCCATAAGTTGTATGACAGATTTTGTTAAATGTTGGTTTGTAGTCAAAATGAATTTTTTTCTTGAGTTTGTTTATTCGACGGAGTGGAGAAGGGCTTCGTTGAGTTTTCTTTTCTTGTGCTTTTCTTTGCTTCAAAGGCGAGAAATGCTCCCTCCAAATATTTTAAAAATTCTTCAAGTTTCGGAATCGCTCGTTGATCAACCCGAGTCTTCACATAGTCCTCATAGGAAGTTGCGTCCAGTTTTTGCGACATAAAATACACAATGATGGGGTCCCATGTTTGTACGTCTAGGCCGATATTCACGAAACCGTTGACAGCTTCGTTTACGACGTCATGCATCTTTTTTAAGTTGAACGCGTCGCATTGTTGTATGTTGGGCAAATGCATTATAGTGTTCATGAAGGTCACAAATTGCAGATGACGATTGTCGTATCTTTGCACTAAAAGTGCCCAGCATGAATTAGTTATCCGCGCTGATCGATAGGTGTTGAACAATCCTTTCAGCTTCACCATGAAGTTTCGTCTTTAAATGCTGCATCTTTTGCGCCTTGTTTATAGTGGGGTTGTTGTGGATTGTTTCCGTAAATAGATCTTTAAAAGAAATCCACTGTTTGTAGTCACCTTTAAATTCCGGTATTTCGACTCGTGGCGCAGAGTACTGATAGTGCATTGTTGAATGTAGTTTGCTTTTTAGTTGTTTGCGTAATTGTTCATAATTCTGTTCGCCTTTCAGGAAAAGACAGTTGTATGCCTCACACTGGACCCCCGCCAGACTTGCCTCAATCTCACAGTGCAGTTTGTCGACAGGTTCCCATTTCGACTTTAAGATGGCTAAACAATCTTCCAGTTCCCATTTTTCAGTAATGGACTGAAAATCGATTTTCGCTATGGCGCGATCAAGCGCTTTGATGTTAACTTCTTGCTTGAACATAAGTAAGTTGATGTTGTTTTCATTATCCTCTGGGATCCCCGCCAAATCAAAGTTGATGTTGTAGACGGTAGGGGTTGGATTTAACCCTTAAAGAGCTTGCAGTTTCTTCAAAATGTCATATTTCGTTTTTTCATACATTTTCTTAGTCTTAGCATAGACGTCATCGGTAAAGTACATGATGTTCTTTTCAGGAACCGTGGTTTCAATTGTTCCATGTCGTTCTTTAAACTCCTGTCAGTCTTCCTTGATGAGCCGTCCTTCCCATAATTAATGCATCCTTGTTTGAATTTGTTAAAAAGTTCTAGTTGTAAAGTTAGATGTTCCATGATGTTCCTCAAGTTTGAACGCTCAGGGATTCGGCAAAGTTTAGTTGTCCTCCTTTCCCGTCCTGCAGTTCACAGTAACGCGAAAAGGTAAAGTAGTTATTGTTTGTTCACTTTCACGTCCTGCAGTTCACAGTGACGCGAAAAGGTAAAGTTGTTATTGTTTGTTCACTTTCACGTCCTGCAGTTCACAGTAACGCGAAAAGGTAAAGTTGTTATTGTTTGTTCACTTTCACGTCCTGCAGTTCACAGTAACGCGAAAAGGTAAAGTTGTTGTTGATTGAAGTGAGTAGTTTCAGTTCAGAGCTTGCTGGATGATGGATGCAAGTGATAACGGCCGTGAATCTCAATCCCCTCCGTCCCTGCACCGATGTTTACGACTTCTCAATTCAATTCGGTGATTCCGCTGGTGGAGGCCGAAAGAACCGATCCGTTATCAGTGAGGAATAGAAGGAACAAAGACTCGATTAGTTTGTGGCACTTGCTTCTGGATGCTCGAAGGACCATAAAGATGTACGGTGTAGTGGCCGCACGTCTTGAAGATGTTATCGGAAGTTATGTTTAAGCTCTGGTAGCTATGATGGGTTCTTGTAGTTTTTGTAGTTAGTTAGAGAAAGATCACCAAAGTTCAGTAAAGCACTATATTGTCACTTAATAACACGAAATACAGATAAATTAGGCAAGTCTTTCTTGGTAGATGTTAACCCGATCAATATCGTATTGCTACTGCTTGTTTTTGTATAGGTACTAACGTCATGCTAACTGCAACGCTAACAAATTAAAAGTAGGTCGTTATTAATTATGAACAAACTGTACAATGTTAAAAAAATATTCTGAAACTTTTTAGTTGGTTGGTAGATCTGCAAAAACTTTACTCATTATTAGAAAAATACAAAATTCAATTAAAAATTGGCAAATAGTAAACCGTGAAACTGGCAAAGCTATACCAAGGGAGAATGATTTCTGCCTTATGATAGGTTATGATGTTTTTAAATCCAACGCTGATGTTGTTAGAGCATTCGAAACTTTTTTTCACCAATGTACCCTTACTCACAACAGATGTCTAAATTCATCTCCACATGAAGCAGAGTTAGCCGGCCCGTACGCCAGCCACTATTATGCGGAAATATCTCATCACGTACTATGTTTTATGCACGTCATTAATAACATGTACCAACCCAGTATTTAATTAATTAATTTATTATATTAGGTACACAAAACAGTACTAGAGATAATACATCAAATTACAGCAACAAAACAAGTACAAAAGGGGCTGTCTCCAGCGCCAAAAGTATGTGCACACAGCATGGTGTAAGGTAACACTTCACTCAAACACACTCATAACACACACACAGGTACACATACACAAATGCATGTAAATCTTATAATTATAATACTTTAATGTTACGCTAATACTGTAGATAATAGTAGGTAATGATCTCATTGTTATAAAGTTAACCATTTTATGATATTTTATTATTGTGCAAGTTAGATGTAAGATATTGCAGTGCGTTCACTGGGTTCATTGTCGGTTCTTCAAATTCTATATATATATATCACCATATACCACCACAATGTCGCAATAAACGTTTTGAGTTTGAGTCTGAGTTTAAATCTAGAACTAACTAAACAAAAACTACATAACTACATACAATGGAAAGATTATCTACTTAGCTATTGGAAAAACTTAAGTTATTTTTCTACACTTAAGAAATGAAATAGAACTAAAAAACGAAATAAAAAACAATTTATAAACATAAATAAATGATGATCCATATCTGGTACAATCAATGAATTATTATATCTGCTTAAGGATTTTGCGCATTTTATATTTAAAGCAAGGCAACGAGACGTGGTAGATGTCAGGAACATCATCTTCGGTGGCCACAACTTCATTGTAGCGACGACACATTGGAAGCATGGGGTTATTGGTGCTGATGTTCGACCTGCATGTTGGGATGAAGAAAGGACGCGGTATTCTGACTGACCTGCTTGGTACTTGAAAGTTGATTTCTGAGAGAGTAGAAGTTACTATTGCTCCATTTATTATTTTATGAACATGGATCAGATCCTGGAGTCTACGACGCGACTCTAAGGATTCCAGTGAGAAACGTTCGCATCTGTTATCGTAAGACTTGACCGCGCGACGAAGACCGAGACGCGCGCAGAGCATGTGTAGGAAGCGCTTCTGGACTGACTCAACATGATCGATGTGGGTTTTGTAAAATGGTGACCAAATGACAGACGCATTTTCCAATCTGGAGCAGACAAGGGCATTATACAACAGAATGAGACTCTCTGATTTCTTAAAGGACTTAGTTACTCTTGAAATGAATCCAAGAAGTTGGTTACATTTTTTTACTAGGGCTGAGCAGTGTTGATTAAGACTTAGTTTGTCGTCGAGAATAATGGCTAAGTCACGGGCTTCGTGTTTTCGTTGCAGCGTTACATCCCCTATTGTATAATCGGACAGGACAGGATTGTGGTTACGGGTCATCGTGATAACGAAGCACTTGTCAGCAGCTAAAAACATGTGGTTATCTGCGCACCAGTGGGACAGTGTATTCAAGTCTTCCTGAAGGGTTGTGCAGTCGCGTTGTGTACGGGCACGTGTAAATACCTTGAGGTCGCCAGCGTATAAAAAGCAAGGACTGTTGAATTTTATCACCAGGTCATTGTTAAAAATTATGAAGAATAAAGGCCCTAGTAGAGATCCTTGCAGAATACTAGAGGGGATTCCAGCTGGAGAGGATAAGTGCCCTTTCAGCGCTATTATTTGGCTACGGTTTTTGATATATGATTGCACCCAGCGCAGAAAGTTTCCGTGCACCCCATATAGTGATAGTTTGTAACAAAGAATACGATGGTTTACTTTATCAAAAGCTTTACGAAAATCTGTGTAGATTGTGTCCACTTGGCAGCGGTCCTTGAACGCCGTACACAGGTAGTTTGTGTACTTGAGCATATTGGAGACAGTTGATTTTCCCTTGACAAAGCCGTGCTGCTCAGGTACGATACGTGGCTTGACATGGCTATAGAGCACATCGAAGACGAACGACTCAAGCACCTTAGTGAAGCATGATAATATGCTGATGTGGGATAGTTATCACAATTGCTAATATCACCCGATTTATGGATAGGCACAACATACGCCAATTTCCAATTATTTGGAAAAGTGCTTGTGCTGAATGACTTGTTGAAGATGATCGTAAGAGGTATAGATAGAGCACCGGCTCATGATTTAATGAAGTAGGGGGGAATCCCGTCAGGACCAGCTCCCTTATTGACATTTACAGTCAGCAACTTTCTACGAACTGCATCTTGAGGTATAGTCATATTGGCTAGGGTATTGTTACATTCACCGACGTTAGTTAAGACTTCACAGTCACCATCGATGTCGTCTTTCTCAAAAACTGACGCAAAATATTCGTAGAACAAATAACACACCTCTAGCCCACCGCGTGCGGATTTGTTGCCGAAGTAAATAGTTTCAGGGAGAGAGTTTTTTGCTTTTTTAGACTTGACGAAGGTAAAAAATAATTTTGTCGTGTCACACAAGGAGTTTTCGACACTACTCAGAAACGATTTGTTGCAGTCCTTAATACGTTTTTGGATCTGGTTCGTAGCATTTGGAACTCATCATAATCCCGGGGATTCTGATATTTTTTGTACCGTCTGTGAACTTTATTTTTCTCGTCGATACAAGCTTTTAGAGATTCTGAAAACCAGAGGAGGTGCCTAATGTCACCAACTCTTTTAAAGGGGGTATTTTGTTTGATTATGTCATTCAAAGTGGTATAGAATGTCGCTAGGTCTACGTTTACATCAGAGTTACTTAAAACCATGGGCCAGTCAATGCAATCAAGGGCTTGGTTACACTTAGCTAAGTCACATTTGTGGTAGTTAAGTGTTTTTTTGGGTATTGAGACTAAGGGCTTGGGTACATCCAGCAGTTCAGCCACAATTGCCGGGTGGTGCCTGTAAACTCGCAATACGGCGTCACATTCAGTCAGGGTCAAGTTAGAGTAATCTGTTAAGAATAGGTCCAGTATCCTATTGTTGGCGTTGCATATGTTGTTACACTGGCTTAAGTTACCGAGTGCCATTAGATTGAACAGCAGCTCGGATTTGGAGTCAAGTGGGGCTGTGTTGATCAAGCTGTACGAGGAGGCTGGGTCAGGTGACCATTGCAAGTTGGGGAGGTTGAAATCGCCCAGAATTATGGTTTTAGTTCTATAGTCGCTAGTGTCTGCAAGCAGGTTATTGGAACATTTATCAATCCAAATCCTAAACTCCTCAATTTTGATGTAGTCTGGCAGGTAAACGAGATAAATTGCGAGGGAAAGTCCGGCCTTGCCAGTCCTCATCGTTATCCAGAGATCTTCAAGAGAGGTCTCCATATCCTGATGCCTCGTGACATGAAGGTGCTTTTTTATTGCAAGTAATATGCCACCACCGGACTGTTTCGAAGAGGTAGTGGATTCGCGGTCCCTACGGAAAACAACGTACTATCATCTATCACCTCGCTCGTGTAAATGCCGCTATCAAAGTTGGTTTCGGTCAAGCAGACTATGTCATAGTCATCATTAAGTAGACTGAGATAAACATCAATTAGTTAAGATCTTATACTATTGACATTTTGATAAAATATACGCATGGAAGAGGAAACTGATATCAATTAGCTAAAGTAACATATACGAGTAATTAGAGTAGATAAGGTTTACTTATATATAGGCAGTATTGCAAGATCAGACTTGTCCTTTATATGTTTATGTGGTGACTGTTCGTCTTTTCTGACATAAGCTTATAGGATTGTATTCCAATCAATAGACACGACATTAACTGAGCATGCAGTGACAAGCCTTTTATTACGTCTCCCGTCGGTTGCCACTCTGTCGGCAAACAGAGACTTAATTAAAAAATAACACTAACTTCAATAAATTATATTTAAAATGTCATCATGTATATCCCCAGAACATTATCAATAAGTTTAGACTACTTAACTTAGAAAATATTGAAGACCTGTGGGGTATATCAGTCAAAGTCAGTTCAGTAATTGTAGTTATAGTCCCATACTTAGCTTGTATATTCAATAAATGTGTTGACGATGGAGCTTGTCCAAACCTCATGAAACACAGTGAACTGTTACCTCTGTTCAAGGCGGGAGATAAGGGTGATCCTTCAAATTTCAGACCAATATTCAAAGTTTTTCCAGCACTAAGTAAAAATAAATACTAATAATAAATAAAAGATTATACTCAATAAAATGCTCTCACACTTCAACCGTACAAAACAACTCCACGCCAAACAATACAGTTTAACTAGGGGTAAATCGACTACGGATGCAGGTATTACCCTTACATCTCATATTTATTCTGCATGAGAGGCCGCACAGGATGCTATCGGAGTTTTTTGCGATCTGTCGAAGGCATTTGATTGTCTTGATAATAAAAGCAATAAAAAAAACAAAAGGCAGAAGTTACCGGCGTTAAATCTGATGGATCGGGTGTAAAAATTGGTCTTCCACAAGGTTCCATATTAGGCCCTTTCTTATTCCTGGTATATATTAACGATATGCCTTTAATGGTGGAAAAATTTACTGACATAGTGATTTTTGCTGATGATATTTCAATGGTCTTTTAAATGTAAAGACAAAAAGAAGATTTTGATAGTGTTAATGTTGTATTATAGTCTTTAACCTTGAATTGGTTCACAGTTAATCATTAATTGTTAAACGCTGGTAAAACCAAGAGTATGAAATTCTCACTTCCAAATGTCAGACAAGTCCATTCCAGTTTAATATATGACAACAGCACGTTAGAATTAGTAAATGATATGAGGTTTGGAATAAAAATGGACAACAAATTGCAGTGGGGATACCACGTAGATAAATTCGCTGGTAAATTAAGTTCTGTGGCTTACGCTGTTAGGAACATCAGACAAAACACAGATGTGGCTACATCTAGGCTAGTATATTTTAGTTACTTTCATAGTGTCTTATGGTATATTGTTGTGGGGGAAAGCGGCGGATATTCAAACTATTTAAATTTTACAGAAAAGTGCTATTCGAGTATTTTATAATTTAAAACGCACAGACTTCTTAAGAGAGCTTTCTACGCCCTTTTTCTCCCATAGTGGTCCAACGTTGGGAAAAGGCAAACAATTACGTTTGCTTTGACTTTACTTTGACTTTAGGCTTTTGGTGCCCTCTGTGAAAAAAACTGTACTAAAAATACCATTATAAGCTGTTGTGGAAGACTACAGACCAAAACATAGCGGGACAAACTAGTAACATTGCCAAAATTAATATCTATCATCAAAATGTGTTTGGTATAACGTAAGTTGTCAGTATTGCGTCAGGTTGATAGGTTGCTGCCGACGCAGCGAATCGTTGACGTGCGCGATGATAACACGGCGATCAGCAATAATGCCAAAACAGCAACTAACCTAGTTACGCGAGATGCTAAGCCCGCGTTAACACGTTAATATCTCACCGCCTCGTGACATCACGAAGCCGAGTCAACCAGCACCGGATGCGGTTTCTTCTGAAACTTCCAAAAAACTGGAACCCCAGAAGGACACCTATGCTGCTGTGTCCCGCCGTGCCCACCGTCGCCACCCGCGCCCCTCACCGCCCGCTGCCGAACAACAGAAGCTGTAGGCTGCGTCGCGCGCGCCGCCGGCCAGGTCCACCTGTGGCCCGCCGAACGCGACTGTTGATGGGGAAGGCTTTTTCCTGGTCCAAAAAACGAAGCACCGCTCCAGACGCAGCCGCAATCAGCGTGGCACAGCCCCTGCCGGTGAGTGCAGCCTCAAAGCTGTCGCTACCACTGCACAGATATACCTTTCCAGAATCGACGTGAAAATGACCTGCGAGGACGTTGAGCGCCACATCCTGGAAAGGCTGAAGAAAAATCCGCCGTCTGGTTTCAAGGAGTTGAATGTACAGATTGAGTTTTTGGAGTCAGAAAGACTCAAGGACTTCCTGTCATTCGGGTGCCGGCGGACCTGAAGATGATGTTCCTGGTCAAAGGTTACTGGCCGGAGGGCATCCTTTTCCGACGCTATAGGGAAGCGAAACCTAGGAAAAAATCCCTAGCTAGGCTATATAATAATTTGTGTTTATTTAATTAATTATGTATCTTTAGTCTTAAGGTATGTATAGATATGGGTTTTGTTACCTGAAATAAAGATGATGATTATTATTATTATTATAACATTAAGAAAAATGAGATAAAGGTTTATCTAGATGGTCTTAAAATAAAATTACATTACATCTGTCTCACTGAGCACTTCCTTAACCAAAATTTAGCCCCATTGTTTAAATTAAACAAATATAACATGGCTGCTTATAACAAGAACGGCTGAATATTACAAGAGAACGGTATGGTTGCATAGCTACTCTAGTAGCTATGCAACCATACCGTTCTCTTATTTTAGCACACGATCAAAAACAGTACAAAGACTTAGCAATTTTCAAAAAGTTGTTTAAAAAGAGAAGTTTGAGGTGTGCGGCGTCTCAGACGACGAAACAAACCACTGTATAATCTGTTGTTACCGGAATCCTGACTACAGCACATACGATAAATTTATGGTATGTCTAGAAAAGCCTTTGGAGACCCTTTTCAACAAAAAACGTATTGTTTGTGGAGACTTAATTTTGACACACTCTGTGATAATAATAGACGAAGTGACTTTTTGTCTCTGCTCGAGTCCTATAATTTAAGGGACTTGATAGGAGTACCCACTTTTATTAGAATTGATGCCTCACAATGTCTTGACAATTTCCTGACAAACGTCCAGGAGGAATTTGTTGGGGGTACTGATGTAGACCACAATGGTCTAGCAGATGGCCTTGTAGCAATATTCTGCGATTTTGTACTCCAAATCTGAAGTAGAAACACAAGGAAGATTCCACACTAATAATAGAACGTAGGCTGTTTTCTGAAACGAATGTCTATGTCTAAGCTAAAACACATGTCTATAACAACGTGATTAAAACTTTTAATTTCAAATCAAACACAGTCAGAAGCGAAACCAATGATTGCAAACTACCTTTTAACATTAGGATATGACGATACAGAATCACTATTATTATAAACAACTCTATGCATTTAAGTCTATGAACCACCCAAACACACCACTTTCACTATCTTTTATTTAAACCGATAGTTAGCTTTATATCTCTTAATATAATGTAGAAGAACCAAGTTTTTTTTGAACTTTTACTGTTATTTTAAGTCAATAGTCAATAGTCAAAGTACTTTATTACTGTAGATATTAACATATACTTAGCAAACGTAATTTTTTGCCTCTTCTCTACATTGGACCACTGTGGGAGAAGAAGGGCGTAGAAACTCCCACAGATTTATTTTTAGATCTCTTTTAAAAATAGGTTGTGCTTAACTAATACAAATATGAAAAATTTAATTGTTATGATTAATAAGCAGGAATAAATAATTACAAAATTATTAACAGCAAGGTCTGTGTTGAGCCAGATTAACCCCATACAGTCCTGTCATTTCAGTAATCTTGAACATTGTAATATCCCTTTTTCGACAAAGTCGCTTTAACATGCTTTTTAAATTGCTCAAATGGCAATTTCAAAATCTCCAGAGGTATCTTATTGTAGTAGAGAATGCACTGACCCTTGAAAGAATTGCTAGCCTTCGTGGGTCTAAAACGGGGCGCACATAGTCTGTGATTATTTCTTAGGTTAACATTACAGCTGTCGCTAAGTTTGGAAAATGTTATGAGGTTCTTGCGTACATACATTATATTTTCGAAAATAAATTGACTAGCTACTGTTAGTATGACAATTTCTTTAAAAAGCTCTCTTAAGGAGTCTGTTCGTTTTAAATTATAAATTGCTCGAATAGCTCTTTTCTGTAAAATAAAAATAGTTTGAATATCCGCTGCTTTCCCCCACAACAAGATACCATAGGACATCACACTATGAAAGTAACTAAAATATACGAGCCTAGATGTAGCCACATCCGTGCTTTGTCTGATGTTCCTAACAGCGTAAGCCGCAGAAGTTAATTCACCACCCAATTTATCTATGTGGGGTCCCCACTGCAATTTGCTATCAATGGTTATTCCAAGAAACTTCGTATCATTTACCAATTCTAACGTGCTGTTGTCTAACACCAAACTGGTCTCAACTTGCCTGACATTTGGAAGTGAGAATTTGATACACTTGGTTTTACCAGCGTTTAACAATAAATTATTAACTGTGAACCAATTCAAGGTTAAAGACAATACACCATTAACATCATCAAAATCTCCTTTTTGTCTTTCAATTTTGAAGACCATTGAAGTATCATCAGCAAACAACACTATGTCAGTTAATTTCTCCACCATGAAAGGCAGATCATTAATATATACCAGGAATAAGAAAGAGCCTAATATGGAACCTTGTGGAACGCCAATTTTAACACCCGATCCATCAGATTTTACGCCGTTAACTTCTGCCTATTGAATTCTATTGCTTAGGTATGATCTTAGTAGATCCAACGCTTTATTTCTAACTCCGTAATGATTTAATTTAATTAATAGCGTATTTATTATTACTGTTTGCTCAAATTATTTAATAATTTTTCTGAATTTTCAATATTAACTGGTTCCTCGCGATACAGGCCCAGCCTAGTGCAAAGACCCCTAACAACTTCTTAGTTTATAAGTTAGCGTATGCACAGTGTCCGTATTATCTTTAAGTTTTTACCTTAATGTACATTGTTAGTGCAATAAATAATTTTTTACTTTTACTTTACTTTTACTACTTTAATATTACACTATTGTGGTACGAAGTTCTAAGAGAGAAACTTAACGAAAAGGTCATAAACGGGTTCATGGTAAGTTTTAACAAGATATTTCAAAGGTGTTTTGGCAAAAAGAAAAAAAAAGGTTTCATAACGAAAATTAAATGAATCACTCCAGGAATCAAAACTTCTAGCAATATGAAGAGGATATTTGTCAATGCATACAACCATGATAACATTTTAAGGAACTATCGTAATGAGTACACACAATATATAGGAGAGTGTTCATAGAAGCCAAGAAATTGGCTGTTAGGTCTATGGTCGATAAGGCAATAAAAACCACAAAAGCTTTATGGAATGTAGTAAACGGTCACAAAAATAAGAGATCTTTCTCAATAACAGATAAGATACTAATAAAAGTTAATGATGAAATTATTGACAAGTCAACGCACATTGTAGACATATTTGCAGTACAGTTCGATGCCAAGTCCACGGGAGTCTTAAATTATCCTCAGAAAGCAGTGGATTTATTAACAGTGAATTGTTCAAAATGTATGTGTAAGATGAACATTAGACCATCGTCCATAATATAAATTGAGAAAATGATGCAACTCTTTGAAAATAAACAGTCATGTGGCTTTAATGATATACCAGTAACAGTCTTAAAAAAATATGCCTGTGATATGAAAAAGTGCCTATCCATGGCTACAAACAAGAGGGGAAGAGGAAGACCTCAAGCCACCTGGATATTGAACGTCCAGAGAGACATGAAGGAGAAGGGCCTTCAAGCAGAAGATGCACAAGATCGGTGCAAGTGGCGGCGCATGATTGGGAAAGCCGACCCCGTATAGCGGGACAAAGGCGAGGAGAAAGAAGAAGAGTCTTAAAAAAATATATTGATATATTAGCGGAGCCTGTTTCTAATTTCATTAACAACTGTTTGAAGGTGGCAACTTTCCCTTAACAGCTCAAGATAGCTCGCGTACGCGTAGTGCACAAAAAAGAAACAAAAACGGGTACCTCGTATTATAGGCTAATTTTGTTGCTTCCGATCTTGTCAAAGATATTCGAAAAATTTAATAAGGATAGATTTCTCGCACATTTAGTTGGGACAAAATAATTAGTCACAGACAGTTCGATTATCAGAAGGGTTTGGGAACAACTGACGCTATAAATACGTTGGTTGTTGATGTCTTACGAAAACTTGACAGCAAAATGAATGTCGCTGAATTATTATAATAATAATAATAATAATACCTTGGACACTATTTACACACATTGATCTAGCCCCAAACTAGGATCCCCTGTATCTTGGGTGCTAGACAACGATACACGTACTTATATAGATAAATATTATACTTAGATAGATAAACAACCATGACTAGGGTACAAACATCCGTTCTCATCAAACAAATATTGGCCCCCACCGGGACTCGAACCCGGGACCCTTGGTTTCGTAGGCAGGGTCACTGCCGACTTGGCCATTCGGACCATATTTCTGGACTTAAGCTCGGTATTTGATATTGTGGATCATGACATATTAATATCTAAACTAGAACAATATGGTGTGCAACGTAAATGCTTAAAACTGATCAAATCCTACCTACACAAAAGGAAACAGTTCG
Organism: Argyresthia goedartella; assembly: GCA_949825045.1. Taxonomy (NCBI): domain Eukaryota; kingdom Metazoa; phylum Arthropoda; class Insecta; order Lepidoptera; family Argyresthiidae; genus Argyresthia; species Argyresthia goedartella. The sequence goes on along the minus strand of OX463826.1, from coordinate 30,946,009 downwards.
TCGAACTATCCATAATTCTCCTCTATTATCCTCTAGTTATCGGAAAACAATTTTCTTCATTGTGTTTACCAACGACTTGTTCGTATTTATTGGTAAAAATATGCCTGATAGTCAGCTGGTGGTATACGCGGATGAAACAAACGCTGTTGTTTTGGACAATCATCTTGCAACACTGGAATTTAAAGTAAATGGCATCCTGGACATGTTTCATAACTGGTTTACAATAAATAACTTAAAAATAAACACAAACAAAACTAAACTACTCTTGTTCAAAACCATTGCACGCAATAGTTAAACAATAAAGGCAACTTTAAACGGAGATACGGTGACTATGGCAGACATCTTTAAGTTTCTGGGGGTCTACATATATTCCTCACTAAACTGGAAGACTGAACTTTCTGCCCTAGAAAAAAAAATTAGCTCAGTGTGCTATGCTCTGAGGAGTTTGAGAGACGTTATTGCTCAGGAACATCTCAAAATGATGTACTTTGCCTTGGTTGAGTCCAAATTGTGGTATAGTAATAAAACTGTGGGGTAATAGCTACTGTTACAATAGCACAACATATTTCATAATGCAGAAGAGAGCAATACGTAAGAACGATAGCTCGCATACCACAGATATAATCATGCAGACCACATTTAATTAGGTTAGGTATACTAACAGTCCCCGCGCTTTATATACTTGTTTTGATGGTTGGCCCATCTAAAAACATTTACAAATTCCAAACACTGGAATAGAGACATAAACGAGAAACCTCGACGAAAAGAGTTTCCGATTGAATCCGCACCAAGGCTGGATATCAGTCGCTATTGATATTCAAGCACCTACCAGTTGAGCTCAAAATTCTAGCCACACACAGAACATAGACTAAAATTATACTTGTTGAAAAAGTGCCCTTACAGCATTGAGGAATTAATTAATGAAAATTTGAATTGAATTTATCAGTACCTATTGACATATTATTATGATTGATAATCATAATATGACTATAAATTAATATTGTATCCTAGCTTTAATATTTATGAACTAATTTTGTATAATCTATTTGACATTTTATCAGTTTCAATTAATGTTGCACATATAAAAAAATGTAATTCACACACAAATTATATAGTTTTTGAAATAAATACTTATTTACCTACTTACTGTAAGGGTTCCTTTTCCATGCAGCCCAACACCTTAAAAGTCATAAAACAAGTGGTTTTTTAATGGTGTTTTAAATTGGACAAATAAAAAAAAAAAATAGTGTTTACCGCCACATGCTAGCTGCAAAGGAAATAAGTTTTGATGTAGGCTTCCACTTCTGCTACTGATAGTACATGGTGGCAGCAAATTTTTTATTTGTATCTCCTGCATGAGAAACAAGCGTGAAACTCACCAGACCACAATGCTCTTCATGGAAAACTATATTCCAGACATTTACAAAGTTGGGATATGACTTCGTTTTTGGACCACGTATGTTCTGGTACATAGGGCGCACTGTAAGTTTCCAGAACTGGCCACTTACATAAACAATATTTAAAAATTTATTGCAACATTTGAAAATAGAACTCTTTGGCTGTAGAATGCAGTTTGTTTCATCTGACTGCCTTTTGTTTTTACCTTGTGGCGCCATTTAAAAAATTGTGTGTCTGCATAAACATGGATTTAACTCGGGAAAATTTTCGTAGTATGATTTTCTACGATTTAAAGTGTAATTTGACAGCTCAACAGAATATCGCTCGGCTTGAAACAGCTTTTGGCAATGAAGCACCATGCAAGACAACTGTTTATAGCTGGTTTGCAGAATTCAAGCGTGGTCGTATCAATCTCAGTGACGAATCTCGCGATGGTCGGCCGTCCACCGCTGTGACCAACAAAAACATCGATGCTGTGCGCCGTATGATTGAAACAGACAGGCATGTGACCTACCATGAAATTCGCGCATCCTTAGAAATAGGCATGAGTCAAATACAATTAATCCTACACAAACATTTGTGTGTGAGAAAGCTGACCTCGCGGTGGATCCCACACAACTTGACCGAGGCTCACAAAACGGACCGCGTCACTTGGTTCAGTGCCATGCTTACCAGATTCAACGAAGGTGCGTCAAATTTGGTGTGGGACATAGTAACAGGTGACGAAACATGGATTTATTGCTACGATCCCAAAACAAAGCAGCAATCGAGCGTATGGGTCTTTCAAGATGAGCCGAAACCAACCAAAGTGGCGCGCGTGAAAAGTGCATCTAAGCGGATGATTGCTTCTTTTTTTAATAAAACTGGACACGTGGCTACTGTTGCTTTAGAGAATCGTCGTACAGTGAATAGTGACTGGTACACGACCATTTGTTTGCCGGAAGTTATTGACGAACTCCGTAAAAATAACCGTAAACGCCGTATCATCCTGCACCACGACAATGCTAGTTCTCACACGGCCAGACAGACAAACGACTTTTTGAAGGCGAAAAATGTAGAACGCATGAGTCATCCTGCATACAGTCCCGACCTGGCACCTTGTGACTTTTTTCTGTTCCCAAAAATTAAGAACCAATTACGCGGTCAACGATTTTCATCACCAGAAGAGGCTGTCGAGGAGTATGAAAAACACGTTTCAGAGGTCACCACAGAGGAGTGGCACAAAAGTTTTCAAAACTGGTTTCATCGAATGAAAAAGTGCATAGACGCCAAGGGAGATTATTTTGAAAAACAATAAATTAATTTTGTACCTTTAATAGTATTTTTTCATATTCATTCCGGAAACTTACAGTGCGCCCCACGTATATGGCTTGATCGAATTATTAAGTTTAGGTACTTATAAGACGCGAAATTATATGCTAATTCATTTATTGAATAATTAATTCTCTAGAATGAACCGTAAAAAAATATGAGCGTGAAACCAAAAAATTATCCCGGGATATCTCGTGTTACCATTTTTTATATTTGCTCAGTTGCACCCATATATACAAGAAAAAATAAAATTGTATACACCACCTTTTGTAACATAGAATTAGTCTACCGAATGTCGTACACACCTAAGTCAGAATATGTAGAACTATTTATTTATTCTGTGGCATCAGCAGCGCCTTAGGCTTGCATTTTTCAGGAAAAAGGTTTGCACTCGGGTTAAAGAGAAATGGAAATACGAGCTCTTGAATAAACAAATGGATTTTCATCGAGGCAGAGTAACAAGAATCAGCTTGAATCAGATTTCACAACTTTGCATCTAACCTTTGACGAACCTTTTAAATTTTGTAAGCTATAACTAACCTACGTTGCTTTAGATTCTACTAGTATTACCACAGCCAGTCGAACTAACTTTGGAGTGCATTCTGAAATATTTGTGCTTCTGCCTGCCCATTTGAGGAATGTTTGTATACTGATACCTACAAACAACCACAGCCTTGCCAATGTCTTCCTTATATTCTGGAAGATAGTATACAGGATGTAACAGAAAGGCGTAGTGATATTTTAAGGGGTTGTTTGGGACATCAATCTGAACATTTTTTTACTATGGCATCTATTTGATCACAGCAATTTTATATTTCACTCCCAAATTCGTTTTGATCCCGGCGTTTGGCAGATTTGTATTAAATTGTGAAAAATAACGTTGCTCTGATCAAATCAGAGACAGTTGCTAAGAATGATCAATCAATCAATCAATCAATCAATCAATCAATCAAGCAAACAATCAAATCAGTTTTATAGAGACAGTTGCTAAGTTGCTAAGAATGATCAATCAATCAATCAATTAATCAAATGTCTTTCTTACTGTAGATATTTACATATACTTAGCAATCGTCATTTTTGCCACTTCTCTACATTGGACCACTGTGGGAGAAGGAGGACGTAGAAACTCCCACAGATTGGTTTTAGATCTCTTTTAAAAATTTGCTTGTGCTTAACTAATACAAATATTACAATATTAATTATTATAATTAATAAGCGGGAATAAATAATTTAAAAATTATGATCAGCACGGTCTATGTTGAGCCAGAGCCCCATACAGACTGTCATTTAAGTAAACTTGAACATTGTAACAGCCCTTTTTCGAGGCTTTAAATTGCTCAAAGGGCAATTTCAAGTCTCCAGAGGTATCTTGTTGTAGTAGAGAATGCACTGACCCTTGAAAGAATTGCTGAAATTTGGGAGTCTAAACCGGAGCGCAACTAGTCTGTGATTATTTCTTAAGTTAAAATAAATTGCTAGCTACAGTTAGTATGTAAAAAAAACTCTCTTAAGGTGTCTGTGCGTTTTAAATTATAAATTGATCGAATAGCTCTTTTCTGAAAGAAAAAAAATGTTTGAATATCTGCTGCTTTCCCCAACAATAAGATACCATAGGACATGAAACTATGAAAGTAACTAAAATATACTAGCCCACATTTTGTTTGTTGTTCCTAACAGCGTAAGCCGCAGAACTTAATTTACCAGCTAGATTATCTATGTGGGGTCCCCACTGCAATTTTATATCAATGGTTAATCCAAGAAACTTCGTATCATTTACTAATTCTAACGTATTACTGTCTAACGCTAAACTGGTCTTAACTTGCTTGAAATTTGGAAGTGAGATATTGATACATTTGGTTTTACCACCATTTAACAATAACTATGAACCAATTCAAGGTTAAAGACTAAAATCCATTAACATCATCAAACTCTTCTGTTTGTCTTTCAATTTTGAAGACTAGTGAATCATCAGCAAACAACACTACCTATGTCAGACAACTTCTCCAGCATGAAAGGCAGATCGTTAATATATATATACCAGGAATAAGAAAGAGCCTAATATGGAACCTTTCAGAGTGCCCATTTTTACACCCACTCCATCAGATTTAACGCCGTTGAATTCTGCCTGTTCAATTATATTGCTTAGTTATGATATTAGTAGATCTAACGTCTTATTTCTAACTCCCTAATTATTTAATTTTATCAGAAGCATGATCATCACAATCAAATGCTTTCGACAGATTGCAAATAACACCGATAGCATCCTGTGCGGCTTCCCATGCCAAATAAATATAAGATATAAGGGTAATACTTGCATCCGTAGTCGGGAAATCCCTAGTGAAACCATATTGTTCGGCGTGGAGTTGTTTTGTATGGTGGATGTGTGATAGCTTTTGATTGAGTATATTATATATTTTCAAAAATATTTCTTAGTGCTGGAATAACATATATTGGTCTGAAATTTGAAGGATCACCCTTGTCTCCCGACTTGAACAGAGGTATCAGTTTACTGTATTTCATGAGGTCTGGGAAAGCTCCATCGTCAACACATTTATTAAATATATAAGTTAGGTGCCGGACTATAAGTAGAATTACTGAACCAATGACTTTGACTGATGTACCCTACAGGTCTTCAGTATTTTTTGAGTTAACATTTTTTTTACGTTTTGACAATATCCTGGGATACACAAGATGAAATTTAAAATCTATATTACTGATGCTAGTGCAGTTTTTTAACAAAGTCTCTGCTTCAAATGGAGATGAATTTAGACACCCTTTTGTGAGTAAGGGTTAATTGGTGAAGAATGTTTCAAAAGCTCGAGCTTCATCAGCGTTGGATTTAAAAACATCATCACCACTTTAAGCAGAAATCATTGTTTCTTGGATTACTTTGTATGTTTCACAATTTATGATTTGCCAAACCGTTTTCATTCTATTATTTGAATTGTGTATTTTTCTATGAATGTGTAATATTTTTGCAGTTCTACAAACCAACTTGAAAGTTTTGAAATATTTTTTTACATAAGCATGAATTTTGCTATCAAAGTTATAGGTTTTTGTTCATAAAGGTCATACATGATTTATCTACATTTGCGAATTCAAAATGTTAATTATGAATTATAATTTGTTGTTTCATTGTTGTATCTACAAGTAAATCTTCATTAAGATCGCCACAAATAAATATATTTTTTTCTGTTATTACATAGTTTAGTGAGGGCTTCTTCCATATCTTTCTCAAATATTTCTAAATTGCCATGGCCTTTTCACCCTTAGAAATCTGTAGACACAAACAATAATATGGCTATCCAACTAAACACACGATACCTCTATTTGTCTTTCTACAATACGTGCAAGAATATCTTTCCGCTGTTTCACCTTAATATTATTTTTTACTAAGATTATTGCAATTGTAACAATTGACAATTTTGTAATTATTTATGTTAAAAGACATCATATTTTCCTTTAACCAGTGTTCTGTCATACAAATAACATTGGTATCAGAATTATTAAGAAATATTTCTAATACAAGTTCTTTGCCAGGTAGCCCCTGCATGTTTTGATGGGTAACATCTAAGTGGGGCTTTCCCTTGAGTTATTATTACACTTTTTTGATTTTTTTTAATTCGGGCAAGATTTTACACATTTTTGATTTCCTATGCTTGCTTGATATATTTAGTTGCTTACGTATGCTAGAGATTTCCTCTATTGTCTTGTGAACTATTTTAAAATACTTGGAATATCTTCCAATATCCCTTGTCTGTGCTCAATAGAAGCAGTCAGATTAGCCAAATTATTGGCTGCAATACTAAAAAAAAAAAATAGCGACACAGCCACCAGTCGTTTCTAAAAATCAGAATAAACATTTTCACTAACATAATTGTTAGAGTCAAGCAATGAATCAAACTATTATTATATGATATTGTACGTTATGTCATATTTAACTTATATCTAAGATCATTTTCAGATTGTGGCAAGTTTTTTCTGTATGGGAATGTAAACATAACAATTTTATTAACATTCAGTAAGCAAAGTGTTTTAAAATATTTAATTAGGTCCCATTTTTTTACCTCACCCATATTTTCAAACATGAGTATTAAGTTTGATTCAGGTGTCAGATGTCTTTGCTATTTTTTTGCATAAAATCATGTAAACTGGAGTTTAGTTAACATTTATGTATGTGTATGTGTCCCAATTTATTGAATAATATGCCCAAGTTTCTTCCAATTTCATCACAAAACATAACAGTTTTGGTTGTGATGTTTTTGTGCGAACCCGAAATCATGAAAAGAGTGTAAAGAAGACTATAATCTTCTTTTCGGGCACTGCCGTGTGCTACCGGTCCAAATACAGTTTAAACTGTCTTTTACTATTTGCGACAAATATTACTCAATGCTAACAGATGCATTAGAAAACTATGTAAAAAAAAATCTAGACGCCAAGAAAAAATAATGAAAGACATAAAAACAATTATAGACAGTCCAATTATTATTGAAAACGAACATGAATACTTGAATGAATGAATGAATGAATGAATGAATGAATGAATACTTTATTGCACAAAACAAACATACAGAGATATACAAAGAAAGATATATTGATTATTATACTTTATTGCATATACACATTAGTGGACAATTACAAACATAGTTAGTAAACAAAGGCGTGCTTATCTCTATATAGAGATTTCTTCCAGCAAACCCAGGGCTGACAGGGAAAAATAGTTTCATGCGAAGGGATAGACCTATTATGCACAACATATAAAAAAAACTAAACATCAGAGTGACTTTAATATATTTATAATAAATTACTTACATATTTACACATATAAATAAATGAGAACCTACATAATAATATAATACCTATAAATACTATATTTAAATATCAATAAATACCTATACAATATATAAATAAAATATAATCTACTACAGAAGAGAAAGGTAATGTTCCTTCAAACTACTTTTAAAGATGTTAAGAGATGGACTGTCCCTGACGGTGCTGGGGAGTTTGTTCCAGAGCTTGATAGCCCGGAGTCGGAACCCATGTTCATATGCGACAGTTTTATGTTGCGGTGTTGTGAGCAGCGACCGAGTGTGAGGTCTCCGAGGCCTATCTGAAGAAAGAAAAGTGAACGAATCACGTAAGAAGCCAGGGTAATGAGGATTATGTAAAATCTTAAAGAGAGTGAAGAGGATGTGGGAATCCCGGCGAAGACGGATTGGAAGCCACTTCAGATCCCTGCGATACTGAGAAACATGGTCAAATTTGCGCAAACCGAAAATAAACCGAATCCCAAGATTTTGAAGTCGCTCGAGTTTGTCCAGTTGCTCTTCGTTTGCGCTGATCCAGCAGACATCTGCGTAGTCAATGAGGGGAAGTAACAGAGATTGGGCGAGTGTAATTTTGGTCTGAAGAGGTAAGAAGTGCTGAAGTCGTCTGAGAGAGTAAAACGTAGCGAAGACACGCCTACTAACCTCGCAGACATGCGCTGACCAAGACAGCAGGTTATTAAAGATGACTCCGAGATTTTTGGCCTTGGAGCTGTAGGGAATTACGATTCCATCGTACATTATGGGTGCAGTGGACATATGCTGTAACACTTGGAGAGAGTGCCTGGACCCGATAATCATTGACTGCGACTTACAAGGATTGACGAGTAGCCCGTGTGACAGAGCCCAATCCCTGATACACTCAAGATCAGCATTCAGCAAGGCCACAGCAGAGTTAACATCACAGGGAGAAAAATGACGGTAAATTTGGAGATCATCGGCATAGAGATGATAAGAGGAAGAGAGAGTATCTGAGATAGAATTTATGAAGACAGAAAAGAGAAGAGGGGACAGGATACCAGCCAGAGGCACCCCTGCAAAAAGGTCGCACCATTCTGTTGAAGTCTCCTCGGACCTTATACGCTGCTGACGACCTCTCAGGTAGGAGTCGAACCAGCTGGCTGAGGCCGGGGAGACATTCAGAGACTTCAGTATCTCAACGAGGATGTCGAAATCAACACAGTTGAATGCGCTGCTGAAGTCAAGTAGCGCTAGTACGGTGAGCTGTTTCTCGTCCATAGCCAACTGAATGTCGTCAGTGACTTTGAGTAAGGCCGTAACGGTACTATGACCCGGCCTGAATCCCGACTGGAATCGATTCAGCAGACAGTGAGACGTAAGGTAGGAGGAAAGCTGGGAGTGGACAATGGATTCTAGGACTTTGGAAAGCATAGGCAGGATAGAAATAGGACGATACTCTTTGAAAGAGGAGGGGTTTGAGGATTTGGGTAAAGGTATGACTAATGCTTTTTTCCACACATAGGGGAAAGAACAGCTAGAGAGAGAGTGATTTATAATGTGTGTGATAGCGGGAAGAATATAATCGAGCACGTTGCTGATCATATTAGAGCAGATGCAATCATCACCTACAGCTTTCGATGAGATAGCCAGCACCGCCTTCTTAACTGTGTTAATTCCGACTGGACTGAAGTCGAAAGGAGTGGAGGTCAACGCCGGCCTGGAGCGGAGCCCATGCAGAGTGGCATCCTTAACGATGGGATCCATAACGACTGGGGGAGCCGAGAAAAATCTGTTAAGACCGTTGAGATCGACGTCACCAACCATTTGATTCTGGGGCTTACCGACACCTAGAGATCTCAGGAATTTCCACACTTCGGAAGGGGTGTAGTTTTGAATGCACTCAAAGATGTGGCGACGCTTGGCATCACGGCACATACGGTTACAACGGTTCCGGAGGCATTTGTAGGCAGCAAAATTATCGTCGGTGGGTTCCTTTTTATGCTGATATTTAGCTCGGTTCCGTTTAGCCATCAACCGTTTGATGGGGTCCGTGAGCCAAGGCGCAGGAAGGTGTTTTACTTTGACCTTTTTGATGGGTGCGTGTTTGTCAAATAGTCCCAGAATAATTGTGTTGAAATGGTGGATCTTGTCGTCAACGGCCTCACTAGAAATTACAGGTGACCAATCGATTGATGATGCATCAGATTGGAGTAACGATGGATCAATGCCCTTAAAGCTACGAAAAAAGATAAATTTGGCTCTGTTCTTGGGAGACTTGACCTTATAGGAGAGATAAACCAGGTCATGATAAGAAAAAGGAGAATTAAATTGACCGTGGGCAGCAACTTTGTCTATATCAGATGATATCATGATATCAAGGAGAGAGGGAGTACAATGTGGTTGACAATGAGTCGCATTTAGAGGGAGAATATGCAAGTTGAATGAATTGACAATAGACCGGAGTTGGGCCGAGCGGGAATCATTTTTAAGAAGACATGTATTAAAGTCGCCGAGGATTAGGACATCATTATAAAGAGGAGTCAGCTCATTGAGCAGGGACTCGAAGGAATCGAAGTAATTGATGAGAAGCGAAGGACTGTAGAGAACACCGAGCAGAACTTTACTATGGTGAAGACAGATTTCAAGGAAAAGATGTTCAGCAGATTCAGAGTACTCACTCGGGGAGACACTCACAACTTATGTATGTATATATATATGTACAAGAGGCGCGCTTATCTCTATAAAGAGATTTCTACCAGCAAACCCAGATAGGAAAGGAAAGTGGATTGTGAGAGTAAAACCTATTTGCACAACAAAATTATTCATACACAATAATAATATAAGTAGGTACATATACCTAATACTACTACTATTACACCTAATTTATATAATATTATATACATACATACATATCATACACATACAAGTTATATACATACATAAAATACATATACAAATTATATATACATACTATGGAAGAGAGAGGTAATGATCTTTCAAGCGAATCTTAAAAACGTTAAGTGACGGACTGTCCCTGATGGCACTGGGGAGCTTGTTCCAGAGCCTGATAGCACTGATCCTGAATCCTTGCCCATATGCGACTGAGTTGTGTTGAGGAGTTGCAAGCAGCGACCGAGTGTTTGATCTCCGAGACCTATCCGAAGAAAGAAACTCAAACCGATCACGCAGGAAGCTGGGGTAGCGAGGGTTGTGCAGAATATTGAAGAGTAGAATGAGAACATGGGTATCCCGGCGAAGACGAATTGGAAGCCACTGCAGTTCCCTACGACACTGGGAGACATGGTCATACTTACGCAGCCCGAAGACAAACCGAATCCCGAGATTTTGAAGTCGCTCGAGTTTGTTCAGTTGCTCTTCGTTCGCGCTGATCCAGCTGACATCTGCGTAATCAATGAGAGGAAGGAGAAGAGACTGAGCCAGAGTAATTTTAGTATGACGAGGCAGAAAGTTTTGAAGGCGCCTGAGGGAGTGAAATGTGGCAAAGACTCGTCTACTAACTTCGCAGACGTGAGCAGACCATGAAAGCTGATTGTCAAAGATAACTCCTAGATTTTTTGCCTTAGTACTGTACGGAATTATGGTTCCATCATAAGTTACAGGAACAAGAGGCAGATGCTGTAATACACTATGGGAGTGTCTGGAGCCGACAATCATGGCTTGCGACTTACTGGGATTGACAAGTAGTCCATGAGACAGAGCCCAGCCCCTGATGTTCTCGAGATCGTCATTTAATGCACCCACAGAAGAAATCATATCACTTGGAGAGAAATGGCGGTAGATTTGCAGATCATCGGCATAAAGATGGTAAGAAGAAGAAATGGCATCCGAAATGGAATTGATGAAGACGGAGAAAAGAAGAGGGGAAAGAATACCACCCTGAGGAACTCCAGAAGAAAGGTCGCACCACTCCGTGGAAGTCTCCTCGGACCTAATACGCTGCTGACGACCTCTCAGGTAGGAGCCGAACCAGCTGGCAGCGGCCGAGCAGACATTCAGGGACTTCAGTATCTCAACGAGGATGTCAAAATCAACACAGTTAAAGGCACTGCTAAAGTCTAGTAACGCTAACACAGTGATCTGCTTGATATCCATTGCTGATTCAATGTCATCGGTCACTTTAAGTAAGGCCGAGACGGTACTATGTCCCGGCCTGAATCCGGACTGGAATTGATTCAACAGCCTGTTAGAGGAAAGATAGGAGGAGAGTTGAGTGTGGACAATCGATTCAAGGACTTTGGAAAGGAAAGGCAGGATAGATATTGGACGATAATCTTTAAATGAAGATGGATTTGAGGTTTTGGGAAGAGGGATAACTAACGCCTTTTTCCACACATTAGGAAAAGAACACTGAGATAGAGAGAAGTTAACAATGTGTGTAATGGCAGGTAGGAGGAAATCAAGGATGCTGTTTATCATTCTCGAGCAGATACTGTCGTCACCTACAGCTTTTGAGGAGATAGCAAGCACCGCCTTCTTAACCGTGTCAATTTCGACAAGACTGAAGTCGAATGGAGTGGTGGTGGGAGATGGCTTGGAGCGCAGAGACTGCAGGGTGGCATTTTTAACAGAGGGATTCATTACAACAGGAGGGTCGGAGAAGAAACTATTAAGACCATTGAGATCGACATCACCAACCAATTGATTCTGGGACTTGCCAACACCAAGGGTTCTAAGGAACTTCCACACTTGAGCCGGGGTATAATTTTCGATGCACTCATAGATATGGCGGCGCTTGGCAGCGCGACACATATGGTTGCACCGATTGCGGAGACATTTGAAGGCAGCAAAGTTTTCATCAGTGGGGTCCTTTTTGTAGAAGCTTTTGGCTCTGTTCTTCTTTGCCATCAATCGCTTAATGGGATCAGAGAGCCAGGGCGCAGGGAGATGTTTTACTCGAACCTTTTTTACTGGTGCGTGCTTGTCGTAGAGTCCCAGAATAATTGTGTTGAAGTGGTGAATCTTGTCGTCAACGGTCTCACTAGTGATGACAGGCGACCAATCAATCGAGGCGGCATCAGACTTTAGGACAGTAGGGTCTATACCCCTAAAACTACGAGCAAAAATGAATTTACCTCTGCTTTTAGGAGGCCTAACCTTGTACGATAGATACACTAGGTCATGGAAAGAGAAAGGAGAGTTAAATTGACCATGGGCAGCAACTTTGTCTACATTAGAGGTTATCATGATATCGAGAAGAGATGGAGTGCAATGGGGCTGAAAATGAGTAGCGTTGAGAGGAAGAATATGCAAATTGAAAGAATTGATAATGGCCTGGAGTTGGGCAGAGCGAGAGTCATTCTTAATAAGACAAGTATTAAAATCGCCGAGGATGAGAGTGTTATCATAAAGAGGAGTCAGCTCATTGAGCAGAGACTCGAATGTATCGAAGTAATCAATGTGAAGAGAGGGACTGTAGAGAACACCGAGCAGAACTTTATTATGGTGAAGACAGATTTCAAGAAAAAGATGTTCTGCCGACTCAGAGTACACATTCGGGGAAGCACTTACAACTCTACAAGGAATGTCGGAGCGGAGGTAAATGGCTACACCACCACCTGCCTTCCCAACTCTGTCGTTCCGATAGAGCCGGAAATCAGGCAATGAGTACATGGTGGATGGTAGGGACGGTTTGAGAAACGATTCTGATATAAGAATTCCATCCACATGTTTGCCACTAAACGCCTCAAGTAGGTCCAGGTAACTGGAGTGGATGCTCTGGGCATTTATATGAACGAGGTTAAGATTATTTTCCAGGCCACCAAAGACAGTCGAGAGTTTGGCCGATAACGATTCCTCCACAATGGAGGTGTCGTTCGCCATATTTGTATAATCATCGCTTGATGAACATGATAAGATACAGTTGTCAAAAATATAACGTATGCTATCCATATATAATAGTTTAAAATATAATATTAATACTAATAAATACAAATATATATGCTTGTTTTTACTTAATTATAAATATATAAAATATCTACTATCTTAATCACACCAAGTTACTTGCCTGAACCAGTCCTACACTGGGTCTGCTTGGAGAGGAATAACCTAGTTACATAGATGGAGAATTAACAGTAACACAATTTTCGAGACAAATACGTAATGCTGGGTCATAACATAATCTTAACTTATAATCATCATTATCAAACACAAAACAAAATATATGCATGACAAAAATTCAATGTTACGCAAAAATGGAGAAAAGAAAAAAAAAAAAAAAAGACAAATGTGTTCTGTGGACAAGTTTGTGTCAACAACAGATTGACAGATGATGACATTATGTATAAAATTTTAACAGACCATGAAGCGAAAAAATATAATTTAACTTTGAGAATCGAGGGTTGTAAGAAGAAAAGTACAAAAATTCATACCCACGCGAAAATAGAATCGACTTGTGTGTAACCCGACCAAAATGCAAAGTGCGGTGAGGAGACCGCGTCGCCGACGAATCATTTCTTGATTGCAGTCACCTCAGCCTTCTTGACGCCGGCGCCGGGACGACGTTTGGGTATTGGGGCAGGTGGCGCTGCAGCAGGAGCACCAGCCGCCGCTGGCTTCCGCGCAGGAGCGTCCTTGCCCCTGGGCTCAGTGGCAGAAGATGGAAACTTGTCCATCAACTCCTGCAGCTCCATCATCGTCTCGACCTTTTGCCTGCACTTGTTTGGGAGCAACAGGACGATCCTGCCTTCCGATGACCAACAGTTCCGCATGCCGAAGTGCTTCCTGCCAGCTGCAAATACCTCATGTCTCGGCTTAGTCAGGAATTCTGACAAAGATATGCCTGTCCCTTTCAATACAGTCTTGCCTTTCCAGGCTTCTGACCGGGACTTGAAGGACATAAACCTGACAAGCAATGGACGAGGTTTTGATGCCTTGCTCTTTGACCCAAGCCTATGGGCGACACCAACATCCAAAGCGCACTGTGGTGGCAACTTCATTTGGTTGCGCAACACTGCCCGAACAGTTTCATCAGCATCCTCATCACCTACCTCCGGCACTCCATGCAAGAGAAGGATCTTGCGCCGTGATGCCTGCTCCAGACGGTCTTGTCCTACCAGCAACAGCTCCATTTGGCCGCGCACCAAGTCCAAGGCACCCCACACAAAGGCCTTGAACTCCGTAAATTCCTGGGCAATGGTGCTGATCTCTTGTGGGTTACTTGACAGTGACATTGTGGCTTTCTCCTTGAGATCCTTCTCATATGCTGCCATCTGGGTATTAAAAGTGGCCTTGATCTGCTCCATCTTCTTGTCGAGCATTGTGTATAAATCCATGACTGTGTTCTAGTGATGAATTGAGGTGAGATGTTGAGATGTAAATTATTGACCCAGTGTAAGGGGGGGTTCAGGCCTAGTTTATAATGAAAATTATTTCCATTAATTAAGGATTTAGATTTTTAAATTAAATTATTTACAGACACACAATTTTTTGTTGTTTACTTTAGGCTACCCTCCTCCTTACATATGAAAATTATGAACCTAAAACTTATAATATACCTAAAACCTTTGGATTGTTTGACGAATTGTAATTCACGTTTGCATCAGGTAAGTTAAAAAAGTATTTTCTAAAATCTCTGCCTTAAATAATGAAAACTTTCTCTAAGTATATAACTAGAATGGAATTATGTAATACAAATAATCTAACATAATATATTTTAAGATGCATGTATCCTACTAACATTTATGGGGCCCTTCTATCAGAACTCTGAAATTATGTATTCTAAGATAAAATAAGATAAAAAAATATTTATACAATGTAAGATTTAACACAACCATTTTTTTTAAATGCTAAAGTTGAAAAAATCTTCCCGTAAACTTCTTTATTTCTCGAAAAATATTAGGCATATGTGTGAAGAGAGCAGTCTAGTCTGCCAATAAACTGCTTTTCAGTTTGGCAGAAAAGTATTTTAAGAGAAAATATGTATTATTAAAATGAATAAACGGTTACATACATACATACATGGGTCGAATATTTATTTCAAGGCTCATGGGTCGAGCTGGTCTCTCTGGCTGTTGCACAGAACGTTGGCAGTCACATAAATGATTGGCCACCAAAGACTCGTAGCGTTTCTGATTAATAAGAGACAGTTTAAGCAGCTCACCCATGGCAGGGAGTTCTCCTTAATGGCCTCTTAAGATTTTTCATTTCATCATTTCATCTTAAACAGCCATTGACACTGGCAAGTTCAGACTTAAGATTTTGCAGGTCTTTCTCATATTATGTTTTATTAATTTCTTACTCTGCCACATTTAATTTTTATCCAAAATTTCAATTTTACTCTTATTATTTAAACTCCTTTAAATAATTTTAAGGGAATTCAACATTTTTGATGTGTTTTTTTAATTTTAACACATATTTTTGATGCATTTTTGCTGCATGTTGAACCAGTGCCCACCACTGAGACTTCGTGAGTTAAATCGATCACTGAACTGGACACATATATACATGCAACAGAAACGTGGCCTGGCAAATTACCCGCTAACATGAATTCCTCAAATAAATTTTGGGTTTTTAGTGCTGCTGAACCATGAGACTCATCTTCTAATTGTGTGATTTGGTTGTGGGCATCACACAGCTCCCGCTCTAGGATTCTAGGATTCTCTTCAAAGCTTACTCATATTCAGCACTGCACTTATAAAATATCCTATTTTGTTCTTCAAGTACATTTTCATATTGTTTTTATTTTTGTATTATTACTTAATTCTTCTAGCAATATCTTTTTACTGTAGCCATTCACAAGTTAACTGGCTACACAATTCTCTAGGTAAATTTAATTCTTCTAAACCCAGTTTTAGTTAGGATCACTGGTCTGCATGCGGCCGTCCATTATAGATATGAATAAGTAGAATAGTATGTATGTGTCAACAAAGTAGGATAATTGTCAGCCCAGGTCGAGGTGTCGAGGTTATATCAGCTTAGCCGAATTCGAAATGTTTGCCACTTACGTGATTTATTTGGTTAAATTAGATTCCAGATGTTATGTTTTCGCTTAGAATAGGCACCGGTAGAACCAAATTACTCCGAACCGAGTTATATTTATGTATATAGTATATTTATGATTATTATATTAAATATCAATAGAATTGTAGTCTAATTACACAAGAAAATAATTTCTATTAAAATTTTACATGGGATAAATATCAGTTAGCTGTTGACCTCAGTGTTGCCACAAGCTAAACTTATCCCTAACAACCCTTTTAAATATGACTACACCTTTCCGTAACAGCATATAAGCATGTTATGCAACTGTATGGGACTGGCGCTATTCATAAGAGGCCTATGCCCTGCGGCGGATCGATATGGACTGAGCATGATGATGATGATGAAAACGAAAATGTATGATTACCTAAATGCAGGCAATAGTTTAGCCCCGCGATCTGATGACACAAGTTGCAAATGCGTTGTCAGGGCAGCGATTAGACTGCGTCGTTTCATAAGGAAACGTTTGAAGCTTCACCACAACACCTTTACCGGAGAATTATACCAAAATAGTTTGTACAGTTACAGAAATAAGAGTTTGCCAAGTTGTAGGCAGGCAATGGTGGCTTTGGGAGTAGACACATTTATTATCTCCGTCTTTTTTCATATTATAAGCTCTAAGGTATGGTAATAAGGGTATGGTCAGGTGCATGAGTTGTCGGGTGGCAGTATAAAGTGCAGGGTGCTCGGACACAAAGCGTGCACTCAGTCGGGAGCGCACTCGGTGCTCTCGTGACATACATTACGTACTTGTTGGCTGACGGTACATGGGTTCAATTCAGCTAGCACACTGACGGCTTAGTGACAATAACGCCACGACGATGGTCAACTTTTAGAACATACCTATCCGAATGCCCTTCTCTTTGGTGAATAACGATTTTATATGATGTAGCTATAATGGTCTAAAAAATAATTCTTTAATCGTTAAACAATTAATAGCTAAAGTTGACTGTCATTGTCGCATCATTGTCACTAAGCCTTCATTATTTTAGTGGAACCCAGGCCCCATCGCATCCTGTCTCTTGAATGCGCGCTGGAGAAGAATATTTTCTCGTATCCGTTAAGATTTTTGTAAGTTGCTGCATGCTTTGCATGTGCGTTTCTGATTCCAACCTCTAGGCTTGGATATTGAGACGATCTTGCCTACTGTGCGCTGTTTGATAAATTTGTTGTAATAAATGTGATTTAACATAGGTTCCTCATAAACTGTGCGGGAAGAGATCCTATTTGGTAAGTGTTATGTAGTAGGTCGAAGTGATCAGTAGATGGAACTAATGTACTGAAATAGTAAATTGTTAAACAAGGAAGGTAGGTAAGTCATCAATTACACTCCAGTATGGTTCGTGAGTGTAATTGATCACTTACATCTGAGAGCAATACTCTACTTTTTATCATTAATGCGAGGAAATATTTTATCATTTAAAATATATTTTCAACAATGTTTCAACAAGATTTGCGTGGCGCTATTTTTTTTTTCACACGATTTTCTTACTGGCCACTGCAAACCTTTTAAAATAGACAACCAGCTAAGTGTGTCTCTTGTAAGCGTCTCCGTTGCCGGAGTCTTGCCTCACGAGGTCTTGGCCCAAAAAACAAAGAAATGATCATCGTTCGATTTTCAAATTTACATATCTCCCTAGGGTGGAATATTGCACTTACCTCCCACATAACAAATTGAATACCACTTGTTTTCAGAGCATTAGTGACTAAAAAACATAATCTGCCTAACGCCGACTCGATTTGGAAATGAGCCTAAACCACTGCGTCTGATCACCGCAGAGAATGATATTACTAAGCCAATAATGATCTTAGCCTGATCATCCCGAGGGACAACATCACAAAGGTAATGATAATCAATTCGATGTTCTGCATTATTAGTATTATCCGTGATAATCGCGCGAGTAACATCCGGTGACGCGTCACCTGAATACCTAACACGTGTCATCAGGTCAGATCATCAGTCATCTCATCATTCATGGTTGCATGGAATCAATATTAGATATTCCGAATCATTTTGGTCCGAAACTCAATCCCTTTGATATAGAAACTATAACCAAAAAATACTCCAATAGCAAAAAAAGATATCACTTTTTTCAGTCGCGTTCGTTTATTTTATAAAAAAAAACCTTTTAGCTGTTTAGTATTCAATTTGCTGCAGCTAATAAAACGGAACGCCGATTATGAAGCAATCTGAAAAATTATCTCCAGAAAAATATTACTGAAATAAAATCAATCAAGTTCGAAAAAAAACGTAACGCTATGTTATGTTGTTCGTATAATAATAAGTAACTCACTATTCAGCTGTCAGAACCCCTCTATGAAAATAAAACTCTCTTTTTCCTACCATATTTGCTTTTGCTATTCTCAGTTGAAATCCTTTACATGCTCGAATATTAATCTCATAGGTTTACAAAATCCATCTAATTGTATATCATGTTATAAAGAGTTTTGATCGCATCTTGGTTTTGTTCAGTACAAAGGGCCGGCCATGCCACACGCCAGGTGGATTAGCTATCAATAACAAAACAGACCTTAGTGGAGCCATTATCTGCAGTCACACAACAGTCCCGGAGTGACTCGGTACTGTTCGTATTGTACCTATACTGATTTGTGAACAACGCTCATTGAAATGCACATTCATCAAGGTCATGGTCATTTCATGAAAATTGGTAAAACAGGCTGGTGTATGGTGTAGGTATATTTTTAAGGAGTGATTAAAGTAACAGTAAAAATAACTCTATTTATGAGATAAACGATATAAGAATAAAAGGATATCCTTAGAAAGATATCCTTATCATTCTAAATACATTCTAAATTTTCGTTTGGCTCATATACGTTGTGCATAATGCATCTTTAATCAATCCTTTAATTATTATCTAAAGTTAAATAAAATATTTAAACAAAAAGTATTACTTAAAAAAAACGACTTCAAATAGAACCTATTTGATAAGCAACCTTAACCAATAACATTCGAATAGCTCCGGTAGCGATTTGTAGCCTTCATCATCATTCCACTTCATCATCGGCCAATTTATATATCGACGGCCGATAGTAGAATTGGGCACATCATGATGTGCCACGCCATATTAAGATATGGCGGCGTTTCTTGAAAAAGGCCGTTTTCTATGGGGCACACCATGATGTGCCGAACCAAAATCAGGCATATCGATGAGAACCAAATGTTTCGCGATATTCCCAGTGAACGCTTCGCCACATCATGATACGGCCGAAAGATAAAACGTCACATCGTAAAAGTGACCAAATTTTACGAAAATATAAATCTATTTCCATTTTACAATAATTTTTTGTTGTTATGCTAGATGACTATTTCTGTATACTTTAAAAATATATAGACATAAATATATTTCTTAAGGTTATAAACCAAATCAAGAAAAGTGTCATGACCATCACACGAGAGTCGGTGGACTACTATTGGGTATCCGAGTAGACTTTTATTGTCCTTATTATTAAATGCTGTTTTTATTTGCGTACGTTTCGCTTCGCTCCGCTTCACTACGCTCCGGGTTTGCTTCTTCTAAGTTCCAACCTAACCTATCACACAGCTGAAATTTAGCCACGATAATTTCAGCTGTGTGAGAATATGTTATTCTAGCCAAGTTTGGCTTTTTACTACTTTCAGTCTCCAGCTCGCTCCGCTGGTTGCACATACACTTTCTAACCTAACCCAACTTACCTAGACATATCTCATACTGTCCTACTTTTTGATATGCCGAGTTGTAGGCTGGCAGATCGTCGAATGTTGGTCTTGAAACGATATGGCGGGTTTAACATGGCAGATCAAGAAATGCAGCCATATCATGATTTTCCGAGGCATATTAGGATGTGCCGAATTTGATGATTGGCCGCTGAGATATATACATACGCTTTTACAGTAAGGTTACCGATACTATTCAAAGCTTCTCGACTCATAAATTCAGACCGTCTGTTGAAAGTAAATTAAGTTTGAAGGGATATCACTCCGTGTCAAATTATCTAGAAGACGTAAATCCTTGGGGATAAACTGGCTTAGTCCATTGGCTATCTCAAAAATAAACATAAATGAAATCTATGAATTATTATAAGTTATAAGTATTTCCTTTGAAAAAGAACTACCTCGGCATTTCTTTTGCGTTTTTCTCTGAGATTTATCGGCCTTTGGAATGTATACCTCGTTGGAATGACGGGCTCTTAGAGATATGTAATACTAATTATCGAACAGAATAAATAATATTTTAATTTATTTGATCACTGTGTGTTTATTATTTGAAGAATTCCCTCGATTTCTCCAAGATCCCATCATCAGATCCTGACCAAAGTTGATAAATCGTTGAGAAGCTCTCCTGGTACGTCACCACCTTCACCATGTATATGAGGAGCATTTATGACTTAGCAACCGTAATAAACGAATTATATCGGAACCTGCGAGAAACCTGGTGGTTTCTCGCAGGTATACCAATACAGCAGTTACGGTAGCCGTCTGTGGTCTTCTTCATCAGTTCAACTTTACAAAACCGATAGTAAATGCACAAATAACTTACTATGAAAAATATAAACATCGCTGAAATATTTAAAAAGTTCCCTTGATTTCTCTATGATCCCATCATTAGATGCAGACCTGATGTCAATGGGACTAATCGGAAGGTAATCCCTCCCGAACAAAAAATAATTTCCCAACCGCCTTTGGAGAAATTGCTGAACATACATAAAAAGGTCCCGACGCATTAGTTTAGTACAAATCGTAAGCTACGAGTAGAAACATATATGTGTCGAGACTCTATATCTTTAGACCACATCTCTCTTATGTGAAGACAGGACGCGTCGAGAAAACCACTAGACTTGGCTGAGTTACCTCGCAAATAACTGTCTATTTTAGGATTCTGTGTTCAAACAACGCTCCTTATTGATTTTACAATACGAATTCAACTTGGGGACTGAAATATAAAAGTATTTCGTGTCAAATAAAAAGGCTCTGAAGTAATGATATTCTATTTATCTACCCTTAATTTGAAGTCGGTCGTTGGATATAGAAGTATTTCATTTATTGTTCATATCTAAAGAGCTAAATCTGTACATCCGCCATACCATTAGTAATTTTCCCACTTTAGGTGACTGTACATGTACATATTAATATCCGAAGCTTGAGTTATTTCCATCTGAGCAATTGTCACGACTGCCGACTCCTAGTATCACAACTTCTCTCGAGGCCACGTTTCAAGCGAAATCTTCGAGCAACTTTATTAATCTTTCACTTTGAGGAAAAACTGCCGCAAGTTAACGTCGGCGGCGGCGGCAGCCGAACAAAGTATACCGTTATTGCGAACGTAAATGTAAAAGATATTCAGTTATTAGAACGAAACTCTGTATAGCGACAGCGACACGTTCAAATTTATTTCTTATACATTTTGTACGATCAGTTTAATGAATAAGGGGCATAACAGTTAATTGAGATGGAAATACTAAGTTCGTTTTATTTAGATAGCTTCACAATTTTTAAAGTTCTGAATTTTTTCTAAAGTGTCTAGTTTTATTAAAACTATTGTTTGCTGTAACCTTATTGAGTTTTGCTACGGCGCGACGTAGACATGCGTTACGAAGTACTACGTGCTACATATGAGGTCCAATTGTTCATGCGTAGAGTAATAAGTACGTGCGATTCGAAAAGGTATTCGCTTCAAAGAGGTATTTTCATTATGTAGGTACGTGCTGACGAAAAGCTGTTTTCATTCGCAGAATATCGAGAGTACTTGATACAATCTCAAGATTATACCGCAAATCACAAGACATATTAAATCACAATCAGACCAAGTAATAATCTCTGGTTGACTCATGACAATAAGGCACACTCCATATTAGGGATAATCTCAGGGGTAAGCCTTTGATTCGTTCGATCGCTGATAAGAGGCAATATCGGGGGTCCGTCTCGGAACGCCGAAAACCGCAACAAAAGACCCCTAGATTACTTCTCTAATGGCGGACCTTTACGAGGGCGCTTATTAGAGCTGCTGATATTAGACCGACCTTCAAGGAAAGTACCTCTTACTGGGCCTGGGCTTTGTTTACGTGACGTAAGTAAATCAGTAAGAGATAATGCTTGAGTAAATATCAGTCATGCTCTTGGACAATATTTGTAAAGCTTTTTTTGTGATCATAAGGCCATATTTTCGTAAATTAACCACGATTTAATTTGCTAATTAGATGATTTTTTATCTTATCTTATTCTTTTTTAATCTTAAGAGAACGAAGTCAAGTATGAACTTATTAGTAGAGAATAAGATAAATAGATGAAATACTTAATTAATGTCTGCTAACTCTTTTTTCATCTTATCATCTAAGTTTTTGTTTAATCTCCTCGCGGAGTTGGCTTGCCGCCGCCGCCGCCGCCGCCGCCGCCGTCGTCGAAAGTTCTTCTGTAAGTCGTCCCTCAACTAATTCAGTTTCAGTTCATTAACTCTATTGACTGTAACAAGAAAACTATCAGTCTTTTAAATGAGAGCAGACGAGATATTCTTATCTTAATACGCCAATTTGGACGTTCTTGCTCAACGTCATTGGTCCAAGCATATGAATCATACATTCATCATACCCCTAAGACCGCTGTCGGATAGACTAATATAATGTAGAGGGTTGCATGTTCCAACAGGGTGTTTCGTTTATTATTTAGGATAGACAGCTAGCATATTCCCCGAGTCCCACTCATAACTAACTAGCGTGAAAACCACCTGGGAACATAGTAAAGCTGTTACCTGTTTCGGTATTTCATTCTCATTATACGGTATTTCATGCCTCCAAAGATAGTAACAAATTATGCTTTAACCCAAAATACAGACAATCACATCCTTGAAACGTAGCACACTGGCTTCGCATCAAACTCGAATAACTAAATCTGTGTGCTTCATTTAAATAACTCCCAGACGTTGACCCTCAAGATATGTGCATACAAAGCGTTAGACATTACCTTTTACATAAACATATCGCCGGTGCGCGCGACCCACATCTGTTTAAGATTTGTTCCAACACTTCGGGAAAATTATCTGAATATTTTATGCGGAGCTCGAAGGAGTCAGGCGGGTTCGGGGGAGAAATAAAAAACAATATCGCGAGTTGCGACGGTAATGGCGGGCGCTGATGGGCGCGCTAAATAATGTATCCAAACTGTCGCGGAGAACGTATGTTACAGTGTTGTGACTTCAAATTCGTGCTGAGATTTAATAAACATTATTTTCTTGGGACGATCCCTTTTAGGTGAGTTGTTTCTAAAAATGCAGATGCCTATAATGACCCTAACACCACCTCGCTGAGTCTCTGTGTTGTTCAGATATATTTGAGCTACTCGTGTTGGTAAACCCGAGTCAGTAGCAATTTTGAGCACACCGCCTTATTGCTTATAACTAGCGCAGCTTTGCTATTCATACTCCATTTTCGTTTTAACAATTTACTTGGTAGATAATTATAAACCACTTGGTCATAACATGACTGGTTGGTTTTGAAATAGAATTTGTCAGTGTGGTACAGTCCTCTTGTTCGCACTACTCATTTGATTGGGATCTTTTGACACATACAGAAAACGCTTGTGAAGTGATTCTACTTATCGTGTATCTGCTTATCTGTGACGGTGCCCTCGTAATACTCGCGATATCACTTGATCTCGTTCCGGCTCAGCTCGTAATGTGCATCGCTTTCGAGCACAACCGATTTAAGGGCAATCATCTAGGTCAGCGCTGTGCGCTGCTTAACCCTAGCTGAGAATTTGGTTAGTAGTCTGCGACTATATAAATCCTTGTCATTATTCGTGTCATTTCGTTTTAATCACGTTTCTGTAGCGTTTTGGCAAGTCTCACTGGCAGGCAAGACGACGGTGGCGCCGCGGCTATCAGACTTGAGTGGTGGCGGGGACTCTAGGCCCTTAGGATACTACGAAGGTGTATATGCCTTTTAAGGATAACTTATGGCTCTATAAT
Source organism: Argyresthia goedartella (assembly GCA_949825045.1). Lineage (NCBI taxonomy): Eukaryota > Metazoa > Arthropoda > Insecta > Lepidoptera > Argyresthiidae > Argyresthia > Argyresthia goedartella. The sequence continues at coordinate 30,921,558 of OX463826.1, read as the reverse complement.
CAAAATCTATAATAAGCATCTTAATGGTTATCATGACAAATGACGGCAGGCATGCCTCGCAATACACTGACGAGCAATGAAAAAGTTCCACCCACAAAATGCCGACAAACTCTTTAATATCTCCTTAGACATAGAAGATAGAATAGATAAGAATAGATTTACGTTTTTAATTGGTAATATTCTGATGCGCTGTTAAATGTATTTCAATATTGCAGACGGCGTCATTAAGCTAGCCTTTCCCGTTTAGGAGTAATTTGGAGCTGTGTCACTGGAACTTTTTCATTGCTCGTCAGTGTACTTAATTAGACGATATTTAAGATTCGACTTGCGTTCAACTTTACCTTTGAATCTGTCTGAGTGTAAGCCTGGAACCAAATTAAATAAAAATTTCTTTATTTTCTGAAATATGTTCAGAAAACGTGTTTTTCTCCCCTCTTCTCTACATTGGAACACTGTGGGAGTAGTAGGGCATAGAAGAAGATACAGATTTATCAAACTAAAATCACTCTTGCTCAGTCCCTTCTACTACCTTTAATAGACTATGCGGATGTTTGTTGGGTCAGCGCGAACGAAGAACTACTGAAATTGATGACCCGAATGGCCGAGTCGGCAGTGACCCTGCCTACGAAGCCAAGGGGTCCGGGTTCGAGTCCCGGTGGGGGCAAATATTTATTTGATGAGAACGTATGTTTGTACCCTAGTTATGGTTGTTTATCTATCTAAGTATAATATTTATCTATTTAAGTATGTGTATCGTTATCTTGTACCCAAGGTACAGAGAATCCTAGTTTGGGACTAGATCAATGTGTGTAAATGGTGTCCAAAGTATCTATAAAAAAGTATATATAAGAAATAACTCGAACGACTTCAAAATCTCGGGATTCGGTTTATCTACGGATTGCGCAAGTATGACCATGTCTCCCAGTATCGCAAGGAGCTGGGGTGGCTCCCGATCCGTCTTCGCCGTGACATGCACATTCTCTCCTATCTGTTCAATATTTTGCGAAATCCCCGATACCCCACATATCTACGCCAACGTTTTGACTTTATTTTCCCAAGGCATAGCAATCCGAGATCCCACACGGTGTCTCTCCTTTCAACTCCTCGGCATAACACTGCCGCTTACGAACACTCGTTTAGGTTAACGGCAATCCGACTATGGAACGCAATTCCCTGCGCTATTAGGGATAGTCCCTCAATTTTCACTTTTAAGAAAAGATTGAAAGTGCATTTCCTTTCTATTCCGTAAAAGGTATCATATCTATGTAGGTTTATGTATGATTTATTATAGTTTATGTATTTTCATGCTATATATTGTATTTTATGTAGTTGAAGTATATATTTTTATTTTATATTTGTTATAGTTTATATATATTTTGAAATTTTCGTACGTATGTATACGTACGTACGAGTGTTATTGCGAACTAGGACTTTCCTGCATAACTCTCCTGTCTTGATTAGGTTTGCTGGAATAAATATCTTTTTAGAGATAAGCTCGCCTTTGTTTATTACATTTCTTTTAATTATCTGTAACCTTATATTATCTATGCAATAAAGAATATGAATATGAATTTATTTTCAGATCTCTTTTAGAAATAGGTAGTGTTAAACTGGTACAAATATCAAATAATAATTATTTTAAATAATATGCAGGAATAAATAATTTTAAATATATTGAGCAAGTTCTGTGTTGATATATTTTATTCAAAACTCAACGATTTGAGTTTTTTTGAGTTTTAGTACTCCTTAATATTATTAAATGGCGTGCCAAACTCTTTTAAGGTTTATTTCGCCTCTGTCAAGTTTTAAGATTTGAAAGATCACAATTTGGTAAAGAAATTGACGTCTTGAGGATAATCTGTTACTTGTAAGCACTACCCGGCGAGGATCTTGTGTATCGCTTTGCTGTGTGGACTTGCGTACTCTTCTCTAATATTATTTGAAAAATTGTTGTTATAAAATTATGATTGAAGGTTTTTCAAATTTTTGATTCTTTGTCGCTCTTCTGAGTGGTCTCCTCCCACTGTGCGGTCTTAGAGCGGGATATATAATCATCGCGTGCTGCACCGCAAGCAAAAGCTGTCGCTGCTGGTCCGGCCGAGGTTTGAACTTGTTCTTCGGTGTTTGAGAGAATTTGCGCTTCGCTTACTGCGGGCACGCCTATGAGTGCTACGCGACAGTACTACGCGCCGCAGCTCATTATCTGTGTGCTACGGGCTACGCCATATCATACATTAGTGAACCGCGCTACGGCAAGTTTGTACTGACGTCTGTGCAGTTCAAGATTTACAGCGCTCTCCTTCACAAACTCCTAGAGTGCCTGCCAATTCGCAGCTACCGAATTACCAGATATCGGCGTCGGAGACAGATCTGGCGCAATTAAGGGAGGAAAACAATATCACATTGCGTTATAAGAGATCTCGATTCGGCGATGGCGATGACACCGACGCACTGCAAACTTTGTTGATAGTAATGCAATTGTTGAGAGAAAAACGAAAGGCATGCGGGATGAAATATGCAAATTCAGGCGGGAAACTAATGAATTTCGCTCAACGCTTGGCAATAAGCAGATTATTGAGGTGGAGCGGCAGGTCGGTTACCTCAAGAAGAGGGTCACGGACGTAGTGGTGTCGGCGGCAACGTAGGTCTTGGAAGAGGCCTTTACCACCCTTCAGTTGGAGCTGAATTTTCGGGATCAAGATTTGCTGGCGAACGACCTACAGTTCAGCAATATCACAGAGGAGCGCGGTGAGAACCTGGTGCATCTGGTGTCACTCATCGCGTTGAAGCTGGGAGTGACGGTCGATGAGCGCGACGTAGTCTGCGCGGTGCGTGTGAGCCCACACGGCTCTGGTGCTGACAAAAACAGGCCGCGCCCCTAGTAGTGCGCCTGACGCGGAGAACTACGCGTGACGCGCTGCTGCATGGGGCGCGCGTGCGCCGTGGAACAATCACCACCGATATTGGTTTCAATGGAGAGCCACGACGTTTTTACGTCAATGAGCTGCTTACCAAGCTGAACAGGCAGATGTTCGCTAAGGCCCGAGAGCAAGCTCACATCCATGCCTGGAGATTTGTGTGGACTAGGGATGGGCGGGTGCATGTGTGACGCGGAGGGGCAGCCCGGACACCGTATATGAAGGGAGATAGACATTTTAAATATTTTGAAAACTGATAACGTCGGCCCTTCAATGCTTGCCTAAAAGTAAATGTTTTGATCGCCCCGTGATTTGTGTATAATTTCTAGGACTAAATGTTGTGCTTGCGTCATCGTCACGCTCTGTCAATTTCCTGGTTGGTGCCGATGGAGTTGATGAAGTTTATTGGAATAAGCATTGACAGCAAATTGCAGTGGGGACCCCATATAGACAAATTAGCTGGTTAATTAAGTTCTGCGCGGCTTACAGTGTTAGGAACATCAGACAAAACACGGATGTGGCAACATCTAAGCTAGTATATTTTAGTTACTTTCATAGTGTCATGTTCTATGGTATCTTGTTGTATAAATTTAAGTTTAAATTTAAAATAAAGCAGCGGATATTCAAACTATTTGTATATTACAGAAAAGGGCTTTTTGACCAATTTCTAATTTAAAACGCACAGACTCCTTAAGAGAGCTTTTTAAATAAATTGACTAGTATGCCATGTAGCCAGATTTCTCCAGAGTTTTCGATTGTCTCAACACTTCTCTCTTATTATAAAAGATGTCCTACTATGGATTCGATAATGGTACGGTTCGGTGGTTCGGTAGTTACCTGTCGGACCGTGTGCAAACAGTCGGATTACAGAAAAGCGATGGTAGGACCTTTCCTGTTTATTTTATTCAGCGCCAATATTGTCACCTATATCAAAAACTGCATGTCCTATATGTACGTCGATGATACGCAGTTGTACCTGTGTACACCGTCAGAAGATGCGGTTGTTGCGACCCGGCTGATCAAAAGTGATCTCGACCGCATAGCGACATGGGCTGACAGTAACTGTCGGGTGCTCAAACCTAGCAAGTCAAAGTACACGGTACTTGGTACTAAACTTCGAATCCATAGAACGGTGCAAGCCCTTGCCGACAATAATATAGCAATAATGGGAAAACCTATTACCGAGTATTTTTTCTTTACCCCCAGCCGGGGATCGAACCCGGGACCTATCGCATAGAAGGCAGAGCCACAACCGCTGCGCCGGAGGTCGTGAATACGCGATTACCTGATTTGCGTGTCAGGCTAAGTGATTCGCTGATATTATCAAGACTGAACTACTGTGATGTCGTTTATGGTGGCTGTATGCTTGACCAGACAAGAAGGTTAATATAACGTGTTCAAAACGCATGTTTTGCTTCAAAGTCCCTCCCAGGTCTCATATCACTCAACACTTCAACTCCTGAACACGGAAACTCGACGAAAACTCTATTTATCAATGTTACTTTTTGGTGTTAAACTCACCCAACCCCCAGCTACCAATTTAAGAAGCTCGAGTTTTCCACGAGGCAGTGCAGCGTCCATAAGGAGCTAATTGTTATCCCCCGGCACCACACTATGGCACTCCGTGATAGTTTCAGGAATGCGGCGTCCTAGTGTTGGAATGATGTTCCTCCCCCAGTCCTTGAAGCGTTGAGTAGATATGCTTTTGGGCGCAAGTTCAGGGGATATTTGCTTGTAAAGCAGAAACTTTCCTTTCCTCCGAATTTGACGACTTGATCGCAGCAGTTAGGGCATATTTATTGAATCGCACACTGTATTTCTTATTACTAATTATTAAATACAACTATACTTTTGCTGCACGGAAACTCAACCAAAACGTCATCTGTGTTTATATTTTTTACATTTGTTAATTTTTTCAGAAAGTGTTTCTTCAATTTTGATAAAAAAAATTTGGGACCACCTCTGAAGTATGACCTACCGATCAAAAAAATAAATATCAAAATCGGGTCATAATTGATGGAGTAACCGCGTAAAAAACCCAAAAAAAACAGAAGAATTGAGAACCCCCTCCTTGTTGGCAGTATCAGAATTATATTGTTACGCCGGTAGGTTAGGTCAAAAAACTTTGAACGTCAATTTCAGTGCTGTAGAGGCGTTTTCAGCAGGCTGAAAAGTCATTTCAGGCCGTTTCAGAAGTTACTCTATCACATATCTAAAGATCGAAATTTCACCCAAGTTGCCGTCGTTTTCAGGCGCCTGAAACATGTTTTCAGTCCGTTTCAGGGCACCCTCTATCAGATGACGCCATAACCTGAAAACCCGTTTTCAGGCGTTTTCAGGACCCCTTATGGACCTCTGAAGCACAAATCGTTATATGGCGAAATATCCGGTAGGAGTGACAGAGATAGCACTACTAGAAAGAGATAGCTATACTGGGAACATTCGAGAAGGGAGTGACAGAGAGAGTGCACCATTAGAGAGAGACATATATGGTCTCGAATGTTCTCGGCCCGCACGCTGGTCCTTACTAGAATATTCGCGATATGTGTGGACAATGTGTCCAGAGCGGCTCCGCGGGATATAAAAGGCGCCGACGTCCGGCGCGAGTTAGTTACATTTTAACTGCGATCGAGTGCTAGTACAAGGATAATCGGAAAGAAAGACTCTTCGTGTGAATAGTGAGCGCATAATTAGTGAAATAGTGTGTGTGTGTTTTAGTGGATTTTATGTACAGTTCGTGTGAATTGTAAGTGCCTAATTTGGGTAATAAAGTGAGTGTTTTAATTAGTGGATTAATTCGCGTTTTTCTATCATATACGAACCCCACGCTCGTAACATTTGGTGTCAGAAGTGGGATAGAAAATGCCGTTAATGCCACGAGAAACCGAGCCAAAAGGAGTGACGACGCGAAGCCAAACGTCTGGGTCTGGAGACTCGACGCCTGGTACGTCGGAATCACCTGCTCCAGCTGCACAAGGAGTAGACCTCAACGTTATCTTCGTCCTCCTAAAGGAACAAGCGAGAGAGCTAAAGGAACAGTCGCGAAAACAGGAGGAACGGGCCAGGAAACAGGAGGAACAGGCCAGGAAACAGGAAGAACAGACTCTAATCCTCCAGAATGAGCTTAGGGAACAAAAGGATCACCAGGAGGTACAGGCACGAATGCTTCGTGAGGTACATGAGTCCACGACCGAATGGAAGAGAGAGTTGTTCGAGGTCCAGGAAAAACTGGCCGATATGGATGAAAAACTGGAGAGTCGAGTCCATGATGTCGATAAAAAAATTGAGACCTGTGAGAGCCGTCTCCAAAAACTTGAGATCAAAGTGGCTAATGGTCCAAGTACCTATGTACCCGACGCATCGGTGTCCGGAGGCGGCAGGTTCAAAGTGCCCCCCTTTGACGGTAGCTCATCGTGGACTGCCTATAAGCTGCAGTTCGAGTCTGTTTCCCAGGCTAATGGTTGGAGTAAGGAGCAAGCCAGGACAGCACTGACGTTGGCGCTGCGCGACGAGGCTCTTACCATACTAGAGGCTCTGGGAAACGACCGGACGTACGACCGCCTTCTAGAAGCCTTGGAGGCACGATACGGTGACAGTCACCTGGAGCACGTGTACCGAGCTCAGTTAAAGGACAGGACACAAGGACGTAACGAGTCCTTACAACAGTGGGCCCTGGAAATCGAGAAGTTGGTTAGGAAGGCCTATCAACGTACGTCAGCATCCTTTGTGGACAGTATGCTTGTGCAGGCCTTCATCGATGGGATCCGGGATCTGGAAGTGAGGGCAGCCGTGCGATTGGGACATCATGGCAGCCTAAAGGATGCAGTAGCCCACGCTCTCGAGGTGGAAGCTGTACGACAGGATTCATCCAGGCCTTTCAGGGTGCGAGAAGTGTCGACTACGAAGCCAGTAGATTCCCGCCGCGAATTTGGGCCACGTTGCTACCATTGTGGAGAACGTGGTCACCTGCAGTCAGGCTGTCCGAAAAGGACTAGGAGGGACAGAGACCCCGCTCCAAGGACAAGGAGCGGGCCAGGCCATCGCGCGAAGATCGCAGCGAGCGGAGCGAGCGAGGGGATCGAAGCCAGCGGGACCGAGACCGCGACCGTGACCGCAAGCATCGTAAGGACAGGCGTGACCGGTCACCGCACGAGCGCGGCTCGCGACGTCGCTCGCGCGACCGCCACTAGAGATTCACTGAGGTATCACATAGCACCTCCAGCCGTTGGCATATGTAAAGGCACGAGAGGAGCTCCCTTAGCAGCGGCGGCGGGGGGCTCAGCTCGGACCGGCGCGAGCGGGACCGCAGGGACAGGGGGGACCGCGGTGACAAGGACAATGATAAGAACTGATTCGGTTAGCGTCGAGTGGAGTGATGAAATCATGCAGCAAGCGCAACAAGAGGACCCTGACGTGAGACCCATTTTTGATTGGATTAATGCTGGCGCACCTAAACCAAGATGGTGTGATGTAGCTGCTATGAGTGCGGTAACAAAAAGCTACTGGGCACAATGGGATAGCTTGGTTATGCATAATGGCGTTCTATGTAGAAAATGGGAATCAACAAATGGGAAGGATGCTCACCTGCAAGTCGTTGTCCCAAAGAAAAGGGTGAAAGATGTTTTGAGAAGCTTTCACGATGGAACATCCGGTGGACACCTTGGAGTAAAAAGGACCCTAATGAAAATTCGGCAACGCTTTTATTGGATTCACTGCCGAGAAGATGTTGAAAATTGGTGTAAACGATGCACTAACTGTGCATCAGTCAAGGGACCGCATACCCGTAGCCGAGGAACACTCAAGTTGTACAACGTGGGAGCCCCTTGGGAAAGGGTTGCATTAGATGTCGCAGGACCATTCCCAGCATCGGACTCCGGAAACAAGTACATTCTTGTCGTGATGGATTACTTCACGAAGTGGCCTGAAGTATTTGCCATTCCTAATCAAGAAGCGGTAACCATAGCTGAAAAGTTAGTGAACGAAGTATTCTGCCGGTTTGGGGTACCACTCGAAATCCACAGTGATCAAGGAAGAAACTTCGAGTCTGCGGTCTTTCAGGAGACTTGTCGCATAATGGGAATTCATAAGACGAGGACTACGGCGTATCATCCACAGTCAGATGGAATGGTTGAGAGATTTAACCAGACACTGGAGAGACATCTAGCCAAGGTCGTTGAGAGCCATCAAAAAGATTGGGATCGGCATATCCCCCTCTTCCTGTTGTCTTATAGGTCCGCAACACACGAAAGTACTGCGGTTACTCCATCGTATGCGAATTTTGGAAGAGAACTCCGTCTGCCTGCAGATCTCCTGACTGGACGTCCGCCCGATATACCGAGGACCATCACGGAATATGCAAATGATTTGCGGGATCGGATTGATGATGTTCACAGCCTGGTACGTGAACACGGGCTCCACGCTAGCATAAAGATGAAAACCCGATATGACCGGAAGTCTTATCAAGTGGGCTTTGAGGAAGGTTCGTTGGTGTGGCTACATAACCCTATGCGACGAGTAGGAAAGTCCCCGAAACTATCTCCGAATTGGGAAGGGCCTTACAAGGTAGTCACCAAAATAAACGACGTCACGTATCGAATCCAGCGGAATCCTCGTAGTCCGAGCAAGATTGTTCATGTTGACCGGCTGGCCAGATACCACGGAAATAATGATGCTCGGGACGAGCATGTCTTAGGAGGGGGTAGTGTTACGCCGGTAGGTTAGGTCAAAAAACTTTGAACGTCAATTTCAGTGCTGTAGAGGCGTTTTCAGCAGGCTGAAAAGTCATTTCAGGCCGTTTCAGAAGTTACTCTATCACATATCTAAAGATCGAAATTTCACCCAAGTTGCCGTCGTTTTCAGGCGCCTGAAACATGTTTTCAGTCCGTTTCAGGGCACCCTCTATCAGATGACGCCATAACCTGAAAACCCGTTTTCAGGCGTTTTCAGGACCCCTTATGGACCTCTGAAGCACAAATCGTTATATGGCGAAATATCCGGTAGGAGTGACAGAGATAGCACTACTAGAAAGAGATAGCTATACTGGGAACATTCGAGAAGTGTGTGACAGAGATAGCACTACTAGAAAGAGATAGCTATACTCGGAACATTCGAGAAGGGAGTGACAGAGAGAGTGCACCATTAGAGAGAGACATATATGGTCTCGAATGTTCTCGGCCCGCACGCTGGTCCTTACTAGAATATTCGCGATATGTGTGGACAATGTGTCCAGAGCGGCTCCGCGGGATATAAAAGGCGCCGACGTCCGGCGCGAGTTAGTTACATTTTAACTGCGATCGAGTGCTAGTACAAGGATAATCGGAAAGAAAGACTCTTCGTGTGAATAGTGAGCGCATAATTAGTGAAATAGTGTGTGTGTGTTTTAGTGGATTTTATGTACAGTTCGTGTGAATTGTAAGTGCCTAATTTGGGTAATAAAGTGAGTGTTTTAATTAGTGGATTAATTCGCGTTTTTCTATCAAATACGAACCCCACGCTCGTAACAATATATTGAAATGTATATTGACGACCCGAATGGCCGAGTCGGCAGTGTCCCTGCCTACGAACCCAAGGGTCCTGGGTTCGAATCCCGGTGGGGGCAAATATTTGTTTGGCGAGAACGGATGTTTGTACCCTAGTCATGGTTGTTTATCTATCTAAGTACAATATTCATCTATATTAGTATGTGTATCGTTGTCTAGTACCCAAGGTACAGGGTATTCCAGTTTGGGGCTAGATCAATGTGTATAAATAGTGTCCAAGGCTATTATTATTATTATATTAAAAAAAATCAATTATATTATACTTCAAAAATACAGCATTTGACTATGACGTCATTTGCTAGTCTTTCATAGAACTCGTTAAAAAATATTACTGTTTTGACAGTTCCTAAAAAGTACCTATTTTGACTAGTCAAATAACGTTTTGTGTTTTATTATTGTCTTTTTCATTTATGTAATGTGTGTTTTTTTGTTTATGTGCAATAAATGTCTATTTTTTCTTTCTTTTCGCCCAGAGATGACTTGAAGGGGCTGTGGGATCCAAGTGTTTCCTTCGGACTTGAGCAACTACCTCCCCGATAAACATTTATATAAATACTATGAAAAAACAGCGCTTTCACTCAGCTTCGTCGTTCGGTTTTTGTGTCTCTCTTATTACCAGATATATAGAGACGTCTATCACTGTGCAATAAGGAAGCTTAACCCGAGCGATTTATGAGCTGTACGAAAGCGCGATGCAACGCGGTGGCATGTACTAAGAGTGTATAAAACTCAGTAATTGCACGCGTTCAGCGAATCCAGAAACTGTGCCGCCGCGGGGTTGCGGAGCTACAGTGAGGCGTAAGGAGATACATTAAATACAAGTAAATAATTCCTAACCATAAATTAGAACCTGGACAAAGATTGGATTAGGTATGGGAATAAACACAAAAAAAACAGAAGAATTGAGAACCCCCTCCTTGTTTCAAGAGCAGAAAAAATAGCACTCTTTGACTCTTTCTTTGTTTAGGTTCATACATAATGTACTTAGGGGTACATAAACAAAGTTTTGTTGATCTCAACGCATTATAGCCTAACATAACGTTATAAGACAAAATATAAAAACTTTCCTCACGAATATCATGCTGTGTCAGAACCTTATTAGCTCATTACCAGGTTATACCCATAGCGCTTAAATAAGTGCGTTCCTGAGTGACGATCTAAGTCATTGTTATGTCGAATGGCAGAAAATGGCAGAAATCAGTTTGATAATATTTGCATAAAAGAATAACACGACCGTGACGTGTCAATAGAACCTCTGTTATGTGATATTCTTGTACCAATAAAACTCAAAGAATAATCCGATGTTGTATTTCGGTACTGCAGAACTGTACTGTCCATGTCTCCTTGTAGAACCTGCGGTGTCCCCTGCCTCTCCCCCTTACAACCCCCGCTCTCCCCGCTGCATTCAAATTTGAGGAGATTCAAATGTTTCAGTCTCATACAATGCTGACTTGCAGTCGCTTTTCAGTAGAAAGTGCAGCGACTATTGTAAGAGCTCTTATTGCAAAATTTTCTCCATAATATGAAACCCTTACTTGCTTGTCTTAATGAGAGCATTATATACTTTTCACTGCTCGGAAATATCGCCAAAGATGGATTGAAATGAGAGTAGAAAGTAGTTCTTAGTAGTACAATTCAAAAACAGTCAAACAATGTAGATTTGCAAAGTAAAATGTAGTGTTTAGCGGCCTTTTGTACTTTCTACTCTGCTATTGGTCGATTATTTTTGACATTAGTTACTCGTTCGAAAATAAAAAATATAAATGTTCCGGGAAAAAAACATTTCCTAGTCATTCCACAACTGCCCTAATGCGAATATCAATATTACATTTAATTAAACTGTGTATTATACTGTGTACTCAACCTGTTTTATTTCCTTACATTAGGCGTGAAAAGCACATAGTAAATGCCTCGGTAGAAAGTGCAATAGATGGACTCGCATCTTCGCGTCTATTGCTTACTTTCTATACCTGGGCAACAATGTACTATTTTAACCACTACGGGTAGTAATGATAGACCTCTTTAATGTACCTCTTTGATATCTCTTAAATAAAATGTTTGGTCTTATCACAAATAATGTACCTATTTTGGAATTTTGTACCTATTGTGCAATATTAGAAGTTAATACTGTAATACTGGAAATCCGTGTCTTCTAAAAATAAAAAATATAGGAAGATATTTAAAAGGCATGTATCTTCATACACCAATGAAAAATGCAAATTAATAATGCCCAAATGGTTTTAAGACAAAACAATTGAATGCTGATGTAACAATCGTTCCGCTCTGCGTCTGTCCAGTAATTATAGCAAACAAAATTTAATAAACGAATGGAATTAATATGGCCGCTGCCGCCGCGCAGTCACTGTACGGCGAATAAAAACACAAATTACACAAAGTCAACTTTTCCAACGCTATCTGTTATTATGACAGCCGGACTGACGGATGCGACAAATATTAATTTTAATCACATGGATTTTATGGACGAGAGTACCCGGAGAAGGTTGAATGAAGATCTAAAACTGTACTGACAATCTAAAGTTTCAACAAGTCAAGTCAATTTTATTTATAAATGTAGATATTAACATATACTTAGAAAATGTAATTTTTTGCCTTTTCACTTCACTGTGGAAAAAGAAGGGAGTAGAAACTTTCATAGATTTATTTTTAGATCTCTTTTAAAAATTGCTTGTGCTTAACTAATTCATATATTACAATAATATTTATTATAATTAATAAGCATCAATAAATAATTACAAAATACCAGCAAGAACTGGGTTGAGCTAGAATAACCTCATACAGTCCCATCATTTAAGTAATCTTGAACATTGTAATATCCCTTTATCGACATGGTCGCTTCAACATGCTTTTTAAATTACTCAAATGGCAATTTCAAAATCTCTAGACTTATCTTATTGCTTGAGTAGGTATCTTGAAAGAATTGCTAACTTTCCGAGTCTAAACCGGGGAACAATTAGTCTGTGACTATTTTTAGGTTAACATTAAAGCTATCGCTAAGTTTGGAAAATGTTGTAAGGTTTTTGCGTACATACATTATATTTTAGAAAATAAATTGACTAGCAAAACTTAGTATGTAAATTTCGTTAAAAAGCTCTCCTAGGGAGTCTGATAATTTTAATTTACAAATTTCTCGAATAGATCTTTTCTGTAAAATAAATACAGTTTGAATATCCGATGATTTCTCACACAACAAGATATTATAGGACAAGACACTATGAAAGTAACTAATATATACTAGCCTAGATGAAGCCACATCCGTGTTTTGTCTGATGTTCCTAACAGCGTAAGCCGCAGAACTTAATTTGCCAGCAAATTTTTCTATGTGGGGTCCCCACTGCCATTTGCTTTCAATGGTTATTTCAAGAAACTTTGTATCATTTACTAATTCTAACGTGTTGCTGTCTTACACTAAACTAGTCTCAACTTGCCTGACACTGAGAAGTGAGAATTTGATTCACTTGGTTTTACCAGCGTATAACAATAAATTATTATGTTTGAACCAATTCAAGGTTAAAGACAATACACATCAACATAACTTCACGCCTTTTCCTTACGGGTTGGCAGAGACACAGTTTTGTTCATGTTTGGCCTGTTATCCAATAACCCATTTTGCGTGAAAGGAGGCTGGTCCATCGCCGCAGCTCTGGAAATTTAAGGTCTCCTCGCAATGTTTTCCATCAGCGTTCGAACATCCGTATAATGTAGTTAAGATAAATTACTTATCTCATTGGTCCATGGCCAGCACCAAATTATAACGTGCATCTCCTACGTGGGAAGCGTGCGAGAAACCATTAGACCACAGAGCTCTTTTCAGTCGAATTCGTACCTAAAGTGTTCTAAAAAGTACAACATATTCAGTATAAGAAGAGATAAAAAAACTTTTCTAGACATACTTCACTGCTATTAAATGTACCGAAGATGGAAAATATTGGGTTTGCTGGAACAAAATATTGTATTGGAGATAAGCTTGCCTTTACGCATGACTTTTCTACAAGCTTGTTAAGTAAAGTTTCATTTTTAATAAATATGCATATAAATAAGAAACTTTAAAATCAGTCCAAGTTCGTTCTGTCGACTTCACTAAAAGTTTATTAACCTTAAGAAAATATGGCACCTATTTTTGTGTAATAGAGTTGATTTCCAGAATTATTTTGTTCAGTTTTTGCTTCTCTAGCCAACAGCTCAATATCTCCGAATGTTTTTTCCATCATGATTCATGCATCACGGAAGCGCCGCCGATGCCGAATGCGACGAGACATTGTTATTGTAATGATCAACGCGCGCGGTGCGTGCTGCGTGCGCCACACGCTTTATCAACTCTGATTGAACTAATACTATTGTTTGAAACAAATCATCATTGAAACTACGAGTATATGAATATGACAAATGTTGGAATCATCATGCTCGTAGATAGAATTCCTGATTCTCGAGAAACTGGTATACCATTGGGTGGTAAACAATGATGATGATGAAACATAAACTTCAATATACAATAACTCCAGGATTGTATTTTTATTGATGTTATACACTCAAACGTTATCAGGTATAAGTATCAAGGTGATCTCTTACTATTTAACATTTTGTGATTCTACCATTTATAGGATTTAAGACTCATGCTTATTTATAAGGGTAACGTTTCTACAAAGATGTCTCTATACTAAAGCTATCGGTTCCATAAATCCAGCTATCAGATACCTGAACCAAACCCTTCATACAAAACCCTTAATATGGAGCTCTGAACCCGGAATCTCCACGTCAATCTGCTTCTAAGACAATCATCTACAGATTTCAACTCCTAATTAAAACAAATCTAGCCTTTATTTCCATAAACTTACAGTAGTTTTAAGGATATCCAGCTTCAAGTAGAGTGTACTGGAAAGCGGACGGTATTGGCTCAGATTTATCGCATCGCAATGCAGATGAGTCCGGCACGAACCGACTAGACACAGACCAGCCTAACTATGGACTACAATATTGTTATCTATATATCTACATACCTTTAATAATATAAACATAAATAATCTCAAAGTTATCTCGACGGCAGCGATTTAGGAGACATTTTAATTCAATTTAATATTAATCTAGGTCGGGCCTTAAGTTTTGTCACATACAATAAATGAAACGAATGACACAAAAATCTCTGTAATACAAATATTCATATATCAAACGAAAGATTATAAAATATATATATTAATTACATTTAAACTATTCAAAATGACTCCCCTATTTTTGAAGCAAACCTTTAATCTGCGCGGCCAGTCATCGATAGAAGCACGCACGACATTCATGTCAATATCGACCACTGCTTTAATCAGGGATGCTTTGATAGACTCCAAATTGCATTTAAGTTTAGCGCAGAAGTCTTCTTTTATAAGTACTGCCATATTTTATAATCCAATGGATTCAATCTGGACGCGAGGAGATCCAGTCTTAGTGTCTGATAAAGTCGATTCCACGGAAGGAGAGCCATTTTTAAATGAATTATGCCTTATTATGAGTTGGTGCAGAGACCTGCTGGAATACCCAGTGTCTGTTTTTGAACATAGTCTGTGAAAGAGGTTCCACAAGGTTTGTTAGGACTGTGTTTGGTACACGAGTGCAAATGTTTTAACTCCTTTTTCACAAAAATACAACTCAGTTGAGCCCGAATAAGAAACCCCAAGCCAAACCATGAATGACGAAGGAAAATGACCACGCTGAACACGTGGGATACATCTGCTTGCTTCTTCACTGGTATGCGCATACACTCCATCGTTATGTTTGTTAAAACTTTCCTCGACATCAAAAATTGTTTCGTCCGACAAAAGGATCTCGCGTTATAGCGACGACGCGAATGGCCGAGTCGGCATGTCGACCCTGCCTTCGAAGCCATGGGTCCTAGGTTCGAGTCCCGGTGGGGGCAAATACTTATTTGATGAGAACGGATATTTATACCCTAGTCATGGTTGTTTACCTTCTAAGTATAATATTTATCTGTATAAGTATGTGTAACGTTGTCTTTTACCCAAGATACAGGGAATCCTAGTTTGCGGCTAGATCAATGTGTGTACATAGTGTCCAAGGTATTATTATTATTATTATTTTCCCCGCGTATCGCTTTAGCAAGACTCGGTATCTATCCAGCCTGATTTTCTTCAGTCGTGAGTTAAGCAAATATGCAGTTTTTTTCGGTAAGCTCGTAATCCATGGTCTTTATACAGTACCCTTTCAACTTTAGTTCTACTTAACCTCATCTATAGAGCCAATAGTTTTTGCTTCCGAAAGGGATTTCTTTGTATTCGCGCCTTCACTGCTTTGATCTCTGCTGGAGTCCAAACAGTACGAAGATGACCACTCTTCTGGTTATATTCTAGGCTTAAATCTTTCCTGAATCGTTTGATAGTACGTTAGAGGAACCTTAATAGTATTTTAAGTTTTTGAGATTATTTATGCAATTACCGCGAAACCATTTTTTTAATAAAGAAGATTGCAGAACACCTATAAATTTAGTTTCTTAAAATAATTGTATTTCGAACGCCCTTAACTTTTTTTTAGTTCGCGTTCTAAGTTCGAAGTTTGAGATATGTGACAATAGAGATTTATGTGACTGCTGCATATTAGAAGGCATTTATACTCGAGAGTCATAATAATATCACTCGAGAGTTTTAATGCCTAATTATGTACAGTTACATACATAGTTCCTCCATCGGTTCCTCTATCCGTGTCTGAACTGATTCCGATTGACGCGCACTAACACAACAAACTGAGAATGAGTATGTTTGCACCTCCACCAACACCACCACCACCACCACCACCACGGCCGCCCCAGGAAAGACTATTCAGCTTTGACGGAAGGACCTGCGAAGCCAACCCACGTCACTCCGGAAACTCTGATACACGATAGGTACGGACTTCTATTACATGTGATAAAATAAATCGTATATATAGATAGCGTTTTAATTTATCACTTTCACTTAGCACACTCTACTCAGAGGCAGAAATTATTTTCTTCCTCTGAGTAGAATGAGCTGTAGTGTTAGATAGATAGATAAGGGTTTTAACAAGCATTACAATACAATATACAGATGATAAAACAGAAAAAACAAGTAGTAAACTTAGAAAATACATATCACAGAATGATGATGATCAGCAGGGATATTAATGGCTATAAGATACTTGTTGGCGTTTCATGTAATGAGGAAACACATGTCAATAGTTTTACAATTAATTATTACTCCGACTAGATTGATGACTCTACACTTAGCTTTGTTTCACCAATACAGATTTCGATTTGATTTGATATTTTACATAAGGTAAGATAGCTCAGCACAATAAATACTTAGTTCGATTACAGTCAGTACGAAGCTGCATCTGATGTTACATCGACAAAATCCCACGGTAAAGTGATCATCCGGGAATAGAGTGTCGCTAAGTTGAATCACAAAACTACGTCGTAACCAGGCATCGCAGGTGTACGAATCGAACCACACAAAATATAATTGCCAGCTCCATAACGGCTATACCCTAGCAAAATACTAGACGTTTACCAGCAAATCCGAAATCAAACACAACCAAACAATCGGATGAACGATCAGAGTCGTCGCCAATATTCTGAAGTAGCAATACTCTAAGTTGGGTGATGTTCGATTCCAAATCGATATTCGATCGATGGTTTCTGAACAGTCATTTTAATTTGACGTTAGCTGTCAATCAGGCAGTTTTGACAACACAGACGAAAGCCCTCGCAATGTAAACGCGTTTTGGTTAGGGGTTGAAATTAAATCGCAGGGCATCTGGAATGTATTCGGGATTCCCTCAGGATTGTTAATATAGCTGAGTGTGCCGTTGTCTCTCGAACCAGATAAAGTTCGGATTTTCGTGCCCGATTTGTATTTACCACGTAGAACATAACCTGTGTTGGAACACTGTGCTCATTGAAGCTGGCCCGCCAGTCATACCTGGTTGGCTGAAAAACCTGTCTACCAAGAAGAGCCTAGGGTGCACCCGGGCCTTGCAGAGACACAGGAGGTTGACGGGACCGAAGCACAGACCAGGTTAGATCTACCCCACATAACTTCAGCTCGGTGAATCGCCGACGTTCATCACTTCTTGGCACCTGATCGTCACGCTCCCTCGTACCTCATGGGCCCCTACGAGGTCATTAGGTGCTGAGAAGCCTGAACAGGTGATCTATGCCATTCGATTGACATTACAAAATAACAATAATATTGAAAGTTATATATTAAAGATAAATTAACTTTGTGAGTTAACAATATCTTAGTAAACTCAGTAAAATCGATATATTGAGGCTTCTGGCGAAGTTGTGACATACATATATATATTATATCAATATAACGACAATAATAGAGAGTGCATGTATTAAATTTTTGCGCATATATCGTGTGTAATCATCATGTACCTAACATTGTTCAAGTAATTTAGCTTAGAGCTGTACTGAATATCATACAAATAATGTAGTGATCTGCAACACTGTAAAACTTTGCAATTTAACCTTTTCCAGAGTTTTAATGAAGGACTTTTTATCTAGTTAACAGCTATTTTATCAGAAATAAAACACTATTACGACTGTCGTGAAGTTTACGAACGTCAACAGTTTAGCACGATATGATATGATCGTTGCTATCAATGAGATTCAGGCGCTAAAGCATAGATAAGCAGTACATTTAATATTCAATAGCACGGAGGGTATGTGTTCTTTTTTGGAGCTGGCGTGCGGCGAGCGAGCTGGCACCTGCCAGACTTGATCGAGACGCGTCAGCTGATGTGTGTGTTATCTTCACGGGACTCTCGGTGAGTTTTTTCACATGTAACTTGTATCAGCTAGTTGCGCGTCACCATCGAGTTGGTTGAAATCGGTAATTAACTGGTTACGTATTATAATACCAAAAGCTCATATAACCTATGACTGAAATCTCTACGTCTCAAACATCGAAATTCAAAACCCTAACCGTCTTACTACAAAAAATAATAAAAACACAGTATGATCACTTGTTTAGCAAAATCATCATCTATCAGTAAACAAATGGTTAGAAGCTTCTAAATTTCGTTACCACAAAAAAGTGTTTAGTGAGTATCTTACTAAAAAACGGCTAGATCATTCAGTTAATTTCGTTCGTTCATCAACTAGTCTCAAAGGACTGAATTCAAGGGCCGTACAACACAATATGAAAAAATAGTTAAAAAAACGTTCATAGTTTCATTTTACGCGAATAACATAAGAATGAATACATAATTTGATGGAAAATTTTATGCTTAATGTAATTTCTAACTTAGTAATAGAACGTGGTTAGGTAAAGTAGAGGTAAATCCTTATTTTGGTGTAGAAAAACCGTTCACTTTAGTACTTTTATCAAACACGACTAAAAAATAAGCAGCGAAACGGAACGGAACGACACACGGAACTGTCACTGAAAGTTCGTCAGACAATTTGTTTGTTTTGGTTCGGCATATTATTATTTATACCTTGCTCAGGAAAGGAAATTCTTGGATCTTACTGCCTGCCCTGCACTTACCCTGCGTAGTGATGACGATCAACAAAACACACCTAATTTTTTAAGATTTCGAAACAGAAAAGGTAAGAAATCTTCATAATCGTTTTCAGCACACATCAACCCACTTCTGGGCATAGGCCTCTTGGTTAGTGAGTCAAGTCGATCAAAGACAAGTCTCTTCTATCGCGCCATTCTCCAAAGTTCTTTGCCAACTGCATGCAGAGAGATGTTGACTTGATAATATCGTCGGACAATGCCCACTGGATGGCCCTATCTTTCCTCTTGTATTTTCTATCGCTACGGTCCACTGTCCGTCATCCCCTCTAACCAAGTGTTTCATCCACCTCTACCTTAGCATTTTGATATAATTTAATTGAAATCTTGTCTTTTCAGTACCAGCAAAGCCGCCATACATACTTGAATCATATATGGAAATAAAAACCCACAAATGTGATAGAAGATGGACATGAATTGTGGTGTAAACATTAATCCCTCAGATAGAAACATTAATAATGGAGATAGAAATTTTTTCAAGGAATTGGCGATATTAATGAAATTGTTAATAAACAAATTAAAAATGTTGACATCAAAATGTGGTGTTATTACTGCTTCGCTTTATTTCCTTTCATTCCAGGGGTCCTTAATGAATAAAGCCAGCTTTTCACTATGGGATATAATCTAATATAAATTACATCTCAAGATGTAAAATGAATATTGCTGAACGGGCACTAGAAAGACTGGCAAGCATTATTTATTTCACAATTTGAGATGTTAAGCTTGGTTTACCCGAGGCCAGTGCTGGCTGGCTTGGTGTTGGCCTTGTAAAAACCTTGTATTGGCCTTATAAAATCAAGCCAGTCCCGTGCTGTCTGCGAGTGCTGGGGTGAAAAGAGTACCCGCCTAGCTAGATTTACATGAGGCCAGTACTGGCTACCAGTCTCACTGGCACCAGCGCCACTGTCTTCGTATATCTGCCTGTATCTTAATACATAATTCATTACATCCTATAGTGAAAAGCCGGCTTATCTCCTTCACAAACTGGCCTAACTCCTGCACCAACTCCAGCTTGAGCGACCGCCCTGGATGGTTGAGTAGATCTCGGGCAGATGAAACTACTCCCAAGATTGCTGTGGCTTGCGGCTCGTATGGTTTTTATAGTGGATGGGCATACCGGTAGCAGATGTACAAATTTCATCCCATAGTATAGGTAAGTTAGCAGAAATTACTGCGCATATGTGCAGATATTGAAAAGTGACTACTGCGCATTCAAGGCCACCGCTCATAACGTGTCGCGCGACGTATACACTGTCTCCCAGTAGCCCACCATAAATTTCATCATTGGATGATATATAGCATTATGCTTTTTCGATACGGGGTGGCAGAGGCACAGTTGTGCCTACTTTTAGATAATTAAGTCCATTTTTCATGACAGGGGGATAGCCCATCGCGGCCACTAAGGAGGTTTCCCCACGATGTCCTATGGAGATATAAAGGTTTCCTCACGAAATAACTTGGACTTTAATGGAGTAAAAACCGCTTTTTCGTAAACAAAACCAACACAGCAGAACAGCTGGCCAATAATTCCGCCATCTTGACAAACAAGACACTCACTAAACAAGCTTTCTCGGTTGCCTAAATTTATCACATAATATAAGCCATGCCTATCCCTGCTAAGACGCTAAAATCAGTTTTGTGGTAACGATTTTTATAATCATGTGTTAAACAATGGTTAAAGTTTTTGCTGGTAAGACGGTAAAGGTCTACATCCCGAAGTCGTACGTACGAAATCGCGATAGTACTCAATTTTAAGTATTTTTTGTTATTCTTACATATTCAAACTAAAACGAAGGATAAAGGGGGCTTCGCTTCGCTCACCCCCTTTACTTTTCACCTAAGCTGTCCCAGTGTTTTCCCTGACATAAAATATACTGATGTGCACAGAAAATATCAAGGAAAACATTGCGTTAGCTTAGGTGAAGGGTAATGGAGGTGAGCGAAGCGAATACCCCTTTATCCTCAAAATTTAGTCCTATCGGGATTTCATGCTTTCGAGTAAACATACATTTCAGATTTCAGATTTCAGATTTCAGATTACTTTATTGCCATAATCATGTGTCATTACAGTTCTTATATGTAATTCAAGAGGTACATGACACCCTGTAAGGGCACTACAATATGATTAAACTAATTCCTTAATTGCTAGCTTATAATTGTCTATTTCTAGTATTATTTAATTATACATATTTTCTTTTCTATTGTGTACTTTAACATTAATTATCACTGAAAAATTCTTGAAGAGAATAGTAACATTTCTGGATCAAGTACTTATTGAGGGTTATTTTGAATAAAGTATTGTCTTTTATATTTTGTATGTGATATGGTAGAGCATTGAAAACTTTTGCTGCCATTGAGTGGGGACCAGAGTTTATGATTTCTAGTTTAGCAATCTTGGTGGCTAGGCGTTGTTGTGATCTAAGGCCCTCAGGGCGAGTATGTTGTGGAAAAAGAGGCATATTATTCCTGACAAAGACGCTGATTTCTAAAATATAGAGCGCTGTCATAGTTAAAATATTATATTCCACAAAATATCTTCTACAGCTCGTCCTCGCGTCTATATTAGCCAGAATTCTAATACATTTTTTTTTGTAATATAAAGACGTTTTTTGCGTCTGTGCTATTGCCCCAAAGAATTATACCGTACCTAAGCCAGGCTTGTGCATACGCATGATAAGCGCATGTTGCCGTCCTGAGGTCTGTAGTTTTTTTCAGCTCTGATAGGGCATATATAAAGCTTGAGAGCTTACCAGTTATCTTTAGAATGTGGCTTTTCCAATTTAAATTATTATCTAAATTGATACCTAGGAGACAAGAAGTCTCTACATTTTCTATTACAGTTCCGTTAAATTTATAGTTTATAATATCTAGGGGTCGTTTTTGGTAAGGTCTGAATTCCATTAATTTGGTTTTGTTAAAGTTAATTTCTAAGTTATGGTCATCTAACCAAGTTTTAATTCTATTTAGGTGTGAGTTTAGGTCTATAGTTAATTTCTCTACGTTTTGACTAGGAAAAATCAGGGATATATCATCTGCGAATAGCGTACATGGTATATTAATAGTATTAGGTAGATCATTTATATATATTAAAAAAAGTAAACATCCGAGCACGCTACCCTGCGGGATCGATTTGGTTAATTCTACTTCATTTGATCGTTTTTTACCGATTCGCTTGGTAGTTGAGTTATAATGTTCTATATCAACATATTGTATTCGGTTGCGCAAGTACGATGAAAACCAGTTGAAAGCAATACCTCTCACTCCCACACCATAGAGTTTTTCCAAAAGAGCTCCGTATAAGACTCGATCATAAGCTTTGCTCATGTCTAAGAGAACTCCAATGGCATGTTTTTTATCGTTCAGTATTTTTAAAATCTCGTTAACATATGTAATTACTGCTAATGTAGTCGATCGACCCTTACGGAAACCATTCTGATTATTGTTGAATATATTAAATTTTTCGCAAAAATTGTAGATACGTTTGTACATAGCGGATTCAATTATTTTACATTCGGCGTTTTAATTTTCGGGATTCCGTATAGAGGCCTTATTAACTTATGTCTTTTCTGCTTCGGTATTATAATACGTACCCAATTAGCGCAAGTATATATGTTCCATATAAAATTTCATAAATCAAAAACTTATATCAAATAATTTTTATATCGTCTTTCTCATTTCCCTTCGCCCCTTTAGCACATTATGTTTAAACGAAAAATTATAGATATATAAAAAAATATTGTTATAGCGTTAACAGCCTATTATTCTGTCTATCATGACGATGATTACGACAAATTCACTTAATTGTAAATACAACTGATTTATGATGAATCTGCTCCCACACATAGCGTTGTACACCGCAAATTGCATGACTTGTATTACATTGCATCACCCTGTAGAGGTGCAACCTAGGGGCTAATTAAGTCCACATTTAAATATTAAATAATAAGTTTGTTAAACGCAATTGGGTTAACAAATTTATTCACCGAAAATGCTAACGAAAAATCCTCGATTCGCTTGGATACGTTTTATTTATTTTAATTACATTTTGACCGGCGCGGCGTCGCGTCGAGCTCGGCCTCCGATAACGATACTGAGTACATTTTCACTAATAGATGATTGGTTGGAGTGTGCAGCCACATCGGTCCGAGGTTGATCACACTATTTTGTCACCAGACCTTGGATAAATCGTTAGTATGTTAAACTTGAGGAAATGCACTAGATTGATTTTTAGGGTCCTTTACCACCTTGCCGTAAAAGAAAAGGAGCGTTTAGTGATATATTTTTTCCGTCCGTTTAACCTGCCGATGCCATAGATAATTGATACCTATTGAACAATACCTGACGCTTCGGGCCGAAGGGATGTTCATACTCTGTAAGAGTTCAGGAATGGGAAGAAAGTCAAAACAACTCTTAAGAGGTGCTTAAAACTTCGGGTCGAGTTCGCGACTCAAGGAAAAGAAAAAAATCAATCGCTTACAGTAAGCCGACTTTAGGGCGGGGGAGAATTAAAAAGTCGGCGATGTTCTTTCGTTTTTTTGTTCTACTCGAAGCTGGCGGAAGGCCTTTAGAGAAAAATTTTGTTTTGGCTGTTCGCGTCTTCACTGGACTAATAAATTATCTTATAGATGTACTGATAGATGGGTGTTATTCGTGTTATAACTTTCTAGTCTTTTGTAACAGTAGACCCCGAATCAAGAGGTCCTCCAAAATCAGTTGTAGTAAACGAGAAACTAACAATTTAATAGCATAATAGCAGGGAGAAGAAGTCCGACCATACTAATACATTGCAAACAGACTGTTTTAGTTGAGAATACAAATAGATTCTTCAGGACTCAATAAACATACTAAGATAATAAAATATATTTTGTATGGCATCAAAAGCGACTAGTTCAGTGAGTCCATAACATCATAACTCCTGCGTTTTGACTGTAGTAAAACAAGTTTATTTTCCAGGAAAATGGAGACTCTTTATTTAGTTTATCCCTCCAGCTTTCTAAGTACTTACTTCAGCGATCGCTTATTAAAATAATTGTGCTCCATTATTGTATAAATATGTGGATTATAATCCTCTTCGCTGCGTCTCCGTACTGAGCGTCATCGGCATCGCCTTGTTACAGTAGTCGGCGGCGGCGGGGCGGGGCGTGGCGGTGGGATTATGGCGGAGTGCAATTTGTTCCATCCACAAAGCCGACTCCTGAAGCTGCCCCGCTTTGGAAGGGTTATGGCAGAACATCTTGGTAGAATTGTCTGATTATTATATATTTAAACATATGTACAAAATCCTTAGGAGAAATGAAAATTTTGTATATCTTTTCTGCTAACTCGAATGGGAATTATAAATTAGACACTTACTTATTGAAATTTATTCAATCATCCATCACTGGCCTCATCATCTTTTCAGATGTTTTTTAAATCTACTGTATATTCTGTGAGGAGAGTCACATTTTTTCTTGTGACTGAATAGTTTTTTTCTCAACGCGCTGTTTCCTGAGCTTTTCCAACCACTACCCCGCTTCGGAAGAGTATTGCTATGGTCATGGCTAAACATCTTGGCAGGATTTTCTGTTGGGAATTGTTAAATATATATAAGTACACAAAAAAGCCTAAGGAGTAATGTAAAATTTGTGTAATCTTTTTCACGTTAGCCAACTTGAATGGGAATAATTAAGTAGACTTTTACTAGGTAGAAATGTTATCGAACATCCATCATTGGCTTTATTTTCTTTTCAGCTCCGTGGGCTAATGGGTTTCATGCTTGCTTCTCACACAGGAGGCGTAGGTTCGTTTTCTGACCATTGTACTAATGAGATAATATATACGGACGTTCTAACGGTGATGGAAAACATACATACAACATTCCATAGCTGCAGCGAGTAGCTAGCCTCCTGTCACGCAAAATTTTGTATAGAATAACTAGCTGAAAGTAGGCACAAATGTGCCTCTGCCACCGCGTATGGGAAAAGGCGTAACGCTATGTTAACAAATATCGCACCGCCTCGTGACATCACGAAGCCGAGTCAACCAGCACCGGATGTGGTTTCTTCTGGAACTTCCAAAAAACTGGAAACCCAGAAAGACATCTATGCTGCTGTGTCCCGCACCGCCCGTCGCCAAACAACAGAAGCTGCAGGCTGCGCCGCGCGCGCCGCCGGCCAGGTCCACCCGTGGCCCGCCGAACGCGACTGTCGATGGGGAAGGCTTTATCCTGGTCCAAAACAGGAAGCGCCTATCCAGACGCAGCCGCAATCAGCGTGGCACAGCCCCCGCCGTTGAGTGCAGCCTCAAAGCTGCCGCTCCCACTGCACAGATATACCTTTCCAGGATCGACGTGAAAATGACCTGCGAGGACGTTGAGCGCCACATCCTGGAATGGCTGAAGAAAAATCCGCCGTCTGGTTTCAAGGTGTTGAATGTACAGATTGAGATTTTGGAGTCAGAAAGACCCAAGGACTTCCTGTCATTCAAACTTCGGGTGCCGGCGGACTTGAAGACGATGTTCCTGGCCAAAGGTTACTGGCCGGAGGGCATCCTTTTTTGACGCTACAGGGAAGCGAAACCTAGGAAGAAAATCCCTAGCTAGGCTAGATTATATTTTGTGTTTATTTAATAAATTTTGTTTCTATAGTCTTAAGGTATGTATAGATATGGGTTTTGTAACCTGAAATAAAGATGATTATTATTATTATTATTTTCTCTACGCGCTGTCTTCTGTGTTTATCCAACCACAGTTCGCCATGTTTTGTTCAACCCTGGCGTAAAAGCTGTCTCCATCCCTGTCTTCCCAGTGCCATACGTTCCGAGTTTCTTGATTCGATTTGAAAGTCCTCCATTGACATTGACATTTGGGATTAGGGATGATTTGTCAGCCTAATGTTTAAAATTCATGTAAAAGCTATACAACGCTTACTTACGGTACAAATCGTTCCATTAAAGTAGAAACTAAGTTACTTTTGTACACAGTTGAATGTTTCAGAAAGAACCGATTAATTAGGCAGTGATTATACTAAGGTCCTATCTGTCTGAATCCGTCATAAATACTACACACACAGACGTATTTCTTAGAAATAGTAAATACTCGGCGATAAAGTAGACCCAAGACAAAGTCTAACGCTATAGACCAAAAAAGAATGGATATTAATATTAATAATATAATAACGATGTTGTAAAACATCACCTGCGATGGGGATAAATTTTTGTGGAATCCATCCACGTCCACGAATTATTATCATTTCATTTTTGGTACTTATCAAAAAAAAAAAACCAAACCTAAACAACCACTACGAAATCTCTATGTATCTACCGATACTTACTACTAACTTCCTGGTACTTTTCTACCTGGTTATTCGTTTTATCCCGCTATTTGAATAGATAGTAATGATATGTACTTAGCCCTCCAAGGTTTTAATGAAAAGGGCACAACACTATGTACCTACTCAAAGAGAGGTTTGACTCAAAGTATTGTGAATAATTATACCAGATTAATAAATAAAATTTTATTTTCATCAGAAAATAAATAAAATTTTATTTTCTAAGTACTTTACTTTTTATTCCGTATGTAAAGGTAGCAGTATAATATACGAGAAAGAGCACTGGTGGAAAATGGAATAAGTATATTGACGGACATTGCGAAATATTAGAGAACGAACAAAATTACGAAACAAAATCAGAATTAGAAACTAACAACTCTGCAAACTCAGAATGACTACGAGATATTTATGTACCTACAGAGAATTGGAAATCAAAATCGTTTTATGTTGCTCTTTGAAGAGGTTGTATGTTATGTATTTCGCCTTCCAAGGGTTTATCGAGGGAAAAGGGCACAACACTATAAAACTACTCAAAAATTGGATAGATTAATATGAATAGCCCAAATTAGAAAATAAGCAAAACAAATTGAAATGTATTTGATTTATTTTCTACGTTGTTTCCGTAGCAGAAGTTTGAATCTGTATGATCTATGGGAAAACGAACTGAAGAAAAGTGAAATAACAGCGTAAATGCGAAGTATCAGAGAACTAACGACCAAATTACGAAACAAAGAAACCGAACCAGAATTGAGAATTGCAACTTGCAAACTGAAAATATGCACCAAACAAAACCAAATAGTATTTATAGAATCTCAAATAAAACCGGTTAAGTGCGAGTAGGACATTGCAACCGCACATGAAGAATTCCATACTATTGTACACGGATAACGTAAAACGACAGTTTTTGGTACGAGTACATATACATATTTAATTTTTAAAATAACATATTAAATACTAGATAGGACTACATTCAAGGCCGTACATCGAAACATGGTAAAATAGTTTTGTGTATGTAATATGTAAGTATTAAACTATGTACTCAGGTTAACGAAACTCTTTGCTCATTTAAACCGGAAGTGGATAGAAATTGAGTAACTAATTTACAGAAATAAAATCAAATATGATAAAAAACTTCATATTATTCATGATTATTCGAATGAGCAATTATTAATCATATGACAGATAACTAAGCACAAAACTCAATACCTGCAATCAAAAATCTTTTCCGATAAGATAGGGCGAGTCCATTTTTTTCACCGATAAACAAATAAAACAAAATGGCTAAAAAAATGGCCATACCAATAATTTCTTCTATGGGCACTTCTTTTAATTCTTTAAAATCGGTATGTTTCATTATTTTTTGCTGTTGCGGCAACAGAAATAAACATTTTGTGAAAATTTAAATCTCTCTACCTATTTCGGTTGATCCGATAGAGCCCGGTGACGGATGGACGGATGGACGGACGGACGGACGGACGTACGGACAGACAGACGGACAGCGGAGGCTTAGTAATAGCGGAGCGGCGGAGAGGAGCGGAGCCTTCTTCTTCTATTAGATTAACCTTCTGGTTTTTCAATACCTCAAACGATGTCTCATTACAATTGTATCCCTACACCTTTTCATGACTCCCCAAAGAGATTGGTAGTCAGGCTCCTACTCAACGTTCACTCGTAGTTAGCTACAAGTAGATATGGGGACATTTTAGGGCTCTCCCTATGGGTAAGGAAATTGTTAGTGAGATGTCTCATAATACGAATTAACTTATATTTTATTTTATCGCAATATTTACGTTTTCCTTGTGGTATTAGGTATGGGACATAACATTAGGTGCTTGTTTTTTTTTTGTTACCTTGACCTCAAATGCTAATTGTATCTGTAATCTAAAAGTAATTTATTGAACATGTTTTGTTGACATGTTTATTTTTTATTTTCAGCCATTTTCCAAACTGCACACTTTGCTAAAATATCTATAGGTAGTGATGGTAGTCAGTGTAAACTGGGCTTTATTCCTAAATTACTCTGGTCAGCGTAAAGAGCGGTTAATCGTCTTATTGTCCCGCTTTATCGGGTTAACGACACTTCTCTACTTTGACCGGATGTTAGGTCGTAGTCAATTTGGTGGAACCGGCTTTGATGGTAATTTGTACGACTGTTTGATGGCTCAGATGATGTACGGGGGAGACAGTTGCACCGAACAACCTACGGTATAATGGACGGTCACTGACTCCAGTTAAGTGCGCCAACCCTTCAGGAGTTTCCTTTGTAACCCTTGGATTGGCTTTTGCCGACAGAGTGGCAATTGCCGGGAGTTAGAATCCACCACTGCATATTTAGTTAAGGTCTATTTGATTGAAATGCAATCCAAGCTTATATGCTAAGATATACATGTTCGTATAATGATACACATAAGACATAGTAAATGATGAGATATCTCCGAACTGTTATTACTACAATATGTGAAGGCCAGCACATATACTTCCCCCTTTACAAAAAGATAAACATATGACTTAAATAATACAAAACATAACAAAAATAAATTATTCTATCAGACGTGATACTAAAACATTGCTCTGTTCAAAGCCGCGCTAAGTAGTGTGCTCAATCTTCACTTTTGCGAGTTTAGTAGTTGCATGTAGAATGCTTCGTAGAATGTCTGCTAATTTGCTTACTCTTTAAATCACGTTCCTTACGTGCAAGGTCAGCAAAGTAGTTATCAGCTGTCTTAACTTTGCGCTCCTAACCCGACGATGTATGTCCAAAGTTGTTCTTCTATAGGTTTGGTGCTGTTTTGTTCTAAATTTGTCTTGGCTGTGAGGTCGACTGCGTGATGATTGCTCAATTTTCTGTTCCTCGTTCATTAAGGAGTTGATGTTTCACGTGTTGTTGTATGATATTCTCAATGTCGTCTCTTTGCTCAAGACTGAGGATGGATAAGCCTCTCTATGCGCTAGTAACCATACTCTGTCATGGCGATGAGATGCTCGATATGATAACTGATGATGATGATGATGATGATGATGATGATTTCTTGTGGCTGTGGAACTTTTGGCTGTTTTGGACGTTGGAACAAAGTGTTGCTGTTAGGTTTAGCTTCTTTTTTACTCTTCTTCCTTCTTGGCTATCACCGCAATTTTGAGTCAATGTGGTGATTTATCTTCATAACAAGCTAGCAACCGATCATTGACCTGCGGTCCACAGTTGAGGTTATGAGGTTGCTGGTGAGCTGCGTATTTTTCATTACTCATTCACCGGAAATATTTCACCGACATCTTCGCAATTTAACGATGCAGGCCTCTTGGCGCCTGAGTCTCCATTGCAGAAACATTCTTGAAGGAGTATCCAGCTTATTTATTCATTTTGACGAAGATTTTACTAAATGATGAAAGATGTTCACTGTCGGAGTCAAAACTTTTCCGATAGTGGGGTCTACGGGTGACGGAATAAAAGGCTATGCCACTGCATACTCACTAAAGATCTATTTGATTGAAATTCAATTATATACTTAGTTATACGTGTTTGAAAGGACGTATAGATTACTTAGTATATGATGAGATCTTTCCGCAGATCGGTTACGGCCATACTGTTATTACTACAGTACGTAAGGGCCGGCACAGGCTTGAGGGACAGGTTTCATATAGAATTTGAAGGTAGGATATTTTTTCAAATCCTAAAACTATTCGTATTGGATGCGGGAGGCTAATCCTTAAACTATTCGCATTGAATAAGGGATCCAAAGGATCGCAGTAGATGGGAAAGTAAAGACGAGGCCTATACCCAGCATTAGGTGAAGGTGTGATGATGAAAACTATTCAATTCATTTTAATATCAATCTTATGGCTCAAAACCAAAATGATCAATCTACCATTTGGTAATCCGTAGTCAAATCCCATACCAACAGCCCGTGACAGTCACAACCCTCCAATGAAAGTTGAAAGACCCATCAAGCCTCTCTTCACTGTTTGTGATAACAGCGCCATAACCAAACCCTTGTTTGTAAAAATAAAATATGGTTATCCCTCTGTACCCCATGTTATAATGCAACAAGATACTATTTTACTAGTCTTATATATAGGATTGGTATTCAGAGACAAATTTGGTCTCGGTTTCATACTCTTCTTCGTCAAAAATTATAAGAATATTGCCATACTTGAAGTCAAATTGATGTTTTACTACAGGGAAACTGTAACGCTTCCACAAAATGCTTCGTTCATCTCGAGTGGTCCATTTGAGTTAGAGAACAAGGGGACAGCACAGAATTTCAAACCATTTAGCGTCATTTCGATTAGTAAAATTGCAACTAGTTGCTTTATGAGATTGCCACTGAAGTCTTGCTCGGCTCCGGCGCGGGGCAGGGTGCCTCGGGCGATCGCTTTGACTCGCGACTCGCGAGATAACACATGATATCGAGCCGGCGTGTGATGGGGAGATTTTGTGTTTTCTATCACGATCACTTTGTATACACTAGTAAAAGAAACTACCTGAGGGATGTATGTTAGGGATGTACAAACTGTCGGAACCAAGTAACTGTAAAGGTCATCGCTGGCCAGATGACCCCACTTTCATACAACTAAAGAATGTTCGTTCAAATATGGGTTTTTATGTTATGTAGATTACATTGCCGACATAATTTAGTAAGCGAACTTGCCGCAAACGTACCAGGGGAGCACAATCGAAAACCCATATTTGAAAAAACATATCTTAGCCATTTCCCCCTGCTAATTAGTTTCATCCGTGGAGATGTTGAATGCTGACCTCGATAATGTGAGAGACTGGGCCTCATCCCACAGACTTTTGGTTAATCTGATCAAATCGAAAGCTATGATTATTGGAACCAGGCACTTTCCTTTCTTGTTACAAAAACCTATTGTTCCTGTAACTTATAATCATACTACAATAGAGGACACTACTAAGGTAAAAAATCTCGGGATTATCTTTGATAACCAGCTGTGTTGGTCTCCACATGTCTGCGAGGTCAGCGGAGGGGTCTTTACGTCTTCCATTCCCTCAGGAGACTGCAGAACTTATTGCCACTAATAGAATATGCCGATGTTGCTTACACGAGTGCGAGCGAAGAACAACCGAATAAACTCGACTTAAGAATTCTAAATTCGGTTTATCTTCGGGCTGCGCAAATTCGACCATGTTTCTCAATATCGCAAAGAGTAGGGCTTCCGATTCGTCGTCGCCGAGAACCTCACAATCGTTATTATCTGATCAATATCTAGAAACATCGAAGTTACCCCAACTACATTCGAGACCGTTTTGAGTACCTATCTCTTTTCAGGAGATCGGCACCGGAGATCTCACACTGTATCACTTTAAGCCACTCCGCGGAATAACGCTGCGAATAAACACTCTTGCAGGTCTCGGGCGGTCGGACTTTGGAACGCACTTCCTTACACAGTTTTACTCTTTTGTCTTTTAAGAAACGTATTAAAGAGCTCTCTCTTTTGTAAAAGTTATTGAATGTCTTCATATGTAAAGTGTATGCAGTATATATCGGTACTTATTTAGTAGTTACTGTCTTTATTTTGTAAAATATGTGTTTGCAATAAATAATTATGAATTATGATTTATACTTGAGCTGTATGGGAGCTTGTTACTTAAAGTTAGCGATGACCTGAAGACTTCAACATAGCGCCATGCCTTTTCACATAGGGATTGCGCCTTTAAATTATAATTTTATTCGCATTTCCAGTATAAAAAATAAGGTCGTTCAACTTTTCCAAAATCAATATTGTTTGTCACTGAGGAATACCGGAAGAATTTTATATTTGCAAATTAATGGAATGCTAGCCTTGGGCCCAAAAATTGAACACAGGGGTTTACAGTCGCTAATTAGTGTGAAGTGTCTACCGTACAAGTACTCATGAAATCTTCGCACGCCGAATACAACTGCTAAACCTTCTCTGCATATTTGGCTGTAATTCCTTTCACTAACTTTGAGCGTACGACTGGCATGCAACACGGCGCGCGTGCGTCCGTCCGGCATCGAGTGACCTA
The DNA here is from genome assembly GCA_949825045.1 of Argyresthia goedartella. Classification (NCBI taxonomy): domain Eukaryota; kingdom Metazoa; phylum Arthropoda; class Insecta; order Lepidoptera; family Argyresthiidae; genus Argyresthia; species Argyresthia goedartella. Next base: position 30,889,227 of record OX463826.1, on the reverse strand, counting down.
GCCATGCACCCACCCCCGCGGGGGACGCATCGCAGGCCAACACTACCGGCAGTGCTGGGTCAAAGTGCACTAACACATCTGCACTTTTCAAAAAACTTTTTATTTGCGTGAACGCCTCCTCACAACCCTTGGACCACACAAAATCCTTACTCTTTAAATCCTTACTCTGCTAAAGTTAGCCACAAACTTTGAATAATAATTAATGAGACCCAAAAAAGCTCGTAACTCTGATACATCTTTGGGTCTAGCCGCTGTAAATACCGCATCAAATTTTTTTGGTTCGGTATGCAGCCTTTCTGCGTCTATCTCGTGCCCCAAATAAGAAATCTTGTCTCTGAAAAAAGTGCATTTTTTTAGCGATCCTCAAACCGCTTTCATTTAAAATTTTGAAAACATTCATCCTATTTTGTACGTGCTGCTGTTGTGTCTCTCCTGTTACTACAATATCATCAACGAATACACCTACGTGGTCTAATTTAAACAAATTGTCCATAATTCGCTGGAATTTATTTGGTGCCGTTTTAATACCAAAAGGCAGTATGTTATACTCAAAGTTTCCCATGTGGGTTACGATCGTACAGAGCTTTTTTGAATCATCGTCCAATAAGAGTTGTTGGAAAGCGTTTTTACAATCTACCTTACTGAATGTTTTACCTCCTCGAAGGATAGCAAATAAATCCTCGACCCTCGGAAGCGGATATTTATCATCAAGCAAAACGGGGTTGACGGTGATCTTGAAGTCGCCACAGATTCGAATGCCTCCTGAACTCTTTACTACAGGCACTATCGGAGTGCCCCACTCGCCCGGGTGCTCCACCGGAGTCAGCACACCCTCACGCACCAGCCGCACCAGCTCGCGGTCCACGGCTGGCCGCAAGGCAAAGGGCACGACGCGAGCACGCCACCACACCGGCACCGCCGCCCCCGTCGCAACACGCAGGCTTATCTTACTACCGTTGAATGTACCGATACCAGGTGCAAACACGTTTCTGTACTTGCGTGCTATTTCTGAAAGAACAAGATCGCAATCATTGCTCGAAATATGGGCGATCAGTGGTATTGTAATTCCTAATTCACGCATCCATTTGCATCCTAAAATAGGTGGACAATTACCGTTATCAATAACGAATACTTCCGATAAAAATGATTCATTATTTCTCACAACATTGACGGGCATAACGCCAACCGGCTTAATCTGTTGCCCACTGTAGACTGTCAATGATTTGTTGCTTGGAAAAATAGGTCTGCCTGTAAACCGTTTATCATATATTCTTTTAGAAATAGCACTCACCGATGATCCAGTATCGACTTGCATGTTTAAGGAAACACCTTCTACATTCAACTTACAAAACCATGGATCATCGGAGTCTTCGGCTTCCTGCATCCTATACAATGCTGGCGTATCGAAACCGTTACAATCATAGTCTTCCTCGTCAACGCAATACACTATTTGCACTCTCTTATTTTTACACATGTGGCTTATATGGCCCACTCGTAAACACGAATAGCACTTCGCGTTGATATACGCGCACTCGTCGGGGTTATGCTTCCGCGAACCACAACGAAAGCACTGCGAGACGCCGGCGCCGGCGCCACCGGGCTGGCCGCGTGCTGCCGCCTCCGTCCCGCACCGCCAGCATGGCGCCCGATGCCTCGACACCGCCGCCGCCAGAGCTGTCTCCGCCCAGCTTTGATTCACGTTCAGCGGCTTCCATGGCCGCCGCCACCTCGATGGCACGCCGATATGTCACTTCTCTCTCTAACAGAATTCTTTGTCTGACTTTTTCACTTTTCATTCCATAGATGAATTGATCTTTCAGGTTCTCCTCTAGTGTACTTTCGAACTTGCACGTCTGCGCCAACTTCTTCAAACGGAACATATAATCATTAACCAATTCTGAGGGTAGTTGTGTGCACGCTCGGTATTTCATGCGTTCCGCGACTACAATATTGACGAGAACACTAAATTCCTTATTTTCAGGTTCGTCAGGGCTGCACAGATCAGTCATAGGTTTCATTTCCGACTAATGTTATCAGGAATGCGGTCTGTACAACGGGCTTGATGTCGTTCACCTTGAAATATGCTTGCACTCGTTTTACTAACTAGACCACAAATCGTCGGAATTCAACTTGAATTCTTTTATTTTGCCGACGACACTATTGTTGACTGACTGGTTTTTAATCGTCATTGTGCAATTTAAAACTGTATTTAACCACCTCGTTGCCAATTGATATGTACTGGGACAGAGACGTAATGACACAACGACCGCGGATGACAAACTGGTTATTTATAATGTACCCGCTATACATCACTACAGACTATAAGTCAGTCTTATATAAAAAAGTGTACAAAGGCGAGCTTTTCTGTAAAGAGAGATCTTTTCCAGTAAACCAAAAATCACCAAAAAACAGTCTGTAAAAAACTAGCCAAGTCTTGATGGAGCTGCTTGTTTGTCTCTAAAAAGTAATGAAATCTAGACAAAGTCGTGCTAAGTCTAAGGTTCCTTACTGCGATTTCTTTATTATTATAGTTAATGTTGTGTGACTTGGCCGTTGAGCATTCTTTAAACGTTAGTGGGTACACTACGTTTTCATTACTTTTTAGAGATAAACAAGCAGCTCCATCGAGACTTGGCTAGTTTTTACAGAATGATTTTGGTGGGATTTCACTTCTTTTTGTAGAAACAAGGGCATATTGATTTATTTTATTAGATTTTCGGGAGATATCCGGGAGATATGAAAACGGTATACACCGAATCTATACCAAGAAAAAACCAAGCTCTTGTGTTTTCTAATCAGGGTCACCAGGTAGTCCAGATCTTCGATTATCCTAGTTTTTATAGTTTTCCCTTTATGTGGTCCTTGAACCCTAACTCTGTACCAAATTTCAGCTCTCTGAGTTTATGGGAACTACTAGTTCTATTCTGATGATCATGAGTCAGTGAGTGCCATAAAAGCGAAACTTTGCTTTCGCTTAACTTTGGAACTAAATGACCTAAAGACTAGAAATTTTGGATTTTAAGTATGTGATTATAGTTTTCTGGATGACGAAAATTTCTGCGTTATGGTCTTATCCAGAGGTTCTCAAATAGGGGCCTAAAAATGCGGCGAAATGCTTCCAGTAAAGGATGGTACGGCAGTGTTTGCTTCGCGCTCGACTTGGCGGGGGCACTGCCGTGCCCCCCGATAAGGATGAAAAAGATCGATTGCTGAGTAGGGTTAGACCAAATGTACAACAATATAATTTATTTAACTAGTACATACCTGAATAAATAATATAAAACAATATAATCTACACATACATATGCCTACATAAATAAAATTTAATTTAATATACAAGCTTAACAATAAAACTATATACTCGTATATACTTATAGATACATACATACTATGTACCTATGATTCTAAAGAGAATGGTAATACTTCTTCACTACTTCTTTAGTATGCAATTACATTCAAACTACACTTTCATCACTATTTGGCCATTGATTGGCATAAATAGCAAACCGTTAAACACCTAATAGAATTTTGCTAAAATATGAACAGTTAGTCAAACAGACCCGATCATCGGCTGTTCATGTCATTGTCAGCGAGCTCTCAATTTTCCACATCACGAAGGTAATATATATGTCACCGTGAGATTGTCAAAACCGTTAGTTCTTACATGTCAACCTAACACGAAGACCATTCGTCTCTGGTCTTCTCCTAAGCTACCGCAGTGTTTGCCCTGGTATTTCCTTTACAATTCAAGTTTAAACTAGTTCACAGTTTAACGATTTTATTATAAAATAACGCGTCATATCGTAACCAGTACGGTACAGTTTACAATTTATCGATAATTTGTTAACTAACGAGAGAAAAACCGTTAGATTATTAACTAACGGGCTTGTCAATCGCAGGGTGACATATATGAAATATCCTGGACCGGTGTGCAAGGGCCATATTCCGGTAGCACAATGACGGCTCAGTGACAATGCAGACGACGACGACGAGGGTCAACTTTAGGTATTCATTATTTGGCGTTCGGATAATACTTTTAACCGTGGTTAGAAGGAGTACTTAAGGTAATTTGTAACCATCTTATTCGGTTACTAACCAAAGCAAAACGGCTGAAAAAGGTCAGATAATGCATAGGTATGTCAGGTAGTCATTACCAAAAAGGATCATGACAAAATGAAGGTTAAATATTATATCAAATGGAGTTATAATATCATCTCAAGAAAAACCATTCGTCACACGTTACACCGACTTCTATGATATAATCTCCCATATCTTTTTCTATTCCTATATCATTCCGATATCAATACTGCATATTCATTTTCTTGTTTCCGAACGCGTTCTTCAAAATATTATTCCGTTCAATGTCAGAATTTTCCCGTAATTTTCTAGCTGGTTCTCTTATTTGAGAATAGATTATTGGATTTTTGGATGAAGAGGCAGTCGATGCCATTTTAAATACAAAATTATAAGTGCAAGCTTCAACATGAGCAAGATCTAACTCGATAAATAGGGTCGATGCGGACTTGCGGACAAAGGTGACGCAGAGCCTTTGCAAGTCGTCATTGTCTACCGGAATAGCGCCCCAGAGGCTATGTAAACACGTCACGTGCCATGCTGAACTGATACACCAGCTCACACACAGACCCACACACACCCACAAATACACATGTATCTTTGTACGTATAATTTACGTGAGTGTATTACCCCCTGCAGTAAACTACGAATGGTATTGTATAAGAACGGGGAAGAAAGGGGTGTGCGATATTGAATTGTTTCACTTTTATAGGCTTACGTGTAAGAAAGAAATAAACAAGATAAGGAACACAAAGGAAATGACACACAGATTTGTTTTCCAAAGAGAATTCAGCTTGATTTGGTACTTCACTTAGAGATTATTAATTTAAAATTGTGCAACAAGTTTCTTACGTCCTGTCTTATTGATAATACCAATAATCAATAAATTGCCTTCACCCTATCCCTGTATACTTTATCTGTATTCCTTTATCTACACTATCAGGTCATAAGTTCTGTCACACAATTAAAACTTTTGAATTTAGAACGCTGGCCACAAAAAAGTTTATTGAATTCGAATTTAGAATTTTTCATGAAAATAAAAATGTGTACTTTTTAGAATTTTCCTCATTTTTAAATATGGAGTGGATACTTAAAGAAGACCGTGTCACAGTTATTGCGTTGCATCGTTGCATCGTCGCGCCAATTCAGATTTTCGACTTACTCAAAAATTTGAATATAACCAAAAGATTCGTTTATCGTACCATTAAACGATACAATGAAGACTCTAGTGTAGATGACAGGTCAAGAAGTGGTCGCCCTCGCTCTGTTAGGACTCCAGCAGTGATAAAAGCTGTGAAGGCGCGAATTCAAAGAAATCCCATACGTAAGCAGAAACTGTTGGCCCTTCAGATGGGGTTAAGCAGGACCACGGTGAAAAGGGTGTTAAATGAAGACTTTGGGCTTAGGGCATATCGAAGAAAAACAGGACATCGTTTGGACGCTCGTTTAATGAACCTGAGACTGAAGAGATGCCGCGCTTTGTTGAAGCGGTATGCGGGAAAAAGCATCGGGAAATTCTTTTTTCGGATGAAAAAATTTTCACCGTAGAAGAGAGCTACAACAAACAAAATGATAAGGTGTACGCACACAGCAGTGAAGAAGCGAGCAACCGTATTCCGCGTGTCCAACGAGGTCATTTTCCATTCTCGCTCATGGTTTGGTTGGGAGTCTCTTATTGGGGCTTAACTGAGGTACATTTTTGTGAGAAAGGCGTAAAAACGAATGCAGTTGTGTATCAAAATACAGTCCTCAAGAACCTTGTGGAACCTGTTTCTCATACCATGTTTAATAACAGGCACTGGGTATTCCAACAAGATTTTGCGCCAGCTCATAGAGCTAAAAGCACGAGACTGGCTGGCGACGCGTGAAATCGACTTCATCCGGCACGAAGACTGGCCCTCCTCCAGTCCAGATTTGAGTCCGTTAGATTACAAGATATGGCAACACTTGGAGGAAAAGGCCTGCTCAAAGCCTTATCCTGATTTGGAGTCACTCAAGGCATCCTTGATTAAGGCAGCCGCCGATATTGACATGGACCTCGTTCGTGCTGCGATAGACGACTGGCCGCGCAGAATAAAGGCCTGTATTCAAAATCGCGGGGGTCATTTTGAATAAACTTTTTTACCATAAGATTCTATGTTTAATTAAGTTCATTTTGCTATATAAATGTTTACATAAATAATAAACATGTCTAAATTATTTCATATTGCACATGTGACAGAACTTATGACCTGACTATGTATATACCTCTGGCCATTCGGCACTGCTGTACCGAATGGCCAGAGGTATTTTTTATTATTTCTTTGGGCATTTATTATAAAAGTGGAAAATAAGACATTTAATGTGCGTGCCGTCAACTTGGTGAACAGATTATAGTAAAAAAAAATATATGAATTATGTACGTGACAAAATGAACTTGCCTTTGAATGGGTCATATAAAAAATAACTCGAAAGTGGCAACCGTAGCCGTTAGTAGAAACCCTGAGCCCTAGAGATGACCTGAAGTGAGGCCATGCTTGGAGACTTATAACCAAATGTGTGTGGTGCTGTGCGACTTCCCAAAAAGGTATTTTTTTCGGCTGGTTTAATTGGACAAAAGTACAATTATTTTTACCCCACTGCAGCGAAGCGGGCAAGAGGAGGGTGAGGTGTTTAACTTGTTTATTTATATATCTATCATACATTTATCATATGTATCACACATATCGCAGGACATTCTTCAAAATCAGGATCTAGTGGGGTTTCAGGGGTGTCAAACATGATGGACTAACAGTACGACACATAACTAGGATAATAGTTTACCAAATCAAAATGCAGTTCTATTTCGGAAACACTTAAATTTTATATTAACTACAACAACACACTAATTAGTCTTTGGTTCAATGACAATAATGTAACGAAACAGACAAGTGTCTCAGCGCAAGAGTCACTACTTTTACATTGCAGAATTACCAGACAAAGAATAATGCTCCCACCCACGCCAACCTGCCCGTACCCCGCGCTGAGAGCCATGACCAAGCTACGGAAATTCCCACGCTTTCATCATCATTTAGCGTCTCAGGCGTACCAACATAACTGAAATGAATGAGATAAATCACAGATATTTTTTTTCTACCAAAAATAACGTGTAACAACTTAATACCCTAAATTCTACAAACCTCATTGGTAAACATAACAAATAGAACTTTCGAAAACCACATTATTTGAATATAATTACTTACTTTACCGATGACGGCATTAAACTAACAGAAACATAACAAAACGTCCGATTCATAAGAAATTTAGATTTCAGATGAGAGTAATCAGTCTCAATTGATGGCGCCTTAGTCATTCTCCGACATATATGTATATGTCTGTTACTGTATACCTTCGTGACTATTCAACGGCTCAACCGATTTAAATAAATTATACGACATTAGATCTCATCGTCATTCTCTAGATGGCGCGAGTGTTACTAGGAAATTAAAATTAAAACAAAGCTATGGTGTATTTATTGTGCCTTCAAGTGGGGTATCAATAAATGGCCTAAAAAGGTGACTACGGAAATATTTGCTATTCTTGCATTATATATGAATAATTCACCTTAGTTTTAATCTTAGCATATACGATTTTTTGAATTTTTGCACTAAAAAAGCTGGGAAAAAAGCCGGAATAAAAAAGCGACTGCAGTACACTAAAATTCATAAAAGAAGCAGATGAAACTTAACGTGATTATTGAAGTCTGATAAACTAATTACAGTAGAGTGTTTAAAATTAATTAAATTTAAATACAGGCGGGACTAATTAAATCTCATACAGTGGGTTCCGCTTGCATTTCAATTTATAATTGTACTATGATAATCACATCACTAGTCTGCTTGTTTATTCTATTTAGTGTACCAAAGTCAACTGACTTATTTTTTATAATTGTATGTATAGCGCCAATAAAAGTCTGTTTATTGAAGATAAAACTAGTCTCATTTACCAAAAACAGGCCCATTTTTTACATTGTCCTGACCTTTGGTGCTCATACTAACTGAACTTCAGATGTCCAAACTCAAGGTTAGCGAATATGCCAGGAAGCGCAGAATTTTAAATGTTCGAATGACGGATCACGTCCGGAACAGACGCTGCACTCCTTGACTGACATCGCTGATGCAGGTCTGCAGTAGACCGCCAAGATAAAATGAAACTGGGCTAGCCATATCTGTTGCATGCACATGAACAGATGGGTGAACATCGCCACTGACTGGCTGCCACAAGACGGAGACCAAAGTACAGACAGGCCGAGACGGAGACAGCGGGATGACCTGGATAAGTTTCTGCCTGAGTGTATGGACGTAGCTCAAGATAGAGAATTGTGGTTAAGAGGCATAAAGAGGCATTTTCTCAGCAGTGACATACTTAACGGCTACAAAAGAAATTACAGGTCATTTTAATTCAGGTAAAAAAGTCTAATAATAATATAATAAATCTAGCCCATTATTGTTTCCACAGAGGGGCATACGAGTAAGATTAAGCCATACTCTAAAAGTCATAAAATAAACATATATTTTGAGTTTGACATCTGAAATCGGTTTTGATTTCCTGTTATTTTTCCCAGCAACTCAGTTTACCCCATGACCCCTTCAATAGTCCATGTTTTTTTAAAACAAAACTGCTCTGATCTCATGAATAACAATTTATAAGCAAAATAAATCCCATACGCAACGGTGCCGAGGTTCACAACAAAGGTGTTAATGAATGTAAACCACATGAAATATTCGACGGGAAATAAATACTGTCAAACGTGAATGGAGCCATCTGGCATATAATATTATGGGGTTTCAGAGCGTATTTGAATAAATCTCTGTAATATTAAGCTCATTTGTGAAATTTGACGTAACCTCAGTGGGACTTTTATTGCTACGCTGCTACGCCGTAGTCGCGTAACGCGTAGCGGTGTAGAATTTTTACGTTTTTACGTTACGTTTTACGTTTACATGTCATTATAACTCGAGTGTGGGTTTATAAAACGAGCCGAAGACTAGTTTCATAATTTTGCTAGAGGCAATTATAAGGAGAGCGACATCTTCGGGAGTAAAGTAAAAGGCTTGAGATGCGCGCAAATACCAGACTATACTATACTAGACTAATTTTATTATAGGAAATCCTAGCTTATATACTAGGTTGGTACATGTTATTAATGACGTACATAAGACATAGTGCGTGATGAATATAAATATACCTTATCTGTGACGGTCGTCAACTTATCTTAACATTACGTGAAAATATGACTAACGTAGTCGACCGGCACAATAATAATATCATGCGAGAGTTGTTATGACTAATTATGTATAGTTACATATGCTAGTTTATCTACACACATATCATAAATTCTCTTTGATGTGTTCAGGAATCGCATGTTCGACCAGCATTATAGCATTTAACAATAAACATTTACAGGCACATCCATTGCTTCTGGCCCCACAGTAGGATACCCTGTGGCGTGGCTACCAGAAACAGCGACGTCACACACATATAACCATCCAAGACCAAATAATCTAATCTTTTGACGATATTATTATTTTTTTAATTAATATTCTAACATCGTATCCATAAGTGCCAATAAGATGTCTGATAATTTTTGTTTTTCTTTACCCCCAGCCCAGCAGTTCGATCCCCGAACCCGGGACCTCTCGCATGGTAGACAGAGCCACAACCGCTGCGCCAGAGGTCGTCAATTTATCATTACTCTGCACTTGTTTAGTTGTTCAGTAGTAACAAATTCACAGACAAACTAAAGGCGGCATCTGGGCGGGCAGCGGCGTCCGAAATTTGAATGTCATAATATGTCAGTGTACAGTACAGTGGTCCAATGTACAGAAGAGGCAAAAAATGACGTTTGCTAAGTATATGTAAATATCTACAGTAATAAAGTACTTTGACTTTGACTTTGTCAAAAAATTTACACATTATAGTCATAATATTTCAATATTCAGATAAGAAATGATTTTTTACCAAGAAATATATCATTCTGCTGGTCATAATGTGCAGTTTATGATACATGTGTAGATAAAATATTTATAATTCGCAGAGTAGAGTGTGTATCTTAAGTATTCTCAAAACATAATAAATATAAATATATACTGGAAAGGTACCTACCTAAATCTTATACACTTCAACGTAAGAAAGTGTACTCTATAACCTGCGTAGAGCGTCTTAATTTTCTCAAAAACTGGGAAACTCTCAGCAGCGGCTGCCAATATTTCGTCTTCCTGATGCTATCAAGGCTAGCTACTAGCTAGCCATCCAAGGGGGTAGAGGGGCGCCCCGCTCCAACGAGTGTAGCTAATGGATTAGTTAGAACAAATTCTTCGAACGCGGAGATGCCTGCCGCAGATAACTAGTGGTGGCTATTGAATGTCGAGATTAAAGATAGCTTGGCTTTAACTTCACACCAACCCAACCCGATTTTGAGGCATTGCAATTTTGAAGCTCTGGTCCTTGTAATAAAATTCAAAACTTTATTTATTTAGTTTTATTGCAGTCATGGGTAGCTGAAGAGTTAAAATGTTGTATGCCTATATTGAAGAGATACTTTTGTTCAATAGATGGATTTAATCAATTGAAGATTATTTTATATTGGAAATCATAAATGTATAAATAGTAAGGCCGACTCCTACTAAATATCGCCGTATTATATTGAAACTTCATTTATAAAATCATCATTAAAATATTCTGTATACATAGTCAGGTCATAAGTTCTGTCACATGTGCAATATGAAATAATTTAGACATGTTTATTATTTATGTAAACATTTATATAGCAAAATGAACTTAATAAAACATAGATTCTTATGGTAATAAAGTTTATTCAAAATGACCCCCGCGATTTTGAATACAGGCCTTTATTCTGCGCGGCCAGTCGTCTATCGCAGCACGAACGAGGTCCATGTCAATATCGGCGGCTGCCTTAATCAAGGATGCCTTGAGTGACTCCAAATCAGGATAAGGCTTTGAGCAGGCCTTTTCCTCCAAGTGTTGCCATATCTTGTAATCTAACGGACTCAAATCTGGACTGGAGGAGGGCCAGTCTTCGTGCCGGATGAAGTCGATTTCACGCGCCGCCAGCCAGTCTTGTGTGCTTTTCGCTCTATGAGCTGGCGCAGAATCTTGTTGGAATACCCAATGTCTGTTATTAAACATGGTATGAGAAACAGGTTCCACAAGGTTCTTGAGGGCTGTATTTTGATACACAACTGCATTCGTTTTTACGCCTTTCTCACAAAAATGTACCTCAGTTAAGCCCCAATAAGAGACTCCCAACCAAACCATGAGCGAGGATGGAAAATGACCTCGTTGGACACGCGGAATACGGTTGCTCGCTTCTTCACTGCTGTGTGCGTACACCTTAACATTTTGTTTATTGTAGCTCTCTTCCACGGTGAAAATTTTTTCATCCGAAAAAAGAATTTCCCGATGCTTTTTTCCCGTGTACCGCTTCAACAAAGCGCGGCATCTCTTCAGTCCAAACGATGTCCTGTTTTTCTTCGATATGCCCTAAGCCCTAAGTCTTCATTTAACACCATTTTCACCGTGGTTCTGCTTAACCCCATCTGAAGGGCCAACAATTTCTGCTTACGTATGGGATTTCTTTGAATTCGCGCCTTCACAGCTTTTATCACTGCTGGAGTCCTAACAGAGCGAGGGCGACCACTTCTTGTTATATTCAAATTTTTCAGTAAGTCGAAAATCTGAATTGGCGCGTAACCGCAACGATGCAACGCAATAACTGCGACACGGTCTTCTTTAAGTGTCCACTCCATATTTAAAAATGAGGAAAATTCTAAAAAGTACACATTTTTATTTTCATGAAAAATTTGAAATTCGAATTCAATAAACTTTTTTGTGGGCAGCTTTCTAAATTCAAAAGTTTTTATTGTGTGACAGAACTTATGACCTGACTGTGTATAATGGGCATATTGAGAATATGATAAACAAACAAAAATATTTATATTTTTGTTTGTTTATCATATTCACAATATGAATCCACGACCGCTTCACCACAGAGGTCGTAATTTCAAACTTGATGTTATTGTGTATCACGTACAGCTAAGATAAAACTAATACAATTCTCAACCGAGGTAGGAACAAATAGATTTAAACATAAAACACAATAATAACAAAAAAGATCAAGTCAGTCAGACTAATTTTCTGGGATAAACACAGCGACTGGGAAGCACAGGTGCACAAAACATGCCAAAAAATCAATAGGTTCGTGTTCGCTCTAAAACGACTACTACTTATTACAAATGTAAATACAGCCATTATGGTCTACTACAGTTTTGATATACTGCGTTTTACTATGGGGAATTTTTGTAAACATAAACATAGTGTTTAAATCACAAAAATAATATTTACCTACATTATTTTTATTATTGTTTAGGTTAAATGAAACTTTTGCATGCCAATAATTGGCCAATAGCAATAACTACCCGGTACATTACCGACCCTTCGCGCAAGGCATCGTGTTTTTAAACCTTATGCCATTGTTATAACATTCAAAACATATAACCGGAAATGGCATTTCTAGAAATGCCATGAGCACCTTCCATGGCATTTCTAGAAATGTTATTTCACGTTATATGTTTTTAATTTTCCTTCCTTCCTTAATCAAGTAAATTAATACTGAATACTATAACTGTGCTCTATCAATTTAAACATGGGTCCATTTTCAGTTAACCATTACCTATCCCCAGTATTTAGTTCCCCGTTGTAGGTATTCTCAGTTGTTCGCAACGCGCCACCGCAACCTTCCATCTATTCTATTTGTCGAGTCTCCGACCGAGCCGCGTTGTGTTCGCAAATTGCAATGATTATCGCGTGCGCCTTTGAGGCCGGATCAAAGGAAACGTAAATTATATTAATTAGACGCTCCGTCCGTTTGTCCGGCGCGGCGGTCGTGCGGGGTAACGGATCAACTGTCGGTATGCGAGGGAGGTGAAAACGAACTGGGTTTGGGAATGATTGTTCTATTAAAAAATGTCTTTCTGGACAGCGATGGGCCGATCCCCTGGCACGCCAAATAAAGTATTGAATTACTGGCTTAAGGTGGACACAGCTGCTTCTTGACACATATCAATGGAGACGGTATGTGTAAGAATATAGTTCTATGTATATGTTGATATGCTTTAAGGCGAAATTCTTTTAAGATGTATTTCTGTGCTTTGATTAAAACCTTGACTTGTAATGATCAAGTGACGTAATTAAAGAATAAAATTCCGACTGCGGTACACTTAAAAGCACAAAATAAGCAGATAAGACATCGTCGATAAAATTCGATAAAACTATTGTGATAGTATTAAATTAAATCAAATTTAAATGCGAGCGGAATCCGTTGTCGTATTGGTCCCGCCTGCATTTAAATTTAATCTAATTCAACACTGAACTATAATAATTTTAAGGAATCTCAATTATTACTTTAAGTGTTATCTGCTAGTTTTGTGCTTTTAGTGTGCCGCAGTGTTTTTTTTAGATTTTTGTTCATGTCATTTATTTCCTGCGTTTGGTACAAAATTACGAAAAATATTTCAATCCTTAGTTTAAAATTTAATTCTATCATTCATAGAGATTGCTTGTGCTATGTTTTTCTGTACTCGCCCTTTAAAGCCCTTTGTTTTGATATCTTACTCGATGCTTTTAATTTTTGTATCTTTAAAGAATAAAATCGGACAATTTTCTTCTTTTAAGGATTCCGTAAGGAAAATCGGAACCATTATAGGATCACTCGTTTGTCGGTCCTAGTGTGTGAAAGTAAAACGACCGAGTTCTGAACCTTACATAGTTGAAATTTGTATTTATGTGACACAAACAGGAACCTGTTACATAAGCAAATATATTTTGGGAGGCTAATCAGAAAAAAAAAACAAGTGCGAGTTGAACTCGCGGTCTAGGGGCACCAAAATCAAATCAAATCAAATCAAAAATCATTTATTTCCATAGGATGTTGTTACATCACTTAGATCCGTCATTACATTTTTTTGGGTGAGTTAACTAACAAAATGGCGGAATCTGTGGAGAAGAGCTCACCGAAGAAACTCCACAGTCGTCGCATCTTTTGCGTTTCCTTTTTTAAATAAAATATTGTCAAATTACAAAATGAATGCTAATTATATATCGAAACAGCCTGTTACTCAAACAATCTATTCCCATGGACATCTGTCCTCTAAGTAATCAGATATCCTATAGTAACCTTTTTTATACAATTTCTGTTTTATTATTATTTTAAACTTGTCTAAAGGTAAGTTTTTAATATCAGTAGGGACCTTATTGTAATAGCGTATACAATTGCCTTTAAAATAATTACTAATTTTATGTAGTCGGCTTACATAAGCAACCAACTTGTCTTTATTTCTAGTATTAAAATTGTGTATATCACTGTACTTCTGAAAATTAGTTATATTTCTTTTTATATACACAAGATTGTCATAGATATATTGAGACACAAATGTCAGAATATTGATTTGTTTAAACTTTTCCCTCAGTGACACTCTAGGCCCTAATCTATAAATTGCACGAACAGCCCGTTTCTGCAGAATAAATATACTATTAGCATTCGCAGCGTGACCCCACAATAAAATACCATAGGTCATTAGACTATGAAAGTAACTAAAGTAGACTAGTCTAGCGGTGTCTACGTCGGTAAGAGCTCTAATTTTTTTAACTGCGAACGCTGCCGAACTCAGTCTGTTCGACAATTTATTTATATGAGGATCCCATTGTAGTTTGGCGTCTAAAGTAATGCCCAAAAAGACAGTCGACTGCACAAGGTCCAATCTCTGTCCTTTTATAAATATGTCTGTAGTTACCTTGTTCACATTGGGTAACACGAATTTAATACATTTAGTTTTCTTTTCATTAAGTAATAAATTGTTAACAGTAAACCAGTTCACTATACTAGAGATAGCATTGTTTACCTCGTCATAATTTGATTGCTGTCTTTTAACTTTAAATATCAAAGAAGTATCATCGGCAAACAATACTAACCTATGTTTTGCTTTAACAAGGTAAGATAAATCATTAATATATACTAAAAAAAAGAAAGGACCAAGAATTGAACCTTGCGGTACGCCCATACTTATTGAAGACCCAGGTGATCTTTTCCCATTAACATCGACCATCTGAACCCTATCTGTTAGATATGACTCCAGAAGGCCAAGTGCCTGATCTTTTACACCATAATGGCGTAACTTCCTGACAAGAGTGTCATGATGGACGCAATCAAAAGCCTTGGATAGATCGCAGAAGACACCAATTGCATCCATTGCGTCTTCCCAGGTATCAAAAATGTTGTCGATTAGTTCAACACCAGCATCGGCTGTTGAACGACCCTTTGTGAAATCAAACTGAGCAATATGAATTAAATTATTGAGATAAAAATGACTTTGCAATTGATTAAGTATGAGTTTTTCAAATATTTTGCTAAGCGTTGGTAGTATCGATATGGGTCTAAAATTGGTGGGGTCTGATGTACTACCAGCTTTGAATAAAGGTATAACTTTACTTAGTTTCATCAAGTCAGGAAACACACCATTATCTATACATTGATTAAATATACAACAAAGGTGAGGTGCAATACAATCTACAATGGAACTAATAATTTTTACTGATAGACCATGGGCGTCAGCTGTCTTTTTCATTTCCAGGGATTTAAACGCTTTTACAATGTCTTCATTATTTTCGTGCCTAAATTTAAAATCTGTTTTACATTCCTCAAAGTTTTGTTTAAGTATAGATTCAGCAGCAGCGGGCGATGAATTTGAAGACTTGGTTGTTGAAACTGGAATGTCCGTAAAGAAATTTTCGAAAGCTTTTGCTACTTCTAGGTCTGTACTTAGCAATTGATCTATCTATCTTAAGCTTGAAGTTATTATGTGTAGCGTTGGCCTTTCCAGTCTCTCTGTTTATAATTTGCCAAGTCGTTTTCATTACATTGCTACTAGATTCAATTTTGTTTTTAATGAAATTAGATTTAGCTACGGCACAAACGCGTTTAAACATTTTTGAATAACTACGAACATAATCTAGAAAGGCCGTATTTTTGTTATATGATTTCTCTTCATAGAGTTCATATAATCTTCGTCTGCTCCTATGAATTCCAACTGTCGCCCAATCACTAAACAAAGCTTTGTTATTAACTTTTATAGTTTTTGATTTAAATACCGTATCATATTCATTTTTGACAAGGTTAAATACTGAGTTGTACAACAAATTTGGATCGTCACTGTATGGTATTTCCCATAGTTTATCTAAAATATTATTCCTGTAGTGTTCAAGCCGAGTGTCACTAACGGGCACACATGTAATATCCTCTTTTTGGTCCTTTTTTATTTTAATATTGAATATACCTATCTGACCAGAGTGATCAGAGTTTAATTTATTGATGACCGATTTGAAAATGGGCGTAATGTTAGTAAATATATTGTCAATGCAGGTAGCAGATGTTGCAGTAATTCTAGTAGGCTCCAAAAACAGATAGTTCATGTTGTGACATAAAAATAAAGATTTTAATCTAGTACAAATATTATTATCCTCTAACAGATTAACATTAAAATCACCACAAATTATAAAAAAATTGTTTTTATCGCTGATTTTAATCAACACTTCATCCATTTTCTTTTCGAATAAATCAAAGGATGAATCTGGTGGTCTGTATACGCTCATTACAATAAGTTGTTCAAGTTCAATACAGGCTATTTCCATGGTACGCTCAACAGACAGGCTCACTATGTCAACTCGTTCCTTATATTTAAAACTATTATTTACAAGTATTAAGGAGCCACCGCGATCAGCTGTTTTTCTGTTAAACGAACTAGCAACGTGGTGGTTATTAAAGTTGAACATGAACTGATAACTCTTTAAAAAGTGCTCTATTGTACATAAAATATCAATATTATTACAGTTCATGAAAAACTCAATTTCCAGTTCTTTACTTAACATGCCCTGTATATTTTGATGAACCACGTTTAAAATATTCTTACTTTTACATTTTTCATTACTAGTAACTTGATTTAATGGGCAAGATGAAGGTATATTTATACAAATATTAATATTACTGCCAGGACCATGGTTCTGTCTGCTCTTCCTCAACGGGATTATTTACTGCGGCTACTTTCACACTCCATTGTACATAACCAGATGCATTCATAAGTTTGTTTGTATGGGAGCCCCATTAAATATTTATTTTATTGTTCTTTAGAATTGGTTGTTATCTGTGAAAATTTGAACTGTCTAACTGTCTCCCGTTATGCCAGGGATTGAGCAGAGAAATTCTGATACTTGACAGCATCCTTGTCTGATAGGGGTTCTAGGTCACCCCATTAATTATGTATTTTTATAACTTAGTATTTTTTTGTATTATACAATTTTTATACATATATCTATACTATATATATATCTATACTAGTCAACCCGGATAAGTCTCAGGCGATGATACTGGGTACAAGGCACTTACTTAATTTGTTGCAGCATAGGTCAGTTGCTCCCGTGCTTTATGACGGTACCATTGTCAAGTACAGCGAGAAAGCCAAAAATCTTGGGGTTGTTTTTGTTACTCTTTTATTCTGGTCGCCCCACGTTTGTGAGGTCAGCAGAGGAGTCTTTGCATCCTTTCATTCCCTTCGGCGTCTGCAGTACTTCTTGCCTAGGCAGACTAAAATCATGCTAGTTCAGACCCTTCTTCTGCCTTTAATTGACTACGCCGATGTTTGCTGGGCCAGCGCGAACGAAGATCTACTGAACAAACTCGAGCGACTTCAAAATCTCGGGATTCGGTTTATCTTCGGTCTCCGCAAGTACGATCACGTGTCCCAATATCGCAAGGAATTAGGCTGGCTCCCGACTTCGTCGTGATATGCACATTCTCTCCTTCCTCTTCAATATTTTGAGAAATCCGCGCTATCCCGCATATCTTCGTGAACATTTTGAGTTTCTTTTCTCTGGGGATAGACTTCGGAGATCTCACACGGTGTCACTTTTGTCAATTCCTCAGCACAACACTGTTGCTTACGAGCACTCGTTTAGGTTAAGGGCAATACGTTTGTGGAATGCACTTCCTTGCGCTATTAGGGATTGCACATCCTTGTTCTCTTTTAAGAAAAAGTTGAAACAGCATCTTCTCTCTTCCGCATAGTGGGTATCTTATAGTATGTACGTGATTAATTCCACGCCTCAACCGAACGGCGTGGAATCATGAGGGGCTGGGTTGTTGCCAGCACGGGAGAGAAAATCTTGATTGTTACCTTACCTTGTCGTCGTAGACCGGAAATCGAAAGCTCGATTCGGGGCAGGAAAACGGGATAAGGGCACAAGTTTGGGTAGGATCAGGAATGAATCTCACTGTCGCTGCCCGACGCTGTCGCCGGCGTGCTGCCTGCCGACACGTGGAGTCGCCGTCCGATACGACGATGTCCAATCAACACGGATCACTTAACCGCTGACGCGAATCTACTTATTTCCCGACGATGTGGTAGATTTACACTCCGACCAGGCTCGACACCTGTATTAGACGATTGTTACACCGAATTACAATCAATGGCCCGATGCCTGAGCAGACATGTTTGTTCTCCCGACGAGAAAAGATAACCTCCAATTTCTCATCTCGTTCCGATACGAGTGACAGCTGCGGTTCCGTCTCCGTTCCGAGTTGCGCAACAAGAGGAGGTGCGTTCCGAAGCATAAAAATTAAACAGTATGTGTATCTATGTATTTATTGTATTCTATTAATTTATTTTATAGTATGCGTTTGTGTATTGTGATTTATCTGATAGTATATTGACTTTATTTCTTTCTTTTAAATCTTAATTGTACACTAGGAATACCTCTCTATAAATATTTTTTCCTTTCCTCACAGGTTAGCTGTAAGAAATTTCTTTTTAGAAATAAGCTCACCTTTGCATATTGTTCGTTGTATTTTTTCCATTGTGTTTTCTGTGCAATAAAGAATTATTATTATTATTATTATTATTATATCTGTTATATTTACCTGTACATAGTATGGAAACCCATAACTATAGCTGCTTTTTGTGTGCTTCTAGAGATGAATTTATTAGTGCGGAAAGCGATATTTCCACAGTGGAAGAACCACTTCCCGTCAAACTAGGACTGCTTTTGGTGAGTCAGGGAGAAACTGAACATAGAGCACTCAGATTATTTACACTAGCTGCCCCGATCTCATAGAGGCTTTTTGTGACTAACGTGTGGATGGCATCCTTGTCTTTGAGTCGTTCCTAAAGCCTTCATTCGATTCATCCATGTACTCTCTTCCAGGCTTCAGGCTAAATAGGAACGAAAGCACCGGAAAAGCAGTCGAAGGTGTCGCTGTTTACCTGCGTGCGGATATTGCATGTAAGGTGATCAGTGCATTCCCTAGGTAGTACTCCGAGTCTGCTGAATATCTCTTTTTTGAAATTATTCTAACAATTAGGTGCTGTTTGGTGTTCTCTATAGCTCCTATCTTCGTGTTGATCACTTCAACACCTTTGAATCCCTTCTTAATGATTTGACCTTACTTAACGACGAAACTCTCATAATCGGGGATATCAACACCCGTCTCACTCAAAAATATGCCAAACTCAGCTGCATAGTAGTGCATTCAATCAATCTCCACATCTTACCACTTGAGACCACTCATTTTCAACCGCATTGTTCACCCTCTCTTCTAGATATCATAGTCGTCTCCAAATTGATTAAGATTCCCTCTGACGGTCAATTTAAATCTCCACTATCCTTTACGATCTTATTTACCTCTCCTATTATATTAGGTCTCCGAAGAGCAGAGCAAAATTCATAGATACGCAAAGCTTTAAAGGCATAGATGGATTCCCTTAGGTATGATGCCTCACTGGTAGATTGGTCCCCTCTCATCTTCAGCGAGAACGTTGACGACAAAATACACAACGTTAACGCAATTGTTTTGGGACTCTACGACAAACATGCTCCTATTGAGTATATTAGGGTGAAACACTTACCGGCGCCCTGGCTAAACGATGCATTCGAGCCTCTCATGGCCAAGAAAAATCGCGCTAGTGTAAATACAAAAGAGATCCGACAAATGACAACTTTCTCTCCTATGAATGCCTTTGCAATCGATGCGATGACAATCGTCGCCACATCCTCGAGTGTATCAAAAGGTGTGCACAGCTCTGGTGTGGACATTTCTCAGTACACTTGGTATAGGAATATCCCAGGACATGCCGGGTAATATTGATTTGAACGCTGTCAATCAATTCCTCTATGCTCTGGTTATCATTGTGTCTACAGGCCACCGAGGGATGAAAAAGGCCATAGCAATTTCGAAATATTTGAGAAAATTATGGAGGAAGCCCTCATTAAACTTTGTAATAACAGAAAAATGATAATTATTTGTGGCGATCTTAATGTAGATCTGCTTGTAGATACAACACTGAAGCGACGATTAATAACTCTGTTCTAATCATTTAATTTATGTCATGTATTTCTAGAGCCGACTAGAATTACACTTACCAGCCAAACTTGCTTAGATAACGTTTTTTGTGACTGTGCATTCACAAGTAAAAGTGTAATTAACTGTTTACCCTCCGATCACAGTGGTCAAACAGTTTCATTCCCAATTACTATTAAGGATAAGACTGGTCCATCATTTTATAGGCCTATTACATCCCATAGACTAGAGACATATACGAAAAACTTAGATATAAATTTGCCAGTACCGGATTTTAATGAACAGAACCCAAACAAAATCTACTCAGACTTCTTTAACATTATTCAGACAGAATTCAATAAAGTTTTCAAATTAAAGAAAGTCAGTGACTACAACGGAAAATCTAAATTTTATGACTGGGCAACGTTTGGAATTCGTAAAAGTAGAGTTATCTTGTATGACCTTTATGATCAAAAAACCTATAACTTTGATCGAAAATTAAATGACTATGTTAAAAAATATTCCAAACATTTCAAGTTGGTTTGTAGAACTGCAAAAATTTTCCACATTAATAGAAAAATTCAAATTTCAAATAAAAGAATGAAAACAGTTTGGCAAATAATAAACCGCGAAACTGGCAAAGTTATACCAAGGGACAGTGATTTCTGCCTAAAGATAGGTGATGATGTTGTTAAATCCAACGCTGATGTTGCTCGAGCTTTTGAAACATTCTTCACCAATGTACCCGTACTCACAACGGACCGTCTAAATTCATCTCCATTTGAAGCAGAGACTTTATTAAAAAATAACACTAGCGTCAGTAATGTATATTTAAAATTTCATCATGTATATCCCCAGGACATTGTCAAAACGTTTAAATTACTTAACTTAAAAAATACGGAAGACCTGTGGGGTATATCAGTCAAAGTCATTGGTTCAGTAATTCTAGTTATAGCCCCACACTTAGCTTACATATTCAATAAATGTGTTGACGATGGGGCTTTTCCAGACCTCATGAAACACAGGTAACTGATACCGCTGTTCAAATCAGGAGATAAGGGCGATCCTTAAAATTTCAGACCAATATCTGTTCTTCCAACACTAAGTAAAATATTTTAAAAGATTATACTCAATCAAAT
The DNA here is from genome assembly GCA_949825045.1 of Argyresthia goedartella. Lineage (NCBI taxonomy): Eukaryota > Metazoa > Arthropoda > Insecta > Lepidoptera > Argyresthiidae > Argyresthia > Argyresthia goedartella. The sequence continues at coordinate 30,867,594 of OX463826.1, read as the reverse complement.
GCTCTCACACTTCAACCGTACATAACAACTCCACGCTAAACAATATGGTTTCACTAGGGGCAAATCGACTACGGATGCAGGTATTGTATCTCATATTTATTCTGCATGGGAGGCCACACAGGATGCTATCGGAGTTTTTTGCGACCTGTCGAAGGCGTTTGATTGTGTTGATCATAATACGCTATTAATTAAATTAAATCATTACGAAGTTAGAAATAAAGCGTTGGATCTACTAAGATCATACCTAAGCAATAGAATTCAAAAGGCAGAAGTAAACGGCGTAAAATCTGATGGATCGGTTGTAAAAATTGGCGTTCCACAAGGTTCTATATTAGGCCCTTTCTTATTCCTGGTATATATTAATGATCTGCCTTTCATGGTGGAGAAATTAACTGACATAGTGTTGTTTGCTGATGATACTTCAATGGTCTTCAAAATTGAAAGACAAAAAGAAGATTTTGATGATGTTAATGGTGTATTGTCTTTAACCTTGAATTGGTTCACAGTTAATAATTTATTATTAAACGCTGGTACAACCAAGTGTATCAAATTCTCACTTCCAAATGTCAGGCAAGTTGAGACCAGTTTGGTGTTAGACAACAGCACGTTAGAATTGGTAAATGATACGAAGTTTCGTGGAATAACCATTGATAGCAAATTGCAGTGGAGACCCCACATAGATAAATTGTCTGGTAAATTAAGTTCTGCGGCTTACGCTGTTAGGAACTTATTTTATTTTATTTTATTTTATTTTACATTTTTAGGAGAGGTAACAGCTTTACTCACTAAATACAAAACACTATATTAACTAAAGAGCTAATAATAACCTCCAACAATTATTCAGAACATCAGACAAAGCACGGATGTGGCTACATCTAGGCTAGTATATTTTAGTTACTTTCATAGTGTGATGTCCTATGGTATCTTGTTGTGGGGGAAAGCAGCGGATATTCAAACTATTTTTATTTTACAGAAAAGAGCTATTCGAGCAATTTATAATTTTTTTATAATAATACCTTGGACACTATTGACACACATTGATCTAGCCCCAAACTAGGATTCCCTGTATCTTGGGTACTAGACAACGATACACTTACTTATAAAGATAAATATTATATATAGATAGATAAACAACCATGACCAGGGTACAAACATCCGTTCTCATCAAACAAATATTTGCCCCCACCGGGACTCGAACCCGGGACCCTTGGATTCGTAGGCAGGGTCACTGCCGACTCGGCCATTCGGGTCGTCGATTCGAATTTAAAACGAACAGACTCCTTAAGAGAGCTTTTTAAAGAAATTGACATACTAACAGTAGCTAGTCAATTTATTTTCGAAAATATAATGTATGTACGCAAGAACCTTACAACATTTTCCAAACTTAGCGACAGCTGTAATGTTAACCTAAGAAATAATCACAGACTATGTGCGCCCCGTTTTAGACTCGCGAAGGTTAGCAATTCTTTCAAGGGTCAGTGCATTCTCTACTACAATAAGATACCTCTGGAGATTATGAAATTGCCATTTGAGCAATTTAAAAAGCATGTTAAAGCGACTTTGTCGAAAAAGGGATATTACAATGTTCAAGATTACTTAAATGACAGGACTGTATGGGGTTAATCTGGCTCAACACAGACCTTGCTGTTAATAATTTTGTAATTATTTATTCCTGCTTATTAATCATAACAATTAAATTTTTCATATTTGTATTAGTTAAGCACAACCTATTTTTAAAAGAGATCTAAAAATAAATCTGTGGGAGTTTCTACGCCCTCCTTCTCCCACAGTGGTCCAATGTAGAGAAGAGGCAAAAAATGACGTTTGCTAAGTATATTTAAATATCTACAGTAATAAAGTACTTTGACTATTGACTATTGACTATTACACAACACAACTTCTTTCAACCTGAGTAATGTTTGTAATGCACAAAATTATACGATTCCTTCTGTTGATTCAAACGCGACTTTGCCAAACGCATTTGAGAAAAATTGGAACGCCTCCATTCAGAGCCGCATTCTGAAACATTTGTCACTGCGCTATTAGAGCTTCGGCAACATTTAATAAATAATTATCGGAGGGCCATGCTATAAATAAATTTAAGCATAATGTTCTTTACACTTAGATGTCTCATGAACTCGTTATTCTAAATCATTTGTTTGGAAGATGATTGTCTAAGACATTCGCTGCATGAGGTTTCAGGGAGAAACGGAAAGAAGTGAAAAGAGGTGAAAAAAAAGATGTCGCTTTGTGATACGCATATAATATTCAGAAAAAACATGTACAAAGGCGAGCTTAACTCTAAAAAGAGATTTCTTCTAGGAAAGGTGATGGTTGAGCGGGGAAGACCTGCGCGTACGATAAAACTACATAAGTATAGTGCTTCTTTAGCCGTTTTTTGAATATATGTAGTGATGGACTGTCTCTTATAGTGCTAGGAAGCTCATTCCACAGTCGTATGGCTCGTATTCTGAACCCGTACTCATAGGCTGCAGTGGAGTGATCTGGGGCTTTGAGCATAGACGCTATATGAGTTCTCCGAGGTCTGCTTGAAGAAAGAAATTTGAAGCGATCACGCAGAAAGTTAGGGTAAAGAGGGTTCCATAAAATATTATAAAGGAAACACAGGATATGAGAGTCCCGTCGAAACCGAATCGGTAGCCACTTCAGCTCCCTGCGATGCTGAGATACGTGGTCACACTTACGCTGTCCGAAGACTTTGAAGTCGTTCGAGTTTGTTCAGTTGTTCTTCACTTGCGCTGACCCGGCAAACATCAATATAATCAATGAGGGGAAGAGAAAGGGATTGAGCGAGAGTTATTTTGGTCTGTCGAGGAAGAAAGTTTTTAAGTCTCCTGAGAGAGTGAAATGTTGCTTAAACTCGCCTGCTGACAGCAATAGCATGCATTAACCAGGACAGTTGATTATCGAAGATGACACCCAGGTTTTAAGCTTTATCGATGTACATGATTACAGTATGGTTATAAGTTATACATACGGTTATATACAGAAGGGACAGACAATTGCTGCAACGTGTCCTTGGGTTGTGCTGAAAAAATGTCACAATAATATTCAAAGCGGGGCAACTGTCCACCTTAAGGCAAGTATTTTATTAATCCACGGATGGCGATAATGCATTTCTGCACATTTATTTCTTCAATTTGACAATTCTTTTACGGACTAGGGAATCAAGGCACGTGTGACGAAAACATTCCTGAATTCATAAGGGCGTCTTCCCCAGCCCGAGTACTTATTAAATCTCGTCTTGAGGACTCTCCTACAGTCGATGTTTCCCTTCTCATTTACATAAAACTAATAAGAACCATACTTTCAGGCTACTGAAAGGATCATACTTTCAGGCTACTGAAAGAACCATACTTTCAGGCTACTGAAAGAACCATACTTTTAGGCTACTGAAAGAACCATACTTTCAGGCTACTGAAAGAAACATGTTTTCAGGCTACAGATCAACTGAGGATGCAGTGTACTTTTTGATACAATTCTTATAAGCACAACTGGACAAACAGCATCGTATCCTACCTAGCTCTTGAACCACTCTAGAGTGGTTCAAGAGCTATATTCCAGAGTAGAGACAGTGTGTAAAGATTTTCAATCAAACTAGCGATAGTGAAATGGTGAATTTCGTACGTAATATACCACAAGGCAGCATATTAGGCCAACATTGTTCATATTATACGTGGATGATATCCATAGTATACCGATAAAAAACGCGGAAATCTTCTGCTACGCCGACGATACCGCCATGATTATTCACGAAGTCGTTGAGTCATGAAGCTGGAGTGACGTTTTTGCTAGCACTGAGAGTGGAATGTCAACTATAGCGAAGTGGTTTCAAAGTAATATTTTAACCTTAAATGCAAAAAAGACCAAATTTCTTTGCTTTTATAAAACTGCTGCGTCGTCACCTCCGCCTCATCCTGACATCGTTATCCACTCCTGCAACAACCAACCGTCATGTCAATGTGATGCACTTTCTAGGTGTGATGAGGTTAGGTAACTTGGCGTAAAAATCGACAAAAACCTTGACTTCAGGTCACACCTCGAAAAACTGTCAGGCCGAGTTCGTAGAATAATAAGCATCATGCGTCACCTACGAAACGCTGCATATTCTAAAAACAGTATATTTCGCACTATGTCAATCACTACTGTCATATTGTATCTCTTGCTGGGGTGGTGCCGGAAAGACAGCCATGCTAAAAGTCGAAAGGGCACAACGTTCTGTCTTAAAATAATGATAAAAAACCTTATAAATAGCCTACCGAAAACACGTTTTGACACACGTCACCTAGAGTACTGAATATTCTATTGTGGGCATTTGTGGGGCAACAACATATATTTTCCCTTAATTATTTTTTTTTCTTTTCCGGCCAGCAGACAAGTAAAAGGGTTAACCTCGCAACGACCCGACCTTTTTGAGGCATCGCGATTATGAATCTCATGGCATGATAATAAAATTTAAAATCTATAACGGGAAAATGTCTTGCCGACAAGACATGGGTCGGTGTGAAGTACAATTTTGAAAAAAATACATTATAAGGTCTTTATTTATATATTACAGTAACAAATGTGAGAAATTTATGGTTCAAATATGAGGGAATAATTGGCCAAGTAAAACAAAATTCAAATGTACCAAACTGAGGAAACCATTTCAAGATAATTGTTTTCCTGACTAAATTCCATAAATCCCATCAGAAAATATTACAGGATTACTTAGATATCTGTAAAAACACAATGTATTTCATTTGTTCTCTATGGCGTAGTTTGTTCAAATTCCCTACGCCGTTAAATTGGCTGTTTTGCAAAACTGTCAATTAATTATCAACAGTTTTCCTGTCAGTCATAATGTAAATAAATATTGATATTATAGTTTTAAAGTTTTATTATCGGAAACAACCAGCCTTAAGTATAACCGTTCCAAAACTGAGCAAGTGACGTCACGAAGAGTGTTATTTTAAAAATATTTTAAATATTACTAGACTATTAATCGAAATATTCAAACATGTTTCTTAAAAAAGGCTAAAATTTCATAAAATTAAACTAAAAGTAGCATGGCCCATTGGGGAGCAAATCAGAAAAAAACACTGTATAGATTTTGTACCCTCAAGTGACACTCAAGACGAATCTAATGATGACGTATCATTTATCAAAATCAGTTGTGCCGTTGAGTAGTAACAAGGAGCCACAGAAATAAAAATACATACATATATAATACAGGTCAAAGAACAATCTTCCTCCTTTCGACTTTATTACAATCAGGTAAAAACTTTATTAAATCTCAGTCGATAGACGTGATCTCGCATCTCCTCATTCATTACCACAAAAGCAAAATAAAACTCGTGTAAACGACACGAAACTCATCTCATCAGCCCTACCTTCCCCATTATACGAGGGTACAGTACAGTGCGGCACGCGTGACGCATATTAACATGTGCAGTAAGTACAGTGGGGGGCAGCAATTAATGCCGCCCCAACGAGCTTCGCCGGGACCCGCCTGATGAATATTTAGATTTATCGACACGAGGAACGAATTAATTTGGGACCAGCAAATGCGTCCAAGCTTCCTCGATGGAGGACATTAGGAAGGCGCCGCCGCCGTCGGTGACTTCAGATTTAAATTTGACCCGCGGTAATTGGGTTTGAGAATCCTTTTTATTTCAAATGTTTAAGGTTTTTTTATTTGTAGCTGTGCTTGGGAATTAATGGCTTAGGGCGGCACATGTGGGTTGCGGTGGGCTTATGCCTTGCCAATTTATTTGGACCAAATGGGACCCATCGCCGTCACTGGCTGTGAGAATAAGGTTACCTATGTATATACTTCTTTATTTGAAATGGAAACATGGTTATTAAATTAAATTCTCTTAATAATGATTAAATTAAAAAATATTGTCATTCACTTTTTCAAAACTGACAAGGTTTTGAAAATAAATATTACTAATATTTTGTGGAAAAATCCATTACTCAAGTTGCTCTGGGCCACTCTTTTAACAATTGCCATATTTCAAAATGTAGTTTTGCGATACTCACCAGTATTATATTTCCTTTTCACAAACCTTGCGAAAATCCTGTGCAGCTTCTTTACTGGCCCCGAAATGTTTCACTTTACTTTGTCGGAAAAGAAAACCCATTGTTAAAAGGTTCGAAATTAAAAATTCCCTTTGTCTCGCGACACGACAATCTGAATAATCTGTGCGTCCACCGCCTGCCGCCGATCTCTCACCTAGCTAGAACATACGCATCGACTGACTTTTAAAACTTTTAACAGTTTTTGATATAGACCTTTGTATTTCTGACCAGAATTATTTAAAACAACTGTGTTGCACAATTCAGAGAGTAGAACTTAAAATAAAAATATGTCCAAAAGAAAATGTAAAAAATTTAGTTCTGAGTAGGATTACTGTTGCAAGTTGCAAACTGCAACTGCTCTAATTGCTAGGCTATTTTAATAGCCTGTATTAATGAAAAGCAGTCTAATCTAACACTAATCTAAATCTCTACAGGTAAGCATAATAAAGTCAATAAACAATTATAAAGTCAATAAACAATTAAAGGTGGCAAGTACCTATGAATTAAGATTAGCTAAATGTAAATTACATAAGTATAAAACAAAGTGGTGTGTGTATGTGTGCTTTCGTGTGTGTGTTTGTGAAGGTGTGTATCTGTGTAATTGTGTGATAGTGTGTGTTGTGTGGTGTGTTTGGAAAGCGTATATATATGTCTGTGTTTTGGTTCGACAGGAAACATATCAAGAAAAGGGTTTTAGAAGGTTTTCAGTGCCATCATACGAAGTTACTAAAGTATTTAGTTAATATTTGTTTACATTGATGAGGCAGAAATGGACAATTATATTAAATCCTCTTAAACAAGTTACACAAAAAGCGACCAATATAAAGCGTTCTGTGAAAATTAATCTTGGTAAGGGGACATTGTAAATCCTGTCTTTACGTCGTTTTATAATATGTTCGTATGGTGTGAGAAGTTGTTTCAAGATTATTGTATTAAATATGAATAATTGCAATCAATAATAATAATAAAAATAGTTTACTAACGAAAAAATTGTATAATCGATGATAACTTGTAGTCGTGGTCAAGACAAGATGATAAAGTTTATTGTTATGATCATGACATTATTAGTTCTGGTTAAGTAATATCAGCCTCAGTTTTTTCCCAGTAACCGGGGCACTAGTAGTTATGTCATCCCTGATCTGCTCATGCGACAGTATGACGTTCCTTTCTATACATCATCAGTGTCGTCAGACTCAAGAGTCAATTTCGGCCGGAGACAGCCGGCGCGTCACACAGACATAGCCGGCGAGTCACAGCGCGCACTAGTTTTTCAGAAAGCCTCCAGCGCCACCGCTTGTGTTGTGTTTAGAGCTTCTGTGCTGAAAGCTCGTATACGAAGCTGCGTAATGCACTCTCCACGTTGTAGTGGGCTGATGATAGAGCTGTGCTGGTTTGTGCTTGAGATAAGCGCGCACTACGCTGTAGCTGTGCTCGGCCTGCATGTTGGCAAGGTAATGCTTATTGATAAGTTTTTAGGTTGCGAATAATGACAATATTTTCTAGATTTCCTTTAAAAATACGTCAGCCTACGGGATCGATAAAAATATCAGTTGTAGACCTGCCGTATGTCAATTTTAGTATAATATTGTAAATTTCAAAGAAATATTATGATATGATTGTATTATGATAATGCTACGTTAGACTCAAACCTTAAAGAGCTTGCAACTACGCCGCCCGCCACTATATACCCATGCCATATTGCATCCGGCGGCAGCGCCTAAACTCATATTAAAAATTAAACCCCACACAAACTAGCGCCGCACTACACTCGGTGAAATTCGAGTTTGTAACAAGTTCCCCTTTGAAGGATAAAATAATTAGCTGCACGAACATCTCGGTCAGCAATTTGATTACTTTGTGCAATTAAAAATGTTCATATCGTTTTCAGCGCACATGGTCATTCAGTACGATGCGGTTCATGTAATTTCATAGGTAGCATACTGGGGCCCATTCTCTTCCTTCTGTACGTCAATCATCTTCCAAACCTGATAGACGATAAAGTAATAATGTTCGCAGATGACGTCTCTGTCTTTTTCAAATTTCAGCGAGGAGAAGGGACTAACTTAGCAGATCGTATAACGCAATCAATAAATATTGTTATAAACTGGTTTAAAAAACTTGACCTAAATACCAATCTTAATAAAACGTCTTGTACTTTAGAAATTACAACACCCCGGATGTTGCTCTAGAAATTAATTTTGATGGTAAAAATTGCTGTACAGTATCAAATGCTAAATTCTTGGGGATCTATTGTGACGAAAATATGAACTGGAAGAAACATGTAGAGTGTCTGGAAAGTAAGCTAAGCAGCTTCTGTTATGCCTTGAGATGCCTAGCAGCTATTTCAACTTTAAGAGCCACTATGCAAGCTTACTACGCCTTTTTTCAGTCTAGGGTGCTCTACGGTTTAGCAATATGGGGGAACTGCGTAGAAATTAAAAATATATTCATCCTACAAAAAAGGTGTGTGCGGATCATCGACGGACTCAAGTCAAGCAGGGAATCGTGTAGAGAATCCTTTGTCAAACTGAATATTCCTACTATTACTGCCCTGTACATACTTGAGCTTTGCAAATTGGTGAGGCGTCACCCGTCAAAGTTTCCTCTAAGACCTATGGGAGTCAGCGTTCGGTTAAATGAAAGGTACCAATACAATTTAGAGGAGCCAACCTGCCGGACTGTCGCGTACTCGCGGTGCGCGAGGATGGTAGCCATAAAAGTGTATAATAGGCTTCCTGACGAAATAAAATCACTTCCTACACCTAGTCTTATTAATAAACTCAGACAGATACTTATAAAAATTTGCCCCTATGACCTAAATGAATTCTTTAAACATAAATTTTAATATTATTTATCTGTATTGTTATAAATTATGATCCAATGTTGTATTATTATTAATTGTTAATTTATGGACATGTACCAATGACATTTAGTAAAACTAACTTATTTATGGATGTAAATATATCTTAATCATAATATTGCTACGCCCTAAGGGTAAAATTACATTGAAACTACTGTACTTATTTAAGACCTTATGTAACATGTTTTTTATTGCAATAAATATATATTGATTGATTGATTGATTCATCTACCGTAGCTTTGTAGTGTTATGAAAAGTAAAATCTACATGCGCGACATTATAGGTCAGCAAGTTGTGAGTCCTATGAGCTCCATAAAAATATTTATACTGTAAATAGGATAAATATTTTTGTTATTAGTAATAATAACATGGCGTAAAATATTTGTAGTTTTGCATTGTTATTACAGTTTGCTCTGTCTTTATTATAAGATGGTTAACGAAATCAGACTTACGACGAGCACGTCCATCACTATCGTATTGCGCAACACAATCCGAGGGTGATAAGTTTAGAAATTCGCAGCTCGCATTTATTTCGATCGCAATTTTCGTGTTCAATTTCCAAGTTGCCGCTCGCTCTCGCGCGCGGTCTTTTTTCTTTTCATACGCGACTTGTCTTCACTTCCAGAAACTATTTATTGTGGTTTAAAAAAAAATATCGCGCTCACTCCACTCCACGCCTTTGAGGGTATGTTTCGATTTGAGCTTCCTGACCTAAGATGATGATGATGAGGTGTGATTTAGGAAACAATACCTACTACCTTTTACAGAAAATATATTCTAAATGTTATAAATTCTAAAGTTTTGCTCGCAAAGCGAGTGATGTTATAAGGTAATTCTGAGTAGTTATTACTGATATAAAACCACTTCCTTATTGTACGAAATTATGCGATCTTGCGTTAATCAAACCCGGATCTTACCCACGATATTAGTAAAATTGTCGACCCACGCTCTTTTTATCTTCTTTTCTGATATATTCATTTGAAATTCATGACTACATGAAGCCTCCCGTTTACAGTCTTCTCTTATCCAGGATCAACCTACATCTGGCCGCACCTAGTAGCAGAAGACGTGTGCTCTTCCATCGGACTGTATACTTCAACGAATGCTGGTGTGAATAATACTACTTTAGACTTTATTTCGAGAGTAAAATAATCATTCAGGCTTTTATTAGGGTGTGTTTGACTGTACCTACACGTTTCTTAAACAGACACTTCGGGAATTTCGATGCATTTCTCGACAATGGTTCGCTCCGACTATTTTATGCGTTCCTTCATATGCTTCAGTAACCATATGATAGAATAATAAAATCTATTAATATTTACCGGCTTTCTGTTTGGACATAATATGATTGAATATAACACATTAATATTTTGTTGCCTTTTTTTGATGCATATTCATGTGCAACTGCTAAATCGTCTTTAAAACATTTACAAAACAGATATTTTAGCAAGTGATATTTATGTACGAAAATCTTTTAAGAAGCAACAACCCTTTCTTTACCAAAATTATTGCTATTTCTACAGACTATAGGGTTTGTGGTTCTAGTAAACGAAGTTTGCATTACACCACATAATTAAACTAACGATGGCTGCAGCGAATGCGGCTGTTCCTGGAAGCTCATGTTTCCCGGCGCAGCTGTGCTCAGCTGACCCCGAGTTTTCTTCATAACGCTCCCGCTTCCCGCGTTCCGTCACTTTTACTCGGGTGAAGATATTCCAATGTTGTAAGTGACAACTGAAGATGACGTCACCCGTTTTCCTCGGGAAGGAGCGTGATACCTTGTTAGTTACTACAACTCCAGCATCACTGGGCTCTTGAAAAACTTCATGTGTATCTCCAGTGATGAGTAATAATAATTTCTTTGTTGAATTAGGGCGCCTTTATCTCAATTGACAAGTTCATGAAGATTTTAAGTACAAAAGAGGTCAAGTTTGATAAAAATGTAAGGATGCTTTCGTAATAGATAGTTTTTGTTGTGCTGTAAATATGCCAAAATGTCACAATAAAACTTATCGATTTACACTTTTTTCATACAAGCTAGCAGAGACAAAGGTTGTGGCAGTGGCACTTTTGCTAAACGTCTATTTCCTGGCTGGAGGATGGGTAGACAGAGACTAAAGACCTCCACCTGTAAGGATCTGAATTCATGAAACGTCTTGTATACTAGACTTTTACTTCATATTATTTTTCACAAGATTTATTCATTTATTTGATAATTCATATTATGCGGTGGAAGAGAAAATATATTTTAGAAATAAAATTCAATATCTACATTCAAACGTAGTCGGCCAATCATAATTTAATGTAGGTAGGTGTCTAAATATACATACTTGTACACAGGTATACTCGTACTATACATAATTATTCTCTTATAGCTCTTCTCCACAGATTCCGCCATTGTGTTAGTGAACTCACCCAAAAAATGTAATGACGGATCTAAGTGATGTAACAACATCCTATGGAAATAAATGATTTTTGATTTGATTTTGATTTGATTTATTCCTGTAAGGCAGACATAGGCAAGTGGCTAAACGACAACCTACTTAACCTTAATGTCGATAAGACAATGTTCGTTTGTTTTCACAAAACTGTTGCGTCGCAACTCCCACCAGTGCTAATAGAACTCCAAGTTCACTCATGCCACCATGGTGATCCCCGGTGCGACTGCCCCGTTTTTTCTAGAACTGACAAAATAAAATACCTTTGGGTAACACTGGATGAAGTCAAAGTTCTTCATTACTGTAGATGTTTACACATATTAAGCAAACGTAATTTTTTGCGTCTTCTCTACATTGGACCACTGAGGGAGAAGCAGGCGTAGTAACTCTCAAAGATTGATTATAAGATCTCTTTAAAAAAAAAATGTGCATCACTAATACAAATATTACAATATTAATTATTATAATTAATAAGCAGGAATAAATAATTATAAAATTATTAACAACAAGGTCTGTGTTGAGCTAGATTAACCCCAAACGGGACTGTAACTGTAAATCCCACAGATTGATTTTTAGATCTCTTTTAAAAATTGATTGTGCATTACTAATACAAATATTACAATATTAATTATTATGATTTATAAGCAGGAATAAATAATTACAAAATTATTAACAACAAGGTCTCTGTTGAGCTAGATTAACCCCAAACATTCCCGTCATTTAAGTAATCTTGAACATTGTGAGATCCCTTTTCGACAAAGTCGCTTTAACATGCTTTTTAAATTGCTCAAATGGCAATTTCAAAATCTCCAGAAGTATCTTATTGTAGTTGAGAATGCACTAACCGTTGAAAGAATTGATAATCTTCGCGAGTCTAAACCGGGGCGCAACTAGTCTGTGATTAGTTCTTAGTTAAACATTACAGCTATCGCTAAGTTTGCAAAATGTTGTAAGGTTTTGCGTACATTATATTTTCAAAATCATTCTTGATCATTCTGGAACGGGCCCAGCGCTCTAACCTTAAGGTGATGTTTAGGAAACCCTTTCGATACTCAACACATGATCTTTTCAGGAAAGCAAAGTATTGTCAGTTCGCCCTTTTGTAAATATAAAAAGTTTCATTGAGACAGCATATATCGGTTCTAAACTCCCTTGAGTATGAGTCACTGCTGTCCAAAAGACAATACAGGATACAAACTCTTACACTACACACGATATTTGCCCAGCGGTTTAGCGCTTTCTCCCGCCCATTCGTATACAATGTTGTATGTACGAACAATGACATTAAATACTGTTGCGTCCACGAAGCTAAGTCCATCGTAACCAAATGGCTAATATCTCTTAACTACGACAACACTGAAGAGCTCGAGTCATTACCTCCTAGTACCCAGTCATGGTTCGCCTTGTTATAACTAGTTTATGAAAATTTCATATAAACCGTTAGTTTATAATCTAACGTTTTTTTTTCTTGTTAGTTTACAAACTATAGATAAATTGTAAACTGTACCGTACTGCATAAGATATGACACGTTAGAATATAATAAAACCGTTAAATTGTGAACTGGTTTAAACTCGAAATGTAAAGGAAATACCAGGGCAAACACTGCGGAAGCTTAAGTGAATACTAGGGGGGCGAGCGCAGCGAAGCCCCCGAATAGTCTTCGTTTATTTTGTTCTTACATGTCAACCTAAGGTTTTTCTAAACACTGTCAGTCTGGCTTACAATTTGTCGACAGTTTTCAAAATAACGCATTAGGATATAAACTAACGGTTTTGACAATCTGACGGTGACATATACATATATATTGATAAATGATGGTAAAGCGAACCGTAGAAGTATAAATACTTTAAAATATCTTTACTGATTACAATATTTTTATTTTATATTCATATGTTTAATTGTATATATTTATTTATTGTATGTTTTATTATAATACTTTATTAACACTATATAATTATTATATATTATAAACTAAAACTAAAAAGTGTAGTTATAGACACTTAACTAAATTAAAAATGTCCCTGAGTTCGCTGCCGGGCGTGAGGGTGCCCCAGACGCTGGCACTGTTACCTCGCTGTATCGCAATGCTGATGCGTTGAGCGAGGTAGGTGCCAGCTCTTTATGGTCCCCTGACGCTTCGTCGAGCCGCTTAGAGATGTCTTTGAGGACTCTTCGAGAATCAGGGCCCCCCGGCGCGAGGGTCGCAAAGCCGAACGGCATAAACAAATAGTCGTCGCCGAGTGCGGCCTATTTATTATATATCTATATTTATTTTAATATTAACATTAACACACATCCCATAACACTTCATAACAAATTAAATTCACGAATATTTTGTATTTACATAGGTCTCTCTAGTAATCACTGTCCGGCCTCCACGATACAGGTTATTCCCAGTGTGGAGACCACAAGCAATCTATCCCTTATAAATTCCACTCCCTCAGTTTAGGTTAGGTTAGAAGCGAATTCGCACAAAGACAATAATTATATCTCGGTTCGATTTTACAACTTATTACAAAAACAGAATATAAATTTGAATATTAGTGCACTCAGTAAATATGAATGTAAAAAGATAGTGATTGTATAGCTCAATAATTCCAAATGTCTTTATTACTGTAGATATTTACATATACTTAGCTATCGTAATTTTTTGCTACTTCTCTACATTGGACCACTGTGGGAGTAGAAGGGCGTAGGAACTCCCACATATTGATTTTTATAGTAGTTTATGTGACGCTGCATAATGGAGGGCATTAAAACTCGAGAGTGGGTTTATGAAACGAGCCGAAGGCGAGTTTCATAATAATATCACTCGAGAGTTTTAATGCCTAAATATGTACAGTTACATACACTAGTTTATCTACACACATATCATAAGCTCTCTTTGATGTGTTCAGGAACCGCATGTTTGACCGGCATTGTGGTTCTGCAATTGTTTAGCTTGTTCTTTAGTACCAACTTCACGCAGACGGGCGTCGGCGTTCGAAATTTGAATGTCAGTACCAACTTCACAGACAAACTAGGGACGGCACGCGGGTGGGCATCGGCGTTCGAAATTTGCATGTCATTATATGTAGAAAAACTACACATAATGACCATTATGTGTAGTTTTTCAGATACGAAATGAGTTTTTACCAAGTAGTTTAACATAATGCTGATCGTAACGTGCGGTTTTTGAACGCAGTAAAGAGGGTTTATGATACGTGTGTAGATAAAATCGCTTGTGCTTAATTAATACAAACATTATAATATCATTATGATAATTAATAAGCAGGAATAAATTATTACAAAATTATTAACAGCAAGTTATGTGTTGACCCAGATGACCCCAAACAGTCCCGTCATTTAAGTTCTTGAACTTAAATGACGGGACTAATCTTGAACATTGTAACATCCCTTTTTCGATAAAGTCGCTTTAACATGGTTTTTTAGGGTTCCGTACTCGAAGGGTTCCAAACGGGACCCTATTACTAAGACTTCGCTGTCCGTCCGTCCGTCCGTCCGTCTGTCACCAGGCTGTATCTCAAGAACCTAGCTAGCTAGAGAGTTGAAATTTTCACAGATTATTTATTTCTGTTGCCGCTATAACAACAAATACTAAAAAACAGGATAAAATAAATATTTAAGGGGGCTCCCATACAACAATACCACATACAAACTTATGGATGCACCTGGTTACGTACATGGAGTGTGAAAGTAACCGCACCAATAACTTTGTAAACAATATTTTGCTGTGTAAAATCCAAACTATTCACTCCACACCATTGCTTCCATTGAACGGTGGTACGGAACCCTTCGTGCGCGATTTAGACTCGCACTTGACCGGTTTTTACTTATTAATTTTTCAAATGGCAATTTCAAGATCTCCAGAGGTATTTTGTTGTAGTAGGGAATGCATTGCATAGCTTAGACTACATATCGTTAGAGAACATACTGTAATCTATTGATTGCAGTATGTTCTCTTGAGAGAGTTGTTATTGAATATTATTAAATTTTGCCTTAAATATCACCCTTCCTCCGTTTTGTCTTAGTGAAAGTAAAATATAAACAAATTAATAATTTATTAAATCCTTAGATATTTTTTGGTAAATAATTAAGTAACTATAAATGTTCCTACATAGCTATATACAGAAAATAATGTTCCGATTTGGCTCTAGCTCTGACAAAAAGGTCAACCGAGTTTGGAAGTGAGGTCCTTTACTATAATTAGGAAGTAAAAAAGAAACAATAAACAGACTTCATTTAAAAAAATATGCTGGGAAGCACTATTACTAGTACTCACTATAATACTTGTAATTTGGCAAAGAAAGATTTTTGTATTTTGTGTTTGTACATGTTTATATCGACGTAGTAATATAGACGAATAGGTCATTTAAAAAAGAGAGATATAAAATTATTTTTTGATAATGTTTTTCATGACTTTGCGACTCGGTGAAACATAAAACAATTGTTTATGACCCGTAATAATGTGATTCAAAGTGCGTTCTTACGATTTAATAATATGCGTAAGTATCCAATAAAATTCCCACTGTCCTTCCAGGGTTGCCACTTGTGATAAAAGCTTTGAATAATTTTATAATGTTTCATAAAGCACTGCTTGCATTTCATTAAGTATTCTCTTACACTGTTTCATCATTTTAAGCCATTTCAAAATGCCAAACTGGTGTAGCATTAATCCAGTGGAATGACCTGGAATAACTTAAGTGAAATGCTTCGACTAATGGATTTTTTGTATAGAGTACAGGTTGTAAACCATAAGCAGTATGTTATGAGTTATCACCTTGATTAACTTATATATGTGTGTATTTAGCTTAATCAAAAATCATAGTTATTACGCGATAACCCTGGGCAGACTAAATGATGTATTAATACAATTAATTCCATTTTTTTTACCAAATGTTTATTACATAGACAGAGGGGTTGTGTTCTTTGAGATACAATCTACATGTTAGTGTCTTTAGCGATTTGTTTTTTTTTGTATGGCTTCATTCTTATCGTAGAAAGAGGACTATGTATAGGTGTATTCAGGAAAGAAGAGGTGAGTGGTTCCTCACAATGTACTGATTGTAAAAAAGTAATTGATAAACGAATGTTTGAATTACAATCATTTACAATTGAAAATGTCCATGGATGATCCCAATTCACCTGTGTCATAAGAGCAATGTCCCCCATAACCCCATGCCAAAGTAGAAAAAAGTTTAGGGCGTCAAGTTTAAAAAAAATGGCACTAAGTTTTGGGATATACATGTCTCACTGTTTTGTTTGTCGCAAAGTCTAGGTTCAATATTTCATGGTTTAGTTGATAGTCAAATAGATGATTATGAAAAAAATAGGCACCCCTTTTAGCCATTGGTATGTCACCTCTCATTCTCGTCCACTTTTCGATATCCAAACCACGGCTAAAGAAGTATTAACTTCAAATGTTTGTCGACGTCGATGTTTTTATTTTTTATTATATCACTTATTGCCCCGCCTGTTGTGATGGATCCCAAGGTTAAACAAGCCACTCTTCAGAGCCTGCGCTCTAAACCTTACCCAACACCACACCATTCAACTTGAGTAATGTTGAAATCAATGCGGTCAAGAAGGCGCTATTAGCAGTCAACTCGAAAGCTATAGGTGATGACAAAGTTTACCTTAAAATGCTACTGACAATCCTAGACGAAATATTACCAGACATAACACACGTTATAAACTATTCTTTAGCTAATGGCGTTGTCCCCACAATGTGGAAAAAAGCACTAGTCATCCCATTACCCAAAACCTCTAGTCCCACCTCTTTCAAAAAGTACCGTCCCATTTCAATCTTGCCCATCCTCTCCAAAGTCCTTGAGACTATTGTCCATAACCAGTTTTACTATTACCTCTCCTCAAACAATTTGCTAAACAAGTTCCAGTCAGGATTTCGACCGGGTCATAGCACCGTCACGGCTCTGCTGAAGGTCACAGATGACTTTCAGCTAGCCATGGACCGCAATCAGCTTTCCGTGTTGGCTTTACTTGATTACAGTAGTGCCTGCGACAGCGTAGATTTCGACATTTTTGAGCTTCTCAGATCCCACAACATCTCTTCCTTCTCTGCCAGCTGGTTCGACTCTTATTTGAGGGATCGGCAACAGCGTATCAGATCGGAGGATACTTCCACTGAATGGTGTGACCTCCTTTCAGGCATCTCTCAAGGTGGTATTATTTCTCCTATTCTATTCTCGATTTTTATAAACTCCATCTCAGACATCCTGTCTTTCTCATATCATCTTTAAGCTGATGATCTCCAGATTTATCGCTACTTCTCTTATAACGATGTAAACTCTGCTGTGGCAGCACTGAACGCTGATCTGGACAGGCTGAGAAGCTGGGCTTCATCTTTCGGACTACTGGTCAACCCGAGGAAGTCCCAGGCTATGATTATAGGTACCAGACATTCTCTTAACTTGTTACAGCAACAGCCCATTCGATAAAGCGATAAAGCTAAAAACCTGGGTCTTATCTTCGACAACCAGCTGTCCTGGTCTTGGCATGTCAATGAAGTAAGTCGCCGAGTATTTGCGACTTTTCACTCTCAGGAGAGTTCAGTACTGCTTGCCTCGACAGACCAAAATCACTCTCGCTCAGTCTCTCCTTCTACCCCTCATCGACTTTGCTGATGTATGCTGGGTCAGTGCTAACGAAAAACTACTGAACAAACTCGAACGACTTCAAAATCTCGGGATTCGGTTTATCTTCGGGCTGCGCATGTATCACAACATCTCAAGGAGTTAAAGTGGCTGCCGATCCGTCTTTGCCGGGGTTCTCACATCCTCAATTTCCTTTACAACATTTTACGGAGTCCAAATCAAATCAAATCAAATCAAAAATCATTTATTTCCATAGGATGTGGTTACATCACTTAGATCCGTCATTACATTTTTTTGGGTGAGTTCACTAATACAATGGCGGAATCCGTGGAGAAGAGCTCACCGAAGAAACTCCACAGTCGTCGCATCTTTTGCGTTTCCTTTTTTAAATAAACTATTGTCAAATTACAAAATGAATGCTAATTATATATCGAAACAGCCTGTTACTCAAACAATCTATTCCCATGGACATCTGTCCTCTAAGTAATCAGATATCCTATAGTAACCTTTTTTATACAATTTCTGTTTTATTATTATTTTAAACTTGTCTAAAGGTAAGTTTTTAATATCAGTAGGGACCTTATTGTAATAGCGTATACAATTGCCTTTAAAAGAATTACTAATTTTATGTAGTCGGCTTACATATGCAACCAACTTGTCTTTATTTCTAGTATTAAAATTGTGTATATCACTGTACTTCTGAAAATTAGTTATATTTCTTTTTACATACACAAGATTGTCATAGATATATTGAGACACAAATGTCAGAATATTGATTTCTTTAAACTTTTCCCTCAGTGACACTCTAGGCCCTAATCTATAAATTGCACGAACAGCCCGTTACTGCAGAATAAATATACTATTAGCATTCGCAGCGTGACCCCACAATAAATACCATAGGTCATTAGACTATGAAAGTAACTAAAGTAGACTAGTCTAGCGGTGTCTACGTCGGTAAGAGCTCTAATTTTTTTAACTGCGAACGCTGCCGAACTCAGTCTGTTCGACAATTTATTTATATGAGGATCCGAAAAACGCTCCGTCCACGCTATCCAACTTTTCTACGAGACAGTTTTCAATTTCTTTCTTCCAGCAGGCCTCGGACAACTCACGCATTTTCTTTGCTCAAAACTCCACAGCATAACACCGCGTCCTATGAGCACGGGTTTAGACTCCGGGCCATTCGGTTGTTGAATGCACTCCCTGGTACCATCAGGGACAGTCCTACTCTCAATATATTTAAAAGTCGCGTGAAGAAGCACTACCTCTCTCTTTAGAATTACATGTAGTATGTATGTAGTATTTATTAGGACATTTATATATAATAGTAGTAGTTAGTATTATATTATAAGTATTTAGTACTTATATAATAATTGTAATTAAATGTTTTATTTTATTTATTAATATTTATGTAAGTACTCGTTTATTTCGTCATATTGTTGTCTATGTTTACCCTGCTCAGCAATCACCATTTCCAACTTTAACCTGGTTTGCTGGAAGAGATCTCTTATTAAAGGTAAGCTCGCCTTTGTACACTATTTTTATGTTACTCTTTTTTTATCATTTGTGTGCAATAAATAAAAATTATGAAAGAAATTATTGCAGTTGTCTTTCGAGTTTGCTGTCGCTACAAAATAGAGCATAGATTTTAAAATTCCGCTGTGACCTATGTCCAGTTTTCGTTCTCGTTTACATCAACATATATGACGAAACCTATACAAAGATAAAACAAGGATTGGCCCAGAAGCAATTATTTGAAACGTATATAAATATTTATATGTAAATCCTTTCTGATCGTGAAGATTTTATCATAGATGACGACTCCTCTCTCATTTATTATTTTGTAGTGGAATACAAAATAGCCCACTTAGACAGAAGAAGCTGCTAAATAGACTCAAACTAACACCTATCTGAATAAGTCGCTTTGCTTAATAATTTTCTCCACTAAAAGCAATTCACAGTCCAAGTTAAAAATACTTTTATTCAAAATGAACAAGTCGAAAAGCTTACTAATGCGCAGCTGCATATTTAGTTGTGAACGCAATAATGCAAGAACGAGAAGTGAAATTGCGGTGTAGTGTAGTAGGTGTAAAACAACAATAGCGGCGAACGCTGCAGGAAGTAAGCGGGAAAGTTGTGCACGAAAAATCACACAAGAGTTTTTAATAGGTGTAAAAAGTTGGGGGAAGTCGTCGAGCCTTGATGTCGGGCCACGGAGCAGCCTCGCCAGGCAGGTGATCGACCGGTCTAGCTCTTAAAGGGCCAAAACTAGGGAGAGGTAACTAGCGTAGTGCTTGCCTCGCGGGGCTGCTCGCTCAGCCGGTACGCCGCTAATAACGATCACTGTTATCGAATGGTTGTGGCAATGCCTCATATGACGGTATGCTCTCGATGAAGACCAGTAGACGATTTCTGAATGCACGAGTATTCTGAGCTGTTATTCTGTCTTTCACTTCTCACTATCCTGTGCCTATCAACTTCATCAAGGAGTAGTTATGTCGGAAGAGTGTATATCTGCAGCCATTTCTCCGCCGCATTAAACTTTAACAGCAATTCTGACAGCATACTAGAGAAACTAAGTGAAACACCTATAGTAAACAGTATCTGTGGTAAAATAGCATCACATCCATAGAGTTCTGCTCCGTTCCCCGTTCTCTGAACTCCGCGGCTCAACCGTACATTTACTTCCGGCGGGAAATTGTTCGCGCCCCCTGACCCGCTGCAGGCTACAATGGGGGGACTGCGGGGAGTGAGGAGGTGTGCGGGACGAAGAGGGGGCGGGGCGGCCGCGAGTGCAGGAAGTGCACCGTTTTTGGCACAAAACAAAATTTTATTTCAATTTTATGTTGTACACGGTTCTCCTATGAATAACAGTTGTTGCTGGTCCAATTAAATCTGTGTAACTTGTCTTACATTTCCATTTATTGTTGTTCTTGCCATAGTATGTACTGACATACATATATTACTTGGACTGAATTGGTCATTTTATATGGTTTTCGATATGTACTATAGTTTTTCAAAAACTGTTAGTTTACTAAGTTTTGAAAATTTCAGTTAATTATCCATCAAAGTAAATATAACCCAGAGACATAACATCTCTATAGGCAAACGTGCTAATTTTAATTAAAATCACCTCTAAACATCACCTGATAACATGTGTAAACACAAAAATTAAAGTCATAGAATCTTTAAATTTTATTTATTATTTTACGTTTTCTTATCAACAGTATAACTTCTGTGAGAAACTACAACCACCTGACGAGAAGTCAACAAATTACTTCGCGATCGTTACAAGCTCCGGAACTTTCAAATGAATTTCTAAAGACCACTCAGTGAATGTTCTGAAAATGGTTGTCGTTAATTAAAGCTATGAGCAGACTCCTCAAGCCTTGCTCTCTTGTAGCATCTTGTTTATTTAATATCGTTAGCGGCGGGGACGGAGCGGGGATAGAGCGACGGAGCGGGGCTAGCGGGAACGGGCATGTAACGAGTTTAACTGCTATCAAACGGTGTGAGGAACTATAAACAGTTACATATCTCACCATTTAATATTCCTTGTAAATGTACACAATACATAATAGGGGACTAGTTTGCAGTGCGTGAGCGCAGTACGAGGCAGAGGCATAATAGTGCTCACAGAACATATAATAAGTCGTGCCCATGATTAGTTCAATCAATCAATATTTTTTTCTGCAAACTAACAACTTCACCGCTTGATTTTGGGATCTCTCTCGGGAAAAATTATATTCCTAACTTCTTCATGAACCTCGCTACTACCCCGCCTTCGGCTCGTGGCATAAACTTCTCGGTTCGTATATATAAGCCTTTGCAAAATCGTAGGAAATCTACTATTCTTTATTTCTGTAGACATTGAACAATTTTATCATTTAATTACTTCTAAACTTCATCCATTTATCATTTCAATAGTTGGCTTCTCTCTTTCACTGAAGGGACCGAAGACTCTATATATATAACAGCCGTCGTGAGAATTTTGCAGATTTAAATAATATGTGCATTTTCGAAGAAGGCAAAACTCCCTTTCTAACTAAACTTTAAAACTAAACCGACGGCCAGAAATCCGAAAGCTTTTGTCCAGATACCTTAGGTCCTAGGGGTATATTCAAACTCGCTTTCTTAGTTGCCTTATGACGTCTCTGGAATTGGCCTGATGCCAACTGAAGAACTAGCTAGCTCTACACTTTGGACCATATGAGATGTACTATCAAATCCAGGTATTATTTTTAGTATCAAAACTTATAAGTCATAATATCTGAGGATTCTGCTACTACCAACGATGTAAACAAATGGCGAGTGTCACGATTTGCAACATCTAATTTGTCACCTCTCAACTCTCGTCTCGAGTGTCGAGTATCGTGACGTCACCCTAAAAGCCTCTTCCCTCGTTGTCCGCGTCTGTGACGTCACCCTCGTCATTTAAAATACTCACTCATCGGTCATTTCGCATTTTTCCTTGAAGATGACGGCGCATATCTCAGCCTCGGGTTCTTCCCTAATTAGCGGGGGAAAAGAAAGAGTCAGTTATTAAAGACGCTTTTTATTCATAAATTCGAGTTTATTAACATTATTTTTCTTTATATAAATTCATTCGCTAGCGAACCTCTAGGCGCTGACAAATCCAGTTTCCTGAAAAACAGGACGGGGCGAGAGACTCCATTCAACTGTTTGAGACAACTGCATTGAGTGAGACAAGTTTAAAATATCCATGAATCTCTGTCGCTCGCACCCGCGGCGGTTGTTTTTGTCTGTACACCGCAGTATGAATGCAAGTGTTTCCCAGAAAATGCACTCGAAGCGCCCTCTCCCGGATAACTAATGATCCACTCTCCACTCTGCGGGAGATGCCGCTCACGACAGCTCCACTCGCTCATACAACAATGAACAGAGCCCCTCCCCCGCACACCTCACATCACGCCCCCCCCAGACCGATCCCTCTAGAGTAATCTTAATATACTTTATAGAGTGAATCACGATTGTTGCACTTCTTATTGCTATCATTTTCCTTATTCGACTAACACCTGACCTGATGAGCGTGTTCCCGCACAGGAGATGATCTGATCAAGTTAAAGAGTATTTAGATATTGTTTCCACCATCGTCACCTTTACCATCTTTTCAAATACATATAGATTATTAATGTATCACAATTGTATCAATTGCAGGTTATGTGTATGAAAAGAAGTTGGTTAACGGATAAACAATGACACTCCGGTGCGTGAGCTTCGTTATGAGCAAGGCTTCCTCATCGTCATCATCATCATTAACAGAACGCAAGAAGGAAACTTCAGACTTTCGACAGATAAACTTCGTATATCAAAATATAATATCATAACAACGTAAACGTTAGAGCTCGTTGTGATCATTACCTAATACATAAATATAAATTAAGAATAATATCATAATAGTTATAAATTTACGCATTTATAATATATTTACATTATCGATTAATAGGAATAATGACTAGAAATTATCAATAAATTTGGCTTAGTGTTAAGTATATGTTGTCACAATTGAATGTAATATTTATTTATTCAAATACATCATAAAGTTATGTTTTTACCTGTCTCAAAATTCGTTCAGTTTATTTACCATAAGAATTTGACTAAACAGTTTTCAAGCCCTTTATTGGCAAAACTTATGTAGTACTGGCTCCTACGTTACAATGACTTAATACAATAAATGAGATCATTACATACTCGTAAAAGGTGATTAGTTGTTCAGCTTAACGTTTGTAAAAAATGAAAATAATACCTGTGGTAATTGAAAAATAGAACAAATTGGACGGATCAGAATAAAGACAGCAAGTTCCAAATTAATTTCCGTTTAGGTCCATCTCAACATCATGATTTTTTGTGCCATTTCGATAACTTCCCGATTGGACCAGTTCCCATTTCGACATCTTTACATTTCGATATCATTTCGGCTATGAGTCAAGGGCCCCAAGTGATTAAAGGGAATACTCACCCAACCTTTAGCTACCTTAACCTTGAAAAAATGTGAGCTATTATTTCGAGCATTAGAAGACAATTGACCAAAACTAACTTCTATCAATCGTTATAGTGCTATATTTATGCAAATTAGCAGCAGCGCCTCCCTGGAACCATGGCGTATCCAACTGTCTCTATCCTCGAGGCCTGCCTACAAGTCACAAGAGTAAATTTAACGTTAGGAAAATATTGTCGAGTTGGGAAAATATCGAATTCAGAAGTTGTTTATATAGAAAGTTGTGTCGAATTGGTTATTTTTCAATAAGGAAGTTATTCAATTGGGAAGTTGTCAATATAGGAATGTAAATAGTCAAATCGGGAAGTATCATTATGGGAACTTGTCATTATGAACCTTGTTATAACGGGAAGTTGTCGAAATAAACCTAAATGTTAACTTAGTCACATGTTTTACAATTACAAACGTTTCATTTACCTATACAAGTACGTGCTAGTACGTCCATCCAAACGAAGTCAAAATGAGGGACGAAGTCGATCGTAAAAAGAATAACTATTTGGATGAATAACACAAAGCTAGTTAGGTAAGTATCCGTCTACCGTTTTTGCTATCTCAGAACATACCTACCTTTTATTCACGTATCCCAGTTCATCACTAACCATGAGAAATATTTAATTTACAATATCATATATAAATCACAAGGATTCGTCTCCAATTCTCTAACATTGAACATTAACCATTTTCAAATATAAAATATTGATGTTTTAATTACGGTTCAATGTTACTTAAGATTGAATCAAGCCACAAATTCAAATTCACCTATTTTTAGCAGATACAATGCAAATATATCTTGCAACCAATGAATTCAGAAAAAACTACCACATCACTTCTATTACATTCGACCGCACTGTTTAAAATTTCATATACGATTAGCACCTCACTGTCCTGTCCACAATTTATCACCGAATGTTAGTATTAGGTCACTGGCCTTACGATGGCATGTCGCTGTAGTGTCGCTGTCGGCGATACACGCCGGTTAGCCGTGTGTCGAAGCTAAGATACTCCTTGCCGGAACGAGGGCGAAGCGTGCTGGTTGTGTGACGGACCACCCTAGACAGAATATTAATATGTATTTATAACACGCATATCAAATGCCTCTCAAAAAATATCGGGTTATGTAGTGGGCTTCAGAAACAGGAACAGTAATGAGCACAAACATAGAAGCATCCAATGACTAAAATATAGAGATACCTCAGATAAACTAAGGTAGTCCACAATTTCTCACCGAATGTTAGTATTAGGTCACTGGCCTTACGATGGCATGTCGCTGTAGTGTCGCTGTCGGCGATACACGCCGGTTAGCCGTGTGTCGAAGCTAAGATACTCCTTACCGGAACGAGGGCGAAGCGTGCTGGTTGTGTGACGGACCACCCTAGACAGAATATTAATATGTATTTATAACACGCATATCGGCTCTCAAAAAATATCGGGTTATGTAGTGGGCTTCAGAAACAGGAACAGTAATGAGCACAAACATAGAAGCATCCAATGACTAAAATATAGAGATACCTCAGATAAACTAAGGTAGTCAGGTAGGTTATTCTTTTCCTCGGTCTGGGTTAGAATCTTGGCCCTTACTTTTGAAGTGAAGCCTCGATTTTTTTACCTCTTTAGAGGTCACTGGGTGGTTTATAAGAGTAACAATACATAACATCATTGATAACACAATTTCTTATCATTAGCTTTTCTAAACCATACCATAGGTCATCGTAAGAGTAATAATTACCTCATAGTCACAGGAGTGTCGGTAGAGGAATGCGATGAGCATATGGATAGAGTCTCGATGTAATCCGACATATCCGACGTTCCACTCGATGTGGTACTGTGAGTGTCTACTACATCTGTATAACAGAAATGTAATATTAGAATCGATGCCAACCTTAATATAAACGAATGTTGTACTATGCTATGTTGTAATTAACTTAACCCTTAATTTAACCTGAGAATGCGGACTTTTTCCTTGGCTTCATTTATTATTTAATACCAAACCATAAGGTGGAAAATCTGTTGGGATTTATAATCCTTCCGTCCAATTTAGGATTAAAATTGGTAGAACTTACTTCTAAGAGGCTTACAAGGCAGTACAGGAACTTCCGCTTCTGCAGAAGATGATTTTGCTTGACTACTGACTCCATGTGACGCAATGTCCCTCAGAGGATCAGTAGATCTTGAGCGACGAGGTAACGAGGCAAGTCTGCAGCCGGTTCCTCTAGAACTGTGGTGTTGTCGACCGGTGGTCAATGGTAACTCAAAATCAGCTCCGGGTCGTAAGGAGCAGGACGAGACTCCCGAGTCATTTGAACTGGAAGAGTCCCTGTTACCTGCAGCGACCGGCACAGATGAAGACCTCTTCACAGCAACTGGCGGTGCTCGTTTAGATGCCTCCGAACTATCATTGTCTGAGAGCTTGTGCCTGCAACCGGAACGATCTCGAAGAGTTTCTATCGAAGACGTTGAGCCCTGACCGTCAAACTCCTGTACGTCGTCTAGAAATCTGGAGGAATCTGCTGAGCTAGAGCGTTTTCTGTACTCTGTTCTTGGGTTGCGGTCGACTGGCCGAGCCGTGTAAACTTCTGCGGTGGTCACTTGCACTCCTTGAGTCGGTAAATCTCCACACAATGTAGGGTTGCTTGCAGATTTCTCCTCAAGTAGATTTGCTATGGGATTTTTCATCGGAAGCTTCAACGTGTGAAATGCAAAGCCCCCTATAGGTGACATTGGCGTGTACCCTGCAGGTATAGGTTTTCCAGTTTTTTCTGATTTATTTCCTTCTAACGTATTTGGTTCCATCATCAGATAATCATCAGTTGTGGTAGATATTGATGACTGTTTGCGATCGTCAGGTTTGTTGTTGGAATGCCCACATTTTGTACAAATACATGTTCCATCTTTCTTTATAAGGGAGAGCGGGTTTAAACTAGCACCAATTGCATCTAGCTCTGCTTTTGTGATTCCCGCTTTTTTTAAGACGTCTTTGGCATTTTCATAATGTTCTAGGGATAAAGCGAAATTTAAATTTTCATAATTTGCTAAGGGGCCATCGTCGATTTCAACAGTTTGAGGGTCTACGATCTGTGCTTCAAGGTCAACTGGAGTAACAACATCACGATAGTCTCCGCTATGTGTTTTTCTCCGAGTCTTTCGAGATAGGTCTATGGTGGCGTATAGGGCTCTTTGCTCAGTGGACCATGGCTTCAGGTTTTCCTTATTTAGAGTTACCCCATCGCCTTCAAATTCATTTCGCTTACAGTATGGAAGCCTAATCCAGTTATTAGCCCAATCAGTGACTCTTTTACATGGACAGTTAGGTGGTTGATAGTTTTCTTCACTATCAACCACAGTTGGTTCTTTTCTTCTCCTTCCAAACTTCAGTAAGCATCCACAAGGTTTCTTCAATATAATTTCATTCGGTGTGGAGCTTTTGGTAATTTTGAACAAATCTTCATTCAAGCAATCCTTCAACCTCTTCGGCGTGTCGTAGTACTCCCCGTCCACCTGAAATAAATAAATAATTTTATTTTAATATCAGAATGTAAGCGCATGCACATAGACAAAGACAAGTTACAGTACAAAAATTGAGAATAACTACACAATAACTTTAAATCTAACTAATCCCTATACTTACCTCAGTAGATGGCAACTTAGGCACATCGTAGTTTTCGTACGGTCCCACCTTGGCCAATTCTTCCCTGACACATCCACAACTGGGCAGCGGCATTGCGGGCTTTTTGTTCAGATTCAAATCTAAAGTCGTCGGTTTTGGGGGTCGCTCTGGAGGCCGGTCCGGACAGGCACAGACGTCAGTGCTAGTAGCTCTACTAATGGAGCGTCCTTCTTCCCAAGGAATGCTGGCTAGTCCTGTAAATCCAGGGCTAACATCCATGGTCCAGTTGGGGGCAAAGTGCCTTGCACCAGGTGTCAACGCAGCTGTAGATGATCTGGATAATGCTCCAGCTCCCAGTTTAGACATGCAACTTCTACACCTGGAAATGGTTGCGCTGTTAAGTTCCTCATGCACGGATACAGTATCGCCCAAACCCAGGTCTATGCCGTTACGCCAGCCTGTTTCCTCACATGGAGTTCGGTCACTCAACGGCGGAGCTTGATCTTGTAGTTCAGAAAGACGAGTGTCCGGACGGTATGCTTTGTGAGATTGTGGACTTTTCGGACCTGGAAACAATTATTTTCATTATATCTTTCCTCTTTTTGTTTAAGATGATTTGATTTAAAGTCTAAATTGTCAGCAAACCTTCATTTTTACTAGAAGTGAAGAGCCTTCTTCTAGGAGACAGTTTCCCTTGTGCAGCCTGGTCGAAAGTATCAGCTATATCTTTAGCCTGATCCGTGATTAGTACGTGAAGGCCTTCTCCCTTCCCACAATGTGAACCACCTTCAAAGCAGAATCGCCCTTCTACAACTCCATAGCGCCTAGGTAAGAAACAATTATACATTTAGAAACAATTTCAAACTAACGCTTAAACATTGCTTTACGTTCTTATTAGGACACCTTTACCATTATTTTGTTCACGTCACGTCCGAGGCCGGTCTTTGAAATGAGAGCTGTTATCTTTGGCTTGTAGGTTAGGTTATGGTGGGCTATGTTAAGTTATGGTAAATTATGTGGGGTAATATTATATGGTATGTATGTACACTAGTATATATGGGTATTAGGTTTGTTAAGGGAAGTTTTTAAGTGGTTATAGATAGGAAACGTTGGATAAAGGGACGGTTGGGTAGGGTAGGTAGCTTGTCATATCATATGGTAGATCATAACATAAAATACCTTAAGGTAGGTTAAATTATAATTATCAGGTAAGATAAGGTTAGACCAGGTTAGCTTAGGTAAGGTATATTAGAATACCGGTAGCTTAGCTTAGGTATCAGGTTGCTATACTCAACAAACCTGCTATTACCAGATTTATAATACAAATTTCAGTCGTATCGTCACCTGAGATGCTTATGCTCCCACACATTGAGCATCCTTGGCGGGGTGCCAGCAGTGAGCGCGAAACGCCCCGCTAGCACGTGCAGTCTCGCTGGGCCGCACGGCAGCCGGCCGCGTGTGCCGCCAGGCGCGGAGCCCACGAGGACGAGGTAGTTGCGAGCCGCGCCGAGCGTTGACGTCACTTTGACCTGTCAGAGATATTTTTTTCAAATCAAATCAAATGGTTTTATTCAAAAACAGTCGGGGTCAACATAGTATATGAGGGGTCGTTTATAGACTTTCGAGGCAATAATGGCCAAAAAATAAGGGCGAAGAAACTAGCATAGATTAATTTTAGAACCTCATAAGATCGCGTGTTTTGGATGACATGTTAAGCTGAGGTACTGACTACTATCATTACTCGGTGTTTTTTTTTTTAACTGTGTTATAGTTCCTATTTAGCGTTTGGTTCTAGCTAGTGTCTACGTCACAAGGCGGCAGCCTGAGTAGTTTCTAATAACCATCTTCAAAACTTCTGACATATTCTCGTTGGCCACTCGTTCCACACCCACCTGCCACTGTATGAGTCGCTCCCTGGTGTCGAAGGCCAGCACAGCCACTAGGTCCCGACATAGCAGCGCCAGCGTGTTGGAGTGCTTATCCAACGTGAAGCCGGTCTCCAGCCCGAGGTACTGCTGCAGCGAGAGCGAGGCCTTGCAGCCGGAGCGGCGGCCAACCTCGCGGTATAGCTGCAGGTGGACGCAGTCTGCAGGGGAAGAGGATTGTTACTCATCATATACTATTTCCCTGTACATTATACATATGTCTATTTGTAAACGGCACTGGTTACTTTTGTTCAGATGTACACTTAGCTACACAATAATAGAAGTATTCTGACTGACCACCCCGCAACCCGCACTGAAACAGGTTATTCGGTTTAAATTTTGGATTGTAGCAAGAATTGCAACAGCATAATGACGAAGATTGTTTGATTGTTAAGACTGGGCACCCTGACAGAGGAACATAGAATTTTACCGTCAGCTTATTTTAAATGCTTTTATATAACTTGCAATATATGTTGTATGAATACATATATATTGCATGTTCGGGTCAAATCTTTCGGGTAAATTAGATAGACAAAAACGCCCAAGTGCGAGTCGGACTCGCGCACGTAGGGTTCCGTACCACCGTACAATGGTAGGGATGGTGTGGAGTGAAGAGTTTGGATTTTACATAGCAAAATGTTGTTTACGAAGTTATTGATTCTACTACTTTCTCACTTCATTTACGTAACCAGGTGCATTCATAAGTTTGTATGTGATATTGAATGAATTGTTGTATGAGAGCCCCCTTCAATATTTATTTTATTCTGTTTTTTAGTATTTGTTGTTATAGCGGCAACAGAAATACATCATTTGTGTAAATTTAAACTGTCTAACTATCACGGTTCTTGAGATACAGCTTGATGACAGACAGACAAATCGACGGAGTAGTCTTAGTAATAAGGTCCCGTTTTCATCATTTGGGTAAGGAACCCTAAAAATAATATCTTACATAAGAATCTCTGTAATAAAACGACGCAACTCTATCGAGTTTGGGTGCGTATGGATCTACTTGACATGTGCTTTGGTTTTAAATGATATTTTCATGACATGGAGCTAATCTGATGATGGAGCCGGGAGGTGGCCATGGGAAATCTATAATAAAACGACGCAATTCTATCGAGTTTGGGCATGTTTAATTCGTCTTGACATTTCTTTTGTCCTATCTAATACTTTAATGACATGGAGCTGATCTGATGATGGAGCCGGAAAGTGGCCTGTAACAGACGGCGCAACCCTATCGAGTTTGGGCGCAATTGATTTGTCATGACATATCCTTTGGTCCTATACAATATTTTTATGAAATGGAGCTCCATGTCATGAAAATCAGCTAATCTGATGATTGAGCCAGGAGTTGGCCATGGGAACTCTGTAACAAAATAACGCAACACTATCGAGTTTGAGCTCATTTGATTTGTCTTGACAAGTAGGTACTGGCCTGGCTTATTTTTTTTTTTAAATGATGTCTTCAGAGTTTACCTAATCCCTCACCGAATAGCAATTTTCTTAATTAACACCCGATTTCAATATGTGATATCTCTAGCAATTGCTCTTCATAGCCCTCTATAGTTTTAAAAGTCAAATAAAAGGTGAAATAATAATAATAATAATAAATTATTCAGGTATAAGACATGTTATATGGGTCCCTGTCTCCTAAACTAGGTTTATCACCTGTATTTCAGGAGACACAGCTCTTCCATTATTTGATCCTTTACCTTATTAAACTACTGTATAATTTCCATACTCATTAGGTAATTAATCGATCTAAAAAGTAATTTACAAAATGGGTAATAGGATATGTCGTATGTAAAGTGTAAATGTGGGTGATGAGGAGGATGTTGGGAGAGAATGAGGGATGTGGGTTATGTGTGTATGTTTCATTGAGTTTTTTAACCAAGTTAATATATATTAGGTATGAGACCATATGAAGTTTCTGTGAGGTACACAAAATGATATAAAAAAATGTTGTTGGGATTAGCGGATGAAATTTGAAATTTGGGATGTTTAAGAAACTACATATATAGTAGGGCCTCAGTATCCTCATAGGATACTTTTTTAGCCACGTGGAGATTGTTAGCTTGCAGGCCACACAGTTCATCGAGTAAATTCTTAGTTGCTTATTTGCTTTATTATACAGAAAAAACCGAGGAAATGGAAAAATCTTTGGACAAAAGCTGTTTTAAACGGCGTCTCGTACGGGAAGACATAATGCTTTCTTGTGGAAAGACTTAATGAGGGACCATAGTCAAGTTGGCTATGTTTTTTAAAGATGAATTTTTGTATAAATAACTGTCGTACACTGAGAACCCCGCACAACTCAAATAGTTCCTTTGTAGGGAACTTAAACGGCCAAAATGTAGATACTTTAAGGACAGACCTTTGCGCCCTCTCGAGACCTAATAATAGGATCCTTAATAGGATCTTGTGCTTTCCACCCGAAACCGCGATGCAATAAAGTGAGAGTGATTGACAGAGGGCCTAGTAGACTAACTTCAAGAGGTTGGGATCTGCAACATGACGCAGCAAATAAATCGAAGGTCTCTTCATTGAAAAACTAGACTATCCAAATGAACGGGCAACCGACCAGTCAAAAATGGCGCTTTTAATGAAATGAACAGGCTCAGAAACATTAAGATACAAACACACAGCGATAACTTGATAAATAAAATAAATTAAAAGTAAAAAAACACAAAAAAAATAAGTTTTTATTAAATGCTCTAAAAAGAAGAAAATTAACTTTATATTGAATTAAACTTATCGATTAATTAATACATTAATTATTTAAGTGCTCTTTTCGGTGGACTTCCTTAATAAATTACATCACATAATTAATTATGAAATAAAAGATGATTTAGTTATGTAGATGTAGTTACCTATCTATTTTACAGAATGTGTCATTGAATTGACAGACGATCCTCGTGATATTGAATTGACAGAAGATGTAAATCTCGCAGCATGCTTTTATACCGTAATAAATTGAGTGATGTTATTAATTGAAAGGTTTGATTCAATTTAAAGTATACGTTTTTCTTTTAATAGCGTTTAATAAAAGCATTTTTTAAATGTTTCTTCACTATTAATTTATTAGAAATTAGATGAATATGATTCAAATATTAAAAATAGCTCTTCACTGATGTAGAGTTATATTTTGTAGAACGATTAAATCAATAACAGTAACACATTCTAATCCGGTGCAAAAATGTAAGAAAAGTGTGTTAAATAGTTTTTTTGATAACTTCAAGAGACTTTTCTATAGAAAAAAATAATAAAATTATAGTCAAAAAGTTAGTATAAAACAACAACTGCTTTAATACGCGTATTTTGCGTAACTTGAGATTTGCAAAAGACTCTAATGCGTCGCCTTAAAACTGGTTTACTAACCTAGTTTAAACAAAGACACACAACTGGTTTTGGCAATTCAGGAAGCGTTCTAACTGAAAAGAACACTAACGTATGAATTTGACGTTAATACTAGATGAAATTAAGAAGATCCAAGCAGATTCCGATGAAATCAAGTATGTTCAATGGAGGAGAAACAGTAATCTTCCAAGAATCCGCACTCCCTATTTACATGCAGTTTGCTTAACAAGCTAGAACTAAGAGGTTTCTCACAAACGTTTATCGTGGCAAAGTTTCTCGCTAGAAACCCCAGCGTTCGCTCAGCAATTTAATAGATATCGGAAAAATAAACAGGATCGAGGCCCCTTTATCTCGCGTCGGCAGATTGCACCTAAACGCCATTAAGACGATCGTCGTAAAACTGTTTTGCTGGACGAGCTGCTGGCTTTAGATGATCGGGTTGAGGGATGATGGAATCGGAAATAAATGGAACAACATAAAGCGCTGTATGTAGGTAAATATGGATGGACACAAAGGAAAAATATGGTTGCATTTTTATGGAGATCCTTTATTTGCATTGTTCAATGTGTCCCAAAATTCTAAAGTAAATAATATGTTGAAAATTATCAAACATGAGTTTAATTTTATATCCTAGAATTTGAGACTTTCATAAAATAGCCAGCCAAGAATTGATCATTTCACGAAATGGTCGGCCTTTTCATAATGATAAATCCATTTATTTCATGAAATGATCAGAAAGCGTTGAATTTCATGAAAAAATGATTTTTCAAAAGCATTTGTATTCAGTTCTACTTGGTGTTTTTGGTGTTATACATCTCGAACTAACACCAAAATATATCTTCGTTTACTGAAAGTTCTAATTCAACCATGGTTGGGTGTTTCATGACATAGTCAATTCTACGATATGGTTACAACATCTGTACATGTTAAGGTTTGCTCATCTCATCGAATGTGAGTAGTAATTTAATCTGAAGTTTTCGTGCCATTACTACAGCCGCATCGTTGTACCCCGTCATACATTTTTTTTGTATTGTGTATTCTCGTTTATACGATATTAGTAATAAAAATATATCACGGCAGCTTTTTAATGATATTTCAATGAACAATGCACGCATTTTATCAAGTCAGCCATCGCAATAAGGGTTCCAAATCAATGCGGGGTATTCGAGACATTCCTTGAACTTTATCGAGCGGGGCGATATCTACCAACATGGAATCTTGATAATCCAAGCCACTGGGCGCGAAACAGCCGTGTTTGAGGAATGCCATTGACTGAAATTGAAAGATGTACAATGTACTATTGGAAGTTTCGCAAGAGCCAAAACAATGCCCAATCTACACAACCTTTATTTACCTCATACATAAATGTAGATAAATACTGCTGGAAGTTAATTAGTAAATATTGACTCTTTACTTAGGATATCCAGTGGTGTATTATTACATTCATGATATATCTAGACACAGCAACCTATGAAGAGACAAAAAAACGAAGCATAGTTTTCGAAGAAACTAAGAAACGTCACCCCTCATAGCAAATGTGTGAAAAATGGTGATTAGTAGCTCGAGTGACGACGACATCAAACAATAGTTGAGTTGGGGGTCTAACGCGAACGGACGCGTGTCTGATTCCCCTCCCACCTCGCCCCTCGCCCCTCACGGTGCCAGTGACACCCCCGCACTAGATTCTAGAAAAGGGAGCGGTGGTGTGCGTCTACGCTTTGAACAACAAGTCTGTCAGAGCTGATCGCTGTCGAATATTAACAGATGATTTTAAATATCATTCATTACAGATAGTTGTGACTTGTTTAAAATAAATAATTATAATTTGCATCACATAAAAATTTACAATTTGCTGTTCTGAAGGCGACAAAACTAACAAAACTAACTAACTTCACATTTATTAAAATCAGTTGAGCTATTTGGACTGTAGTGGTTTTTTGAAGTATATAAATAAGTCTTTTTTTTATCGAACCTGCTCACAGAGGATCACGAGAATCAGTTGAGAAATGCGGCCTTTAAAGGATAACATCCGGACACACATCAGGACATACGAAAGCATTTTTGCCCAATCTCTTCGGTTTGCCCTAGTAAGCTATATATAATTTTACCACTAATAATGCCTCTGTAATTAAATGAATCATGTAATTAATCAGCGGTTCATTTACTTTGGATTGATTAAAGCGGCAATGAATTCTAGAAAGTAAAATTAGCTCGTTGCTCAATAATAGTAAAGATAACTCTTTTTAAAATGTCATTTTAAACAAGCAGTCTGCGGGTCTGATATTAACAGAAGACTTTCAGCGCCTACGAGTCCAATATAATACCGCCTTCAGGAGGTTGTTGGGACTGCCGCGCTTCTGCAGTGCTTCAGCATTGTTTGCAGACGTGCGCACTGATGCCTTCCCCTATAATTATGAACAGCACTGCGTCATGCTGACAATACCCGGCATCAGCGACAACTATATCCTCAAGTCGTTTTCAGAGATATCTGATGATATACCATTCACCTGTTGGTTAAAAAAATAAATAAATAAGTTCTCTGAAATCTGAAATTAAATCAATGTTTAATAATTGTATCACTGTACCAAGAAACTAAAACATTGACAGAAACTGGATTTTTGGAGAGTCAAGTTAGCGAACAAGCCTGCCGGGTAGTATGTGCGCTTGCTCATGCTCGTATAGTCGGACCCTCGGGGGCGCATACCGCGCGTGCCGCGGACCTCATAACGCATTGTTTCCTTTCGCAAAAATGCAATGACTCTTTCTGTGGGGCCGGGATGGCGACAGTGGGCCAAACCGGCGGGAAGCGGGTTATCTGGGGTAGATGGGGGTTTTATATCGTATTTTTAAAAAAATCATCAGAATGATTTCCTTAGATATATTGTAAGTGTTCGCTATTGTGTTTCGATTGTGTTTTCATTTTCTAGCTATTACCTCTTATGTGTAGGTATTTCAAGTAAAGGAGGGTGCGCAAATGCGGCCTGATTGATGGTGACGATTTCAAGAAAGTGAGATTTATTTATGTAAAGTTTAAAGTTGACATTACCGAAAACAGAGTCGGCCAACGTCAAGTCGAGATTACCGAGGATCACAGAAAATTATAAAAAGCGGGAATTAACCGTTTAATCACGGCAGAAAAGCTATTTATCAACATATCGAGTCGTACCAAAGATGGCATGATTAATGGTGATGATTTCAAGGAATACGATTATTTATGTTCAGCCTAAAGTTGAAATCACCGTAAATAGAGTCGGCCAATATGAACGGTCCATGTATTTATCAGAATGTGTAAAAATGATTGGTATAATGAAATAATTACTATAAAACGCTATAACTTTATCATCTTCACACACAATAGCACTCGTTTGAAAGTGTCGCCATGCTCCCTGCGCCGGACAGTCCCGTCCGGATGGCCACAGTGCTCACAGTCGGTCGGCGACATTCAAAGCAGCTAATTGCCCCGACCAGCCGCGCAGCCGCGCAGCCGCGCAGCCGTGACGGAAGCAGTTTAATGGCTATCGAGTGTCAACTGGCACGCACCACGCATGCTAGTGGCCACACGCGGAGCGACGTGGATGAATACTACATGAAATTCAGGAAGCGGCAAAACAAACTAACTAACTAATAGTATGAAGTCGGACAGCTTAGCTCAATGTCGATCTTACTTGTTATGAAGCTCTAAAGCTGGAGAGGTAAAAAAAAAGAAACAGAAAATAAAAATGGGCTGCGTTGCAGTGTACGAGTTTCTTGCACCACTTCTTTTTTCCAAATTTTTCCAAAATTCCCAATGTCTTTATTTCTAAAGATATTTACATATACTTAGCAATCGTCATTTTTTGCCACTTCTCTACATTGGACCACTGTGGGAGAGAAGGGCGTAGAAACTACCACAGATTGATTTTTAGATCTCTTTTTAAAAATTGCTTGTGCTTAACTAATACAAAATATATATACTTATGTCATTATCATAATTAATAAGCCGGAATAAATAATTACAAAATTATTAACAGCAAGGTATGTATTGAGCCAGATTAACCCCATACAGTCCCATCATTTAAGTAATCTTGAACATTGTAATATCCCTTTTTCGACAAAGTCGCTTTAACATGGTTTTTAAATTGCTCAAATGGCAATTTCAAGATCTCCAGAGGTATCTTGTTGTAGTAGAGAATGCATTGACCCTTGAAAGAATTGCTAACCTTCACGAGTCTAAACCGGGGCGCAAGTAGTCTATGATTATTGCATAGGTTAACATTACAGCTACATATCGCTAAGTTTGGGAAATTTTGTAAGGTTCTTGCGTACATACATTATATTTTCTAAAATAAATTGACTAGCTTCAGTTAGTATGTCAATTTCTTTAAAAAGGAGTCTGTGTATTTTAAATTATAAATTGCTCGAATAGCTCTTTTCTGAAAAATATAAATAGTTTGAATATCCGCTGCTTTCCCCCACAACAAGATACCATAGGACATGACACTATGAAAGTAACTAAAATATACTAGCCTAGATGTAGCCACATCCGTGTTTTCTGCTGCCATAACACTTTCTGAGAATATATTTCGAATAAAAAAATTAAGTCTGAAGTTTAAGTTTCTTGTAGGTATAAAAGATAGACATCAATCATTCGAGTCTGACACGAACGGTTACTTCCTCTATATTCACTTCAACCACTTACCTCAAAAGTAAAAATGTTCAGTCAATCACCAAATAGTCAGCCATTCCAGCGCATGTCCATCCGGATCACTATTCATCACACCACCTCTGGAACGTGGTTCGAACTTCTAACACGATCAAACGTTTGTCATTGGCTCAGAATCATTAGCCTAGAAGCACCTTCCAAGTGGAATTCCATATTACAAAGTTTGTCGTCCGTTGCCGGGAACGAGCTTATTTTTTTACCGTCGCTACAGATGCATATATTACAAGACTAGGAAGGGTATAACAATGATGATGATGCTGCTAAACTGCAATTCGTGCAATATTCTGATATTAATGTGACTGGTGGCTTCAAATTGAATTTCCGCAGACGTACAACCGTAAGGCGTCTCTATTCTGAATCCTCTTTGTCGGGCAGTCTCAGCGACAGTCACAGTTTTATCACCGCTCGTAAAACAAGTGTAAAGCGCTTTGTGAGCCAATAGCCTGCAGCGCCAGCACAATACGGTGATCGCAGTCGAAGTCGATTTGATGTCGTCACTGCACGGCGGCCACCCACTGTGATAGTGAATAGTCAAACGGGCGAATGCAGTTTTATTGGTACTAGCAAAAATAATATAATAATGTTTTAGTGGGTGTTTATAATGTACGTACAAACATATAGACATACCTTCCTACATATATGTAAAACGTTATTGGTTATGGAAGCTTAATGAAAGCGAAATTGAGTATATGTCGCAGTTAGTTGGTTAAATCAGACACTTAACTAACACCCTAGACCGTCAATTAAAGACCGACGTTTAAGTCAAGCATTTTGATTTAAATAAAGCACCGTCGAATGCGTTTCATAATCTGTGTAAAGGGGGAGAGCGAAGCTAAGCATTGAATCCTTCGTGTTATGTTGAACATGTAAGAACAACAAAAAATACTTAAAACATAAACATATGTACACATAAAAATATATACCTAGTCGGTCCATAAGTTCTGTCACAAATATTTTGCCGCATAGTAAATAATACCACGTTTTATTTTATTTAATTTTATATATGGTATGATAGCTCATTAAATACTGATAAATTAGAACGATTATTGGATTTAAATGCAGCCATATTACACAAATGTTAGTTTCTTCAGAGATTTTTCACTTTTTTACCCAATCAAAAATACGGACGTGATTCACTTTATCTTTTTTCCATGACTCTTAAAACCTTTCAAACTTACGTGAGATTTTAGTCAGAATCCTCCCTGAACCCGTTACCTTCATTTTTGAAGCATAAGATAACTAAGTCTGGGTAAAACTAATTTTCATATTCACATTTTACGTAGTGTACTTGTTGCCCACAAGATCATTTTTATACGTTTTTCTGAAATCGTAAAAAGTACGTAAAGTTCTCTTTGGGAGTAGTTGGAACTGAAAGCTAACAGAAAATCAAATGCTAGTTGTTAAGCATGGTCTAAAATCGAGGTTTCAGAATAAATAAATAAAACCTTGTTGACTATCTGGAACACTGTTTTTTTTATAAAATTTGTGGTAAGTGGTATTTTTGTCAGTTGCGGCGTGTTTTGGGTTCGCGATTGTCTCAAGTTATAAGGTTTTTTGTCATATTGCGATAATCGTACAAAATGTATTGTATTGCAATTTGATTCGTATAAAATAAGCTTTTTAATCATGTATAATACGAGTAAGAAAAAGTTTATTGCTGAGTTTTATCTATCAAAAACCTTGTGACAGAACTTAAGGACCGACTATGGTGTGTATATCAGTCTATATATCAGTATATATCAGTCTCCTTTCCAACGCCGACAAGTAAAGAAGTGTCGTTAAATAAATACCAGTTTCGTTTATCTACCCTATAATTCGCTATGGTGTTACAGAAATGCAATACGTGCAAGAAAAATATAACAAAAAAGTCCCCTGGACTTGAGTGCAGTTGATGTTCGGTAGTGATTCATGCTTCCCCAGATTGTGCCAAAATATCTAACAAACAAATCTCATCGTTACGCGCCGCGCCAAACCTAGAGTGGTGTTGTGAGGTGTGCTTGAGCTCCTCGCAACGCTCCTCCTTCTTTGTCCCGGGCGAGGACTCCCACAACGAGGATGAGCCTACTCGTGATGCCAACCCGAAAGCAGTGACTATCGATGTCAAGAAACTCCTTCAGGACATTAGCATTGAAATGAAGAAGACTATAAAGGAACAACTTGATGCCTTCCAGCACTCGCTGACCTACAACGGCGATCTCAATGTAGAAATTGAAGGGAAGGTCGACCAGCAGGAAGCTAAGTTTAAGATCATGGAAAATAAAAACCAAGCACTGATCAACCAGAACAAGAGTCTTGAACTCAGAATTGCAGTTCTGGAACAGCGCCTTCAAGAATCTGATCAAAGATTGCTGGCTAATGGCCTTGAAATCTGGGGTATACCAAAGGAACCTGAGGAAGATGTAGCAGATGTAGTCAAGACAGTGGCCACCAGGCTGAATGTCAACGCAACGGATGCGAAGACCATAAAACGCCTACCAGGGCGTAAGGAAAAACCAGGTCAGATCTATATAGAGATGAAGTCACCGGAAGCTCGAGAACAGTGGATATCAGCTGCAAAAAGAGACAAATTGACCGTGAGAGACCTGAAAGACATCCAGAGCTCATCGGCGTCGCCGCGTGATAACCCTGCTTCTGCGAATCCAGTGTACATTCGAAAAGCTCTCACCACACACACGAAGACACTGCTGTATAATTCAAGACAACAGCTCGGAGGTACCTTTCGGTTCATTTGGTGCAAAGACGGAAAAATACTCTGCCGGAAGACCGACAAAAGTAAAATCTATGCAATTCGATCGCCAAACGACATTGAAAAGCTTGTTGTGTAATTCTATTGACATCTATAATTAAGTATAATATACTATAATAACTACCTAGCCTCTAAATGCAATAGACTGAAAGTTTCATCGCCCTATACCTAAGTCTCGTAAGAAGTCAGGTCGAGTACGGCTCAATAATATGGTCCCCTCATTATGCGGTACACGATGACAGAATAGAGCGCATACAGCATATAATTCTGAGGGCTGCAGCAAGACGACACGGTCTCAAGCGTAAACTTACCGGCTACGAGGCTAGACTTGAACATTTCGGCATCGAAACACTAAAAAACCGGTCAAGTGCGAGTCTAAATCGCGCACGAAGGGTTCCGTACCACCGTTTAATGGAAGCGATGGTGTGGAGTAAATAGTTTGGATTTTACACAGCAAAATGATGTTTACAAAGTTATTGGTGCGGTTAGTTTCACACTCCATGTACGTAACCAGGTGCATCCATAAGTTTGTATGTGGTATTGTTGTATGGGAGCCCCCTTCAATATTTATTTTTTCATGTTTTTTAGTATTTGTTATTATAGCGGCAACAGAAAAACATAATCTGTGAAAATTTCAACTCTCTAGCTAGCTAGGTTCTTGAGATACAGCCTGGTGACAGACAAACGGACGGACGGACGGACGGACAGCGAAGTCTTAGTAATAGGGTCCCGTTTGAAACCCTTCGGGTACGGAACCCTAAAAAAAAGACGTATGATCTGTGATATAACATATCTCCACAAAATTCTTCACAGCAAAATCGGCACTTCACTACTGTCGTCCCTAAATATCAACACGCGTTGTCTAAATACGCGCTTAAAAAAGAAAATATTTAGCGTTCCAGTCTGCAGAAATAACACTGAGTCGAATGGGCCTATTCACAGAATGTGTCGTGCTGTAAACGACATCAGCCTGGCCCACGACGAAGTGGATATATTCAATCCGAGACCAGGCTTATTAAAACACCAACTGAGACGTCTCGTCTAAGTTTGAATCATTGTTTTGAATTGTTTGAGATTGCTTTAGTCGTTGTTTAACCTATAACTATAATTATAACTATAACATCCATATATTTTTTTAAGTGAATACCAAGTATTTGGGCATTTATGTTTTTTTTTATTTTTTTTTTTCTTCTTAAATTTTGATTTGTACCTTTTAGGTCTCATGTCTACTCCAAATTATAACTTCCTGTGTTATACGCTGTGGGTATACAATTAGAGCTAAGTTTTATGTATTTTAAGTCATTATGTTGTATACCTGTTGTAAAAACCTTAATAAATAAATAAATAAATATACTTACTCACATAAACATAAAACCTATCATTCCATACATATGGCTTCTAATTCTAATATCAACGAAATCTTTGATTGTATAAATATAAAGTCGTACCTGGAAAAAATACCAAACTCTTCATTATCAAACATTCATTTATTTTGTCTGCATGTTAACATTCGCTCAATGATATTAAATTTTCCTAAATTAATACAAATCATCGACTCGTGTGAGCCTCCACTCGATGTTGTTGTGGTCACAGAAGTTAATATTTCAGAAGGCATATCTAATCTGTTCAACATCCCTGGATTTAACATGTACACAAAACTACGTAATCATTGTAAGGGTGGCGGTATTATTATTTATGTTAAAAACTGTCTCAAATTCACCCGTAAACAAACTAAGACACATTACTTCGAAAATATAACAGGTACTCAAAAACCCCGTACTGTGCTATCTCTGTATGTGCGATATACAGACCACCATCACTCAGTAAACAATTATTTATCACGGAACTTGAACACTTGATTATGAGCGATTGTAAAGATGATTGTATTCTGATCATAGGCGATACAAATATAGATCTAAAGACCTTATCAAAGCATAGGGATTATTATCTAGACATGTTGTCCGGGTTTGGTTTGATGTGTGGAGTCTCTGACTATAGAAATGCATAGAAATGAGAAAAAACAAAGTATCCAAGTCGTGCATTGATCATATTTTTGCCCGCCTCCCCACATTAGACCAGTACTCGGCCGCTATTGATACAGTACAGGCGGACCATCGCGTAGTGACCATCGCCGCGTGCGCAAGACCGGTTGCTGGCTCATCGACTCACATACAGGCTGCTCGTAGAAACAAACAGAAATCGACTATGCACCGAGGTGATATTATGTTGAACGAGTTACACAAAATAAACTGGGATTCCACTGATGATATGAAAAATCCGGACGATATTTACAAATTTCTGATAACAAACTTCACCAGAGCGTTAAACGTGGCTAAAACAATAACACATAATTTACCAAAAAAACGGTTTCGTGAACCTTGGATCACTAGTAACATTGTGTGAAAAACGAGATTAGCATTTAATATATGGAAAAAAGATACTAGTAATGTAGAAAAAAGATTAACTTACAACACAATACGAAATAAAACACATAAAGTTATAGAATACAGTAGAAATACATACTATAAAAACAAAAAGAAAATAATTTCTCATATTCTAGGAAAATGTGGCAAATTGTTAATAGTATGTGTGGTAGAACTTCAAACCCCATTAACCAAGCCATTCTTAACGCATTTAGCTCGCAAAATATTACTTCTAAAGAGATAGCCAACATTTTTGCTGATACCTTTGATCAATCTGTCCAGAACATACTACCCAACTGCAATATAAATCTAAGCGATGCACAGCGCAATAGGACGTCTAGTGTAAGTATATATTACCAAAAATCTACACCAGACAAAATATTGAAGGTTATCAAACAATTGAATGATCACAAAGCCCCGCTTGACGGAGTCAGGGTTATTGACATAAAAAAGTTACTAATAATATTGCCTCAGCTATATGTTATCTTATTAACACCGCTATTAAAACAGGGCAATATCCTGATGGGCTCAAGATAGGATGCATACGACACGTTTTTAAAAAGGGAAAGCGCGAAAATGCTTCAGACTATCACATTGCTGTCATCAATAGACAAAATAATAGAAAAATTTGTTTGTGATCAAATCCACTCGTTCTACCAAAAAAATAATATTATATCTAAAAGCCAATTTGGCTTTCAGCCCAAAAAAAGTACAACTATGTTACTTTCCAAATTCACGGATGATATTAATACATACCTAAATAACAAAAAACAAGTCCTTGCCTTGTTTATAGACTTTTACAGAGCATTTGATACTCTTGATCACAAAAAGCTAATTGGTAAGTTGGACGCAAATGGCATCAGGGGACCCTTACTACGCTGGTGTAATAGCTATCTCCGTAACAGATCCTCTTGTGTCAAGATAGATGATAGCCTCAGTGACCAAAGGCCAGCCGCAGTAGGAACCGCCCAGGGCTCGGTGCTCGGGCCCTTGCATTTTCTCACGTATGTGAATGATACGTGCACATGCCTTGACTCCTGCACAGCTTATCAGTTTGCTGATGACACATGCTTTATAATTGCCAGTGACGATGTTAACTCCGCGATGTGTATGCTTCAAGCTGATTTCGACAAGCTCAAGCAATGGTGTCATGACTCGGGCTTAGTTTTAAACAGCAATAAAACAAAACTCATACTCATTAAATCACCATACATGAAAAGCAATCTCGAAACACCCCTCATATCACACAGTCATACTTGTATGCATGACCAAAATATTACAAAATCTTGCCACTGCCCCAATATAGAACTCGTCAACTCGCACGTCTACCTGGGTCTGGTAATAGATCACAAGTTTAACCGGAATAGTCATATACAATGGGTGTGTACAAAGCTTCGAGATTTTCTGGCTAACATGTACATAATAAAAAATCGCCTGCCCTTTAACATCAGGTTAATGCTTTACAATGCTTTGGCAGACTCCGTAATCTCCTGTGGGCTCAGTAGCTACGGACTCACGCATAAAACTTCCCTAGACTGCATACTACGTCGGGTAAATTTTTGAATCGATATAGATAAGGAGGTGGGTGGGGGAAGAGGGGGGGTCCCCCTACCCCCCCCATATAGTTTTTAAAGTGCGGAAATGTATAGGTCTATGTATAGGTATATAAGTCGTCGTAAATAACAGAAATAACACGGAAAAGTACATTCGCGTAGCTACGAGAGAAACGGAATGAAGATGCATCATTTTTCGACCACAGACGAACATTAATGTCAATACCACAGACAAAACGTCATAATTTT
Source organism: Argyresthia goedartella (assembly GCA_949825045.1). Lineage (NCBI taxonomy): Eukaryota > Metazoa > Arthropoda > Insecta > Lepidoptera > Argyresthiidae > Argyresthia > Argyresthia goedartella. The sequence goes on along the minus strand of OX463826.1, from coordinate 30,823,019 downwards.
TTCTGTGAATTGTACTATTTTTGTCTGTGAATGGTACTTTTGCGTTTCGTTTCGCCGATTTTCGTAGTAAAATGCGTTTCGTTCACCAATCTTCAATGTGGATTTCCAGAAAAACTATGCATTTCCGCGCAAAAAGAAAAGCACTTTGGTATGAAAAGCGAGTACCAGCTATCCATTAAGCATATCATTTTATTCAAAAAAATCTATATCGGTTTAAAAACCAACCCCAATTCTTCAATTTATCCATCCAAAAACCGTTATCACATAAAATCGGCACCAGAAGCTGCACGAAAAAAAAGCTGATGACTGTAGGAGCAAATAAATTTTACGGGAAACGTCGAATTAGCTATCTAATTCCTCGTCTTCTAAACGGTCTCTGTCCGGAACTCAAATCATCAATCCATCCCAAAAATATCAATCACAAATTAAAATCACACTTTATATCATTACTTCCATATGTAGTCGTACACAAACTGTATTTTGCCTTTTAGCCAGAAACTGACTTCATGCTTATACATATTGTTTTTATCGACCTACCTACATAATACACTAGACTAATTTTGTGCTACATACAAACCTTAGTGGCTCAAGTAGTGCGTTAAGTTAGATAAGTATTTAAAACTCTGTAATTTGATAAATAAATAAAAATATATATATACATTTTGCACTTCATCTTAAATCTTCCAAACCAATTTTTCTCACTGACACACATACGAAGCTAAATAAAATAAATAAAGACCTGGAAAACATGTATGAAAGAAGTTGCACTGTAGTAGACCAACTAGAAATATGTGAGAGTATGCTTAAAGGTTTAAGACTTAATATGCTTACTTACAATATCCGAAGTATATCGCATAACTTTGACCAATTTTTAATTATTTTGAATAGAATTAATAAAAAATTTGACGTCATTGTCCTCACTGAATGCTGGTTATAGGAGTGAACTATAGTGGGTCTGCTTGACGGTTACACATCTTATCGCTCTAGAAAATTTATTAACAAGGCAGGTGTGGTCATATATGTTAGATCCAGCTGGAACGCAGTAATGGATGAGCCTTCTGAAATACGTGACGCCAACTGCAAAACTATTGATATACCAAATAAACTCACAGTTCTAGGCATATACCGGTCACCATCCTTCAAAGACACGAGTAACTTCCTCAATTCCCTAGACACGACTTTTCAAAACCTAACATCCAACAAATGCCTTGTCCTCGCAGGAGATATAAACATCGATATCATGCCTGAAGTGAATTCCCACAGCCAATCCGAATACCTGTGCCTAACGGCAAAACATGGACTTGTCCCAGCCATAAATAAACCAACAAGACTTAACTCCTGCCTCGACCATATATTTGTTAATGATAAGGTAACCTCAGAAGGAGTGGTTTGCACGACAGCAACGACTGACCATTATCTTGCAATGGTTGGTCTCTCAGTTTCACATCCTAATAAGAAAAATCACTCCCGATTAGTTCAAAGAGTTAACTATAATGCCATTGAAGAGGAATTAAAAGCGGTTGATTGGTCTGACGTTCTCCAATCGACAGTAGCCTCGGAAGCTGCAAACTACTTTACTAATATTTTATCCAAAACTATCGAAAAACACACGGAGATCATAAAAGTCAGTCGAAGCAAATACAACTTAAAGCCATGGATCACGCCAGGCCTCCTCAGGTGTATGAGGCATCGTGATGCCTTGCATGCTAAAGCCCGCAAACACCAATCAAATCCCATCCTTCAGGTAACCTACAAACGATATCGAAATTTCTTCATTAATCTACTTCATAAATTAAAGCACGAATACGAAAGATCTAATCTCTTGGAAAACACAGGCAATCCCAAAAGGCTCTGGGCAACAATCAACAATATACATAGTCAGGTCATAAGTTCTGTCACATGTGCAATATGAAATAATTTAGACATGTTTATTATTTATGTAAACATTTATATAGAAAAATGAACTTAATAAAACATAGATTCTTATGGTAATAAAGTTTATTCAAAATGATCCCCGCGATTTTGAATACAGGCCTTTATTCTGCGCGGCCAGTCGTCTATCGCAGCACGATCGAGGTCCATGTTAATATCGGCGGCTGCCTTAATCAAGGATGCCTTGAGTGACTCCAAATCAGGATGAGGCTTTGAGCAGGCCTTTTCCTCCAAGTGTTGCCATATCTTGTAATCTAACGGACTCAAATCTGGACTGGAGGAGGGCCAGTCTTCGTGCCAGATGAAGTCGATTTCACGCGCCGCCAGCCAGTCTTGTGTGCTTTTCGCTCTATGAGATGGCGCAGAATCTTGTTGGAATACCCAGTGCCTGTTATTAAACATGGTATGAGAAACAGGTTCCACAAGGTTCTTGAGGACTGTATTTTGATACACAACTGCATTCGTTTTTACGCATTTTTCACAAAAATGTACCTCAGTTAAGCCCCAATAAGAGACTCCCAACCAAACCATGAGCGAGGATGGAAAATGACCTCGTTGGACACGCGGAATACGGTTGCTCGCTTCTTCACTGCTGTGTGCGTACACCTTATCATTTTGTCTGTTGTAGCTCTCTTCCACGGTGAAAATTTTTTCATCCGAAAAAAGAATTTCCCGATGCTTTTTCCCGCGTACCGCTTCAACAAAGCGCGGCATCTCTTCAGTCTCAGGTCTATTAAACGAGCGTCCAAACGATGTCCTGTTTTTCTTCGATATGCCCTAATCCCTAAGTCTTTATTTAACACCCTTTTCACCGTGGTCCTGCTTAACCCCATCTGAAGGGCCAATAGTTTCTGCTTACGTATGGGATTTCTTTGAATTCGCGCCTTCGCAGCTTTTATCACTGCTGGAGTACTAACAGAGCGAGGGCGACCACTTCTTGACATGTCATCTACACTAGAGTCTTCATTGTATCGTTTTATGGTACGATAAACGAATCTTTTGGTTATATTCAAATTTTTCAGTAAGTTTGGCGTAAGTATTGAATTGGCGCGTAACCGCAACGACGCAAAGCAAAAACTGCGATACGGTCTTCTTTAAGTGTCCACTCCATATTTAAAAATGAGGAAAATTCTAAAAAGTACACATTTTTATTTTCATGAAAAATTCGAAATTCGAATTCAATAAACTTTTTTGTGGCCAGCGTTCTAAATTCAAAAGTTTTTATTGTGTGACAGAACTTATGACCTGACTGTATATATATATATATATATATATATATATATATATATATAAATATATTGTATATGTCCTGTTGCCTAGGAACGTTTAGACAACTCGTTCAACGTTTAGTTCACTCACTTGTCAAACGGAACTTTAGTGACTTGGTTAAACTTCGGTCTTAAATTAACGGTCTAGGGTATTAGTTAAGTGTCTGATTTAACCAATTAACTGCGACATATACAGTATTTTGTAAAATTACGCCCGACTCAGAGACGATATTTTGAATTTTGTTATATATTTCCCTTGCATAATTTTAATTCACAAATTGTCGTGTTATGTTTGTCCTGAAATAACGGCAAGGTGTGGACGCACCGGCTGGTCCACTCAGCGCGCGCGCGTCACGCGCCGGCTGGTCCACTCGGCGCGCGCGCGTCACGCGCCGAGTGCCCGATGTTGCAAGCGAAGAAGCAAGCGGTATATTTATTTTCTGTTATTTAGGCTGATTTTTGCTTCAGTGCCGTGCAAATATCCACCCCTTGAGTTAATGGGGCGTAACTACACAAAATAACCTGTATATGAATGTTACTATCTCAAAAAATCAAAGCGCCACGCATTTTCCCAAACCGGTTGGCAGAGGCACAGGTATGACGACTGTTAGCCAATTATTCAAAACTTCTTGGTATTATCTTGTAAGTGTATGCGTCGCAGTAAGATGGTTTTATGTGTTATTTAATTGGTAGGGATAAATAACTATATACCTAAATGAAATCCAATCCAAATTTCTGTGTTGCTGTATACTTAGTAAATGTCATTTTTTCGCTTCGTCTCTACATTGGACCTATGTGTGAGAAGAAGGGCGAATGAAATACAATTGATTATTTTAGATATTTAAAAACATTGATTATGTTTAACTAATACAAATAAAACAATATTAATTATTACAAATTTAAATAAATAATTAAAAAATTATTAACACAGCTGAATTACTGGAGATATCATTTTTTTATTATATAATTACTATAACCCTATTCTAGCTTAATAACATAATTATATACCATAATAATATATTAATTATTAATCTAGTGAAATAATTGTCGCATCATTATGCGGGGTTTGGGGATACGAAAATTACATCGCCGACCTTTGTATCAAACAAAAGTATTAGATCAGCGCAACGAAAGTATTTTACAAATTTTAAAAGATTGGCTGCCCTGAAATGCGGTACAGGTATTACATTTCATGATCCGACACTAGGTGAAGAGTTGTCGCTGATAGGAGTATATCAAAAGAAATCAGCTTTTGGAGGTCAAGTTTATTTAAATATATAAAATGTTCATGTAAAAATAAAACCTATTCTGAAAAAACGGGACTACGTGTTTTGATGATGAGCTGTCAACAATTTCAAGAATTTAGGAATATGTTAAATATATGTTTTGTGCAAAGATAGGCGTGATATAAGAAAACACAGATTATTGTGATTTGCATGGCTATGGTGTGCTTCTATGGGGTGGCCCATCTGTGAAAAAGATATGACCTTATATCTTGACGTATGATCGTCGAACCACCACGTTATCGAAAGCCTGGTGATTCAAGTGTCGAACCACCAGGTAATCGAAAGCCTGGTGGTTCAAGTGTCGAACCACCAGGTAATCGAAAGCCTGGTGGTTCAAGTGTCGAACCACCAGGTAATCGAAAGCCTGGTGGTTCAAGTGTCGAACCACCAGGTAATTGAAAGCCTGGCAGTTCAAGTGTCGAACCACTAGGTAATCGAAAGCCTGGTAATTCAACTGTTGAACCACCAGGTAATCGAAAGCCTGGTGGTTCAAGTGTCGTACCACTGAGTAATCAAAAGCCTGGTGGTTCAAGTGTCGAACCGCCAGATAATCGAAAGCCTAGTATTTCAACTGTCGAACCACCAGGTAATCGAAAGCCTGGTGGTTCAAGTATCGAACCACTGAGTAATCAAAAGCCTGGTGGTTCGATATTTGAACCACCAGGCTTTTGATTACTCAGTGGTTCGATAGGTAATCGGAAGCCTGGTATTTCAACTGTCGAACCACCAGGTAAACGAAAGCCTGGTGGTTCAAGTGTCGAACCACTGGGTAATCGAAAGCCTGGTGGTTCAAGTGTCGAACCACCAGGTAATCGGAAGCCTGGTATTTCAAGTGTCGAACCACCGGGTAATCGAACATCGAAACATTAAAAAAGAGTTTTGTGTATGTAGGTATGTTGGTAAACGTTAGGTAAACGAAACTCTTTTTTCATTGAAGCCGGAAGTGGATAGAAATTGAGATACTTATTAATACAAATAAAATTAAATATGATAAAAAACTAAATATTATTTATTACGAATGAGCAATTACTTACTGCATAATGGCAATAACTAAGCACAAAAATCGATACCTGCAATTAAAAATCTTTTCCGATAAGATCGGGACAGTCCAGTTTTCGCCGATAAACAAAATGGCCAATTATTTCTTGTATGGGTACTACTTGTAATTAAATAAAACTGTATGCTTCATTATTTATTGTTATAACGACAATAGAAATACACCCTCTGTGAAAATTTCAGCTCTTTAACTATTTTGGTTGATCCGGTTGAGCCCAGTGACAGACGGACGGACAAACGCACAGCGGAGGCTTAGTAGTAGGGTCCCGTTTGGCTCCTTTCGGGTACGGAACCCTAAAAACTTATCTTAAAAAAATATATAAGAATAGAAAAGCATTAATTTTCTATTTGCAAAAGTATTTATAAATAATCCAGTTACCCTATTGCCCCCGCTCCTTTCTCTACTTCCAAAAGCGAAAACCCAATGTTTTATTACCTATCGTCGGAGAGAAGAGCTTGCCATTCCGCATCACCCGTACACTCGATGTGCAAGTGTTAATTAGCAAACAGGCACCACTATTCTCCTCCGAACTAGTAAAGATAACATTCATGTGACCCTTATTTTAAGCGTTAAGGAGCGAATTTCGTGCAGCGGAGGTGTAGTTTAAGTAGAACACGTATTTCCCTTAAGTTACTCTTGCACGTGCCAGAGTGGTTGGACCCGGTGAGCAATTTGTAAACCTTTCTCATTATGTGATTGGCCAAATTGTAAAGGACGAAGTTTTGGACGGTGTCAGTGGGAAGCTCTTTGATGAACGAGCTGTTTCGATATACCTAATGTATAGTTTTATCATAAGCATATTAGACATAGACAAAGACATCATTTATTAATAATATTCATTATAAGTCGTGCAAGGGAAAATAAATTATACATGAACTCATAGTGTAGTATTATATAAAATTGATTAATTTAAATTAAATAAATTGTAATTGGAAATACATTACATTATAATAAAAATAAAAATATATTAAATTAAATTAATAAATTACGCTTTAAATAATGTCACATTTATGGAATATAGGTATGTCAAACACATACTCATTATAGTAACGGTGTCATCGTTCTGATAATTAGTCATTTAGTTTTAGAAATTCATCGTAGTTGTATAGGGTCTTCTCGGTAAGCCATCCTTTCAACCTCAGTTTAAAGATGGGCATACTCGGTGCACCAGTGATAGCTTCAGGTAACTTGTTGTAGACTACCGGACCCGGAATATTTATGCCATTCTCCAAGTCATTTGAATTGGTCTATATTCTCACGCACATAAATGGCCACTTGGAAAATAAGAAGGCTAGGTAGTGTGAGAATTCGTAGATGTTTGAAGTGCGGTCTCGCAGATTCGTCAATGAGTACACTTTACCGTAACAGCTTTCTATCTCAGTTTACTTTGAACGAGGGATCTTATATGTTTTATCTGTGGCTAAAATAATCACTAAAGGTATACTATAGTAATCAAGGGAATGTTTATGATTCTGGTATTTAAAATCTACCTTACCTACTTAGTGCATAATACAAACATACACTACCTACCTATTCCACATCGTTTTTTCCTGCCTACCTTAACCGATAACAAAACTCCACTGTGACGTCTAAGAAAAGACACACTGTACCTTAAATTGAAAAAAAAAATGGTATCACTTTTGTATAACATTATTTGTATATTTGAGTAAGAAGGATTGGAGTTGTAGGATTCAATCCATATCCCGCGTCACCCTAAAGCACGCCACCTGTGGGGCCAGTGCCGCGACCTACTGATCCCCACGTCACTGTGACGTGAGAGTGACGTGTGGAGGGTGACACCAAACTTCGTTATTCATTATAATCACTCATCTGAAACGTACTTTTCGATCCCTTATTTTTTTGGTAATTGCTGGTTTTAGACCGAACTGGCATTGATCAAATATTAAATAAATCGTATCTTATCTTGCAGCACGAAAAATCTTTAGAATTGTTGAAATGTACACAAAGATTTATTTCAAGTAGAAAACTGTGATAACGTATTTGTATACATATTAAAAAAATTCACAGGTGTCTACCATTACTATGAATTTTGCATTTTTATAAACTGACTAGTATTTTTTTAGGTAGCGAGTAGTTGTTGCAATTTAAATGAAAACCACACCAGCATTTTCCCTGCTTATCGCAACAGTTTACGAACATCCCCGGAGCATAAATGAGTTAACTGAATCACAAGATAAGTAAACCGGGAGCGTGTTCCGAGCCGGACTGTGCGCGGTGTAATTTGATTTTCACTGTGTACGCTCTAGTTCGCACAACTGACCTACTCACTGATTATGAGACCCTGGTACTTTTTACTAACTACATAATTAAAATACTTGACAAATAAAGCGTCACGCTTTTTCCCATACGGGTGAAAGAGGCTCATGTTTGCTACCATAGCTAACTTTTGGATAATAACGGTAATTGAGATTGGGATTTTTTATTTACGAAAACATACATACATTTGCCAGTGTTTCATTATTTATTTGTATGTAAGATCGATACGCTTCCTTACTCACATATACATAGATTCACGCTTTTTCCTATACGTGGTGGCAGTGGCACAATTGTACCCACATTTAGCCAGTTTGAGCCGCGTTCTGTGCCACGTTTGTGCTTGCTCACTCAACACATAATGATCGCCTTTGCCTTACAAGAGTTTAAATTTTACCACATTAATATTAAATTCCACCAATTTTGTGCCAGATACTCTCGAGCAATCAGTAAATAACGGTTTAATATAGTACCTGTAGGTTGTATATAAAAAAAAACTGACAAAGAGCTGCTCGTTAATACAATACAAAGCCGTTTTAATCGCCCCCGATCATTGTAGCCCATTGATTAATTAAACACATTTGTACTTTATTTCGGTTTTAAAACATATTCCTCTCGAAGCCAGTTCCGACTGGCGATCAGGGGCCTGATTGCGATGGCAAAATGGCGGCTTAGTTACAAAGATGCGACAGCTACAACAACGATGCACTTGAAGTATTAATTATAATTTAGCGAAGAATCCATTTAGTCCAATTTATGATTGTTATTAGAGTGATTTGTAATTATTATCAAAAAGTTATTGATCAAAAGAAAAGGGATAACAGAAATATTCTTACATATATACGACGGCTAATCAAAAATAAAAAATCTGAAACCTGTGACAGATGACGTTTATTAGCACTGGCTTTCATGGGTCTGTGATAAATTAATAACCAAAAAGTATAGAACCACACTTACTTGCTATGGTCAATTCAGCCTTAAACGGGGTATCACACTGCCCCTTATTAGAGTTCCTTATGACCTTACTAAGAGACGTGTAATAACAAAAAGGATCTCTAATCAGTGCGAAATAGGGCTCCCGATGCGCATTACTCCCTTAGTGCGCTTACCGAGTGTATAGATAAATTTTCCGAAATAATATTTTCCTTGTATTTTTTCCAATTCGCGTTTTTTACAACGATTAATTTTGTCTAAACGTTTTTTTACTAGTAGAATTCCGTGCGGAATCCTTCATATCTCCTTAGCTGTGGCGATGGGCTAACCCCCTGTCACGAAAAATGGACATGTATGGATGTATGTTAAATCAAGCATTAAGTGTATGAGTAAATAAACACCTGGGAAATCATTATATCGATAAAACATATATGTGAAAAAAACGGATTGAGGAAATAAATGCACAGAAAAATATATAGCTTGCAAAAAGAAACAGAATAAATTAAAGCATGTAGATAAATATACTACTAGTAAAAAAAAAGTATGGGAAAAAGAAATCGTTGGAAAAACCCGAATGGAAAAAAATACAAAGAAAATATTATTTCGCAAAATTCATCTTTACACTCCGCTTATAATCGTTCGCAATGTTATAATACTGAGGCATTTAGGGCTCTAATTCAGTAAATAACGAGCGCAGAGAACGTTCGTGTCATGTGTCGTGTTTTGTTGTATGATTTTCCCTAAGTTTTAAATAATCGTTTATCTACTTTTTGTTTGACGCAGCGTGATGGAGAATGGTGTCGTGTTATACTGGTAACACCACCGAGGGCCTTTAGTCGGCACCTTGGTGGGGAGACATTAGTGGCCTTTATTTTAATTAGGTGGCAAGACGTCCAGCTGCTCCAAGGTTCCCTCTATGACTGAGTAATATATATAATAACATGGTACACAAATAAATGCAAAATTAAAAAATAAATCTACAAAAAGAAAACTACACAACGTGTAATAATGAGCGTCTCTTATTAGGTGCCTATGGTGCCTTTCTATTGTGGGCCCTGATTTAGGATACTGTAATACCTTTACTTATTTTTTTATTTATTCAACTGCTTGAACCACTAGTAATCTTCGACGTTCATCATCATCACCAGGAAAAGCGTACTTTACCACTGTAGGTACTACTTTTTTGCAGAATTTAACGACGAAATGTGATATATTTTTTTCATGAATTCTGTTGATTTCGACAAATTTGGAACTACTTTATTTTCTTTTTTATGAGTTGTCTGAATATTAGCCACTGAACTGCCATGCTTGCGTCACTGAATCGCCATTTTTTTAGCGAAATCATGCAGTGTTTGGTTCTCCGCCCATTTTGCAGCACTTGATTCTAGACCTAATTGAAAGTGCCACAGGGTCTATAATTGTGTGAAATAGACTGTACATGTACTCTGCAGGTATAGTGTAATATTGTTACGTTGAGGAGTAGGAGCAGTCAGCTGTGTGCACAGTGGAGTGAATTCCACTTCGTCCTTTTACGAGAGAAAAGTGTTGGCAACTTTTTGCTTTTAAATATGGCGGGATTTGTGAAATGTATTTTGATACTTTATCTCTATAGATAACGTCAGTATAATTAAAATAGTTCAACAGCGCAATTGATTTGTAACGTAATATTTAAATACACAAATTCCCAACTGCATGACATGCGTAACTCTAATCTGAAAAAATGACACGTTTGCAGGGCATGCCCTTTTAGGTACTCAAGAAAAGCATACCGTGCAAACGTGGCCTTTTGTAAGATCACAGTCACGTATGTAGGTGGGCACGGCACTTTAGATCTTTCTTGGTTTGATGTTCATCTTATTGATATTTTTTTTCTGGTGGAGGATCGATTGAGTAGATTAGATACTCAACTTAGGTTCCTCTTACCCTGAACATGTACTAAAGTTACAAAGTTTCTTGAGTGGGGTAACATTACGCATACACGTGTATTCATTAACCAATTAAGAACCTCAAAACATTTAACCTCTCAACTTTCAAAGGCTTTGTATCTGTTTTATAATAAGATTAATTCAACAAAACAACAACTTCGCATATAAAGTAACAAGCTCTCAGCCGACGGCGTAACTTCATGTGCCACTTTATATTCTATTTTGTCTGTTATTGCATAAGAGATAGAGTATATTATTCGTATGGTTTTCTATCAGTACGGTATAGGATGCGCAGAGTGAGTTGGTATTTCGTTTTAATTATCTTCGGCAGCTGGCGCCTCGGCGTCGGTATAATAATGAGAGGAATTCCTGCACACCTTAATGCTGGTTATATTTTATGTGCTACATTATAATATATGGGTAATTGGGGTGAAACACAGTACAAGGTTTCATGCAATTAGAAGAACTATACTTCTACTTAAGACTATTGATGTATAAGGTAATTGTAGTTTAGCAAGATTAAAAAAGCCTCGAAATCAAGTTTATTACTCGTAGAGGTAAAACACATAGATGTAGTTTATCGAATGAATCAAAATGTCGCTTTGTACTTGCCCTATAACATATTTATAAGGTAAAAAGACAACTTCGTCTAAAACTTAAACTATCTTCTTCATTCGCTTGATTAGGAGATAGGTACGTAACCTTATCAGAAAGCCCAAATAACATTATGAAATACTATCCATGCCATATGGTTTCTTGTATTGCTGTACGATAATATCTCCTTTTATTCATGAAACTGTATTACTTCATTTAACCAAACAACAAATACTCGTACATTTAAACAGAATTCTTTTCCCATTCTGACTCCGAATATCGGTCTACCCAGTCGGATACTTAGCCGAAGCAACATTTATATTTCCCAGAAACATTCGCTAACACACCTCACGATATCTAATATCTAGTTAAACGGAAAACCGCTACCAGCCACCTTGAAATAAGGGTGGTAAATACTGGAACAGGGATGGATACGTTAAGAAATTTTGTCGGTATCGCAAATCTTGATGCGAAGGTTCGAGTTTTGATGACTCAACGTCAGCGCTGAATCGTTAACAAGGTAAATGCCAATGCGAGCGAAGCGATTACGTACCTACTTCTTATACAGTTTTAGAGGGTGTTGTGAGTGTGGTGAAGTGTCTGTTTCGCCAATTGAATCGTGGATAGGAGTATGAGAGCCACTCGAAATCAATTCTGTTGGAAAATTGACGATCTCTTGCCGTTTTGTTTGCGTTTTCCATTAGACTTTTCTTCTTTCTTCCCGCTTGAATTTATTTTCTTATTACGTTTAACAATACGGGAATGATGATCTTTTGAAAGCATAATACTAAATACCGTGCTTAAGGGCAGAGATGTTTTGATTTTCGTATCTGGCACCTAGAGTTGCGTCCTGGTAAATAAAAAGGAAGCACATAAGGAACAACTTCTCGACCATGTACTTCTCCACGTGTTGTATAATTTGTATATTTATGGGTTTTATTGTTGACGATTATAGTTTAGCTGGCTGTGTTTTAACTTTTGTTTTTGGAGCAGAAATCTTAAGCTACTTCTTGGTGCGAACGTCATATTAAAAGTCCAAAAGTCATCCAGTAAGCAGATCTGTCCGAATGTCGCCGAAGTCACAAAGCTCTGGCTAACGAGGTACCACTTCGTGAGGGAGGAGCAACTTTCAGTCTAATTGAAGGAATGAGTGATCGTTGCCTCGACTTTGTACAGAGAATGACGAAATTAATTACACTTCAAGATTTATCTTTAAGTCTTGACAATCCAAATTTGCCTAAGTACTTTAAATTGACGATTGATTGGTCTCGAGTTTGTTGGTTCTTGAGTTGGTTATACATATTTTGCATTGAAGATTACTTTGATAAAAAAGATTTGGTGTTATTTTCAACGTCCGTAACTATCAAGAGTTTTTCTTTGTGAAATCTTGAATGTATCAGTATGTAACAGTACTTGGCCACTTTTATGAATAAGAATGTATTTTACTAAAAATAATGCTAAGTGGTATATTTATTTGATTGGTTCAACTAACACTTCGTTGCTAATCTATTGTCTAAGATATTCAATTGGTGCATAATTTCATGCAAGAGTTACCACTACAAGGCATTATTGCGGGGAATACAAATCTCAAGATTACTCTTCGAGTATCGGTCTTACAGTTTGGTAATAAGGTTTTGTGTTGTACAGACATGACGGTGTGCTACACAAGTGATTTATATCGTGAGACGGTGCAGCGAGCGTCAGTTGTTCGCATATATGCGGAGCTGCGTTTACGAGCAAGTGGCCCGATTTGACGGAAAATACGGGGGGAAATGGGACAGTGATAAAATACACTTTTACGTGATAAGGATATGGTGAAATAAAATTTTATGTGATACCGGCTCTCTCGGGTATAAACAAACCAAAACATCTAGAGTGGTTCCCAGAAAAAAAGCTCTGAATGAAGCGTAATGTTGGGATGTACCATCAAGACCCTTTTGTTACATAGTGTATAACCATCTTAGGGACTTTTAGGGAACCCACTGTGCTGTGTTGACCTCATCACGTATACGGAACACCTGTATACATACCCAAACATAAATGTTCCTAATTACTTTCTTCATTAAATCATTGAAGCCTTCGTTATTAAATTTTTTCTTTACTTATACATACCTACCTAGTTTTTTACTACCATTTAACATGGTGTGCTAATACATGTGTACTATCAGTTTAATCGGTCTAAGTATCGAGTAATTAAGATCAGAAGTTCAATAAAGAGGATTAAATTAAACACAAATTGGTTGTGTTATAATGAATTCATGTAATCAATCCGACACGTCACCTCGTGCTCTGCTAATAGAGTGTCGCGGGTATTATGTAGATCTGCCTTTAGTTCATCCATACGGAGACGATCGGAGGGATATCATGAGAGGTGGGAATATATATTTCTGGGTACTCACAAGCGAGAGGTCCCAGTTTCGAATCCCGAAAATAATATCCTCGGGTCTTGGAAATTTATATGCTACGGCCAATACAGCAAGATTTATCACATTAACCGATTAGTATATAGAATCACCACACGTCTGTGGTGAACATGATTAATACTGATTTGCACAGCTTATATCAGGGCAAAATACTGCAGTAGCTTTGTTAAAGGTGAGGTCCCTTTATCCTTCGTGTTAGGTTGAACATGTAGGAACAACAAAAATACTTAAAACATAAACTTAGGTACACATATAATATTTTAAACGTATCTAATGAACACCTGTGCAATACTGTGCATTATAGACAGACAATATTAAGAAGAATTTTACTGTTTGTTTTATTTTATCTTTAATAAGCCGTAATTGATTAAGAAAATAAAGGTTTCTTATAACTTTCAAAGAAACATCTTGTTGAGTATTAATAGCAACTGGTTAAAGTAGTTGATCGGACTGATTTTGGCTATGTTTATTACATTCGCCAAAATCAATAATTACCGGTAATTATGTATACTAACCGGTTTTATGGAGTTGACCGTAACATATATGTATACTCGACGACACAGGGTTTCCTAGTGTGGGGTCAGAATCAATGTTTGTATCAACGAGAAGTAATACTTCTTCTACACCAACAGTAGGGGGTTAGGCAGAGAGAAGCGTCATTCTATTTGAGATTACCTCTGATTGGTCTATACTGTGATGGATGGGATATAAATGGCTACTCGAATACTCCGTTAAGCCCCACAATTCATTGAAATACATAAAGATATTTTTTCATAATTGCATTCTTATATGTACAAAAAATATATAATATATTCTTTGGTTCTATTAACTTAGTCTGCGCTAGGAACAATCCACATTTTTTAGACTACAAAACCGTTTTAACCAAAATAACATAAAACCTATTTCCACAGTTCTGTGACTAAAACAAACCGAGCATCTGGCAACCCTAACCGCATTCGATATTGACAATATGTAAGCGATTAAATGCTATCTGATTGATATAATTGCCTGTCTGGCTGCGTTCGTATACGGTCGGTAGTATTGTTGGAGTATTTTAGGAGTATTGGAGTGATTTCAGAAGGTATGCTAGCATTGGTAGACTGCCTTTGGGAATTGCTGTAAGTTGCAATACCTCTATCTATAGATATGTTGATATTAAGCCTATCTTCAGCAAGTCTTTATTTAATATTTGGTTTGTTATTTTTTACAATTTCAAGACAAATTAAAAGTAAAAATTAAAAAGAGCAATATTTTTTCCCAGACGGAGCTCTTTTATTAATCACAAACTCTTATAAACCTATTCAGCCATATTTTTAGAAAAGTGAAGAACGAGCATGTTACTATATCATGATTCTTTCATTTTTACGAAAAAACCACTTCTTGCACTTTACACTACATACCCACTTGTTTCATTTAGATGCATCCAAATTTACATAACAGTTTTATGATTCAAAATAAATCAATACAGTTGTCAACTAGAGTAACATGTATTAAACTATTCAATAGAGTTGTCAACTAGAGTAGCGTGTAACTGACCTGCGACGGGCGATAGTTTCCGCATCACGCACCACCGAGACTTCCACTGTGAACAAACACTATGGTTATTGACGATTTATAATCATTAATAGTCAGATAACATGTAAATTGTGTCAGTTGACACGGATAGCGTTCACCCTGCTCACAGAAAATGAATTATTTCTGACAAAATTAAGTAAAAGTTTCACCGGTCCATTACCGTGCCTACGCGCGAGGCATCGCGATTTATAACCTTGTGCCATGGTAATAATATTCAAAACAGAGAACGGGAAATAGCATTTCTAGAAATACCATGGGAGATGAGTTCTTAATAGCACCATGCTATGATGTGGTGCTAGTGCTTGTATAATTTGCACCACAGTCCACCGTGCACAAACGATGGTCAAAAGTTAGAGAGAGAGGTCCCAGTTTCAAACCCCAGGAAATCTCGGGATTCAGATTTCTCGGTATTTACAAAGTTACTTATAAACAAAACGTATCTCTAATTTTTGAAAGTTGACTTTAACGTAAGAACGGCCGCATTAAGAGCCTTTACACACGGCGCATTCACGCGCGGACGCGCTCCGCTCAAATTCAACCGCTTTTGAAACATTTGTCAACCAGAACAAGTCAAAGAACAAAGTCGCCATAAAAGCACTATTAAGTATTCTGTGATAAAAGACAGATTGTGTAAAATAATATTGTTGTGATTGGTCAATATTTACAAAAGTGATTAAAATTCCTAGAGTCAGATTTGCACGATAAGGCTACCGATTGGTTGATTGGATTGGATTTCAGAGATACATATTAATGCTAGTGAAATCAGCTTAAGTATTACTATCCTAATAATAATAATGGACTAGTTCATAAAAAACAGTTGTAGAAAATTAGCCGGTAAAATTCAAGTGATTATTATTTTTATTATTGAAGCCTGATCTTTGGATACCCAGGTCACGTTTTTCGGGATCAGTCTCATGTAAACCCCACTTTTTAATTTTCCAAGATACGGTATTTCTCTTAGCTCACCATATTATTAACAGGAATGGAACTTGTAAAGTATTTGTCAAATACTCACTTTCTTTCCGTCGCGGAATTTCACAGTTCCCTCGATGATCGTGTTATCGTCAGCCATACTTCACTTGCCCAAATTGCTCAGATTGCCCAAACAGCCCAACGGCCAAACTGACCAACTGCCCAGATCACACCCGGGCAGTGTCACTGGCTATCATTGTCACATTTACACTTCGAATGCTATCATACTACGAACTGTCTACTTGGGAGTATCATCCATCACATGTTTTGTTCACATCACTATTTCTGGTATGGAGATGTCGTGTTCCTGAAACAAATAATTTAAGATATTGACAATAGAATTGAGAATGTGGTAGATTAAAACAAATATCTTATTAAAATGCAGGTAGATCGTGAAGGTTAATTTACCCGTTCGAGTAAATAAAATGCGGCAGTAATAAAATATCTAACCAATTAAAGTAAACTCAACCATTTTTTACGTCATTAAAACTAAACTAATGCATAAACTAAGTACATAAATATTAAGTAACCAAACAAACGTAGCGTTACGCCTTTTCCCATATGGGTAGCAAGGTAAATTTCGCAGCAAATTATAAGATGATCAGCTGTTTTGCCGCCAGACATACCAACCGAATAAACTACCCGGTGGACAGGAGCAACGCCTACCAACTAAACTTCAAAACTGCCTACAGTCTACGTCTACATCTCCGTTGACGTTTACCCCAGCATCACGTGTAATCGAGCTTTCGCGCCTCACTGCCTAACCTTTTAACGGTTTAACGAATTGCGCTTCTCCGAAAGTATTTGACGACCAGTTTAGCCTAGCGGGTAGTGACCCTGCCTACGAATCTGACGTCCTGGGTTCGAATTCTGGTAAGGCATATAAAAAATATTGCGTTTGTGTGATGAGCATGAATATTTGTTTCTTAGTGTTGGATGTTTTCTATGTATTTACTTAAGTATTTATCTCTATTAAATATATCGTCATCTAGTACCCATAGCATAGCCTTGTTGAGCTTACTATGGGCCTAGTTCAGTTTTTGTAAGATTGTCCTCTAATATCTATGTATTTATGTATTCTTCTACGATTTAACAAAAGCAGCTCGACATTTTGTTATGAACATGTATCAAAAGCACCATCGCGTTAAAGCATTGCAGATGTTTTGAATATTTTTTTTGTTAAATTATTGCTGTGGGTATAACATGTAATTATATTAAATCAGTTCTTATTTTTTTCTAATCCATCCAAGTTGTAATGCGACAAAGCAAGGACAACCTCTATGAGGCAGTAAATATTGTCTTAGTTTACGACAAATATCGTTAAACGTTCATACAAAATTTACCTATATTCATATATAGGCGAGCAGCCCACAAAATCACAAAGCCAAGCTTCACTCAACCCAACAATCTTTCGTAGTAATCCGATCATCGACGGTAGCTGTCTCGGCGAAGCGTCTGTTCTGTGAGCCCTCACTCGGACACCGCTGCGAACTCTTCGCTCTGGCTGGCTCGCTTATGTGCTCCACTCCACTGTGAACCAGCACCGGGTTATGTCACTCGAGTGCTACATTACTTCTGTGCCGTTGCTGCTCTTTGCCCGAATTATCCTAATTCGGCCAGAAGTAATGTACCTATTTGCTTGTATATTAATTGTTCTATCTGTACTACTCCGTTTTGAAAAATGTAGAAATACCTAGGTTTGTTTGTTATTTTATTTTCATGATTAAAGTTCTGTTAAGGGTTCCGTACCCGAAGGGTGCCAAGCGGGAACCTATTACTGAGCCTCCGCTGTCCGTCCGTCCGTCTGTCACCAGGCTGATAGTTACACAGATAAAAATTTCACAGATGATGTATTTCTGTTGCCGCTATCCCACACATACTAAACAACAAAATATAATAAATATTTAAGGGGGCTCCCATACAACAATTATTTCAATATCACATACAAACTTAACAATGCACCTGGTTACGTACATGGAGCGTGAAAGTATCCGCCCCAATAATTTTTTAAACAACATTTTGCTATGTAAAATCCAAACTATTCACTCCACACCATCCCTACCATTGTACGTTGGTACGGAACTTTTTAACTACCTCACTTCTATTTTTAGTTTGGCTACCAAAAAAAATCAAAATTTTAGCCCCTCAGTAACATAATCGAGGTCCTGCAGCCATCGTGACAATACTGGCTTTAACCAGCTTACTGTCCACGAGTCTGACGTAATAGTGACCGTAACCTTGGCAGAATAGTGTTGTTTATTGCACTTCGAAAATTTTCAGGTGTATTTAGCAAAATGTGTCGACCAGCTCTGGCTCCGCACAATTATCGCGTCGTCTCTAGCATCTGTTCACATTTCGTATTTCAGTATTATTATATTCTGTGATATGGAAAATGATTATGAGTTCTTTTCAACTCATCGTGGTAATTAACAACATCATTCAACCCACACTGACCCTTTGCTGGGCATAAAGCCTCTATTTCTTAGCGCCAATGATTACGGACCTGCCTGTCGATTCTGTAAAAAATCGAAAAACAATTTGCATCTCCCTTCGCTATCAAGTGAGCGCCAATGTGACGGGGGAATCACCTTACCGATTTCCACTTTTTATGTCAACTCTTACTTTAACTGTCAAAATCTCACGGTCAGTTTAGTTCCTATTGTAAATTCGATTGATCAACCGAGTTTTTAGAATTCCAATCAAGAAACACACAGCGGATTCAGATTTGAATCCGCCGCGAGTTTCTTACAGTGTAACACAGCTGCCTGTGCCAAACGAATTTATCACAGCAATACAGCATTCATCAAAATCAGAGCGGCGGCGATGGGCCCTCTCACGGAAACGGAAGTATTGTATTACTGGTTAAAGGTGGACGCGAAATTTTTCCCCTGCCATGCTGCTCGAATCACCTAAGAAAAAAGCTGCAGCTGAATCTGTTGCAAGACGCAATCGCACGAAATGTGCCGCTCTAATGGGGAGTTACATTTTTGTACCTTTGGCCGTGGAGACGAGCGGTGTTTTGGAGACATGTGGCAGCGCTTTTATAAAGGAGTTAGGGTGCCGTCTGCCTGAAGGTGGTCATGACTACCGCTCCGGGGCATTCCTTATGCAGAGAATCTCCTTGGCAGTGCAGCGGGGCAATGCCGCTAGTGTCATGGGGACCTTTCGTAAAGAAGTGCCCCGGGGTGGTCATGTGCGAGGTCACTCGCGATGAGCTGATTACTCAGTCTGTGGGACCGGAATTGGCACGGTTTCTCAGCCCGAGTCGGGTCTGTGGCTGCACGCATTACCTTCCCCACAGCTAGGCACACTCTTAGACAATGATTCTTCACGTGTGGCAGTCGCCTTGCGTTTGGGTTGCACTATCTGCCAGCCGCATTGATGTGTTTGCGGGGCATGGGTGGGCGAGTTGGGCCGCCATGGCCTACATTGTGTTAGGAGCGCTGGCAGGTTTTCGCGGCACCACGCAATCTATGGCATTGTCCGTAGGGCGTTAGTTTCGGCTAACGTTCCGAGTGTGCTGGAGCCGCCAGGGTTGTGCCGTTCGGATGGGAAGCGCCCTGATGGGCTGACCTTGGTTCCTTGGGAGAGAGGGCGTTCTCTTTTGAGGGACGCAACTTGTGTCTGTACCTTCGCAGCCTCCCATGTAGCGTGGACTGCGGCTACCGCTGGTGCCGCGGCCGAATCTGCCGCTAGACCGAAGTGTCTTAAATATGCCGCTCTCACGTCGGCCTACATTTTTGTTCCGCTGGCGGTCGAGACGACTGGGGTATGGGAGGCGCAGGGTAAACTGTTTATAAGAGAGTTGGGGCGCCGCCTTAGGGATAAAAGTTTCGACTAACGCTCTGGCGCATTTCTTATGCAGAGGATATCACTGGCTGTTCAGCGCGGAAATGCCGCCAGCGTTATTAATTTATGATCAGAATAAAGAGGTGTCGATATATGTCGACGACCCGAATGGCCGAGTCGGCAGTAACCTTGCCTACGAAGCCAAGGGTCCCGGGTTCGAGTACCTGTGGAGGCAAATATATATTTGATGGGAACGGATGTTTGTACCATGGTTGTTTATCTAACTATAATATAATAATTATCTGTATAAATATATGTATCGTTGTCTAGTACCCAAGTTACAGGGAATCCTAGTTTGGGGCTAGATCAATGTGTATAAATATTGTCCAAGGTATTATCATTATTTTTATAGTATGTTTTGTACCAAACAGTCATTGACAAAATTGACAACATCTTATTTAAATTAATTTAATATTCCATTGATGACTTTTTTAGATAAAATATTACAATCCAATTAATAACAACCACTGTTTGACAATGTTCGACTTTACCCAGTCCCAGTCACCTCTATAATTCCAATAGTTGTTCTACAAATTACACTTTATCAATATCAGATATCTTTGAAACAATAGCCTAGACCGGGTCAAAGCTCGCCCAATAATGGAACGGCTAGCTACCTCTAATGTAACTTCAGATGATGACGGAGGATTAGTTATATATTGAGGCTTGAGTACATATTGCCAAGAAATATGCAACTTACTAGGTTTAACGAAATACGCTTGCTTGAGTATCCGCTGTTATTAATATAAACATAATCAGATTTAACATAATTAAAATATACTATAAAATAAAGAATCACCTTGTTGTATATGTATGTATAAATAGCTATACCACTATATATTGTTTTTCAACCGACTTCAAAAAGAAGCAACAAACACAAAAACCGGTCAAGTGCGAGTCTAAATCGCGCACGAAGGGTTCCGTACCACCGTTCAATGGAAGCGATGGTGTGGAGTGAATAGTTTGGATTTTACACAGCAAAATATTGTTTACAAAGTTATTGGTGCGGTTACTTTCACACTCCATGTACGTAACCAGGTGCACCATAAGTTTGTATGCGGTATTGAAATAATTGTTGTATGGGAGCCCCCTTAAATATTTCTTTTATCTGTTTTTTAGTATTTGTTGTTATAGCGGCAACATAAATACATAATCTGTGAAAATTTCAACTCTCTAGCTAGCTAGGTTCTTGAGATACAGCCTGGTGACAGACGGACGGACGGACGGACGGACGGACAGCGGAGTCTTAGTAATAGGGTCCCGTTTGGAACCCTTCGGGTACGGAACCCTAAAAACAGACGAATCGAGAACCTCCATTCGTCTGTTTTTTGTGTTTGTTGCGCGATCACTTCGTCAAATATGAACTCATTTTGATGAAATTTTGATGGGTTGGTCATATTTCAGAGGTGGTCTCATATAAATTTTATTAAAATTGATTAAGCGCTTTTTGAAAAAAATCAACAAAGACAAAAAATACATGTACAGATTTTGGTTTGTGGTTCCGTCCAGCAAAAGTTTTGATGAGGACATTTCATGTACAGACAGACTTCATTCGTGAAATAAATAGGAATAGGGGAAATTCGGTGGAGGTGGAAAGGGCTTTCAAAATTCAAAAAAGTGCATAAGAGCAATCGGTAAGGGTACATTTGACGAAACCTGTAAAAAAACATAACATTTCACCCCATTTCACGCCTACATTAGAGATGTTTGTGTTTTTGTTGCCTCTCATCGTGAATACTGGAGAACCAGAAATGAACGGCAGCAAAGACAAAGAAGAGTAAAACACATGAACCTACTAGGTAAGTGAACCTTCTGTATTAAAGGACATATATAGGAAAATATATTCAATATGTGTATTATTTTGTAGAACAATATGCCTGACGACTTCAAAGTAATGACTAGCAAGTCTTTAAAAAATAATCTCACAAAGTGGCTACTACAACACTGTTTTAATAGCATTAAGGAATATTTAGATTATAAAAATTAACCATTTATAAGTATAAAACTATGCAAAACACCCTTCGGTCGTGTACGTAACCGACCTTTCGTAACTGGTATCGAAGGAAGAAAAAATGATCTTTGTACGAACCCGGTTTCGTACAAAGATCATTTTTTCTTCCTTCGATACCAGTTACGAAAGGTCGGTTACGTACACGGCCGAAGGGGCAAAACTATGACATTTGAACAACTATTTACTTTAATATTGCACTACCACATAAATTAAATCTGTGTAACTATTATTTTGCATTCATTCTACATAAGCTGGAAACACTAATTTTAAGATCTTAATGTTTTCTTGCAAATAAAATTCATTTCTTTTCATTTCTTGAACTTGAAGTGGGTTTTTATAAGTTTTAACTTGGTGAATTATCTTTTATCAGTGTCACCAATCATCATGAAATTATTTTATGCTTAGTTAGAATGACTGATGGTAAATTGAGGGTAGGCCTTTCTCTTTAAGCTGCATTTTTGTAAGCTAAATCTATTATATACGGCAAAATCCATAAATAAAATGTTAGAGTTTTAACTCCAGCTAAGCCTTCGTCTACAAAGTTGGGACAACTCGGGCTCAGGGGTTCTCAAAGTTAAAAACGAATGAAATATTCATGGGGCCGTGTTTTCCCCTGCAGAACAAACAGAGAAAGGTACGGGTTCGAGTCCTGGTCCAGCATAACTTTCTTGTGTGTGTGTGTGTTACGGGGTTGTATTGTGTATTCACGGGTTTCGTGTTATATATATTTCTTTTTAGATTAAAACATAACATCGCTTCGAGTATTTGTAAGTCATCGAATCGGAAATGGCAACTAGTTCATTAATATAGGCTAG
The DNA here is from genome assembly GCA_949825045.1 of Argyresthia goedartella. NCBI lineage: Eukaryota > Metazoa > Arthropoda > Insecta > Lepidoptera > Argyresthiidae > Argyresthia > Argyresthia goedartella. Next base: position 30,800,105 of record OX463826.1, on the reverse strand, counting down.
TATATAAACGCACATCAAAAATACTGATTTTCACAAACACTTTTAATGTTTTGAATATTTTATGTATACTCAAGTTTATGTTTTAAGTATTTTTGTTGATCTTGCATGTTCAACCTAACACGATGATTAGGGGTAGCTTAGGTGAAGGGTAAAGGGGCTTTGCTTCGCTCAACCCCTTTACCCTTACATAAGCTACCGCATTATATTTCCCTGATATTTGCTATGCAAATCAGTTTTTGCGATATGTAGTTTAATATTTCCCTTTAATATATATGTTTAAGTTATAATAACTCTAGATTAATCGTGAAAAAAAACTTCAATATTTATCGCTTTATATCTGTTGCTCACATGGGAATACCCATAGCCACTGACCCTCATACCATTTGACATTATACCATTGTCAAATATCATACAAATACCATTTGACTCCGCTGATTATTGAGCCAAGATAAGTAAAATTCTGTACGATAAATACGAGTACAGGCAAGTGTACAGGCTATATACGCAACCCAGCACATGATCGTAAGAGATATTCATTACGATATCCTCCCTGCCCGGTCCCTCGGGAGCGTGCAATCAAGCCCACTTATATTGAAAGCTACAGACGGACAAACCATACAGCAACATTGCAGCTCTTATTGATATTACAGTAAAGGTTAAGATATACATTTAAATCAATAGTCGATCGTACGTAGCCGGGTCGGCGGAGCAATATTAAATACATTTTTATTTTCGTTTCGCCTTCGTTTTGAACACCTTTATTGGATCTGAATATGAAATACAAATCCGAATTGAAATTAAACATGCAACTTCTATATTTTCTGACACCGGAGCCATGTCTTTCAGCGGATAACGTTGTAGCTTTTATTGTGTCTCCAGTTAAGAGTCTGATATAATCCGAATAAACAGTAAAAGATAAAAGAAAGAAATGGATCAGTTACATCTCTTCCCGTAACGTTGCAAAATAAAAAGGTAAAACAAAGCTACTCTTTTTTCCAAAAAAGGTGACAGAGGCAAAATTGTGCCCACAACGTTGAGCCAATCAGGCCTAGCTCAACGCCACAGCTCTGGAGACACGCTCAATATAATCAAGGAACAGCTAACCTATTAATCTGAGGTTGAATCACTATTGAGTTAAGGTCCTTAGTATTAGGCTGCATGGTTAAATCCGCATATGCATAAACAAAAACCTTTTCATACAGGCACATTCATTGCTTATGGCCCCACACTAGGATACCCTGTGTCGTGGGAACCAGAAACAGCGACGTCATACACATATAAACAACCAAGACCTGGGTTTTTTTTACCCGGCCGGGGATCGAACCCGGGACCTCTCGCATGGTAGGCAGAGCCATAACCGCTGAACCACAGAGGCCGTCACCGCATACTATATGCGCGACATAGTCTTAGTACTTTAGTATATTTATCGCATTATCACGCGAAAACAAACATTAGCGAGAAGCTCTCGCAAAGCTAACAAATAACATTCGCTTCTAAAATCGCGTCTTGACTTAAAATTTAACATCTTCATTTCTGTAATACTTTCAACACGTCTTTATTCTATCTTTATTTTTTTATTTAATTTCTTATCTTCTTTTTGTGAGTGGTTGTAGCACGATCCGAGATCTTAATAATATGTACTTGTAAAGCCTGGAAAGCACCAATGAAAACATTTCTATGTAGAATTTTTTGAATGTACGATGAGTTCCTATTTAACCATTCTATCAAATTCAAGTCAAGTAAAAGCCAATATTTCTTTATTGCTGTAGATATTAACATATACACAGTCAGGTCATAAGTTCTGTCATACAATAAAAACTTTTGAATTTAGAACGCTGGCCACAAAAAAGTTTATTGAATTCGAATTTAGAATTTTTCATGAAAATAAAAATGTGTACTTTTTAGAATTTTCTTCATTTTTAAATATGGAGTGGACACTTAAAGAAGACCGTGTCGCAGTTATTGCGTTGCATCGTTGCGGTTACGCGCCAATTCAGATTTTCGACTTACTGAAAAATTTGAATTGAACCAAAAGATTCGTTTATCGTACCATAAAACGATACAATGAAGACTCTAGTGTAGATGACAGGTCAAGAAGTGGTCGCCCTCGCTCTGTTAGGACTCCAGCAGTGATAAAAGCTGTGAAGGCGCGAATTCAAAGAAATCCCATACGTAAGCAGAAACTGTTGGCCCTTCAGATGGGGTTAAGCAGGACCACGGTGAAAAGGGTGTTAAATGAAGACTTAGGGCTTAGGGCATATCGAAGAAAAACAGGACATCGTTTGGTCGCTCGTTTAATGGACCTGAGACTGAAGAGATGCCGCGCTTTGTTGAAGCGGTACGCGGGAAAAAAACATCGGGAAACTCTTTTTTCGGATAAAAAAAATTTCACTGTGGAAGAGAGCTACCACAAACAAAATGATAAGGTGTACGCACACAGCAGTGAAGAAGCGAGCAACCGTATTCCGCGTGTCCAACGAGGTCATTTTCCATCCTCGCTCATGGTTTGGTTGGGAGTCTCTTATTGGGGCTTAACTGAGGTACATTTTTGTGAGAAAGGCGTAAAACGAATGCAGTTGTGTATCAAAATACAGTCCTCAAGAACCTTGTGGAACCTGTTTCTCATACCATGTTTAATAACAGGCACTGGGTATTCCAACAAGATTCTGCGCCAGCTCATAGAGCGAAAAGCACACAAGACTGGCTGGCGGCGCGTGAAATCGACTTCATCCGGCACGAAGACTGGCCCTCCTCCAGTCCAGATTTGAGTCCGTTAGATTACAAGATATGGCAACACTTGGAGGAAAAGGCCTGCTCAAAGCCTCATCCTGATTTAGAGTTACTCAAGGCATCCTTGATTAAGGCAGCCGCCGATATTGACATGGACCTCGTTCGTGCTGCGATAGACGACTGGCCGCGCAGAATAAAGGCCTGCATTCAAAATCGCGGGGGTCACTTTGAATAAACTTTATTACCATAAGAATCTATGTTTTATTAAGTTCATTTTGCTATATAAATGTTTACATATAATAAACATGTCTAAATTATTTCATATTGCACATGTGACAGAACTTATGACCTGACTATGTATAATACCTTGGACACTATTTACACACATTGATCTAGCCCCAAACTAGGATTCCCTGTATCTTGGGTACTAGACAACGATACACATACTTATATAGATAAATATTATACTTAGATAGATAAACAACCATGACTAGGGTACTAACATCCGTTCTCATCAAACAAATATTTGCCCCCACCGGGACTCGAACCCTTGGCTTCGTAGGCAGGGTCACAGCCGACTCGGCCATTCGGGTCTTCGTATACTTTAGACAAAGTGAATTTTTGCCGCTTCTCTACATTGGACCACTGTAACACCACCAGTTAATTTCCCATATAATAATAAACCCAGATTTACTAAGGCATACTAGGTACTCCATAAGTTATCTAAATAATTAAATATGATCTTTTATCTTTAGATTAGTAAGCTGATCATCGCACAATCCCAAATTACAAATTTCTTTATTACTGTCGATACTTACATATACTTAGCAATCGTCATTTTTTGCCACTTCTCTACATTGGACCACTGTGGGAGAAGAAGGGCGTAGAAACTCCCACAGATTGATTTTTAGATCTCTTTTTTAAAAATTGCTTATGCTTAACTAATACAAAATAACTAATACAAACACAGTTGCTGTGGGTTATTCCTACCCATAATATTATTGTCCTGTGTTTGAATCGACTTACACAATCAAGGGATCATTATTCTACACCTCTAGTAGACGTTAAAATAGCATAGCGGCACGCCTTTTCCTATACGGGATAGCAGAGGCACAATTCTGCCCACTTTTAGCCAGTTATTTAATTCTCCATTTTAAGTTACAAAGGGCTAGCCCAGGTTTCCTCACTATGTTTTCCATCAACGTTGAAACGTCCATATAATGTACTTATGAAGTTGCTTATCTCATTGGGACATGGTCAGCAACGGGATTTGAACCTGCGCTACCTGCGTGAGAAGCAGGTTTTATACGTTATGTAAAAATAATTATCCTACCCTACTTCGTTACCCTACCCTATCCTACCCTTATGGTCTTCAAAATTGAAAGACAAAAAGGAGATTTTGATGATGTTAATGGTGTATTGTCTTTAACCTTGAATTGGTTCACAGTTAATAATTTATTGTTAAACGCTGGTAAAACCAAGTGTATCAAATTCTCACTTCCAAATGTCAGGCAAGTTGAGACCAGTTTGGTGTTAGACAACAGCACGTTAGAATTGGTAAATGATACGAAGTTTCTTGGAATAACCATTGATAGTAAATTGCAGTGGGGACCCCACATAGATAAATTGGCTGGTAAATTAAGTTCTGCGGCTTACGCTGTTAGGAACATCAGACAAAGCACGGATGTGGCTACATTTAGGCTAGTATATTTTAGTTACTTTCATAGTGTGATGTCCTATGGTATCTTGTTGTGGGGGAAAGCAGCGGATATTCAAACTATTTTTATTTTACAGAAAAGAGCTATTCGAGCAATTTATAATTTAAAACGAACAGACTCCTTAAGAGAGCTTTTTAAAGAAATTGACATACTAACAGTAGCTAGTCAATTTATTTTCGAAAATATAATGTATGTACGCAAGAACCTTACAACATTTTCCAAACTTAGCGACAGCTGTAATGTTAACCTAAGAAATAATCACAGACTATGTGCGCCCCGTTTTAGACTCGCGAAGGTTAGCAATTCTTTCAAGGGTCAGTGCATTCTCTACTACAATAAGATACCTCTGGAGATTTTGAAATTGCCATTTGAGCAATTTAAAAAGCATGTTAAAGCGACTTTGTCGAAAAAGGGATATTACAATGTTCAAGATTACTTAAATGACAGGACTGTATGGGGTTAATCTGGCTCAACACAGACCTTGCTGTTAATAATTTTGTAATTATTTATTCCTGCTTATTAATCATAACATTAAATTTTTCATATTTGTATTAGTTAAGCACAACCTATTTTTAAAAGAGATCTAAAAATAAATCTGTGGGAGTTTCTACGCCCTTCTTCTCCCACAGTGGTCCAATGTAGAGAAGAGGCAAAAAATGACGTTTGCTAAGTATATGTAAATATCTACAGTAATAAAGTACTTTGACTATTGACTATTGACTATTGACTATTGACTTCGCATCAATAACATTTGAGAGAGAGGCAATGCCCACCATATACGAAAGCGTAGTAATCTTTGCGTAGTAAATCGTAGCGTGTAGCAGGAGTCTGTAGCAATGGCCTGCTACGTACAAGATTGCAGGCTCTCGTGAAGTATAGGTAGTAGTTACTTGTTGTCAATAAAAACCGAAACTACCTTTTTAAATTAAGTTTTACTTATTTTATTAGAAATAAATTATAACAGGTACCAAAAACTAAGAAAGCTACGTAGACAGGTAACCTGCCCAAACATTTTCAGAAACACAACTTTCATGTAACAATAGGTTGATACTAACCAAAAATCCAATCCCAAAAGCCACTACACTTCACAACACTTTCCCAAACTTCCACCAGCACTTCACAGTTCGGGATCGCTCGGGCGTGTCCGCCGATATTCGGCGTGCTCTCGGCTCGGAGTCCGTCGCGATACTGCCGGGCGGGCGGCGGCGGCGGCGGCCCGGGACCGGCGCGGGGCCAACGCGAAAATGTTTGACGAATGATATTTTCCTGCGTTATGCATTCCGCTAATTGCCGGCGTCCCGCGGGGCAAGCGGGAAACTTCGAATTCGAGGGGCAGTTGTAGGTTTCGTAGAAAACTAACGTTAGTCTCTAGGCTGATATTTAATTTCAAGCTAATGAAATCAAGTGGCGATGGGGTAGACTCCTATCAGGAAAGAAAGAGTTTTAAATTACTTGCAGGGTATTTCCTCATTAGGGTCGCAGTTCGGTCGTAATTTAAATTGAATGAAGTTTCCAAATGCTATATTGGATTCCCAACAGCCGTGCTGTACCCAGGTTGCGGTGTTTCGCCTGTCTAATGCCGACTTTGTCTGTTAGCAGCCGATACGCCTCAAAAGTCTACCAGGACGACATTCTTTATCAAATAATTTATATCCAAGGGAAATATTCAACTGCACATCAAAAATACTGATTTGAACTGCAAATATCAGGGAAAATTCTGCGATAGCTTAGGTGAAGAGTAAAGGGGGTGAGCGAAGCGAAGCCCCCTTTATCCTTCGTGTCAAGTTGAAAATGCAAGAACAACAAAAAATACTTAAAACATAAATTTATAAAAGTGTTTTTGCTTATCCTTTTTTGCTGTGCAAATCAGTATTTTTGGTGTACGATTAAATACTAGCCTATATCTAAGAGTCTGGTAAATACTTACATAAATCATGTATCGGATCCACCCGCCATTACTATTGTACGAAGCTCTAAAGTTTCTATTTGGCGGCGCTGGAAAAGCTTTCATATTTCTTATAAATAAAACAGTTTCCACGACCCTCCTTGCAGGGGTCCAAACTATGCTTTAAAATTTTACGAACTACCTTCAGAAATAATTTGAATAATATCTCGATCCCTTTCTATGCACATATATAATTTAGGAATACCTTGACTACATTTATAAGATACATGACGTCCACAGGCAGTATTTGTATATCGGTATTCGCGAATCATAAACATGTCAACCGGTGTGTCATGTTCCTCAGAGATAAATCTTCACGAATCTCATAATATGAAATGACAGAGATACAGATCTTCTTAGAGAGGTATAAAAATAACGTTAGTGGTTCAGTAATTTCTCTCTTGATATATGTTCTCTGCTGGTTTCCATTCTAATATCAAAACTTACTTGCTTTATCATAATAAATATAATAATAATATGTAGCCCATTAATGTCCCTACCAAGGGGCACAGGCCTTTACCCGAATACGAGTAAGATTAAGCCATACTCCACCACGCTGGCTCAGTGCGGGTTGATGGAAGGGTTTAACGACCGCTACCACGTAGCGATAGTAGTCGGGACCTACAGCTTAACGTGTTATGCGAAACACTGAAGTCCGATTATGTACTTAGAATGGATAAATTATCTACTTGGTCCATGCTCAGGTTTCGAACCTGCATCTCCTGAGTGAGGAGCAAGCGTGAAATTAGACCGCTATGCTTTATCATTTCTAAGTCCTTTAAGTACTTATGGCAATAGCGAAGGCACAATTAAAAAAAACGGTCAAGAGCGAGTCCAACTCGCGCACAAAAGGCTCCGTACCACCGTACAATGGTAGGGATGGTGTGCAGTGGGTAGCTTGGATTTAAAATAGAAAAATATTAGTTACAAAGTTATTGGTGCGGCTACTTTCACACTCCATGCACGTTGCCAGATGCATTCATAATTTTGTATGTGATATCGAAAGATTGTTGTATGGGGCTCCCATACAACAACCCTTAAATATTTATTTTATTCTGTTTGTTTAGTATTTGTTGTTATGGCAGCAACAGAAAAAGATCATATGTGAAAATTTCATCTGTCTAACTATCACGTTTCATGAGATACAGCCTGGTGATAGACGGACGGACGGACAGTGGAAGCTTAGTTATAGGGTCCCGTTTGACAACCTTCGGGTACGGAACCCTAATAACTACATAATATTATTTAATCGCACATCAAACATACTGATTTGCACAGCAAAAAAGGTTCAACAAAAACACTTTTTATATTTTAAATATTTCATGTGTACTTTAGTTTATGTTTTAATTATTTTTTGTTGTTCTGACATGTTCAACCTAACACGAAGGATAAAGGGGGCATCGCTTCGCTCACCCCCTTTACCCTTCACCTAAGCTACCGCAGCATTTTGCCCTCATATTTGCTGTGCAAATCAGTATTTTTGATGTGCTGTTTAATATTTCCCTATTTAAAATAGCATCGCAACACGTGCAGCCATAAATCTGTGCAACATACGGCGGCGTCTCAATATCAGCGAAACTAAACAATCACATCGACGCATAAAACCTACTGCCACTCAGTGCCGATCCTCGAAACTGAATTAAATATTCACTCTCAAGTCCCAACTCGAACACTGCACTTGTTCAATCTTGCTACAGATCGATGCAGACGATCCGACGCGAACTAGGATTTGCGACCCCTTACACAACTATCTTTGCACTTACACAGCCGACTTAGAACCCTAAACTGCTGTGATAAGGGTGGGTTTGTACGCAGAGTTATGTTAGTAGGTTAGTTGTGTTGCAAGGGTGCATGCGTAGGGTGTTCCTCAGTACATTTGCGTTTAGATTTATAGGTCAAAACGACCCCTACGTCGCGACACTCTACAGGCTGTTAATGTCACAATAATCCATTGTCCGTGATATTTCTATCGACAAATTGTAGACCTAAACTCTTGACAAAAACTTTGAATGTTTGACTAGGCGAATAATGTAAATACAAGCATCGTTTTGAATAATGGATTCTCGATATTTGAACGGGTGCTGCGAAATTACGGATTAAATGTTAAAACAAAGTTCTTCTTTTGTTTTAAAATTACAAGGCCTTTTCAATGTAATTTTCTGCGTAAATTGAGTAGAATATAAGTTAAGAATTTTACTGGCACCCTGTAGAGTTTCTGAATCGAACACAATGGAACTACCATTAATTGATACATCATTTGGGCGCATTCGTCGCGATGGAAAGAAAATAATTTTAGGATTTCGCAGCAACTTGGGGGTGTTTTGGGCGCAGAATGGACGCGTATTGCTAATGTTCAATTTATGTTCGAATTATTAGTTGCATAATAAATCTAGGACAAATTATTTACTAGTGGCTCTGTGAGCTATATACTTCGCGAGTGAGACTTTCTTTTAATAACACAGGCAAACTTACTAATGCACCTGGTTATGTACATGGAGTATGAAAGTAGCTGCACCAATAACATTGTTAATGACATTTTGCTGTCTTAAACCTGATGACTTTTCACTAAAATTATATAGCAAGTTACTCTCACGGTCTCTAATAATTCAACGACACCTCATTTGTTAAACCCCATTTTTAAATTTTAAACCCCTACATATCCGCCATTTAAAAAAACGAAACCCTAAATTGTCAAAAAAACATATATTTAATTGTCAAACCTGTTCACAAAAATTCATGGGAATCAGTTGAGAAATGCGGCATGTAGAGGATAATATCCGGAATTACGAGAGCATTTTTTTTTCAACCCTGAAACGGGGACGCTTCGCTCGCCCGGTCAATAAATGTTTGGTAAAATAGCAAAATAAATGTCAATTTGCAATTCCCATTAATTTTGCTTATTAAAAACATTCTGATGATCGGTCCGTGAAAATAATAATCTAAGAGAAGCACAGAACTTTAAAAAACGGCCTAGTGCGAGTCGAACTTGCGCACGAAGGGTCCCGTACCACCATCAGTGGGATGGTGTGGAGTGAATAATTTGGATTTAACATAGCAAAATGTTGTTTACAAAGTTATTGGTGCGGCTACTTTCACACTCTATTTACGTGACCAGGTGCATTCATAAGTTTGTATGTGGTATTGAAAGAATTGTTGTAAGCGAGCCCCCTTAAATATTTATTTTATTCTGTTTTTTAGTATTTGTTGTTATAGCGGCCACAGCAATCCATCTAACTAACACGGTCCATGAGATACAGCCCGGTGACAGACGGGCGGACGGACGGACAGCGGAGGCTTAGTAGTAGGGTCCCGTTTGGTACCCTTTGGGTAAGGAACCCTAAACAGAAACTTTTGCTTTTCATAGAATGCGAACTCTAACACCACGGCAAAAGTAAAAATCGCGATAAATTAAAATATGGCAGCGAATGTGTTAAAACTAATGTCACCGCCTCTAATGCACCACATTTACATAAACACGGCCAGCCTTCATTAGCATTACAGCGCTTATAATACGTGAATTCATTATCTACTCAGCAATTGATATGATTATGATTGACGACATGGAACCTTGTCATATTACTTCCAATCTAGTATAATTCTCAATTTAGTGCTGATGAAAATTAATTAAAGTTATTTCAATAACCTTTTAAACTAAGTACCTTTGCTGATAGTTCAGTAAAATGTGCTGCTGCTATTTCCTTTCTAGATGTTGCAGATACAAAAAAAAATTTTTTTCGTGTGGAATGCTTCTCCGATACATAATGAACATAACATTACTTTAAAAACATTTACTACGTTTATATAAAGTATGTTTTTATGTGATTAATTCAAAAGATGCTTTCTTATTTAAGATTATGGCTTAGCCACATCTTCTTTATTCTACTGCTTGTATTTTTTTTGTTTTTAAAAGGGTTTATTGATAAATAATACTCTAGTAGCAAAACACCCAGTATAAATGGTAATTCCTGTGTTAGACAGATAGAAAATTATCATAGTTTTCAGCTAAATATTAAAACCTATTAAACTTTTGACAACGTATGCCTGACATCCTACCCTGAGTATGAACACTTCATTTTATGTGAAATTTGTAACAGTGTAACGGCCACTTCTAATAAATCGAAAAGGTTCCCCGCCCAAACAAAATCCTCAAAAATTAGTGACAAACCCTCCGCGGATACAGATCGTAGCGTGTGAGTCACGATATGAATATTTATCCACATGAGCCTCTCGTGCTGAAATCATCGCGTGTTTGCACAGACTTTTAATAAACCGCGGCTCAGAAATCACCGGAGCGAAACATAACATACATGAATAACACCCCCGTATTACAAAGCCGTAATAACACAGCGTTTGATATAAAATTACTATTTCGGGCCCTAAATTAGGCGATAAATATTGTACATGAAAAAGAACGCGCGATCCTTTTCAATGCAGTCATTATATTTGGTAATTTTAGTATCAACACCGCCGTTAAACTAATTCCTCAAGATGAGGCATAAAGACGGTCTAATTCTGGACTGATGCGTTTTGTTTTATTTCCCCAGCGCGGTATGTTTTAGAGCGGGTTTAGGCGCGTCTGAAGTGTAAACACCTTTTTATAGCAACACTTAATACGCATTCGCCCCCCTCCCCTCTCGGATGTGTCCCCCCAGGGCGAGGTAGCGGCGACATGTGGCTGAAGTAATTACTTTTAGATTTATTATTGCTCGCGTACATGGAAATGTGCAGGGAATCAGCTAAAGTGCATTACTCGCTAATGGGAGATATATATGTATTTAGTACAAATTATTGTAATGGACTCCTAGTCCCATCCATTCTAGTTATGCTAGACAGTTTTCTTGATTATTCAAGTTTAGCTGTCCGATGTTACTCTGTTCAGCTTTTAGTACCTACACCATGTTCACATTATCCGTGCAGTAACTATTTAATAATCTGTGGTGCAACTTACTGGCATCTCATCTCATCGGCAAATACGCCGTAATGACGTCACAAAACTAGGTGCACAGATATTATGATAGTGTTGCAAATTTCACATGTTTTCCTTTTGGTGCTACCAATATTGCGCGTATGGCCGTTGAGTCAACAGAACTCGCATCAGACACATAACTATCGAACAAATCTCTGACAGGTATGTAATCACAGCCTCGTATTTCAACCTTATTGCTCGGAGATACGGTTAATACCTATCACTTTGCTGATTGTACATTGGCCCATGTAAAGCTGGCGCCAGTAAGTCTTTGCCCAAACACCAGCGAAAACGCTGTATGCGGGGTGATGTGAGATGTCAGTTAATACGTGCGTTTAGTTGCTCATTCCTCGACATGGTTTAGGGCATTTGCATGAAACTGGAACACATCACAGTAGTTTACGAGAAACTCAAATTCACACAGTCAAAGAGAGGAGCTGTTTTATTTAACTCACGACTCATTGATAACAATGATAACACTGTCTGTATTGAGCTAGTAGTATCGCAAGTTTATTTTGTCAGAGAAGAACACAGTCGTAGTAGGTATAAGAAGCTTTGTGTCAAGAAATTCCGGTCGTTCATTCAAAAGTCATTAACTTTTTACAGAAACATCAGGTAATTAATTCATTTCGCCAGTCATTTTGCCACTTTTTTTTTAGCAAAACTAGACCCTGGTCGATTCAATTTTTTTTTAACCATTTCTTCAATAATGTCGCCAGAACAATGAAGGAGAACAAATTCACTATCAGCCTTGGTACTAGAAAGGGGCGGGCAGGACTCAAGTATCGTATGAAATGCATTTCACAGTGCGACAGCATACAGACAGCACACACTCGTAATATAGTTATGTGCGAGATTTCTGTGGGTAGCACGAATAAACGCATCGAAAAAGTGTTCAAATTAAACTGTCATATGTCAATGTCATAAGGTTTGTTTCATCTGAATTCTAATACTCTTTCGATGTGTCAAATATTCATGCTCTCGGTTCTGTTTGTCTCTGTTTGGTTCAAGCTTGTTAATCGGTTCCATATGTCTATTGTATATGTCACCATTAGATAGTCAAAACCGTTAGATTATAATCTAAAGTTTTTGTCTCGTTAGTTTACAAACTATCGATAAATTGTAAACTGTACTTGTATTTGTACTGCTTACGATATGACGAGTTAGTTTATAATAAAACCGTTAAATTGTGAACTGGTTTAAACTGGAATTGCTAACGAGTCTTGCTTACCGAACTGGATAAATTATCACAAAAAGTTGTTTTACTAAAAGAGTAACATCATTACCGCAAATAAATATATACTTTAGGAAATATTGAACTGCACATCAAAAATACTGATTTTCACAACAAATATCAGGACAATATTTTGCGGGAGCTTAGGTGAAGGATAAAGGGGGTGAGCGAATCGAAGCCCCCTTTATCCTTCGTGTTAGGTCCAACATGTAAGAACAACAAAAATAGTAAAAAACATAAACTTAAGTACACATAAAATATTTAAAACCCTAAAAGTGTTGTGGTGGATCCTTTTTTGCACCGTATTTTTAATGTGCGATTGAATACCACCTTTATTTTTTTTCTTTTTCCTACCATTCATTCCTTTTATTTCCTACTTAAGTCATGTATGCAGTATTATTTGGCTATGTTATCATATGATAATCAAATCATAAAACAATAAGCAAGAAACATGTGTTTGGGATACGTGATATTGTAAATGGTATTAAAAAATAAATTGCACCATCGACAATTAGATTTTTGTCTCTGCAAAATATAAGTAAATAAATAAATCAAGTAATCAATCAAGTAAATTATAAGTCAATACATAAAATATTGGTAACATAGCAATAATATAAAATATTTAGTCTAAAGTTAACTAAGAAGGCTTTTATAAATTTTTATGGTATTGAATAAAAAGAAAAATAGCTTCATTTCTACAGTATTTCATGAAACACAATTTGGTAATCTTTTGTCCATTCTGGCAGTCATTTAGAATGTATTGGCAGTGAAATAGTGTTTTTGGTAAACGTTTAAACACAAGCCATTTTATAAACATGTAAATATACATACCATACCGCGCGATAAAAATAAATCCTGAGAAATCGAATCGAATAGGTATTTTGCTACCTACAGTACAAGTAGCCTTTGTTATCCATCACCTCCATTTCCACCAACAAAAAATCAACAAAGAAACGACATAAATGTTAAACAAGCGACCCTTACAAACAAAATGATAACGTTAACCTGCCAGCAGTTTTACTAACATATTGACATTTCACACTATTTGACGTTTCCGGCTTCACCTGCTTGCTGTCGACACTATCACGCCGGTGCAATAGAGGGCTGCGCAGAGCGTGCCTTTTTATCGGAGAGCTAATATTTTTGCAGCTACCCGAGAATGTGGTGGCATCCGTTTAGGCGCAGATTATTTAACTAGCTGGAAGCACCGCTCAACAGTGTCTGGGGATATTTCCAGATATTCAGAAGAATATTCAAAATTATTGTATTTAATAATTAATTTAATTTAATTTGTGGGCGCAACTTCGCCTCTGCTACCCGGTTTGGGAAATGACGTGACGCTATGTGTTTTGTTTTGATTCGTTTGAAAAATGTGTTCCTCGTATAGTTGTGGGAACGATTAAACAACAGCTCACAGTTTTTCATCCAAGACCAAAAACTGTGGAAATGTGACGGTTTTCCCATACCTCAACGTTGATTTTCCCTATAAATTTTCCCAACGTTAATCGTCCCTATACTATACGAGCTAGATTTGACGTGGATTTGAGACGCTGAATAAGGAGGCTGTTCAGAAGTTGAACAAGTTCTCCGAGTTTTGTTAATCACGATAATGAAATATAATTAATGTGATGGATCGTTGCATTTATTGTTGTGAAATATTGAATACTTCAGCTATCTGCTAGGTGAAGGCTCTTTTAAACAAGCCTTTTACAGCATGTTTCTTACAGTATGAAATATCCCTCGACCTAGTTGTTATGTGAAATTTTCCTGTAGAGATTCTGCTAAACCGCCTATGTAGTGTTTGGTCTGTGAGCTTCGGATAAGGCTGTGGTAAAGATCTAACCGCCATAAACATACTTATATTAAACAGGGTATTTAGAAACTACATTTACCGCACTGGTTGTATCATTAAAGTATTATATGCGACAGATTTAAAAGAGATTTACCCATTCTCATGCAAACAAATCTGCCTTTGGTATTCATCCTGAGCATTTCATAGAACAGTCTTCATATACCACACATTAATAATAAGCCGAAAAAATAGAGTGCTGCTCAATTAACCTTTTGTGTGTGTAAAGTCATGTGGATTTTTTCATTGGTTTTAGACTTTAATACCATTAGATTGAAAACATATCGGCAAATATATTGCCTTTTTCACATAAAGGGTAAAGTGCCGCTTAAAATGTCTGACGAGAGACAGTGATACTGACTGCGACGACGACAAAATTGCGCACGACAACAGCGGTGACGCGACCGCTACAAAAATCAAAGCTGCATATTTACACGCACACGCACACAAAGAGCCGCGCGCCAAGATTCGTTGAAATATCTATAACAAAATGGCTAGTAGTAACATCTACGGATAACTGCTTCACACAAGAAACGGGTTGTTTTTTGTCCCTATACTATAGGAGCTGATGCCCGCTCAGTCAGACACAGCAGGGAGGTCTGACTCCTGGGCATTGGGAATTCATTTTTTTCCACTCCAAAAAAAAAGTACCTATAACATAGCATTGAGTGTCCGTCAAACTATGAGCTGTCAGTTGTGCATCGGGCCCACTTAGGACAAGGCCACATCACCACCTTGCGGCATCGCATCGCAAAAATCTGCGACACGTCGACCTTATATCGTATAAACTACATTTGAAGTCTTGCAGATTTTTGCAATGCAACGCCGCTACGCACTGATGTATGTGGCATGGGCTTTAAGGTGTAAAACGCCTCAATCAGCGGCTCGTCATCAACCACACTCTGTCCTCCTGTTGATACCTCACTAACGCCCTAATCCAACAGCCACACTAGTCTCTCAACAACGTGTCACAAAGCCACTCTCTCAACACTCTTACCACACTCGACATTAGGGTGACTCTCGCTTGCGCTTTTCACAGATCACTATTACCATCTGCAAAATCTACTCTGCTGCAGGCTATACTCTTAAAGAAAAGCTTTAAAGGCGATTTTTGTGTGGTGATTATCTTTTGGGTGGTGGTTTGGGTGGGTGGTTCGGTTCAAGTTGAGTGATTGATTCGTACGTGCTACAGTAATGTGAATGAATGAATGAAGATTGATTTACTTTAAATGCGATCACCAAATCTTTATTTTTGTTGGAATAAATAATTTGGTGATATTTCGTTTTACAACAGTGAACTGAGATGTGTATGTGCATTTGTCTTAACTTCTTTTTGTTACCAAATGCATTGTTTGACCAGTAAGAAGTCCTTAGCATTATTACGATTATACTTACGGAGACTAAAAATGATTTTGTATTTAGTAAACATGCATTGGCTATGAAATCAGTGATGTCGAAAGAACTATTGTAGGTTACCTCCTCTTTCTTAAAGATATCCAATCAGTTTGTTCTGCAAAAGTCAAAAGTCGATTTTGAGAGGCCAGACGACATACATACAATGTTAACATTTATACAGGGTGTAACAGTAAGGTTTGGTCATATTTTAGGGGGTTGTTAGGGAAATCATTCTAAGCAACATTCACAATGAAACCAATTTGATCAATGCAACTTTATTATTCACTTCCCTATACAAATCAGCTGACCGTCAGGGCCAAAATGACTAATGAAGTGAACAATAAAGTTTCTCTAAAGTTGTTCAGAATGACGCCCCTTATAACCACTTTAAATACGACTACACCTTTCTGATACATCCTTTATACAAGCACAAACATTGCTTTTGGCCCCATTAGGATACCCTGTGTAGGGGAAACCAGAAACAGCAACGTCACACACATATAAATATCCAAGTCCTGGGATTTTTCTTCTTCTTCCCCAGCCTTCAAACCCGGTACCTCCCGCTTGGGAGGCAGAGCCTCGAACCACGACACCACAGAAGTCATCATTTAATGAATCCATTTTGCATGACAGGAGCCAGGCCGTCTCCGCAGCTATGTATAAGTACATACATATTCTTCACAATCATTAGCTCAAGTAACCATGTCATGGCGATCAAAATCAGTATTGTAATGTCTAGATCTATCTATTCATCTAGTAGGTATATTAGGTTCCCGGAAGTGATCGGTCAGCGGTAACAGGTCTCAATAAATCACCCTGTAAGTACTTCCGCGTTCTAGTTATGCTAACCTCAAAGGATTCTCATCGTCCTTATTCCAAGCGACGTTGAGCAACTAATGTCTTACAAAAGGTGTAGCTTCTGATTCTCGATGCACCTCGTCGTGAGGAATGTGACACGGGTCAGAAAATGGATCATGACATTTAGACCAGATGTCTTCATCTTTCTTCCTCAAGAACCTTATGAGGTTTTCTGTAAAATATTGGTTGCGGCACTGGTTTTTATCCTAGAATTCTCATAATTATATAATAAGGTTAACATAACTTTGGTGTGGAGCAGAATTAATGTTAGGAATGTCAGTCAATAAATGTTCAGGAAATTTGCCATTCTCCAGAACTGGGTTTTCTGTTAGTTTCTGTTTAGAATAGTGTTATTCGTTTGTTAAGTAGCTCATCAGAAAAACATGTTATCTTCAATCAAAAATTAATATGAAATTATCATTCTTGCTGACACATTCTTCAACCTTTGGCCCTTTGACGAACTCTTGACATGCCTTGTCAACAGTAATCTTCAGCATTCACTTAAATCACTCCACGTCACACGCACGCAACTTTTAATACCCCTCCCCTAAGATTACCATACACCCCCCTTCGGCACCCGTTGAAGACCAGCAAGACAGTTATCTTCACTCAACAGTCGAGTATCAGTCGGGCCACGAACTTTTCCCTAACGAACGACACAAACTCATCATAATGCCACAGGAATCCCTGGGCAGGCGGCAGGCGGCAGGCGCACATGGCAACGACGCCACTCTTGACGTCCACTTTGTTATCATTTTTTTTAATCCTGTGCGTGTGTGCTGATATAGTAAATAAACGTATATCCTGTTTTATTCTATACTAAACAGCGAAAAAAATACAGAAAATAAGAATAATAAATAAATAAATAAATATTATAGGAAAACCTAACGCAAATCGAACCATGCCCATAGTAAGCTCAATAAGACTTGTGTTATGGGTATTAGCCGACGATATATAATAGTGATAAATACTTATGTAAATACCTAGAAAATATCCAAGACAAAAAAAACCACAATAGAAACAAATATTCATAACACCGTCGCCTCCGAGCACTCGTTCAGTCTGAGGGCCATTCGGCTGTGGAACGCACTTCCCTGCACTGTTAGGGACAGTCCCACTGTCTTCTCCTTTAAGAATCGCTTGATTATAGAGCACTTACTTTCTCTTTCGTTATTGGTATTGTATATATAAGTAATTGTATTTATTTGTTTATTATTATTTGGTAATTTTTATTTTATCTATTATTTCTTTTATTATATGTATTTTATAGTAAGTATTATATTTTATTGGTATTTGGTAATTTTATTATTGTACTAGACTACCCTTTTCGGTTTAACGTATCCTGTCCTGAAAGGTTTGCTGGAAGACATCTCTGTTGAGAGATAAGCTCGCCTTTGACTTTTAATTTCATGTATGATGATTTTTAAAATTTTCTGTGCAGTAAAGAATTGTGAATTGAATTGAATTGAATTCTAGACTACCGTTTTCAGTTTCACGTATCCTATCCTGATAGATTTTCTGGAAGACATCTCTGTTAAGAGATAAACTCGCCTTTGCCTTTTAATTTCATGTATAATGATTTTTATAAATTTCTGCGCAATAAAGAACTGTGAATTGAATTGAATTGAATTCATGCTCATCACACAAATATTTGCCCTTTAAAAAGAGTCTCAATCCAATTAATTATTTCATTTGGCTTCCAATTACTAACTTATCATAATATATCATAAAAATATCAGGCCGCAAACTTTCTACTCTTTTTGGACATTTCTTCTGTTTATCAAAGATTTCTTAGCTGCTGGTCCAATACGCGGTTCGTCCAAATGGTATATAATTTTTATTTTTTCCAAATCGTATTTAGTCCAACACGCATTTCGTCCAACATCCATTTGTCCAACACGTATTTGGTCAAATAAGCATTTCGTCCAAAGCGTATTTCGTCAACGCAGATTTGGTATAGGATTCATAAAGGCTACAGTATTCCTCCCGAGCAACTTGTATAGGGTTGCCAATCAAGTGGTAGAGATCATGTCACGTAAAAACAACTCTTCCTGAAATATGTACTCCAGCCTGAATAGTTAGTGATGATGATGACTTTAACCCCCAGATGGTTTAACCCATCAACGACCTATGACTGCGATCGCAGTCTTTTATCCGTTATAGGTTTTCACATGAGGTTCATGAGGTTCGAAATCCCAAAGCATCAAAATGGGGTTGGGTTGGTGAGAAGTTAAGAAGTAAGCATTCAGTCCAAGTAAAAACCTGTTGGTTTGAATTGAAATTCAAACACAAAAAGTTTATTTCAGACTACTCGGATCCATAGATACACCACATATACACCCATAAACACAGGAAAAATAAAATAATTAAAGATACATGAATCACTTATAACACAAATGCAGCCTAATGAGTTGACATGACTATACAAACCCCCCTCACATTCAAAGTCAAAGTCAAAGTCAAAGTACTTTATATAGATGTGTAGATATGTAGATATTTACATATACTTAGCAAACGTCATGTTTTGCCTCTTCTCTACATTTGACCACTGTGGGAGAAGAAAGGCGTAGAAACTCCTCATTCAAGTTAGAAGCCCTATTAAGGTGATCCCAGGGTGTGAGGATTGGACATTCCAGTCTCCCTGCAATATGGACGAATCAAATTATAGACGAAGTGAGTAGTAGATGAAACAGCGAAATGCGAAATGGACGATCTGCGTATTGGACCAGCAACTAATAAATCTTATCAAAGTACGCACAAGACCGCTGAATTGAGATTTGCGTTGAATCTGGATTAATGATAACTCGTAGCTTCATATTTAACACTGAGAATATTATATCTACATACGAATGTAGTTTATCTGTTAGCTGATTTCCGAAAGATTTTAACCGTTATATGTATTATAAGTTTATGACTTATGTTATGGCTAATCATTATTTTTTACAAAAACTCGTTAACTCTATCGCCATAAACAAACATCAAACATCGCGAAGAAACCTTTATAATCTTGATAACCCTTATCGTGGCGGGCGCCATTTTGAAAAATTACGCTCAACCGGCAAGGGGGCTACTAAAACGTCGCTCACGGCGTTTTATTGTATAAAAAGGATAGGAACCCTATATATTATTAGAATTGCCATGAAACAAGCTAATTTAGTGTTTAAGAATGAAAACAATAATGTATTCATGAGCCTAGCTGTCCCAGGTCAAACCTAGCATTTAAATTAAATTGATTAATTAATTATTTTATTAATTAATAAAATTAATAAAAATTATATTAAACACATTTTTTACTAACTTTCTGTTTTATTTATACAATATGTACAACACCAACCTTAGTATCAATTAAAAATAATACATTTCTAGCGAAAAACATGTGAAACGCGATTCAATCAAAACGCGGTGAAAGCGCGCGAGAAATCGTTCCGATAAACTGGGTCAGAACTCATTTTTTTCCTATGCACGGACTGGTTTTATAGTAAATATTGAATAACTGGCTAAACGTGGGAACAATTGTGCCTCTGCCACCTCGTATGGGAAAAGGCGTGACGCTCTATATTTACGAGTATCTCAGACCGAAGTCGTGGCCACACCAAAGGTGACACGTTTATCAGAAGCATGCACATGTGGAGCAAACAAACAAGGAACTTCCAACTTTTTACTCGTGAGTTAAAGTTCATTGTTGCGTGTGAGGCATCGGCCGAAAGTTAGGGGTGTGTAGATAAGCGGTGCATATTACGATCAAAAGAATTTGGGGACACTGAGATTGGATTTGGACCCTAGTGAAGAGATAATAGTTATTCTGCAGCCCTGGTGAAGATAATAGTTTTTCTGCGACTGGTCGCGTGCTGTGATGATAGTCGGATGATGTCGCAGTTATAAGTTTACGATGAACGAGTAGAAGAGTATGGCAGTGATCCAGAGAGAAGGTTTTTAATTATTTGGCAATATACCCGTATATTGCCGTAGTAAGTGATAAATTATTCCTTTCATTTATTTTTCGTTGGGACCATGAATATACATTATTATGCGTAATTGTAGCAGAATGGATAACATTTATATTTACCTCTAGTATAAATAACGAATTACGAGGAATTTTTACTTACATTTACACATAATACACTTAGCTTGACTTTAATGGAGATTAAATAAAAAAACTGAAATATATATGGGTTAAGGCTTTTTTTATAATTTATATTTTATTTTTTAGTTTTATTGTACGCGCAGGTCTTTCGCCGCTCAACCTTTCCTATCCAGCATGTTTTGCTGGAAAAAACCAATTTTTAGAGATAAGCTCGCTTTTAAACATGTTTTTTCTATTATAAGTTATCTGCATGTCTGGTTTGTGTAGTACAATAAACAAATACGAATTACGTAATTTAGTAAAGATTTTGCTATTCTCTGCAGTCTACTCTACAGAAAAAGACCCATCGTCCACACTTCCCGGCGAGTATCGACAGATTGAATTAAATGACGTAAAATCTCCTCCCCCTCCCCCCACCCTCTCAGAGTGTCTGAGGCAAAGTAATCGTATTACGTCACTATTAGAATATATCGCCGCTTCACATGGCGTCCTTGGGTTATTATAAATATCAATTTGCTATTGCAATCTTAACAAAAACGGTAGTATTTCCCTTTGTTCCCTTTCTCTTGTTAGGGTGACTTTTGGTTGACCAAATCCTAACGATTGATAATACCAATATACATAAAGCGCCATGCGTTTTCCAATTCCAATAGAGGCGCAGTTCTGCTTATTTAAGTAAGTTATTCAATGGTCCATTTTGCGTGACAAGACGACAAAAATATCGCTTGTGTTCATTGTGTTCCTTGGCACAAGTTTTGTATGTTGGTATCTATGTCGGCGGCCGATTGTAGCATTGGGCACATCATGATGTTGGGCCTCGGAATATCATGATAAGGCGGCATTTCTTGAAAAAAAAAATAATGTCTAGGGGCCACATCTTGCAGATTAATGAGAACCAAAGTTTGTCGATATTCCCTGTTAAACGCTTCGCCACATCACGATATGCCCAAAGAATAAAACTTCACATTGTAAAATAATTCAAACTTAAACCACTAGAGGCGCTGCTTACAGGTTTTTTTGTTTGTGATTGCGGCAAATAGCGAGTTTGATATCGAAAATAAATCGGGAAAAGGTGAAAGCAGTGCTTTCTATTTCAACTGTAATGAACAGCTCAACGACTTTAATGCACACCACGTGTAAAAACCGATCAATATGTCAAAAGCCGTGGGCGAATGAACGAATTAAAGAGGTTAGTATTGCTAAGTTAGTTTCGAATAAACTAATCTATTCTTTTTTTAGAACGATTATTTTATAGTTACATTTATGCTAAATGCCTTTTATGGAATGCAATGAGACTGCTGATGAGGATTATTTAAATTGAAAAAATAAAATTATAAGATGTTGTTAAAATTATAAGATATAATAGGTTTTATGACTATACCTTTTTTTGTGACCGTGCGCACGGTGCGCATTGTGACGCTCGAGAGATACTTCAATATACTGATTAGAGTTCACAAGGCAGTACATGGTAGTCGACAAAAAATATGTATAACATGAGAATATCGCAAGCAAAGCAACATTCCAAAAAAATCCATCGAATTATATGTATTGTATTGTCACAAAAAAAAGGTATTGTCACAAAACCTATAATATCTTATAATTTGAACTCAAGAGGACAAGTAGATCTGATAGACTTGCAGTCAGTGCCGGATGGAGAGTAGAAATGGGTAATGAACTATCAAGACCATGCAACCAAATTTATATATCTTAGACCATTTCAGTCCAAAAAGGCCGCAAAAGTTTCACGGGAACTCCTCAAAAGAGTGATAATGGAAAGGAGTTCATTGCGCGCGCCATAGAAGAAATTGTGAAATTAAGGCCGGAGTCCACTATTGTCCATGAAAGCACTCGACGTCCTCAGACGCAAGGTAGTATCGAAATAAGTAACCAAGACGTTCAAAATAAGTTGCGTTGTTGATTGCATGATAGTCATTGTTCTAATTGGTGCGTTGGATGTTTTTTTGTTCAATATTATAAAAATTCGTCTTTTCATCACAGAATTGGCAGATCTCCGCATCGTGCCTTATTTGGTTCTAATCCAAAAACAGTACTAAAAGAGATTACTTTTTCCGACAGTGTTTTAGCATCAATCCAGATGGAACAAGAACTGAAGTGCCTATTCGGCTTCTAAATGAAGACATTGATAATCCAGTGGTAAACGAAAATCATTAATTGAATTACAGGATGTTGATGATAATCTGAAAGAAGGCTGTTCCGGGGCAGCTGCCGCGGTCGACCTAGTAAATAGTGACATAGGATATAAAGCGAGTTGAGGTTTTGGGACTAGAAATTGATAAAATAAAAGTCGTTCGTGCACTAGATGAGCTGATCTGTATAGTTTGTGTAAACGAAACAACTGAGACCTACACTTGCAAATCGTGTTCTAAGCCCGTACACGCCATTTGTAGCATCTTTAATGACAAAAAAGGCTTTGGATCTCAAATATTGTGTTTTAATTCT
Source organism: Argyresthia goedartella (assembly GCA_949825045.1). NCBI lineage: Eukaryota > Metazoa > Arthropoda > Insecta > Lepidoptera > Argyresthiidae > Argyresthia > Argyresthia goedartella. Next base: position 30,776,866 of record OX463826.1, on the reverse strand, counting down.
TTGCAAAAGCGAACACGTTATTTCAATATAAAGAGAACAAGCACATACAATTTAAAACGTGCTGCAAAAATTTAGGTTGATCGAACGGCCAAAAAGTATTTTTTTAAATGTATTAAAACTGGACCGCGGACCCCTTGATACCAAAATATTACGGAGAAAGTTGTTGATATGAGTAACGGCGTATTCAAAGTCGGAACCAATAAAAAATATTTCCCGACAAGAGTTGCTAGTAGGTATTGGCGACAGATTGTAATGAAGAGATATCTGAATCACCAATCACATTGCGTCAAGCAGTTACCCGTCATTCTATGTTTGGAGGTCTGGGTTTCCAGACATGTTGCTGCAAGCCAGCAAAAATCAATGCTATTCTAATAGATGTGCATGGTTCAAGGACAAATTACTGTACACTTCTAATTATCACCATAGTTTGTCAAGCGTTGCACAAATGATACGTGTTCGTTTTTATTATTTTATAGTAATGTATGTGACTGCTACATGATGGAGGGCATTAATACTCGTGAGTATCACTCGAGAGTTTTAATGCCTAATTATGTACAGTTACATACACTAGTTTATCTACACACATATCATAAGCTCTCTTTGATGTGTTCAGGAACCGCATGTTTGACCGGCATTGTGTCTCTGCACTTGTGTAGCTTGTTCTGTAGTACCAACTTCACAGACAAACTAGGGGCGGCACGCAGGCGGGCGTTGGCGTTCAAAATTTTTGTGTCAGAATATGTAGAAAAATTACACATTATGGTCATAATGTGTAATTTTTCAGATAAGAAATGAGTTTTTACCAAGTAGTTTAAAATTATGCTGATCGTAACGTGCGGTTTTTGTACGCAGTAAAGAGGGTTTATGATACGTCTGTAGATAAAATTCTTTATTAAGTTTGATTTACGGTAATAGCTTATAATTACAGCAAACAACTGGGATGAAATGACATTATTAAAAATATGTCATTATTTTCTAATTGTAAATTGTGATCTCATTTTAAGAATGCATTACTCTGCAAAGCCTAATATTGTCATTAAGTAATACACTCAGTACTCTATATATTTACTGCATTCCATAAAATTGATGTTGCATAGGATGTTAAAAGGATATATATTATGTTATTTATGGACCTTGTAAAAAGGCATTGCAATAGAAGAGAGGGAAACAAAGTTTGTTAATTTATAATTAAGTGTAATATTTACTAAAAGTCAGTGGAAAGTGACATCAGTCTTGAAGATTATTCTAGAAATGAATTTATTGTCTATTTAAATTGGTCATTTAAGTACTCATTAACTGTATAATAGAATGTTTTGTATAACATTTGTTTTATTTTATATATAAATATTTTATCTTTCGGTTCATTTAATAGAGTTTCTGGCAGATTATTATATATTTTTATTGACATTAAGGTCCTGATAAATATACCTAGTCGGTCCTTAAGTTCTATCACAAGGTTTTTGATAGATAAAACTCAGCAATAAACTTTTTCTTATTCTTATTATACATCATTAAAAAGCTTATTTTATACGAATCAAATTGCAATACAATACATTTTGCACGATTATCGCAATATGACAAAAAACCTTATAACTTGAGACAATCGCGAACCCAAAACACTCTGCAACTGACAAAAATACCACTTACCACAAATTTAATAAAAAAACAGTGTTCCAGATAACCAACAAGGTTTTTTTTATTTATTCTGAAACCTTGATTTTAGACCATGCTTAACAACTAGCATTTGATTTTCTGTTAGCTTTCAGTTCCAACTGCTCCCAAAGAGAACTTTACGTACTTTTTACGTTTTCAGAAAAACGTATAAAAATGATCTTGTGGGCAACAAGTACACTACTTTAAATGTGAATATGAAAATTAGTTTTACCCAGACATAGTTATCTTATGCTTTAAAATGAAGGTAATGGGTTCAGGGAGGGTTCTGACTAAAATCTCACGTAAGTTTGAAAGGTTTTAAGAGTCATGGAAAAAAGATAAAGTGAATCACGTCCGTATTTTTGATTGGGTAAAAAAGTGCAAAATCTCTGAAGAAACTAGCATTTGTGTAATATGGCTTTAAGCATTTAAATCCAATAATCGTTCTAATTTATCAGTATTTAATGAGCTATCAAACCATATATAGAATTCAATAAAATAAAACTTGGTATTATTTACTATGCGGCAAAATATTTGTGACAGAACTTATGGAGCGACTGACCGAGGTTGAAATTGGAAATAGGTAATATTAACTTGTCTTTTCGTGTAGGTCTTACCAAACGGTTGGATGGTATATAGTCCCGTCTGGTGTTGAATTCAGAGTAAATAAATACATGGTAAGGGAAGGATTTCGTGTTTTTTATAGTATGGCTTACAACCATCAGTCATGTCGACCAATATTGACGAGCCGAATGGCCGAGTCGGCAGTGACCCTGCCTACGAAGCTAAGGGTCCCGGGTTCGAGTCCCGGTGGGGTCAAATATTTGTTTTGATGAGAACGGATGTTTGTACCCTAGTCATGGTTGTTTATCTATCTAAGTATAATATTTATCTATATAAGTATGTGTATCGTTGTCTAGTACCCAAGATACAGGGAATCCTAGTTTGGGGCTAGATCAATTTGTGTAAATAGTGTCCAAGGTATTATTATTATTAAAAAAAATATATATCCTTACGAGTTTTTTTGAAGGGTGAAAAGTGACGGTACATCCATGCTATTTCCCCAAAGAATAACGCCATAGCTTAACAAAAACAGTAAAATACACATGCATAATACGTGACTCACTAGTGCGGTTTTTAAAACCACCCATTTTACCTTCCCGAAGTGCATACGCACAATTGACAATTTCAGTTTCAGTTTGTTTATATGATTTTTCCAATTAATTTCCATCATGGTAAATATTCAAGCCGAGTAACGTAAATTAGTTAACTGATTCTATTTTAATGACATTATATTTGAAATTGATGTGTGACGCCGGTTTTTGATGGGGATTAAATTTGTCTTATTATAGTCTATCTCTAGTTTGGTCAAGTAGCCAGTTATCCAGTATCAGCTATATCAAGTATAGAGTTCAAATTATCGTATATATCGTAATTTTTTTGGCATAGTGTGAGTATAGAAATATCGTCTGCGAATAATATACATGTTTTGTTCATTATTTTGGGAACATAATTTATATAGATCAGAAATAAAAAGCAACACCATAATAATATAATAATAATAACGCTTCCTTGTGGGATCGATATGTTTACTGATGTACTTCCAGATTGGATGTTTGTTATTTCTGAGCTTTTTATTATCAAAATATTCAATTTCTACAATTTGTTGTCTGTTTTTAAGTATGATGTAAACTATTTATGTGCTACGCCACGAATTCCCATGCCGTAGAGTATATAATTAATAATATTTAAAATTAAATTTTTTTAATTCTGTTTTTATTGTTTAATCTTTAAGATGTTATAAGGGTTTTCTTCAGTAGTTTTTGATATTTCCTATAATAATAAGTTAGTGTTTTATTCTTTGATTTTAGTGTTATGGATTTTAAAAATCGTTTATTTTTGAAGGTTGGTTTAATCCATATTAAGCAAATTTCACAAGTTGTTTTGACGTGATAACGTCTTTAAAATCGTTTTAGTCGGGTGACATGTTCAGAAACTTGTGTCACACCAAAACCTCACGAGCGCGATCGCAGGTATAACGAGAGAGAGACGGACCGATCTCCCGTCTCATCTCGAGCGCTGCCAGTCATTCCGTGAAACTTGTCACGCGGAATCCTCACGAGCGGAGGCTGGCATAGCGTTCGAGTGAGTGGACCGATCTTCCGTCTCTCTCACTCTAGCGGCATACAAACGAATGGAGATTTTCTCGTGCGGTTAAGTTTTTTTTGAATGTTTGAATGTTTAACAGTGAAACAAAATGTGAAGTGCAAGTGAAGTGTTACAACAATTGCAACAAAAAAGGTGAATAAAATAGCCTACTTACTAACAATTAACATTCTTGAATAAACTTGTAAAAGTAATGAAAGATGGAAAAAAGACACGTGTAAACAAACGAAATTTAGAGGTTATGTTATGATAAAAATGAATTGTGGTAGTGTTAAATAAAAACATAGTTGGACTCATACCCTAAATAATTATAATACGGAAAAAATAGATAAAGGAGCGCGTCGCGTCGTGTGAATGATTAGAATATCGAATTAAAATCTCTCACCTGTCAAAACAATGCATTCTAACCTACGACTCGAGCGACCAATCACAATGCAAGAAACCATTCTCATGTGTCAAGTTGGTTAAGGCGCGTAATACAAATTCAAACATTTAAAATTAGTATTGATTTCAATTCAAATTTTATTTCTAATTGATTGAATATCATTTATTGATAATTTAAACGGAATTATAATACCAAATTAAATACTCTCACTTGTCAAAACCCTGCATTCTAACCTACGATTCGAGCGAACAATCACAATGCCTGAAATCATTCTCATGTGCCAAGTTGGTAAAGGCGCGTATTACAAATTCAAACATTCAAAATTAGTATTGATTTCAATTCAAATTTTATTTCTAATTAATTGAATATCATTTATTGATAATTTAAACGGAATTAGAATTATTTAAACAAATTTTAATCCTAACTAATTTCATAAATTCGAAAGGGAGTTTGTTTGTTTGTTTATTTGTTTATTTGTTTGTTTGTTACGCCTTCACGCTTTAGATACTGTACGGATCACCATGAAATTTTGCATACACGTTGTCTGGGGTGTAGAAAAGGACATAGGGTACTTTTTATCTCGGGAAATATTACTATTCCCGAGGGAAGGAATAAACGTTACGCGGGCGGAGCCGCGGGCGAAAGCTAGTTGATAATATTTCTTTAGAAAATTAAGTTCAATTCGTTTAACAGAAATCACCACGTTCAATACGATGGATCCCCAAGCGCACGTTGTTTCAACGTCTAGTACACCGATGGAGACTGAGGATGTTTTGCCCTCAACGTCTGCAATACCCACCACTGCCGAAAAGAATGCCCTGCGAAATCGTGAGTACAGAAAACGTGTAGCAGCTACTAGAACCCCAGAACAGGCCGCGGCGTTTGAAAGAAAAGCCGCTGAAAGACAACGCAAAGCGTACCATCTACGTAGAGCTGCAAATTTAGCTCTCGCCAGCGGCACGGTGGAGACAACTACAATTGTACAAACCAGCGCTCAGCGAAAACGTGCATCTCGACAGCGTCAAGCCGAACGAGTTAGGAATGCTGCACAACCCAGTACTTCATCGAATCAAGCAGCAGTGCACCAAGAACAACCTACCTGGTCTACAAAATGGTCTTCGTCAATACATCGATTCAAATCTACTTTCCTGGATAACGATTTTGGCCATACTTGTTCGGTTTGCGATAGATTATGGTTCAGAAATGACCTTAAAGTCATCACTGCTGCACAAATGCAGATAATCTCAGATTGGTGTGTTAAGGAAAATCGGCAAGTACACGCCCAGGAATTTACATTGGTTTGCGCCAACTGTAAACGTTCGCTGAATACAGGAAAGCTTCCGAGTCTTGCGAAGATGAACGGCTTCACATATCCTGAGGTACCTCCAGGTCTACCGCCATTGGATCCAATCAGTGAACGGTTGATCTCACCACGTCTGCCATTTATGCAAGTACGTCGACTCCGTCATGATTTCTCATATGGCATCATTGGACAAGTGATCAACGTTCCAGTCGACGTGCAAGAAATGGTGAAATGCTTACCTCGGCAACTGGATGAGGACGAAGTAATCAATGTCAACATAAAACGGAATCTTGCGCACAAAACGAATTACGTTAGCGGATACACGTCTAAATGTACGATCAAGGAATGGTTGGATGTACTTCAGAAGTCGAGCATTTATCGTTTATACGTTATCAAAGTAGATTTGTCGAAGCTACAGCTTACAGTGCCATCAGAAGAAATCCTGCCGGATGAACCTGGTCCTCGCATCGAAGCAATTTCTGCTGAATATACACCTGAATCTGAAATTCTTGCTGCTAGACAGCACACACTATTGTGGAACGAAGAGGATTGTCTTGACATCGCACCAGGACATCGGGCAACGCCTCTCAACATCATTTATGACCGTCATGCTGAAGAATTATCATTTCCTGCAATATACTTCGGAGAACCACGTCGTTTCAACATGGGAGTTTCGGTGACACCTTATATGATGGCGACCAGTGAAATAAGACGAAGTGACAGACGCGGCGCCACGCCTCAAAAAATCTTGTACGTTGCTATGAAGATCTTACGTCTACGCATGGTGGATGGAATTTACAGCACGTTCCGGAAAGTGCCGGTTACAGAAAACGTAACTCGACGAATGTTAGAAGACCCAGAATTTCTTAAAGAATTTGTTATACAAAACCTTGCCTTTATGAAATCAGTGCCAAACTCCGTCCAGTACTGGGCCTCTCGCAAACGGGATCTCTTTGTTATGCTCCGTCAACTTGGGAAGCCGACCATCTTTCTCACTCTAAGTGCAAATGAAGTACGCTGGTTGACATTACTGAACTTACTCCTCAAATTGAGTAACAAATATCCTGGCAAAGTTGCTGAAGATCTAAACACATCAGAGCGGTGCAGCTTAGTGAGTGACGATCCAGTTACGTGCTGCATATATTTTCACAAACTTGTTGGTACATTGATGAACATGTTGAAAGCGAAGTCGAATTATAATCCGTTCGGCCAATACTTTGTTAAGGATTCTTTTCTTCGCATTGAGTTCCAGCATCGCGGAAGTCCCCACGCTCATATTTTACTGTGGTTGAACAACGACCCCCTCAAAACCGTTTCAGAAAATATGCCCAACACCATCGAACTTGTGGAGAAACTAAGTTCAGTTGCAAAAGAAGATGTGCCTAGCGATACCATCTACTCCAACCAAATACATAAGCACACTTTCACCTGCACGAAACGAGGCGAAACGACTTGCAGATTTGGAATCCCGTACTGGCCAATGCTGACTACCCGTGTATTGGTACCAATGACAAAAACTGATGGACGCCGCGTTGCATTCCAGAAAAAGGGTAAAGAGCTACGAACTTCCCTTAGCGACCGTACATATGCTAGCATGGACGACTTTCTGAGGGATCATAGTTTGACGTTCGATGCATACCTCGACGTAGTGCGTTCAACTCTGCGCAGGCCAACATTGTTGTTCAAACGCAACTTCGACCAACTGATGACGAACACATTCAACCCTTACCTTGCTGGTGAAATTATTTCCAACATTGACATCCAGTTTGTCTTAGATGATTAAAGCTGTGCACAGTACGTCGTGGAATACGTTAACTAATCGGCTCGCGGAATGGGTAACTTGAATCGAGAGCAGGCGAAAATGAGGCAAGACCTGACCGGGACTACACGGGCCAATTGAAGGCTTTGAGTATTAAACTTCTAAATGCAGTTGAAATGTCGGCCCAAGAAGCAGCGTGGTATTTATTACGACAACCGATGAGCGAAACAAGCCGTCAAGTCGTGTACATACCAACAGTATGGCCATCGGAGAGACAACGTTGCCGCAAACGTCGTGTACAAATGAATCGCGAAGGAATTGATGCTGACAGTACAGACGTATGGACCAAAAATATCATTCAGCGATATGAAGAACGACCTCCTTCCTTGGAACCTGTATATTTGCCCGAGTTTGCTTCGTGGTATGCTAAATGTCAAGATTTCATCGACAATGAAGACGATGTGGACGTGCATGAGTATGAAAATTTGGAACCAGAGACCGAAAAAGAAACGACGTCAAGACAATATTGCAGACTACAGCTGGGACGGATCATACGATACAGGCATTACGAAGTAGATGAAATTGTCAACTATCAACGTGAGATGGTGCTGCTGTATCTGCCCTTCCGCAATGAATTATCTGAAATTGTTGATTGCAATAAATTTCTACAATTATACAACGACAACAAGGATGTCATCATGGAACGCCGTCAGATATACGAGAAAAATCTTAACATCGACAGTGTGCTACAGGAGCTTGAAGCAATGATGATTCTGCAATATTCTAACAGCACAGAACCAGCGGAAACTGAGGCAAGGAGAGTGTCTGTCGAACAGTCTTCAGAAGGTGCCGAAAATAACGATGACGTGAATCAAATCGTTCCACGAGAAGGATTTTCGGTTGTAAAGAAACGTAGCAATGTGATGCCAAAACAGAAGTACTGTGAGCTGATTCGAACTACCAACCCTGAACAACGTGAGCTGATTCTTGAGGTTATACATCGTTTGCATGGCTGCGGAGATGAGGTCGTTGATGCAATTCAAGTATTCTTCACAGGACCGGCGGGCTGCGGGAAAACTTATACATTGAAAAGCTTGATGGAGACCTACAACCGCTACACTCAAAATCACAACTCACTTAACAATGCCTACTTGACTTGTGCAAGTACAGGTAAAGCAGCAGTTCCTTTTGGTGGAACAACAGTTCACTCAGCGTTCTGTCTTACAACATCTCGAGTCATAAAAGATCTATCTTCTGAAACGTTGCAAGCATACAGGAACATGTTCGTTGGCGTAAGAGCCGTTTTCATCGACGAGATCAGCATGATGAGTGCGGCTATACTGCGTAAAATCAATTATCGACTGCAACAGATCACTGGTAATTTCGATCAACCATTTGGAGGCATTCATGTGATCTTATGCGGAGACTTCAGGCAGCTACCACCAGTACGTGCCCTTCCGTGTTTTAAAATTTCAAGCAACGACCTGGGAGGATCTCCACTTTGGCAAATCATCAAATTCTTTCCTCTGGTACGTGTTGTACGACAAACCGATGAACTGTTTTCTTCAATCCTCACTAAAATTGGAAACGGACTCAAACTTAGTGACAATGAGATCGCACTTATTGAATCCAGACACAAGAGTACAGCCTGGTGCAAAGAAAACGTTCCTGACGCCGTTCGGTTGTTTTATAGCAACCAAGAAGTGGATTTTTATAACCGAAGTGCAATTAACAACGCACACAACTTAGTCACCACAGATATTATGCTCGGATATGCAAATAATTCTGAGAGACACCAGTGTCAAGGGCAACTTCACAAGATGACGGTTTCAGAGACAGACGGATTGTCATACATGTTGCCATTAGCAGAAGGTTATCCTAACATGATAACATCTAACATCGACGTCTCGGATGGATTGGTTAATGGTGCTATTGGAGTCTTGAAGCACATCGAACGTCAACCGGCCAAAGTAGATGAAAATTCAGCTGCAGCAGGTCCATCGACCAGCACAACTCCGCCACAAGCTGAAGACGATATCATTACTCTTTGGTTTGAATTTCCAGACAAAAACACGGGTGCTAATGCTAAAATCAAATGTCGACCACATGTCGTCAGCAAACTAAACACTTTATCTGTCGATTAGATACCAGTGTACAAAAAAATTGTCAATATTACTTTGTCAAAAATAGTGAAGTGCAAACGGAAACAGTTTCCTTGCGTGCCTGCTTGTGCCATTACAATCCACAAGTCCCAAGGTGGGACATTTGACATCATTTTATACAAGTACTCTTCTCAGCAACCATTGCAATTAGTGTATGTGGCCTTGAGTCGCGTAACAAGTATCGAAGGCTAGTTTATCATTACATAAAAAGATTCTTGCTTCAATTTCAAACATGGTCGACAAGGAAACGATTCTGAAACTACAAGGGAGATTCGCGATGAATACAACCGACTTCGTGGACACTATCTCCAGACAATCACTAAGAAAGCGCAAAATTCTATGATGATGCTACCGACTTGGGACAAACAATTATAACAAACATCAATTGTCAAAGTTTAAGCGCCCACGTTGAGGATTTAGAAACAGATACAGTCATACTAAGATCCGACTATTTAGTTCTGACTGAAACGTGGATGCGAGACAATTGTCCACCACTTCCGATTAACAATTATGAGTGCATATCCAAGAATAATAATCGAACTGATTCAGACACCAACGCAGCTGGAGGAGTTGCAATCTATCGCAGATTATCATCACCATCTACAGCGAAAGTGGTTGAAATTGCGATTACAGACTCAGCTCGTCACATCAAAACCTCAGGAGATGTGTGCTTGACTGAAGTTACTTGCTTTACTGCAGATACCACCTTCAAGTTTGTGCTCGGCGCTATATACGTTCATCCAGGAGCTAGTACGCAAAACGTCGGAATGTTACTCTGGCAAGCACTCGGTCCGTACATTCACAACACCCAGTACGTGCCCCCGTTCCTTCAAGTTGATTCTAATATACCCATTCTTCTGTGTGGTGATTTCAACAAAAACGTTAAGACAGATGACTCATTCCTCAGATTCATGAAAGAAACGTTCAATCTTGAAAACTTGTCAGATGTTTCAAAGTCTACTACGTTAAAAGGAACAACCATCGACCTGACTTTTGCAAGGCACATAACAGCTGAAAACCTTCCTTTTATTTCTTACTTTTCCTATCATCATCCTATCCTGAACAGAATTACCCAGATTGGAAACAGATAAATTTACGTGAAGATTGTAACTGATCGTATTGTATGTATGTATGTATGTATGTATGTATGCATAAATGTTTGTATAAATGTATAAAAGTATGTTTGTATGAATGTATGTATGAAGAAAAATGTATATCATAGTCGAATAAGTAAACTTGTCATTTTACACCCGAAATTTATCATCAAAAGTGTGAATAAAACGATAGATGTAATTTTAAATTTGAAAAAATTGTTATCTTCATTAATTCCTTACTTCCCAAAAACTTATATCACCAATAAGACGTTATCACGTAAACATCTCGATCGTAAACCTACTTTACAAACAACCAATTTTTTAATTTAATTTTTCCTTTAGGTATAAATTTATTTAATGTTTTTATAAGTAAGTCATGAAATAAATTATTATTATCATTTACAGTATATTTTTATTCAGTATTCTACTCATTCAGTTCAATTTCAGTTTTAAATAAGTCTATATTTTTATCATTAAATATTCTCTTTATTGTAAACCATGTCGACTTTCGCAATATAGTAGGAGTTTTCAAATGATAGATAGGTGATTCGTAAAGCCGTTATCTTCTACTGATGTCTATATTGTTTTATAATCAAAGTTGGTGAATATTAAATCTAGGCACGTTGATTATGTTGGACTCGTATTTATACACACATATAAATATTAACACATATTAATGTGTTTATATGTTGTGTTAGCATGAATTCCGAAATAAATACTAGAAATTTGTTACTTTAAGAACTTTTTGAAGGATGATTATGTTGAAATCTCCGCCTTATATTACCTAAGATCTAGTATATAAATTTTTATGAATTTTAATATTCTTTTTAAACGGATATAGAAAAGGTTTTCCTCTCTTGTATTGCAGTACATAGTCACTAATAAAATATTTTCTTTGGGCAGATAAGTAGCACATGCTTCTGCCATATCTATGACAATTTCCTTTCTTACAAATGTCTTCGCAACTGCTGCAACCGTCTCTGTCGTGATGCTAAACGTCGGCACATTCACGAGAGTATTGAAAGTTACACACCATCTCAAGTGTGGAAATTCATAAAAACACTAGGTATAGGTAAATCTCAGGACCTACACGTCGCTGGTAATGTAGATCTCAACGGTCTCAACCAGTTCCTCTCTGCTCCTCTTGTTGTGATGGATCCTACGGTTAAACAAGCCACTCTTCAGAGCCCGCGCTCTAAGCCCTTACCCGACACCACACCATTCAACTTGAGCAATGTCGAAATCTATGCGGTCAAGAAGGTGGTACTACCAGTCAGCTCAAAAGCGGTAGGTGATGATAAAATCTGCCTTAAAATGATTCTCACAATTCTGGATGAACTACTGCTATTACACATGTAATAATTTTTTCCAAATCGAATGGAGTCTTCCCCTCCATATGGAAAAAAGCATTAGTCATCCCGTTATCTAAACATCCACTCCCACCTCTTTTAAAGAGTATCGTCCTATTTAAATCCTACCCATTCTTTCCAAAGTCCTTAAATCCATTATCCATACCCAGCTCTCTAATTACCTTCAATCAAACAATCTGCTGAATATGTACTAGTCAGGTTTCAGACCGTGTCATAGCACTGTGATGGCTCTGCTAAAAGTCGCAGATGACATCCAGCTAGCCATGGACCGAAAACAGCTTTCCATGCTGGCTTTACTTAACTTTAGTAGTGCTTTCAACTGCGTAGATTTCGACATTCTCATTGAGCTTCTCAGATCTCTGAACATCTCCCCCTTCTCTGCCAGCTGATTCGACTCTTATTTGAGGGATCGGCTACAGCGTATCAGATCGGATGAGACATCCACTGAATGGCGTGACCTCTTTGCAGGCGTCCCTCAAGGTGGTATTCTCTCTCCTCTTCTATTCTCGATTTTTATAAACTCCATCTCAGATGTCCTGACTTCCTCATATCATCTTTACGCTGATGATTTCAAGGTTTATCGCCACTTCTCTCCTAACGTTGTAAACCCGGCTGTACAGGCACTCATTACTGATCTTGAGGGTATAAGAAGTTGGGCTTTATCCTTCGGACTCCTGGTCAACCCGAGTAGGTCCCAGGCCATCATTATAGGTACCCGACATTCTCTTAACTTATTGCAGCAACAGCCCATTCCACCTGTCACTTTTAATGCTACCACAGTCTTATATAGCGATAAAGCTAAAAACTTGGGTCTTATCTTCGAAAATAAGCTGTCCTGGTCATAAAATGTCAATGAGGTCAGTCGCCGAGTATTTTCTACTTTTCACTCACTCAGGACACTTCAGTTCTTTTTGCCTCGACAGACCAAAATCAGTCTCGCCCAGTCTCTTCTTCTACCCCTCATCGATTATGCTGATGTTTGCTGGTTCAGTGCTAATGAAGAACTACTGAACAAACTCGAACGTCTTCAAAATCTCGGGATTCGGTTTATCTTCGGGCTGCGCAAATACGACCCTGTTTCACAACATCGCAAGCCGTTGAATTGGCTGCCAATCCGTCTTCGCCGGGATTCTCATATCCTCTATTTCCTCTACAACATTTTACGGAATCCACGCTATCCAACCTTCCTACGAGACGGTTATCAATTTCATTATTCCAGCAGGCCTCGGAGAACCGCGGCCTATGAGCTCGGGTTTAGACTTCGGGCCATTCGGTTGTGGAATGCACTCCCCTCCACCATCAGGGACAGTCTAACTCTGACCATATTTAAAATTCGTGTGAAGAAGCATTACCTCTCCCTTTAGAGTTATAGGTATTATGTATGTAAGTATTTAATAGTATATATAGTTTATTATAAGTATTTAGTATATTATCATAGTAATTATATTATTTATTTTATTCAAAGTAAGTACTTGTTTATTTCCTTATACCTAGTCGGTTCATAAGTTCTGTCACAAATATTTTGCCGCATAGTAAATAATACCAAGTTTTATTTTATTTAATACTATATATGGTTTGATAGCTCATTGAATACTGATAAATTAGAACGATTATTGGATTTAAATGCTTAAAGCCATATTACACAAATGCTAGTTTCTTCAGAGATTTTGCACTTTTTTACCCAATCAAAAATACGGACGTGATTCACTTTATATTTTTTCCATGACTCTTAAAACCTTTCAAACTTACGTGAGATTTTAGTCAGAACCCTCCCTGAACCCGTTACCTTCATTTTGAAGCATAAGATAACTAAGTCTGGGTAAAACTAATTTTCATATTCACATTTTACGTAGTTTACTTGTTGCCCACAAGATAATTTTTATACGTTTTTCTGAAAACGTAAAAAGTACATAAAGTTCTCTTCGGGAGCAGTTGGAACTGAAAGCTAACAGAAAATCAAATGCTAGTTGTTAAGCATGGTCTAAAATCGAGGTTTCAGAATAAATAAAAAAAACCTTGTTGGTTATCTGGAACACTGTTTTTTTATTAAATTTGTGGAGTGGTATTTTTGTCAGTTGCGGCGTGTTTTGGGTTCGCGATTGTCTCAAGTTATAAGGTTTTTTGTCATATGGCGATAATCGTACAAAATGTATTATATTGCAATTTGATTCGTATAAAATAAGCTTTTTAATCATGTATAATACGAATAAGAAAAAGTTTATTGCTGAGTTTTATCTATCAAAAACCTTGTGACAGAACTTAAGGACCGACTATGTATTGTTGTACGCATAGGTCTTCCCTTGCTCAGCAATCAACCTTTGCCATCTCATCCTTGTTTGCTGAAAGAGATCTCTTATTAGAGTTAAGCTCGCCTTTGTACAGTATTTTCATGTAAATATAGTTTTGTGTGCAATAAAGAGAATATAAAAAATATGAAATATTCTGTAGAAAGTTCGCTGATATGTTGGATTTCTTCGCTCTCAAATAGGTCTTGAAGTAGGATACAGACACCGACTCCTATTCGTTTCTCTCGACAAAAGAAAGCTGTGTTGTTTATTATGCAGATATTGGAGATATTGATTTAATACCATAAAATGTTAGTCTAGTTTTACGAAAGGAATGACTATGACTTTAGCTGTTTCAGTATTCTGTGGTTGTTAATGTTTCTTCGTTCGTTTGTATTTGTTCTTCTTTATTTTCAGTGTAGATAGTATACCTTCTACGTATAGTTGATTATTTCTTATTACCGCATTTTATCCTTGTTTACGAGCCGTTCGCATTTCTTGTCGCTTTTTCATTCTTTCTTCGCGTGACTTTTCCTCTAATAACTAGGTCCCCGATAGTCCAGTTCCTTGAAAATAATGGGTGTTTTCTATTATATATTCAATATATTTTTGGCTTATCAATTGAATAAAAAGCAGTCAATAATAACATTTTTGTATATTTTCCGACTCTATGTGCGTCTTCAATGTAGCCTCGGTCTACATGTAACAGTTCCCAAAATATATTGATAATTCTCTTCTCTACACCATTTTCTAGTTTCTTGCCCTTTATAGTATTATGTTAGGCCGTATATATAGTACTATCTTCTTCCTAATATTTTTGAAGCCGTAGGAATTGATATATTGATGGATAGTTTAGTTTTCAGTTCTTTTATTTCTTGTTGCAGGGTTTCTTTTTTTTTTCTAGGGTTTTTATTTTTTTATATATTTCGCCTATAGCTCCTTTTCTCAGAGCGTTTTATTCTGGAAGCGTGTCCATTTCTTCTTGAAATTCCTGTTTAATTTTTGTTATTGTTTTAGTTATTTCTACTTGTATTGTATTTTGGAGTTCCGAGATAAAAGACTTATTATTTTCTTTTAGTTGTGAGTTTATCATTTTTTTTCAGGTGTTCCAGTGATAATTATGTTTATTTATGGGTGCTTAGGGGGTCGTCGTTTGGTAGTGTATCTCTTAAAGTACCTCAAGTCTTTAGAGCTTGTTGATTGACTATGTATTATGGCCAGGATTCTTCGCATTTTTGTGTTATATTGAGATATATTCAGTTCTTTTTAGGGTTTTTCTAAGGCAATGTGTCTAATTGGATGGATTTAATTGCCAACTTTTGGTGAATCAGACAGGCACAGCGGGCATGTCTATTGCTTTTTTTTTTGTTTCACAACCCATTGTATTATAAAACTTTGCTTCTGAAACTCCAGCGCATTGTAAGTCATACTTTTGGGTATACATTTAGAGCATATGATGAACCGTCTATGAGGGAGTATTTGATAACATCTTTCGCACTTTTCACCGAATATGTTCCTTTAGTCCTTGTTCTTAATGTCTCTGAATCAGGAACAAAAACAAAAAGAAATTTGTTGCCGCGAGGCATCAAACCCGAATCTCGTGCTTGGTAAGCGGATCACTTCTTCGTCTGGTAATAATAATAATAACTTCAATATCACAGAGCGATGTTATAATGTAAATTTTGACCCATTAATTTGACCATGTACCAATAAGATCATTAATTTATCTTTAGTACATTATTGGACGTTAAATATTTCGGATGACACGTTAAGCTGTACTGACTCGCTTACTATCGCTATTTCTGCTATCGACTACTAATGGTTTAGTGAAAATTGTTATAATAATATTAAAGGCTTAACGAGGGCGCCACTGTGCATCTGCCAATTCGTTGGGAAAAGGAATATATTCATTTGTTTTAATAGGTATTCCAATTAGGTCAACTAGTCGAAAACTACTCTCTATAGTTACTTACGAGAGACTTAGTTACTTTAAGCGAGAAGTAAAATTTGAGGTGTCTGCTGAAGCGAGTCATCAGTTTAAATAATGTCTGTCAGTAAAGAAGTTGGAAGCTTCTTACAGTTACCATCTTCAACTGAATTCGTAACCGCTCAGCCGTACGGTAAACAAGTTTAACACGGGATTTACGTCTTTCGAAAGACGGACGAGCAAGTGGAAGTGGTGAAAGTAAGTGCAAGTACAAAGTGGCCTCCTATTTAGCTCTTGTGAGAGTATTGACCGATCGGGTTAAGCAATAACTGCCTATTATTATTGGACAAATCATTGTGAGATTTTTTTAACACCAAAGAGAAGGGCATATTTCCTCTGGCCCTACACTAGGACACCCTGTGTCGTGGGAACCAGCGACTGGAGAGACGCCATTAATTCGGAAATTACGAAAGGTCAAACATAACGTCACGATTATTCCTATGCTACAGAAATCGTCCACGCTTTTTCTCATAAAGTATGGCAGAGGCACAGTGGTCCTGACGTGACCAAAGGGAAGCCCCTCACCGCATCTATGGAGATATGAGGTAATGAGGTTTCTTTACGATGAGCTCAAGGACTTAATTTAATTTTATGAAGTAATTTCCTCGGGTGATCGTTTCTTACTTCAACTCCGAATTTCCAACTCAATTCCATAAGCATATTTTCGTGCGATCCAAGTTTACCATAAACAGAGATTTCACACGACGCGCCGGATCTCCGATAAGGCCTAGGGAACACCAGGCGAAAACGATGCGCAGAACTGTCCGACACTCGATATAAAAATAGTAGATATACATACAATATAAACATAGCGTCACTCATTTTTGCATACTTTGCATTGCTTAAATGTGTCCACGTTTAGCCAGTCATTCAGAAGACTATTTTTGCGTATCAGGAGGCTATCGCACTACCACACCTCCTCGCGATGTAATTTTAAATGTGGCGGGTGTATTTTACCCTTCCGTCGTGTTACACTGACTAACATTTTTAGACAAAAGTTTAATAAATATACATTAAAGACGCGAAGCGTCCGTGGCCTATCTTTTTTCGCACATCGGAACATTCGTGCGGGTAGCAACATCTGGCAGAGACGGGTACTGGATGGGTGCCCGTTTCTATGTAGTATTTATCTCGGTTGCTTCCAAGTTTCAGATGACCCGTTAAGTTTTAGGTCCTGGCTACTATCGCTACGAGGTGGCAGTAGTCGTAAAGCTGTCAGTGTCTTTGGGCAGCTCGATAACTTCTGATAGGTGGGTTGGCCACTAGCTCGGGACCCCTCCATCAAACCGCACTGAGCCAGTGTGGTGGAGTGTGGCTTTATATTACACGTAACCGGGTAAGGGCCAATGCCACTCGGTGGGGACATTAAGGGTTACATTTATAATGATTATACATTAAACCATAGACACTAAGCGTATATATTTTCAGAACAGAGGTAGACTGATAATGGATCTTATGTCTCCCTCTTTCTCAATATAATTTATATCTCAATATGTTTAATATATTTAACTGTAGCATAGCATCGGTTAAGTGGTTACTAACCTCTTAATTATTTTTAACTGAATAATATATACTGGTAAAAATCAATATACATAACTTGTCATCGTGTTGTTATCTTTGTAAGCTTATCCTTAAAGTATTTTAATTTAATTCGGTACTTATCTAAATTTAACTTTTTATTTTGATTAGTTTTACTAATTTAATCTAAAACTGAAAATAATATCACTACTTAATAATTGTTAATCAATAGGTACCCAACTATAGGCAAATACTTGCAAGGAATATTCTAACCCTTTATGTGAAAACCTGTAATTGGCTTTCTAGTTCTAAGTTATAGCGCTGCTGTTGGTTTGCCATGGTAATAAATAAATAAAATAAGTAAAATTGTGTTCACGCAAGCTAGTCGGTTACAACTTTAATCTTGCTCTTCACACTACGTCGCCGACCATGAAACCATAATACATCCTTAATTCGATACCTCAAACTACCAGCAAACCCTAGTGGCATTAATAATCGTGATAGCAGTGAAGTCATATCCACGCCGCCCATATCGATGACCGCAAACGTCAGTTGAACATCTGCCAAACGACAGCATAAACATCTGAATGAGAACGCGCGGACGGGCGTCGGTAATGCGCAGTTTAAACGCGCCCTTATACCCGATGCAAACGGCGGTTATAGTGCAATACGAATATCAGATGAGGGTCCAGTTTACTTAACTTATCAGTTTATTTTATAGGTTTTCTGGATAGAATCCTCATTGACACTCTATATATATTTACGTGGAGCTTAGGGCGTCGAAAGGATACTCCATAGCTGTCTTGGGCCACGTTAGCTATTCTCATGGGTTAATATCTTGTAAAGGATGGGCCACTATACTATGATTCAGAACATATTTGCATCCGTAGTCGTTGGAAATTGATATTTATTTGATTTCACACTTCAACACACGCTAGCTACTTCTTTTATCAGAAACGCTCAATAAATCTGTTCCGTAGACACAAGAATGTCGCCCCTACAAAGGTACAAGCGCAATCACGAGTCGTAAAGAGTGCGAAGGGTGAAAGCGGAACGAAACCCGCCCCCGCCCTGTGCAATGTTTTGGCAAAACTATAAAATCCGGCCCAAGACAGCGCCCTGTGGCTCCGCGATATCATAAATTTAGCTAAGACCACCCTTTAGGGGGCAAACATAGGGGATGGCCGTGATAGCGGCAAGCGTTTATCAAACTGAGATTTAAAATTGAGTGATATTTTGTTTAATTGGTGCGATCAATCTTGAACACAACTCTCATGTTTAATGAAAGATAATGTAAATAAAACATTTTTTTTAGAAAAGACCATGTATAATCTGGCCATTGATGCCTACTTAACTATAAAGAAGGCACGAACCAATCACTTGATGGAAAACATCGTAAGGAAACTTTCCAAACCCCAAAGCCCCTTGCATTCCTTACTAAATGTGGGCGAATCTAAGCCTCTGCCACCCGTAACGGAAAAGGCGTGTGAACGAAATGTATATGAAATAGTCACATTTCCAACTTAGTACAACATTGCGCATCCCAAACAATATTTTGTTGTAAGCACATCAGTATCAAAGTGAAACTTCCGCAAAACACTCGAGTTGACTCGAGATCGAAGAGTACTTAACTATGTCGAATCCACCAGCAGTTTACAGGTCGAGGACAGTTCCAGCTGCTCCGAAGTCAAACTTTCTGGTTCCAACTCTTCCATCTACAATCATGAGTTGACTGGTCTAGAAGATTTGTAAGAGCTGTTTAAAAAAAACCTTTTTAGGGTTCCGTTCCTCAAAAGGGAAAAAACGGAACCGTTGTAAGATCACTCGTGTGTCTGGCCTGGGTGTGTAAGTAGTACACCAAGGGTATAAGCACTTTTTTATGACGCGGTTGCGATGTTCAACCCTGAACGCAATGAAGAACTCCCCGATTAAACTGAGTCCGGAGTACAGTGAGGGTTTTAAGCGGGCCCGAGACAAAAACAGCCTTATCCCCGAGGATTATATTGTACATTTCGGAGCGACATTTTTTTTATGTTAGAAAGAGTATGAGCTAAAGAGACTTTTAAATTGATATTAAATTCTTACTAGTACTAAGTTTTCATTGGCAGAATTTAGAAATAATTTTCTTACCCTGACGATTTACAATCTAAAAACTTTCGAAGTCCTTAATCTTTTTTTTTGTGTAGTTGTTGGAACTTATGATATATTTAGAAAGGCCAATTATCTAATAATAGAGAAAAACATTGTTTAATATTTATGCTTCGGAACGCACCTCGGTTTTTGTTGCGCGGAACGACCGCGAGTGAAGGGAACATCACTAGCCAGCTGTCACTTGTATAGAAAAAAAAATGTCACTTTGCACGTGGAAAAATTGTCGGCGGTCAGGCATCGGGGCCTTGGCCGAATGGTTTTTATAATAATCTCGTAATAATCGTCAAGAAATAAGTAGATTTCACGTCATCGTAGTGAGTGCTTCGTGCTGTGAAAGGTTGAAGTGAGTCGGTCACCAATTCGTCGCGATCTGATAGCGACCCTTGTAGTCGGCAGCATCACGACAGCACCAGCAGCGGGCTATGACACGAGTAAGATTCGACTCCTAACACCCCCCACCCTTGTGTTCCTCTGAACTTTCGAATACCCGTCGACAGCGTTAAGGTCAGTACTACTTCGTGACATTCCACTGTAAAACAACCCTACCAAGATTCCACCCTCTCGGTTGAGGCGTGGATTTAACAAACATGTTGAGTACTATTGTTATAAGAAATAAAAAAATATCATGGATAAAGTGGAATTTATTAACCTCAAATAATCTTCTTATTCTAATTCTTAAGGTTTCATACAATTTTTGAAAATATGACAGCTCTTTCCAGTTCGATTTTCAAGCACACTTTTTAAATTCGTTATGTTCAAATTCAAACTCAAACTTAATAACTCTATTGCAAATAAGCAAAAATAATGTACTTTTACAAGTATAACACTTTTTCAGTCTCAAATACACGGATAACTATAAAAATTAAATCAAATATGATCAACTAAACTAATGAGTACATGACTGATTAAGGTTTGAGTGTGAAAAAGTAAATCTCCCTTTCAAGTGGTAATTCATGTCATGGCTGAATCTCACACAGGAAAAGGAGACTCCATAAACTCTACAAGTGCTCCAGTTAGTTTAGTTGTATTTCCTTTTGCATAGGTGTTATTGTGCAACTGAGAACTTCAAGCAAAAAGTTAAACATCTTTACAACTTTCTTTACTCCCGAAAAAAAACGCTCCATACTCCAAACACTCTGTTTAATGTGGCATTGTCGGTCGAACAAGTGGTGTAAAAAGTACGAATTAAACGACCCAATGATAAACCGATTAACTTGAATTTTATAACACCTATTTCTGTGACCCAAACACGAACGTGTTACATGAAATAAATAATTGTGAATTTGTGGGGCACTTTTAGGGGGCAAATCAGTTAATAGAACTAAAAAGTTTTGCAAACTGTATCGTGTGACATGTCAAACAAAATAGTTTGTTGCGACGATTTGAAATATTTTTATTTTCATGATTCTGAAACACGAAGCTTAAAAAATATTGAAGAAATAAGACATGATAGGAAACAACTGATCCTTAGATTTAATAAAAATACGTTTTATAGGTCTTTAATATCTAAAAAATTAAAATGTTTAGAATGAATAGGGGGGGCACAACTAAGTGCAAACCAGTTTCGTGGTACGAAACCCTTTAAACGCGAGTCCACGCACTTGGCTGGTTATATAGTAAATTAAGAGTACTGTGTCCCATTGGCTGGTGCACCAACATCAAACCTAGATAGGAAAATTGTGTGTGCGCTCGTCGTACAGGACGTTTAAATTTAATGTGAGTGATCGGTAGCAAATGGTTATTCTTTAAAACACATGCAAAAAAATATAAAACGTCACGTCACGCCTCCCCATATGGTGTGGAAGAGGCACAGTTGTGCCAATGTTTTGCTAGTTATTCAATATTCCATTTTGCGTGACAGGAAATTTGCCTATCGCTGAAGCTATGGAGATTGAAGGTGTCCTCGCGATGGTTTACATCAACGTAACATCCGTTTAACGTGCATGCAAGTTAAGTAGTTCTTTTATACAAGCAATAAAGACAGGATTTTCAACGATTATGCAAAAACGGAATTCTTCAAGCAGAGTGTTTACAAAATAAATATCCAGTAACTCTACTAAGTTTGAAACTGGCAACTAGCAATCTGAAAGTACCTTAAACTTGATACAAAGAGTACAAGTTAGAGGAGTGTTTAAGACCAAACTGGGACTTCTGTAGTTCTATTGACTATTGGCCAGCATTCAGAAAAGTCACTAAATGCTCTTTTAGCGCGTCCTGTTCTTATTTCAACATCTTAGTTGCGATCTCCACGCGAACTTTTATTCTAAAAACTCCCGTGAAATTGATCGCTACAGTGGAGCCATTCTTAAAAAACGCATTTGAAATCTGTCAAGAGTAGGCATAGCGCTATAGCGTCAGTTTCCTTCTCCTTGTTCGCTTAGAAAAGGAAGATTGACTGACGCATATAAATCAACAGATCAATCAAAATATTCTTCATTCTGTTGGATAATTATATATTTCTTAGAGCACGTCATTCGTTAAAAACTGGGTATACATTCCAAAAGCAGATTCTCAGAGAAGAACGCAAAAGAAACTCTGAAGTAACTCTTTTTCAAAGGAAATATTTATAACTGATAACACATTGATTTCATTTATGTCTATTTTATTTATACTTTTATGGGATTATGTGGTCCTCTTTAAGCCCGATTTTCTGTAAAGATTCCTTCTCCATGATTTTCTGCTCCTAATGTATTTTAGCAACTTGAGGCTCTTTCTCCGCCTCAATTATTGCTTTTCGACGAGCAGTCTCTGCTTCTTTCTCGACTACCTGGAAATTATAAAGTGGAGTTAATTCTTGCAACTCACTTTACGTCCAGAAACTATAATTTAGTAGGAGGGAGGAAATCATGCTCATGGAACCAACCACGGGACGCATTTACTCTTCCTTTTCTGTCAACTGGTGTGATTGCCCCATGTACATTCCTTACATTCTTCTTTGTGTACTTCCTCATTTAAAAGTAGTGATGTAAATTTACAAATGAGGCCAATAAACTGTGACCATGATTCTAATATAACTATACCTTCTGATGTTGAGCGGAAGCCAATGGAAGAACAAACTGTTTATATCCCTTCAAATATTACTTTTAATAAATGTTTGAATTTAAATGTCGGTAAGCTTTGAAAAGTATTTGGGAACTTATTGTATAGCCGATCAAGGAATTAGAAATTTCGTAGAGTCTACAAGAGTAGCTGGGCAGTTTATTCTTATTTCTAGTATTAAAATTATGGTTATCGCATTTTTTTTATAGGTGGATATTTCTTCTTGATATACAATTTACTCACAAGAATTAACTGAGAAGGCAGATTCAGAATGTTGATCTCCTTAAACTTGTCTCTCTCGGACCGAGTTCATAAATGGTACGTATAGCCCGTTTATGCAGCCGATTAGCCGATTTATATCCGAGGTATTACACCACAGCTGGATGCCATAAAACATCAAGCTGTGGAAGTACCCAAAGGAAACTATTCTCGCGGTGTCTACATCCGAAATACGTCGGATACTTCTTATGGCGTATGCTGCAGAACTCAGTCTACCCGCTAGAGCAACCAGATGAGGTTGAAGCTTCGAATCGAGGGTGATGCCAAGAAACACAGTTTTTCCCAGAAGGCTCGGTTTTATTTTTTTACAATAAAACCGAGCCTTTTTTATATTGGATAGAGAAAACTTTATACATTTGGTTTTCTTTTAATTATATATCTCTGTTCTTACTGTTGACATATGTCCAATGCGATTTCTCAGAATGGCTACACTTTCAAGGTAATAATTCTTCTACTAATCAAATAAAAATTCAGTATATTGTATTGTTATATTGTTCAGATACTTGTTGGTACATAAAACATAAATAGACAGGATCTAAAAATTATTTTCACTTTATCATACTTACCACAAAAATGATATCTATATCATTATCTTTCTCTAGCTATAGAAAAGTAATACTCGATGTTTAGGCCACTTTTAATGCACATCCATTCTTTATTACAATTTTCTGTTCCTGGGATTTATAATCCCTGAGCCCATGATCTCACTAAACTACACCTTTTATTTCAGTACTTATTCCATCCATCAAAAGAACCAAAATCATGTAGCTTACCTAGATTGCGTCTTTAATGAGATGAGCGATAGTTTCAGCACTCGTATCAATCTCCCCAGACACCAGGAGAGGGCGGTATCAATATCAATCGAATGGTGCATAACGATCTGTAACTTCATTCTAGATTTCTGAAATCAATCGCGAAACCTCAAATTGAAAATCGACCAATATGAACACGAGTATTTAAGACAAGCTGTCTTTTTTTGCGATGTGATTGGTCAAATTCTCAATGTATTTTTTAATCGCGATTGAAATCAGAATTGCTGATCTGATTTATTCGGGAGATAATTTAAAGTTTAAATTATCTCCCGAATAAATCATACCTTCAAATAAACATTTTATTCAATTGCTCTTGGTAGCTGCTAAGTTGTTGTTTAAATTTTAAACAACAACTTAGCAGCTACCAAGAGCGATTGAATGATTTGTTTATTTGAAGGATGTCAAACTATTCACAGAGACAAAAGTAAGAGTCGCTAGATAGCGTTAGTAGGAATTATTTCCTGAAATTGCGTATTTTTTAATAACCCAACAACAACATATAAATGCAAATATTAATAGACTTTACATTTTAATTTAACTTTACAACGTCATTGACTCTACATTCTAGTTACCCTTTTTGACTATGACGCCAAATTTTATAAACTCATACAAAAAACAGCTAAAATTTTCAAAATAAGGCTACAGAACTATATACAAAACTACAGTAGTTTGAATTATATTCTAGTCGTGAATTATGCTATAAAACGAGCGAACAAATAAGATCGTATTTTATTGGCCGGATTTTTGATAGACCGCTTAATTTTCAGTAAAAAGCAGGGGTGAAACAGATGTGCTGTATTTTATCTAAATTATTTTATTAAAATTCGTCTAATTGTGAATATAGTGTTATTTTTAGTGTTTGTTAAGTTAATTAATAGTGTGCCAGTGCTAAATGTGGTCAGAATTATAATTGTGATAAAATAATCGATCACGGTCCAACAGACAAAGGACGTTCAAACTGTCTTGACACTGTGTTCAACTGACATTGTCCTACCTTTCCCTTGCTACATACCGAGTGTTTATTGTCTTTGTTTTCACATAACCAATCATAATGTTGACTCGCAATGCTTTGTCTCGCCAAGCGGAGTAAAGGCTCCAACTGGTTTTGCAGGAATTAAAGGAAGCAAAGGGTCAGATGGAACAAATAGAAGCAGAAAGAGATGAAAATGAAAAAACTATCTTGGAAACCTTAGAAAATAATCAAAAATTAAAGAAGGAACTGTCCGCGCTACATTCCGTTAATATTTCTATTAGTGAGAACGGGATAAGCTGCAGCTAATAAAAGATGGGTTTGATGAGCACTGTGGCACTGAGTTTGAGTCCGTCCTGCGTAGAACTTCAGTCCTGGAGAAGGAACTGTGTGATGCCCACCAACATATCACACAGCTGGAAGAAGAGGCTATTAGCTCTGCCACAATGACCACGCATTTATTTGATGAGTTGGTAGCAGTTAATACCTCCTTGGGCCATGTTTCTGTTGCGGGCTGTAGCTTGCCCACTATGACTATTGACCTTACTAAGGATGACTCAGTGTGTAATGTGGCAGCCAGCAGCAGGGACAGCACACACAAATTGAAACTAAGTAAAAATAACTTGAGAAAATATGTCAAAATTAATAAGTTTATAAAAAAAATACAAAAATATGCTAAAAAATCCAAAAAAGATTGTAACAAACCTTCATAATTGTGAGGATGGGCCTTGATAGAGGGGTTGTTGAAGTAAAAGAGTTGTTGAAGGTTCAGTGTATCAGTATAATAATGTCTCATACCAGTACAGTACCTACTTATATAGACGTAAGGTGTGAGTGTGTGTGCGTACATGTGGACACATACTACATAATAAAAGAAAGGTTTTAGATAAACTGGAGCTGTGTACCGCTCAGCTTAAATATAACCAGATTAGCAATGAGGATAACATGCATGAGCTAAGATGCAAACTTGACCAGGCGAAGCGCTCCCTGGGGCACTACATTGGCCTCTATGACAAAACCAATGAAACCAAAATGAAGAGCAACTCAACAAACTCGAGCGACTTCAAAACCTCGGGATTTGGTTTATTGTCTTCGGCCTGCGCAATTATGACCACGTCTCGGAGTATCGCAGGGAGTTAAAGTGGCTCCCTATCCGTCTTCGTCAGGATTCTCATATCCTCATCTGCCTCTATAACATCTTATATAATCCTCGCTATCCTGTCTTCTTACGAGATCGTTTTGAATTTTGTCCTCCGATAGGCCTCGGAGATCTCACGCTCGGTCACTGCTTATAACTCCGCAACACAATACAGCCGCATATGAACATGGGTTCAGATTACGAGCTATCAGACTCTGGAACAAACTTCCTAGCGCCATCAGAGACAGCCCGTCACTTTCTATTTTTAAAACTCGCTTAAAAGAACACTATCTTTCTCTTCCATACTAGATTTATGTAGGTATATTGCTTTATATATATGTAGTATAATTTTGTCTATTTGTATTGATATTATGTATTTATGTACATATTAGTAATTAGTTTATTATTTTAATATTTTTAACGTTGTGCACATAGGTCTACCTGTTATTTCATGTATTCTGTCCATATTAGGTTTGCTGGAAGAAATCTCTTTTTAGAGATAAGCTCGTCTTTGTACACCTAGTTTCCATTTTGATGTATCTGTATCTCCTGTTTTTGTGCAATCAAGTATAAAGTAAAAGTAAAAGTAAAACCAGAGCGGAAACCAGGGAACTGAATCTAGCTATGGATGCAGTTCGCAGTAGCCAGGTTACCCTTGAAACTGAAATATTGGAGAGCTGCTGTTGTGTGCCGGACTGTGCTTCGTCAGATACTTCCCTACTGGATGTCAACTTTTCTTATCCAGGCATAAAAACAATTATGTACAGCGATCAACTTGGAAAAAATATGGGCCAATTATTAAATATGTATATGGACCATACGGTAATAAATCATTGTTTACCAAACTATAATCTGCATGATATTATGCAAAAAGTAGATAACGCTATATATAGTGATGTCTCTTATTTAATCATATGCCTCGGTAATAGGGGCAATGTGAACAAGTCTGACTTAATTAAATAGTTAGACAAGCTCTGTTCTTTAAAAGTAAAACAAATTGTTATGTTCACATTCCCTTACAGCGACAGCCAGACACAATCAGAAAACAACCTTAGAAGCTGAATATGACCTTGCATACTATATCTTGCATCAATAATATACTATATACATATACTATACTATATATATATATATATATATATATATACATACTATAAACATATACTATATATACATGTAATGGATAGTAACAGTTTTGTTAGTAGAAATAAATATTGGGTCTAATTCTCTAGGTGACACCAACTAAAATTAACAGCCAACTAGACAACTAAACGTCATCATGACGTCATCTTAGTTTCTTAGCTTTAATCGGTATTCGGAAGGCGCCAAAATTAGTCGATATTTGTTTTTAAAAGTTAATTTTAACTTGTCTGTGCCAATTTGTATTGATTTGATATTCTGAAGGCATTTTAAGCTGCTGGTATTAGTTACTTTTTGACAGATGGCAAGTAATTTTAGTAGGCCTTGTTTTGGCGGCCATTAAAATTAGTTCAGGTCATGTTCAGATAGATTTCGTTTGATTTACAATTGACAGACACTTACTAACGTGACTCTTGCACGAAAATACGCGGGAAATGAAATGTTTTTCAAACTAGTTCACGTTACAATTGTTGCCGTGAATTGATAAATATAAAAATGGACATCGACTACGTGGCGGCTCTCCTCGCTCTTGCAGAAGAGACGGTAACCTTTTTTACTTACCGCCAACGGTGAGAGTTGGCGGTAAGTAAAAAAGGTTATTTTTACATACCAATCAGTTCTTGTTACAAAAATTAGCTCAATGACTTGCCTACAGATTACAGGAGCGCGCCTCAATGCAGGTATTGAGGGACAACTCAAACCCGTTCTCGTTGTTCGATAGGAAAATTATTTCGGTTGCCAGCAACCACTGTGCACGAAATAATAAATACATTAGTAGCGAGCGAAAGCCGGCTCAACCCAGATTATTTAATAACCCAATACTGAATTTAATACCCAAGTTTGAATCCCATAATAACTTTTAAGCATGGCTCAATTCTTACTCGTATCCGCGTTAAGGCCTGTGCCCCTAGGTAGGGACATTAATGGGTTACATTTATAATAAAAATAAGTTTGTCCCAATTTATAAACTTACATTTTTACTCATAGGTATGTGATGCTAACTGCAAGATATTCATATTAACCCCAATTTTCCGGGGTCGACCAAATCAAATCAAATCAAATCAAAAATCATTTATTTCCATAGGATGTTGTTAAATCACTTAGATCCGTCATTACATTTTTTTGGGTGAGTTCACTAACACAATGGCGGAATCTGTGGAGAAGAGCTCACCGAAGAAACTCCACAGTCGTCGCATCTTTTGCGTTTCCTTTTTTAAATAAAATATTGTCAAATTACAAAATGAATGCTAATTATATATCGAAACAGCCTGTTACTCAAACAATCTATTCCCATGGACATCTGTCCTCTAAGTAATCAGATATCCTATAGTAACCTTTTTAATACAATTTCTGTTTTATTATTATTTTAAACTTGTCTAAAGGTAAGTTTTTAATATCAGTAGGGACCTTATTGTTATAGCGTATACAATTGCCTTTAAAAGAATCACTAATTTTATGTAGTCGGCTTACATAAGCAACCAACTTGTCTTTATTTCTAGTATTAAAATTGTGTATATCACTGTACTTCTGAAAATAAGTTATATTTCTTTTTACATACACAAGATTGTCATAGATATATTGAGACACAAATGTCAGAATATTGATTTCTTTAAAATTTTCCCTCAGTGACACTCTAGGCCCTAATCTTTAAATTGCACGAACAGCCCGTTTCTGCAGAATAAATATACTATTAGCATTTGCAGCGTGACGCCACAATAAAATACCATAGGTCATTAGACTATGAAAGTAACTAAAGTAGACTAGTCTAGCGGTGTCTACGTCGGTAAGAGCTCTAATTTTTTTAACTGCCAACGCTGCCGAACTCAGTCTGTTCGACAATTTATTTATATGAGGATCCCATTGTAGTTTGGCGTCTTAAGTAATGCCCAAAAAGACAGTCGACTGCACAAGGTCCAATCTCTGTCCTTTTATAAATATGTCTGTAGTTACCGGGTTCACATTGGGTAACACGAATTTAATACATTTCGTTTTCTTTTCATTAAGTAATAAATTGTTAACAGTAAACCAGTTCACTATACCATAAATAGCATTGTTTACCTCGTCATAATTTGATTGCTGTCTTTTAACTTTAAATATCAAAGAAGTATCATCGGCAAACAATACTAACCCATGTTTTGCTTTAACGTAAATCATTAATATATACTAAAAACAAGAAAGGACCAAGAATTGAACCTTGCGGTACGCCCATACTTATTGAAGACCCAGGTGATCTTTTCCCATTAACATCGACAATCTGAACCCTATCTGTTAGATATGACTCCAGAAGGCCAAGTGCCTGATCTTTTACACCATAACGGCGTAACTTCCTGACAAGAGTGTCATGATGGACGCAATCAAAAGCCTTGGATAGATCGCAGAAGACACCTATTGCATCCATTGCGTCTTCCCAGGCATCAAAAATATTGTCGATTAGTTCAACACCAGCATCGGCTGTTGAACGACCCTTTGTGAAACCAAACTGAGCAATATGAATTAAATTATTGAGATAAAAATGAATTTGCAATTGATTAAGTATGAGTTTTTCAAATATTTTGCTAAGCGTTGGTAGTATCGATATGGGTCTAAAATTGGTGGGGTTTGATGTACTACCAGCTTTGAATAAAGGTATAACTTTACTTAGTTTCATCAAGTCAGGAAACACACCATTATCTATACATTGATTAAATATACAACAAAGGTGAGGTGCAATACAATCTACAATGGAACTAATCATTTTTACTGATAGATCATGGGCGTCAGCTGTCTTTTTCATTTCCAGGGATTTAAACGCTTTTACAATGTCTTCATTACGATGCGGCGGTGTGGATTCATATAATACCAACCAATTTATGTTTCAAAGGATCCCATTTTTCGTTAACCATAAATATATATAAACATATAAATATATACAACTCCTCAATCATTTTAATACGCTTATGTACATATGTATGTAAGTTTCGATTATATTCCATTACAGGAGATAAAGGCTAACCGTTGCTGACGTGGCAAATGACTCCACTAGCGGATGCCACGACCGGAACACCAGCAGGCCGGGACAACGCTTGCCAGACCAAAGCACGCAACGTTGTTGAAAGAGAGAGAGAAACGTAGAGGCCAAATTTCGCTGCCTCCACCAGCATCGCACCATTCGCACGATGCATTATTCGCTACCAAAAGCAGTAAAATATGTTGTGGCCTGCAGCACCCTCCAAAACATGTGGCTGCAAGATAACATTATTGGTAAGTTGTTCTGGTAATTTATGAAATAAATATTCGTTACATAGACCAAATTATGCTTGTACCTAACTGTTAAACAAAGGTTTTAACGGTACCATAAAAGGAGAAAATAAACCCATATTAGGGTGGTCCTTAAGTGACCGAAAAAAAAAATTTTTTAATTAATTTAGGGGACACCCTTTTATTATGTTCTATAACAAAAAATATTTACACTGTATTTTTTTCGGATTTTTTATTCAACTTTTAGGGGTCGCTACCGCTCAAGGAAAATCCTGATTAAAAACAAATAAAATACACTTAAGCATTTTTTTATTAATACCAAAATCAATCATGACATTGTTAAAAAAGTTATAAAATGACGTCAAGTTACTTAAACAACATTAAAATTAGTAATTAAGTTAACAATAAAGTAGATTGCTTCGTATTTGGAAACTTCTTTCGATAGTCTTTAACCAATAACATACTGTTCTTCATTGTTGGTGTGTAATTTATTATATTCCTCCATAAGCGCCACACCTCGCTCTGCGGTGTCGTTCACAACACGCATGTTCTGAACTATTGCCTTATTTCTGGTATAACCATCATCGTTATTCCATGTTTCCACGTCATTCTTCAAAAAATCGGGCGACATTCCAGTTATGTGAAAAAATCTGTATGTGTTACTTAATACGAAATCTTCAAGGTTTTTGTTGAGAACCAAATCACTTTCTAAGGTTATTCGCTTAGGGCAGTACTCTAAACCTTCATTGTTCAATGCTTTTACCATATTCTTTTTGGTTGGTATGTCTATTCTGTCGTCGAAAAAAGCGAATCCTATAAGTTCTTCCGATAAATACCATAACTGGCCCATCATTTTTTTCAATGCAGCTTTTGATATTTTCTCATTGATCCCCTCATATAGTTTGAGATCTTTTAAAAGCTGCAGATCATTCCTAGGTGCAGATGCCGCAGAAGGTGCCGTGTACCAATACTTTGCATATATTCTTACGATGAATAAGCAAATATCTTTTATACCTTTAAGCTCTTTCTTGGACATTCTGAATTGATCTCTAAATAAGAAAAATTTTAATGAATAAATTGCTTTCGCCATCCATCGAGCTCTGTGTAAACCTGCAGGTGCTCTGAAGGTCATTGGTTTTTCAAACGTACCTCCCAGGAATATCACAATCAGCTGCAATAGTTCTTTATAATCATCCCTCGGCTGATATAATTCATTCGCCAAAGAACAGTTAACGGTTCTTTGGCGAATGAAATGATGTCATAGGATATGGTTTCACAATCTTTCAACAAAGAAGTGTCGGTAGATACAGATTTGAATTGCTCTTGATTAATATTTGTCCAATTGTTCTTGAATCGCTTAAATATAAGAATATCAGGCCCACTGGACGGGCCCAAACCCAGAAGAACCACGGCTTCTAGCATTATTTCTAAAATATGATGACGGCAAGCCAGCCAGAGTAAATCCTTTTCTAATTTTTGTTCTAAAAGGATGCATGCTCCATTTCTATGCCCAGTGTTTTATGCGGTGGTATCAAAACTCATACATTTTACTCTTTCGCTTAAGTCTCATGAAATTATTGTTTCAAAAACAGCTGTTGCAATAGCGTCACCTGTTCCGCGGCTAAGCTTCGGGACGTCTGAGAAACTGGTCGACACCCTGACCGGAGATTAAAATTGGTAATCGGTCTACAATCTCATGCCCAGTGATATCTTCACACATTTTGCCATCCCAGTGAGCGGTGAGGGGTACTTCTGGCTTAAATTCTGATTTTAAACATTGCGCTATTTTCTCTCTATATTGTATTCGTTGACGACGAATGGAAGACTTGTTTATGTTGTACTTTACAGGATCGCATTTAGCACTTTGCAGTGCGAATGTAAGGACGACAGCAGCTTTTCTATCGCTTAATTTGGCTACATCGAGGCTTACAGCTAAGCGGTCATCTATTAGATTTTTCCTGCCTCGTTTCGCTGGTGGTGCTCCCGAAGTAGAGGGACCTGGCTGTTGTGAAACGACACAAGTCTCATCCTCGCTGCTGCCCATTAAAGACGGTGATATGGATGAGGATGCTAGAAGACATTTTTCCGTTAATCTTTTTAGTCCTGCCTCTTCTCGCTGTCTAAAGTTTTTTAGTCGCTCTGCTCTGCCTTGTTTTTCAAACACCTTCTTCGCATGTTTTTTATCTAATGTTCCCATCTTTCCAGATCGATTCTGTCTTTGAGCTAGCAAAAACTTCTTATCTTCCTCGATTTTCATAGTTTCCAAAGCGTTAGCATGAGCTATGTCAAAAAGTTCTTCGAGTGTAATCTGCCATGTTTTTTCTTTATCTTTCATTGATTCGGATCGCTTTTTCTTATTTTCCTTATTTTTTTTGAGAGATTGCCATTGATTAAAGTGTTTCAGTATTTTTTCTTTCACATGCTGTTTCTTCCGAGTAGGTATGCTTGCTTTTTCCCATACAGCCAAGACTTCGAGAGCAGTATACTCCGCAGAAGCATTGACAACTGTAATACTTCTTTGATCGATGGAAGCTTTGTGTCTAACAGAACAGGCAATGTTTGCCCCACTAACCACACGTCGGTTTTACTTCTCGTACATATAGAACCACCACTAGTCGATGCCATGATGTATTAGCGAAAAAAACTCGTAAACAAGGTGCGCACGGTAACAAGCGCGTCAGTCCCCTCTAGAAGTGAATTCGGCACTGTTTGGCGGCGAGTGCGCTAGCCATAAATGCGATATCGGGAAGGGGGGAGGGGGGAGAGGGTAAGGATAATGAGTGCATAGCTCTCTTTAAACGTTCTTTATGTTGTTATTGTAATCGTAGAGTATTACAATTACAATTTAATCTGAGTAGTACTTCAGGCGTAAAATGATAAAATATTGATTTTTTAACACTATAGCGGTCAGCGAATTCCCAAGAATACGTCAATGAAGAAGTCATAGTGACGCGGATTCCATAGAATCCGTTCCTTGATCCTCTGTTTTGGACGGAAACTCTATAGAATTCGCATTTCCATTGCAGTTATAGGTAGCCCTGCTCTTTGTGTCCATGTAGGTACTTCCACAGGTTGGATAGTGTCATATTAGACCATTTTCGCACACATAGAAAAAATATCTCTTCCTTCTCACTCGCTACTTCGGTTTACGCACACAACCTCTAAAGAATGCGTGTAGGCATACATTTTACTTCAGTAGCGGCACGCGTGCGCTGGAGTGAAGGCGCGTTGTCTGTGACATATTTTCTCTGCTGCTACTCGTGGCAACACGACATTTCGAACATCGTAAGTACTGTTTATTATATGACTTTTGCTTTGCATACGGTATAGAGGATCATTGAGTAGCTATCATTACTCCATAACTGTGGCGATGGGCTAGCTGTCACGCAAAATGGAGTATTGAATCATTGGCTGACAGTAATCGTAAGTACCTACTGTTTATTATATTATATATTACTTTTGCTTTGCATACGGTGTAAACGATTCATTAAATAGCTGTCATTACATCATAACTGCGGCAATGGGCTAGCCCCATGTCACGCAAAATGGTGTTCTGAATCACTTGGCTGAAAGTGGGCACAGTTGTGCCTCTGCAACCCCGTTGGGGAAGAGGTGTGACGCTATGTTGGTTTTGTTTTTGAGTAGCTATACAAATGCATTTATATCTCAAATTACGTATAATTTGTTAACAGATTCCACCAAAAAGATCTCGTAGAATAAAACAAACTGATTCGGAGAGGATTCGAAAGTTATTTGAGGAGGCTTCAGAAGACTCTTCCGATCCAGAAACGGAGTCCAGCACCGACTTGCAAGAATCGGAACGATCAGTTGATGAACAGGAAGACCAGTTTTCTGGCGGAGGTACGCATTCATCAAGTTCTACGATACATGATCCCTTTAGTGATAGTGACGGACAATATGGATCTGATATAGATTACAATCCTAATAATGATAAATCTGCAGTATCAGACGATGACTCAGAACGAACAAGAAGTGACATTGTGCTCAAATCCAGGAAACATAAAGAACCTCAAAATGTATCAACGTTGTCAGAAGATCAAATCCTGCGTAATTCACCATCTGTTATACAGCATGTTGAACATCAGACTAATCCTGGATCAAGTGTATCACAGACTATTCAGGCAAATCAAATAGATAGCAGTCACGGCATTCCTTTACAAAACAACGTTTCGATGACTGATACAGAGCCTATGATAGAAATAGACATTGAACAGATATTAGAACAAGACAATGGGCTGGACAGTTCCCCTGGGCTTACTACAAAACAAGCGCGTTCAGCAGATGTTTTTTTTGGTCGAAGCCATGAAGAGCCAATATCGCATCAACCAAATACTACTAATAATCGAAGAGCACCATCACCAGTTATGTACAATGACGTTTAGGAGGAGACTACAAAACCTATTCCAGAGTTTAACTTTGATAGCTCTGACTTTGGCCCATCAGTACCTCTGAATAGTGACACAACGCCTGAAAACGTACTGGAAATGTTTTTAGATAACGAAATGTTAAATTATATTGTAAAAAGTACCAATGCTTATGGAGCTGCTTTGTGTAACGTAGAGAGGCCACATACAAGAGGATCTCGAAAACAGGCGTTCAAACCAACTGACGAGATAGAAATGAAGAAGTTTCTGGGCTTGTGTATGTTGCAGGGGCAAATAACCACACCAAATCTCAGGAAGTTCTTCACACAAACAGATCCTCTGTACTATCATCCCCTGTTTCCATTTGTCATGTCGGGCAGGAGATTTGAACAATTGCTGCGGTGCTTGTGTATCTCCGAGGGCAATTCCAAGGGCATGGATAAAGTCAATTATTTTGCCAAGCAAGTAATTTTAAGATTCCGGAACAACAATAAACCTGATAAATCACTATCTCTGGATGAATCATTGATGGCTTTCAGGGGTCGATTATCCTTCCGACAATATATTAAAGGAAAAAAAGCAAAATACGGAATAAAATTTTATGTCCTCACGACCCATGATGGGTACATTTTGAACTTCAGTATATACGAAGGCAAAGATGCAGTGACGCCTAACCCCGAAAATACCGAGAATGTACCAAAACTCAAAGCCTTAGTGATAAAGTTGATGCAGCCTTATCTGGATAAAGGGCATGACCTATACATGGATAATTTCTATAACAGCGCTGATTTATCCAAGACTCTTCTGCAGCATAAGACTCATACTACGGGCACATTGCGAAAAGACAGGAAAGATAACCCAAAGGAGATTTTCCAAAATCCCATAAAGAAATGAGAACATTTTTGGCGGCGCAAAGGCCAGGTCTATGCCTCTGCATGGAAAGACAAACGACCAGTATTCATGGTTACAACCAAAAACCACCCCTAAATGTCCGCACACCTAAATAGGTTTGGAAAAATAATTATGAAACCTATTGAAGTTGTTGAATACAACAAATTCATGTCTGGAGTTGACAAATCTGACCAGATGATGGCATACTACTCTACGCCTAAGAAAACAATAAGGTGGTATAAAAAAGTATTTTTTCACTTGTTGGACATGATACAGTGAAACAGTTTTTATCTTTTCAGAAGACATTGTGATCCGACATCAACATCTCTTTCTTATAGAGAAAGCATATTGAAGAATTATCATCAGGTGACCGAGGACACTCAAAAGGAAATGATTCTCGAAGGCAGAAAAAATTGCAAACGTCTAACGAAAAAACGCTCTCCGCATCAACCAACGCGCCCTGCTCCTACGGCAGAAGAAGAACCTGGACACTGGCCTGAACTCATACACCCAACAGAAAAAATAAAACAAAACAAAAAATACTTCCTGAAATGTCGAGTTTGCACCAAGAACAAAAAAGTCAAGCAGACCAGCTACCGTTGCCCAGTATGTGTTGAAAAACCAGCTCTATGTTCACAATGCTTCAAGGAATGGCACAAGAAGTAAAAGTGTAAGCTATTTCATTAGGCCGGGTGAAAAGAAGAGAACAAAGTATTTATAAAAATATTTAAATAAGAAGCAATGATTGCTTGTGACTTCTAAGGTTGTGATTCGTATTAAGGTACAATATTGTTTTTATTTCTAAGGTTGTGATTCGTAATACGGTACAATATTTTGTTTATTTTATGATAAAAAAGTTATAATATTTCTAAAGAAAGACAGTCTTTTAAAAGTAACTTTATGTTTGAGACAATTACTAAAAGAAAAATAGAAGACTGATTTAAGTTAAATGTAAAAAATGTTTAAGTATTTTAAAATAAAATGCTGAAAGTAAAAAAAAATGCTTTTATTTATCGAATACATTCAATTTCTAACGACTGATATGGCATCCACTGTCACATTTCAAGCCCGACAAGCATTGTAATGGGACGCGGATTCTATAGTATTCGAATTCTATAGCATGCTATGTCACATTGCATAGTGAATTTTTACTTGCAAATAGACACGAATTCTATAGAGTTCGAATTCTATAGCATTCTGTGTCACATCACACAGTAAATTATTTCTTCCAAATGGACACGACTTCTATGGCGTTCGAATTCTATAGAATTCTGTGTCACATCACTTAATGTGTTATTACTTACTAATGGACACCGCCTCCATTAGCATTCGACTTCTATAGCATACTGTGTCACATCACATAGTAGCCCAGTACTTGGAAATGGACACGAATTCTATAGCGTTTCCTTTATTCCCATACAAAATTATGTGTCCAAAACGTAATACTTGACATTCGGTTATCGTCCGCGAAAGTGTTAAAGTTCGGTAGCAACCCCTAAATATCATTTAAAGTTAAAATAAAAAAACATGGGTTCGTTTTTTGTATATAAGAACATTATTACAGGGTGTCCGGTTGAAATTTCTAATCTTCCATTTTAAGGACCACCCTAACCCATATGGTCACTTTGTTTTCTGTTTGTCAAGACCCTTTTTTCAGGAACGCCTTAAAGTATCGAGTTGAAATTAATATCAGTTATTTAATTTGTGCGGAACCCTTGGTGCGCGAGTCCGAACGGCACTTGACCGGTTTTTTTTTAATTTCAGATGAAGTGGCAGAAAGTGATGCAGGGGGGACCAATGAGAATATCGCCGATGCCGAAGTCTTCGACTTCCTGCAGGAAGGCCGGCAACAGTGGTCATACATTGTAAATAGATATTGTAACTAAAAAAATTAACATGTAATATAATAATCAGTTATATTAACAAAAAACTGTAAAATAGCATTCAGTTACCCAATCTGACCGTAGCTACAACTCGATTCAAAAAATGTATAAAGCACACTTTGTGCACAAAGGTCTACTACAAAATAAATGATGTTTTACAAGACACCGACATCTGGAATTAAACCAGTTCATTGCACCCTATATATTATGTAATAATTAGGAACTTTCTTAATGTTATATAAAGCTTGCTTGATTATGTTATGACGTTCATTAAGTCTCAATTTTTGTGCTATTATGAATAAAAATCTTTGAACTTGAACATGTACATGTCATATATCATATATATATAAGCTTACATACACATTTCATTGTCAAAATAGCTTACTCTAAGTTATTCTGACTGATATAATTTCTTTTTGCACTCAGATAATATACAGAAAACATGTTTAC
Organism: Argyresthia goedartella; assembly: GCA_949825045.1. Lineage (NCBI taxonomy): Eukaryota > Metazoa > Arthropoda > Insecta > Lepidoptera > Argyresthiidae > Argyresthia > Argyresthia goedartella. The sequence goes on along the minus strand of OX463826.1, from coordinate 30,738,809 downwards.
ATGAAAGACACGTACAAAGGCGAGCTTATCTCTAACAAAAGATTTCTTCCAGCATATCATGGGTCCTGCAAGGTATGATTGTAATTTATTTATTGATAATAACGATGCCACTAACAATACAAGCTATAATACTAGCATTCGTTTATTTTCTGTTTCATAGCGTACAATTTTTTTAAATAAAATTAATTGAGTAAACATAAAATGCCAATTACAAAACAGGGCAATAAGAAATAGAACAGGACAACATAAAAACTAAACAAAATACTACATACATAGATGGTACATTGTAATATGTGGGGTGAGTGAGTGTACCTGCTTAGCCACAGTATAATAAAGAGAACTAATGGCTTAGCCCTATGTAATAGGTCTTGAGATAGGGTCTCGGGCTGGCTGCCCACTAAGCAGGGTGAGTTATTGTAGGTGTGGTGACTGGTGTGTGGAAGTTAAGGTGATGCTATGTTTGTTATGTTGCAGCACGGGCACGCAGTAAGACCTAAAGTGTTTGCGCAGATAGCTGCTGATAGTTCCGCCATCATATCCCGCAGTAAGCGGGAGTTTTCATTGGGGGCCTGCACCATCGTCAGTGCAGCCGAATTCGGTTGACCTGCAAAGTAGATTAAAAACATGTTATGATGTATCACCATATGTGCAGCAGTCTTCCACCAATCTTGCCATAACTTGATAAAGTTAGAGGTGTAGTTGTAAAACTTATTTATTAATTTCATCGTTCATATCCTTACTTAAATATCAAACTAAGTAAATGGACGGTCAAGTACAAAAATACTACAAAAACAACACAACAAAAATAAACATTTACAGGCAAATACCACAATTATCTCATCTAACATTCTGATAAAGTCAGCGGATAACTACTAACTTAGGTTTGATATAGCAGTCAACTCAATAGTCAATCATGGTGTATCATAAGATGATCAATGTATTGTATAATATGATACATACCGATTTCCACTCTTTTATGTCCCGGCTGCAGCCCAGGCTATTCAGCTGGCCAGCCAGATTCCCCCACATTTCCCTAATATCAGGTCTGGCTGTATTCCCTGAAAAAGGTAAGTAAAGTAAAAAAATGCACATACGAAGCTAGATAATAAATGCCTTCCCCACACTGCAATCCAAACAGCAAATGTAATGCTGGGTTCTTAAGTGCGCGGGCCAAGTTGTCGGCGGATTTGTATATCTGCCATTTCTAACAAATTTGGCACGTCTTCTCATCTCGAATAGAAGCTAAATTGATAGGTAGGTACAATGCCAGACGTGCATATGCGATGCCATGCGTGTATCCCTGTCATTCTATCACTTTTATGTATATTAATTTCTTACACAAAAACAAACAAAATGACAGCGTACATACCCCGAACCATCTCTTTATTTGCGTGGAGCGTTTCTCCTGTTCCTGGAGAAGCAAGTCTTGTTTCCGCTTGGTCATTCATTTCCTTCACGATGACGACAATTCCATTATCTTTCACAACACAAAACATCAACAAAAGAAAGAAACTCAGGAAGGAATCAGTCAGCTCAAGTCAGCTGACAAATTCTTGGCGCGAAAAGCTACTTAAAGTTCGAAAACTGATTGAACATAATCATAGTTTATTTTGCAATGAGTTTGCTTATGTAAATAATAAACGGAATATGTAACAAATATCACTTTAAACGGTATTAAATGCTTGAATAATAATTAATTAATTAAATATGTTAATATAATTGAAAGATTTATTAAGTTTCATTTGACAAAAAAAACGTCGATTTTGTTAAACATAATCGAGCATTTGAAAATGCACTGTGGTTTTGAACTGGTCCCAAAGGCGAAATGCGTTTAGTTGGAAAAAAAAATCATGAACCAATCTTAGTTTGCGTTCAAAGATGGTGACTTGAGAATGCCAAATAACTTAATTCAAACTATTATTACTTTCGAAATTAGTTTAGTTGCTCTAGTTGGTGTCACCTAGAGAATTGGACCCATTATTTGACTAAAGGTAAATATTACCTTCTTAGTTATTATAAAAGACAACTAGCAAATTCGCTATCCTATTATTTTAATATAACAGCCAAAAATTTGGCTACACATAATGCCTCTATTGAGCATTATACTGATATTTTAAACAAAACCTTGGAAGTTTTTCCAAATCATTTAAATTTGATAGAACGACAATAAAGATAGTCTCTAGCCCGTCAAACAATATTAATAAAATAATTAACAAAAACAGCAAAACTCAAAATTGTAAAATAAATGCAAAGTTTACTAATTTGGTCCACCAAAATATTCAAGGTATTAGCAGTAAATTATTAGAGTTTGAATTGTACATGAACTCTTTTAATATCGATATTTTATGTCTAACAGAACATTGGCTAAAAGCCATGAGTTCATGTTCAATTTCAGTAACCACCAGGTTGCTAGTTCTTTTTGCAGATCACATGCTGTTCGTAGAGGCTCTCTAATATTTCTAAATAAACACTTAAAGTTCAAAAATCGTAATCACATAGTATGTTTATCAGTTGAAAGCCACATTGAAGTAGCATGTGTTGAATTGGAGCGCATAATTGTAATAAGCATTTACAGCCCACCCTCAGCTTCATTTGGTGTTTTTGAAAAAGTCATGGATGACATATTATTTAAAGTATCAAAATTTAATAAAATTCTTATGATATGTGGAGACTTCATTGTAAATTTATTAGAAACTTTCTCCCTTAGTACGAGAATAACTAACTTATTTAATTCCCACAACTTAAAGCCACTTTTCTTGGAACCTACTCGAATAAATGAAACCTCAGCAAATTGTATTGACAATGTATTTGCTTATCCAAATGAAAAAATGTACTTAAAAAAATTATAAGTAATTTAATGTCAGACCATTTAGGTCAATACATTAGACTAGAAATTCAACTTAAAAAAAGTTCTACAAGAAAGATAAAATACATACCTGTGACTGCACATCGGTTTGAGAGGTTTAAATTGAATTGGGATATCAAACTTCCTATCAATTACTGTAATAATAACCCTAATGAGTCATATTATATTATTTTTTTACAAATTCAGCAATGCGTTCAATGCAGTTTTTACTTCCAGATCGATTGTGGTCTCGGACAAACTTAACTTTAGTAAGTGGGCCACAGTAAGTTTATATAAAAGTAGACAAAATTTATATGAATTATATAGTGAAAAACAATGGAATCTTAGTGAATAGTTCAAGGATAAAGGAAAAAAGGGTTTGTGTTTAAACGATTAACAAAAAAAACGAAAATTTACTACCAATAAATTCGAAATGACTGCCAAAATGGATGGATGTCCACCAAATTGTGTTTGGATAAATGATCACCAAACTTCTTTTTATGTTTTGTATATTTTTTGTTGTTCTTACATGTTCAACCTAACACGAAGGATAAAGGGGGCTTTGCTTCGCTCACCCCCTTTACCCTTCACCTAAGCTACCGCAATATTTTGCCCTGTTATTTTCTGCAACTTTTGGTGGTCATTTGGCTAAATGACCACCAAAAGTTGCAGAAAATATCAGGACAAAATACTATTTTCTACCCAAAATGGCTATTTTGGTGGTCATTATATTTGTTACCGTAAAAAAGTACTCAAAAATCTTAAGAAAAGTTTGTCAAATTGCAAAATCAAGCTATATCAGATTTAAATTTAGAAAAAGTGATAACAAAATTAAACTTGGGATATAATTAAAAGCGAGATAGGAAAGGTCAGTATTAAAAACATTGAATATGAATAAAAAAATAATGATATTACTTTCAAAAATGATATTGAAAAAAACAAACGCTTTAGCTACTAAAGCGTTTGTTTTTTTTACTGACATCTCAATCTCTACTACGAAGTCCTTAGACTCTTCCAAAGAAGTTGCTGAATCTTTGCTAAAAGACTATGTACCTAGATGTGAAAATCTATTTTCGTTTAATTATGTAGATGTAAAAGATATAATTAAAGCCTTTAAATCAATAAATGTTAAGAAAACTGCAGACCTCTAGGTTATTTCTGTTTATATTGTGAAGCCCCTAATAAATGTTATTGCACTTGATTTAGCTTTCATATTTAATGCATCTATTGAACCTGGCGTATTTCCTGATTTAATGAAACACAGTTAAATAGTGCCTTTGTTTAAATCGGGTAGTACATCTGACCATTCTTACTTCAGACCGATATCGGTATTGCCTACATTTAGTAAAGTTTTTGAAAAAGTAATTTTAAATCAACTTCTTACACATTTTAAAATCAACAACATGCTCCACTGTAAACAATTTGGTTTTACACAAGGCAAATCAACCACTGATGCCGGTATTGAGTTGCATGATACTCTAGGAGTATTTTGGGATTTGTCTAAGGCTTTTGATTGCGTTGACCATGGGACATTGATCAGGAAATTACATCACTATGGAATTAGGAATAACTCTTTAGATCTTCTCTCTTCTTAGTTAAATGAAAGGATACACAGAGTTGACTTTAATGGAAAACGATCTCCATTGTATTGTTTGCAGATGGCACTTCACTTAAGTTTAAAAAGAAACGCCGCAGTTTGAACTTTTACGATGTGAATAATGCAATCTCAAAGGTAGTCAATTGGTTTAGTGCCAATAATTTTTTAGTGAACAATAACAAAACTAAATGTATTCGGTTTATAGTCCCCAATGTTAAACAAGTCTCGGCTAATGTTAATGTTAAAGGCGAAAATTTTGAAACTGTAGATAGCACGGTATTCCTACAAATTACCTTACATAATAAGCTTCAATGGGGCCCACACATAGATAAGCTATCGAAAAAACTCAGTTCCGCAGTTTATGCAGTCAAAAAAATGCGTCTTACGGTCGTGGAAACAGCTAGACTAGTTTACTTCAGCTACTTCCATAGCATTATGTCTTATGGCATACTGCTGTGGGGGAACGCTGCTGACATTAACATAATATTTGTGCTGCAAAAGAGGGCTGTTCGTGCAATCTACAATGTGGGTCCCAGAGAGTCTCTGCGTTGTAAATTTAAGGAAATTAACACTAAGACAGTGCCGTGTCAGTATATTTATGAAAACCTAAAGTACGTCCACAAAAATATTGATAAATTTCCTAAGAATAGCGACAGGCACAATGTCAACACTAGAAATAGGAATAAACTAGCTATACCTACTACTAGGCTCCATGAGGTTATCCTTATCCTTTAAAAGGGCAATCTATTCGCTTTTACAACAAAACCCCAACTGAGTTACAAGAATTGTCTGTAAACAAATTTAAAAATGTTGTTTGAAATCACCTATGTAAAAAGGCTTACTACAAAATATCAGATTATGTAGAAGACAAGAAAGCTTGGGAAGGTGTTTACTCCAATTCTGTAAAAAATAACGTTTAAAGCTGGAGGTTTCTAGTCGCCGCTTTGCCTCCAGCATCTAAAATCAAAAAAATCAAAATCAAAAATCAATTATTTCCATAGGATGTTGTTACATCACTTAGATCCGTCATTACATTTTTTTGGGTGAGTTCACTAACCCAATGGCGATCTGTGGAGAAGAGCTCACCGAAGAAACTCCACAGTCGTCGCATCTTTTGCGTTTCCTTTTTTAAATAAAATATTGTCAAATTACAAAATGAATGCTAATTATATATCGAAACAGCCTGTTACTCAAACGATCTATTCCCATGGACATCTGTCCTCTAAGTAATCAGATATCCTGTAGTAACCTTTTTTATTATTATTATTATTATTTATTTATTGTCAGATAGGTACACATCCATAGTAAATTATAAAAAGACAAAATATTTTGTACATTAACACACAGGTAACCTAAACTATTTTTTATTTTTGTATAGGTGCAAATCTATCCAGTGTTTCAGCAAGGGACAATCGACCCTATCCCCTAACGCACTGATGATCCCGTTCGAGCTGCCGCGAACACGACTCATCATATAGGCTGCTCTCTTACGCAAGATGGCAAAAAAGTCATCCACTCTTGCCTCCATGAACATCAATGAGGCGCTGCAGTATCGCGGCAGCCCCAACACAATCCTCAGCGCGTTATTGTATTGGACACGCAGAGCGCTGTAGGCCCTCTGCGTATAGCGAACCCACAGACTACAGGTGTAGAAGGTTTGACAGTAAGCTCTGAAAAGTGTAAGTTTCACTTCTTTAGTGCACCGTGCAAACCTGCGGGCCAGCATGTTACAGCGAACCGACAACGCCCTGCGCTCTCTCTCCATGTCCAGATCATCTGTGAGTGTCTCCGTGACCACATGCCCTAGGTACTTAAATTTTGCGACTCTATTCAGGGCGATGCCACATAATTTGACAGGAGGCACAAAAGATGGTTTTTTAGTGCTGGCCTTGAATACAAGCATTTCGCTTTTTTTTGGCATTGTACCTTAGGCCATGCGACTCGGCGTATGACCCACAGACGTCCAGTAGCCGCCTGAGGGCTCGAATCGAGGGGCTCAGCAGCACCATGTCGTCAGCATAGCTTATGTTGTTCACCATGACGCCGCCGACTGAACATCCGACCTTGGTGTCGCTGAGCTCCCCGATCAATTTGTTCATGAACAGGTTAAACAGCTTAGGAGACGTCAGCCCCCCCTGTCTCACTCCACAGCTCAACCTGTATTCTTGACTTAATGAACCGGCCCACCTGACAGCGTTGCGTTGATTGCCATACCAATATTTGAACAAATCAATGTACTCATCAGGTAGGCCAGTTTCAGTCGCCAACTTTTTCCATAACATGTTATAGTTAACTAAATCAAACGCCTTGGATAAGTCTAAAAAGCAGGCATACACTGGCGTTTTTCTGTCTGTGTAGTACCGGACAGTTTGCTTGAGGCACATGATGGCACTTTTAGTAGACAGCCCACTCCTAAAACCAAACTGGGCATCGTGCAAGATTAGATGTTTATCAAGTTGCTTGTCAAGCAAACTGTCCAGCACCTTTGCCGTTATAGTGGCCAGTGATATAGGTCTTTAGTTACCTTTGTCACTAGCATCACCTGTTTTATTTTTAATGATAGGTACAACAATAGTTCTCATTAGCTCCTCAGGCAGATAGGAGTGTCCAATACTGGCGTTGATAAAAATCTTAAGAACCCTAGGCAGATGTGCACCAGCATATTTCAAGTGCTCAACGCTCAACCCGTCGTGTCCCGGCGACTTCCCTCGTTTCATTCCACGTATCGCCCTATCTACTTCTTTAATAGTGAAGCGAGTGTATTGGCTTGAAACTGCCCGCCGGGTATGAGCATCTGACACTACAGTACCTGCGGCTGGCATAACTGCAGGCACTACATTAAAATATTCTTTAAACATATTGGCAATGTCGATATTTTCAGACAGACCCGCCACGCCCAGAGGCAGACTCGACCGGGGGCTCAGCTTGTTTGTCTGTTTCCAAAAATTTTTGAAGTCCTTAGCTTTGTGACTAGTAGCAAGTATGTCCATTTTGATACGCTCATTGTTATCCTGGCACCATTTCAATTTATTTTTAAATAATCTTTTGGTCTCTTTCATATTGTCATAAACTGAGCCATTGGCGGGTTTTCCCGAGAGTACCCATGATTGAAACCCAAGTCGAGCCTCCCTATGGAGCCCCGCTACATGTTTGTTCCAGCCCATAATGTATTTCTTCTTATTATTAACATTTTTGACTATGTAACTGCCGATAGCAGCCTCGCTCAATGCGTTAACTATGCGTTTATACAAATTATCTATAATTATTTTGTGATCAGTATTTGTACATATTCCATCATCGCAGTGTCTCAGCTCTGGAGGAAAGTCTATATCTCTTAAACGGCTATGACATACGTTATAGTACATATCTATTTGTGCAGCGTCTCTATTTCCCCAAATGACATGAGATGGAGTGTGATTCGCTACTTTTATTTTAGGTGAAAGAACCGTAAAATCACACTCAATCTGCAAGGGAAAGTGATCCGACCATGACACATCATAACGCACTTCAATTTTACTAACAGATTTATATGCTACACTACTAGTTACACAGTGATCAAGCCATCGACAGCAGCCATGTACGTCACTAATATACGTATAAGTGTCTGAGTCAATACCTAGTGATTCAATGTCCGCACAGATCCACTTCCGGTCAGCACAGAATTGCAGTAGTTCATAGCAAAACAACTCACCAGGGTGAGCGTTGAAGTCCCCGAGTACGTACACATTGTCCACAGTGTTATCCTCAACAATGGCACTCACCTCCGATAGGCATTCAGTGAAGATTGGAAGGTTTTCTTTCGAGTCCGTAGGCATATATACGGAGAAAAACATAGCAGACCGACTAGCCACTTCGCACTTTATAGCCACCAATCGCACACTTTTACAATTGATAACAGTTACTTTATCAAACGCGGTTTTACGCCACAGAATAGCTACCCCACCGTAGGGCCTTCCTTGCAACACTCCCGCCGTCGTATCCACGGCCGATACTCCAGTCGCAGCGAAGTCAGGATGGATGCCGCTCAGGTAAGGTACGTCGTGGAGCAACAGTTAAGTCTCCTGCAGTGCAATTACATCCATCGATAAGCATAGCTCTCTGACATGGTCCGAAACACGCGTCACGGACTTACAGTTGAAGCTTGCGAGCTTACAGGTTCTGCGGCTCAGTTTCTCCTTGAAGCTAAAAGTTTATCAGTGTCTTTGATAGCCATCCGGCTAAATATAAAATACCTACGGAAAAAAATCCCGTCTGGCCATAGGTCGTCGTTGTAGAACACCGGTAGTTTGTCCTTAGGTATGTAGATTTTATATGAGTTGTACTCTTTTTCCTCTTTCATACCTACTCGCACTGGAGACACAACAATCTCAGTTTTCGCCTTTATGTACTCAGCGACATCCACTTCCGAGGATTCTAAAGAAACGTTGTAGATGAAAAGTGGTATTTTCGGAGCCGCGGCTCTAAATTTAGATGTTGGGTCAACAGGGGCTCTTCCTTTTCTTCCCACAAAACGAGATTTAGACTTTCGGTTCTCCACCGTTATCCAGCCATCTTGCTCAGATTGAGATTGCTCCTTTTTATTGTTTCCGACAGCTGGTTCCGTTAGTGTCTGAAACCGCGGTAGGGCCTCACCGGCGGTGGCGTCCACTGGTTGCCTACTGTTCAAAACCGCGGTACTAATACGGGCCTCCACGCGTGAGTTAGTCGGTTGCGCAGGCACCGCAGCCGTCTCAGCCGCCACGCTTGCGTAAGACAGAGACAGCGGCTCGCGCGCCTCAGTCGTTTGCGAAAGTGTTTTTTCCGTTGGCTTACCCTCCGGACTTGATGATGAGGATATTGATGACGCATCTTGCTGATGAGTTTCTGACACAGCAAGGAAACCCATAGGGCCACTATTGTTTTGGTAGCTGTCTTCCAGGCAGAAAGCGCCTCTTTTTGTGTTGACATTAGAAACAATGCACTGTCGTTTCATCTCGTCGAGCTCGGATTTATACAATTTCTGTTTTATTATTATTTTAAACTTGTCTAAAGGTAAGTTTTTAATATCAGTAGGGACCTTATTGTAATAGCGTATACAATTGCCTTTAAAAGAATTACTAATTTTATGTAGTCGGCTTACATAAGCAACCAACTTGTCTTTATTTCTTGTATTAAAATTGTGGTGACGGAATTCAAATTGAGTTCTATATTTCCCTATATCTTATATTATATATGTTTTAGTTTAAGATTTGAATTCTCCAAATGTAACTTATACGTTTCTTGTGGAAATAAAGTCTTTTTGAATTTAGAATTTTTGAATTTTGAATATAACTCTATAATATATCCTTATTGTTGCGTGGAATGGCGATGATATGATACGCTTATTAACTTTTAATTCTAGCAATATGAATAAAAAAACTGTTATCTTCAATTTGGAAAAAAAATAAGCTAAGTTTTATACAAGTAATAAATTAATTAATAATAATTATGATAGTTTATTTAGGTAAATAAAATCAGAAAAGTTCATTAGATTTAAGGTTCTTAGCTCTGATGTGATACATAAAATAATTAAAACATCTGAGCTTGAGCTAGGTGTAAACCTGTATTTCAGGCTTCAGTGTTCTTCCCTTAAATATATTGCTAATTAAATTTACACAGGTATTTATCAGGAACTGAGGCAAAAAACACATAGTTAATATATAAAAACAAGACTAAAAACTTATTAAATTTAACTAAAAGGAGAAGTTTATGATGGGGTCCTCTCTTTGTGTAGTATGAGTATGAGTGACATCACAATCAATCTTCGAGCCCATTCGTCATGCTGAAATAACTTGACAGCTTGCGACAATTTTAGTATTCGATATTGTTTTTAGGCGGCTCTTTCATAACTCTCTCAACCACAAAACCAAGATTCAGATCTCTTACTAATCTAACATACACCGAAATATTACCTCTCATCGTCTCAGCGTTTGCCTAGAGTAGAGCTTACGATACCGTAACAGGGTTGGTTGAGTGTGTTATGAGAAGTTGGAGACTGTATCTCAACGCTTCCTAGAGAAAGGGTGGCTTGGGATGATTGAATCCAAACACACAGGTCATACAATACAACTCTTGTATCAGTTTGTTCATGCAAACGAGAAACATAAGTATATAGTTAGGTCCTACACTATTTCTGGTGTACATAAACCAGCTCAGTGACATGACCGTGCACAATGCCGATGTAACTATGTTTGCCGACGATACGGTTCTATTATTCCATGACATTTCTTGGGAATCTGTTAGACTTGCTGCTGAAAATGGAATGAAACTAGTATCATCCTGGCTGGAAGATAGTCTCCTGTCACTGAATGCCAATAAAACATGTACAATACTAAGTAGGGTTAATGTCGTCTACAGATAGATGAAAATCTAAAGTGGAAACACCACATATCACTGTTGGCAGGAAGAATAAGAAAGTTCATATTTGTTTTCCGCACACTGCGCCATGTTGCAGATACACAGCTTCTACTACAGACCTTCAATGCACTATGCCAATGTATATTAAGGTATGGGATTATCTCTTGGGGTGGGGCTTGCAAGACACACATGCTTGAGCTTGAACGAGCACACCGCGCCGTTCTTAAAGTGATGTTCTTTCTGCCCCGCAGATACGAAACTAATGTAGTCTACAAAATAGCATCTATACTCAGTGTCAGAAAATTGTTTGTATACCAATGTCTCAGAAGATATCATCAACTTGTGGTCCCCCTACTAGTCTTTAGAAACGATAGAACAAAGAAAATCCCACTACCTCATGTTAGAAGTGAATTCGCACAAAGACAATATTCTTATATTTCGGTTCGATTTTACAACTTATTACAAAAACAGAACATAAATTTAAACATTAGTACCCTCAGTAATTATGAATTTAAAAAGCTAATGCTAGTATGGTTAAATAATTTAGATTACATAACGTTTGAGAATATACTGTAATCTATTGATTGCAGATTATTCTCTAGTGAGAGTAGTTATTAAAATATGTTTTAGATGTCAACTATTCCTTTTTTATTTAAGGTATTGCAAGTTAATTACACACTAATTAGCAACTTACTTACTATTCTTAAGATTAAATTTTGTAAGCAACAATGTTCCTACATAGCTATAAATGCAAAGCTATGTTCCGTATGGCCTGTAGCTCCTGACACACAGGTCGCCCTAGTTTGGGAGTTAGGGCCACCATTATAATTAGGATGTAAGAACAAAAACAATAAATATATTTCATTTCATATTTCATTTCATTTCATAGTGTGTAACAGAATGGTATAGTCGTATTTTATGGGGTTGTTTATTAGGGACATCATTTAAAGAAGCTTTCAGGTGGCTTAGTGACAGTTGCTGATAATGTGGCTAACAACCCCTCAAAATATTTATTAATCTTTCTGTTACTCCCTGTAAAGAAGGTACTGTAAAGTAAGATAAGCCATCTATCAGTTACGCCACTGGTTCATCAACGTTGAATAATTAGTTACATACATAAATGTAGGTTTTAGTTTAGAGTTTTAATTTCTCCCCCGCAGTAACATTGAAAACCAACATCATGTGAATTTTGCTGTCAGAAATTTTGAAATAAAACTCAAAGCTCATTTTTTATTGTAAGTAGGCAAAATCAATGCACTTTTATAAGTCATACATGGACAAAAATAAAAAATTAATCAAATATGATCATCTGAACTAATGAGTAACTGAATATGGTTTGAGTTTGAAGGAAAGGAAATTTCTCTTTCAAGTGGTGATTCATGGCTGAATCTCGCGTAGGAAAAATTATCTCCATTATTTCTACCAGAGTTTCGAAAATACGCCAGTCAGAGAAGATAACACCAATAAACTCCACGGGGATGTAATTTTCCAATTTAGGTATTTTATTTTATGCCACAATAAACAATATACAAATAATTTAATCTAATGACAATATTATAACATCGTATCTATAAGTGCCAATAAGATGTATCAAAATAATAATTTTACAAAAGAAATAAATAAGAACAAATAAAAGCTGTAATGAACATATTATAAGCCTGCCACAATCAGAAAACAACCTTAGATATAAGCTGAATATGACCTTGCATACTATATCATGCAACAATAATATACATGTAATGGATACTAACAATTTTGTTAGTAGAAATAAATATTATTTGTATAAAGGTAAATATAACCTTCCTAGTTAATACAAAAGACAAGTAGCAAATTCGCTGTCCTATTATTTTAATATAACAGCCAAAAATTTGGCTACACGTAATGCCTCTATTGAGCATTAAACTGATGTTTCAAACAAAACCTTGGAAGCTTTTCCAAGTCATTTAAATTAGATACAACGACAAAAGAGGAAGTCTCTAGCCCGTCAAATAATATTAATAAAGTCCATAATAAAAACAGAAAAATTCAATATTGTAAAATAAATGCAAAGTTTACTAATCTGGTCCACCAAAATATTCAAGGTATTAGCAGTAAATTATTAGAGTTAGAATTGTACATGAACTCTTTTAATATTGATATTTTATGTCTAACAGAACATTGGTTAAAAAGCCATGAGCTCATGTTTAATTTCAGTAACCACCAGGTCGGTAGTTCTTTTTGCAGATCACATGCTGTTCGTGGAGGCTCTCAAATATTTCTAAATAAACACATAAAGTTCAAAAATCGTAATGATATAGTATGTTTATCAGTTGAAAGCCACATTGAAGTAGCATGTGTTGAATTGGAGCGCATAATTATAATAAGCGTTTACAGCCCACCATCAGGTTCAATTGATGTTTTTGAAAAAGTCATGGATGAAATATTATTTAAAGTATCAAAATCTAATAAAACTCTTATGATATGTGGAGACTTCAATGTAAATTTATTAGAAACTTACTCCCTTAGTACGAGACTAACTAACTTATTTAATTCTCACAACTTAAAGCCACTTTTCATGGAACCTACTCGAATAACTGAAACCTCAGCAAATTGTATAGACAATATATTTGCTTATGCAAATGAAAAAATTGTACTTAAAAAAATTATGAGTAATTTAAAGTCAGACCATTTAGGTCAATACATTAGACTAGAAATTCAACTTAAAAAAAGTTCTACAAGAAAGATACAATACATACCTGTGACTGCACATTAGTTTGAGAGGTTTAAATTTAATTGGGATAGCAAACTACCTATCAATTACTCTAATAATAACCCTAATGAGTCATATTGTAATTTTTTATACAAATTCAGCAATGCGTTCAATGCAGTATTTACTACCAGATCGATTGTGGTCTCAGACAAACTTAATTTTAGTAAGTGGGCCACAGTAGGTATACTTTTAAGTAGACAAAATTCATTTGAATTATATAGAATGAAAAACAATGAAATCATAGTGAAAAGTTTATAGATAAAGTAAAATAGTACTCAAAAATCTTTAAAAAAATTTGTCAAATTGCAAAATCAAAATATATCAGATCTAAAAATAAGAGAAAGTGATAACAAAATTAAATCAACTTGAGATATAATTAAAAGTGAGACTGGAAAGGCCAGTATTAAAAACAATGAATATGAAATTAAAATTAATGATATTACTTTCAAAAATGATATTGATGTAGCTAAAGCGTTTGAATTTTTTTTTCTGACATCCCAATTTCTACTACAAAGTCTTTAGACTCTTCCAAAGTAGTCGCTGAATCTTTGCTAAAAGACTAAGTACCTAGATGTGAAAATCAATTCTCGTTTAATTATGTAGATGATAAAGATATTATTAAAGCCTTTTAATCGATAAATTTTAAGAAAACTGCAGACCTCTGGGATATTTCTGTTCATATTGTGAAGCCCCTAATAATGTTATTGCACTTGATTTAGCTTTCATATTTAATGCATCTATTGAATCTGGCGTGTTTCCTGATTTAATGAAACACAGTAAAATAGTACCTTTGTTTAAATCGGGTAGTACATCTGACCCTTCTAACTTCAGACCGATATAGGTATTGCCTACATTTAGTAAAGTATTTGAAAAAGTAATTTTAAATCAACTTCTTACACATTTCAACACCAACAACATGCTCCACTGTAAACAATTTGGTTTTACACAAGGCAAATCAACTACTGATGCCGGTATTGAGTTAATATTACATATATATGATGCCTGGGAGGAGTCGCATGATGCTCTAGGAGTATTTTGCGATTTGTCTAAGGCTTTTGATTGCGTTGACCATGGGACATTGATCAGGAAATTACATCACTATGGAATTAGGGATAACTCTTTAGATCTTCTCTCTTCTTATCTAAATAACAGGATACAGAGAGTTGACATTAATGGAAAACGATCTCCAGGGTCTGTTGTTACTATGGGTGTACCGCAGGGTTCCATATTCGGGCCATTCCTGTTTTTGGTTTATATTAATGACCTGCCACATCTTTTCAGAGATAATCATGAGATTGTACTGTTTGCAGATGACACTTCACTTTTGTTTAAAATGAAACGACACAGTTTGAACTTTGACGATGTGAATAATGCTATCTCAAAGGTAGTCAATTGGTTTAGTGCTAATAATATTTAACTGAACAATAACAAAACTAAATGTATTCGGTTTATACTCCCCAATGTTAAAAAAGTCTCGGCTAATGTTAATGTTAAAGGTGAAAATTTAGAAATTGTAGATAGCACGGTATTCCTAGGAATCACCTTAGATAATAAGCTTCAGTGAGGCCCACACATAGATAAGCTATCAAAAAAACTCAGTTCCGCAGTTTAAGCAGTCAAAAAAATCCGTCTTTTTACGGACGTGGAAACAGCTAGACTAGTTTACTTCAGCTACTTCCATAGCATTATGTCTTACGGCATACTGCTGTGGGGGAACGCTGCAGACAATAACATAATATTTGTGCTGCAAAAGAGGGCTGTTCGTGCAACCTACAATGTGGGTCCCAGAGAGTCACTGCGTTGTAAATTTAAGGAAATTAATATTATGATAGTGCCGTGTCAGTATTTTATGAAAACCTAATGTACGTCCACAAAAATATTGATAAATTTCCTAAGAATAGCGGCAGGCACAATGTCAACACTAGAAATAGGAATAAACTAGCTATACCTACTACTAGGCTCCATAAGGTTAATGTATCTTTTAAAGGGCAATGTATTCGCTTTTACAACAAAATACTGACTGAGTTACAAGAATTGCCTTTAAATAAATTTAAAAATATTGTTAAAAATCACTTATGTAAAAAAGGTTACCTACTACAAAATATCAGATTATGTAGAAGACAAGAAAGCTTGGGATGGTGTTTGCTCCAATTCTGAAAAAAATTACGTATAAAGCTGGAGGTTTCTAGTCGCCTCTTTGCCTCCAGCATCTAAAACATTTTGGTGACGGAATTCAAATTGAGTTCTATATTTCCCTGTACCTTATACTTGTGTTAGTTAAAGATTTGACATTCTCCAAATGTTACCTATGTGTTTCTTATAGAAATAAACTCTTTTTGAATTCTTGAATTTTGAATTTTTGCATAACTTATGAGAAACCAAAGTGGACCAGTACCCCAAGCAGCACCCGTTAACGAGTGTGACTTGTGCACCAGCCATCAAGATTATATTCGTAAAGTATTATGATTTATTTAAGAAATTGAATAATATTTTTATTATTCTTATGACTTCAGACTCACGAGAAAGACTACAGACTGATTAATCAATCTCAACAATCTTTTGTCAATCAGGCCCTCCGCTCAATGGACGGAGGGGTGCAGGTTGACGTGGTTTACACAGATTTGGCATTCGACCGTATGAACCACGTCATACTACTCCCTAAGCTCTACAGATTGGGTCTGCGTGGAGACATTTATAGGTGGGTGACATCCTATGTAATCAACATATGCCAAGCGGTAGTACTGGGAGGCTTCACATCTGACTATGTCAACGTCCCCTCTGGGGTACCCCAGGGATCACATTTGGGTCCTCTATTATTTTACATCTTTATAGATTTTTAATAAGTAATTTAATATCGTTCATTTTAATATGTATACCTACCCTTGTACTTGATGTAACTCAATGTGAATTGTTCACCAAATGGAAGGAACTGGTTCCTGACACACAGGTTACCCTAGTTTAGGAACCAGGGCTACAATAATTTATACTTTTTGTGCTGCAATAAAGAAATGTTTATGTTTATGTTTATTCTACAACGCATACCTATACGACATATACACAGCATTCCATAGTTGTCAATTCATAATGTATGCGGACGATAAAAAGATCTTTACTGGAATACATAATGGGAATGATTGTATTGGAATGCAGGAAGATTTGAACCGGTTTTCCGTGTACTATGTAAATAATCGAATTAAAGTCAATATTTCCAAGTGCCTTCAGATCTCCTTTACTCGTAGTACGAAACCAATTGTAATAAAATAAAAGAAACGGACCTACATACAGTTATACTTTATTGTGTAATATTACCGTATTTACATGCACAAACACTTACAAAAGCAATAGTTTGGTGTGAAAACTTAGATAGATTTAATTTTAGCGTTTCTTAATAAAACACTTACTCTTGCTTCAGGTCGTTTGATGACTCAAACTGATGATGGTCACAAGCGTGTCGCCCCGGGCCGAAGCAGCCAGCGTATGCCATAAGGTGCGGCAGTTGGCTCTGTTCGTACAGTCCAGTGAATACATGATGGTGAGGCCCGCGAGCAAACACTGTCACGTCTTCACCACCGTGCGTCCCCGTGTCAAGGGGCACTTCAGTGGTGGAGCGGAACCAGATGTTATCTGCGAAGATACATTTTTTTTTAGTTTTATGAGTAACCCAAGATGTATTAATCACAAGGCCGAGTCGACCAGCTACGGATGCGGTTTATTCTGGTATACCCCAAAGGGACTCGTATGCTGCTATGTTCCACCGTGCCCGCTGCCGCAGCCAGCGCCCCGCACCGCCCGCCGTCGAACAATAAAAGCTACAGGCTGCACCGCGCGCGCCGATGACCAAGCCTTCCCGTGTCTCGCTGAACGCGACCGTTGATGGGGATGGCTTAATTCTGGTACAAAGCAGGAAGCGCCATATCCTTGCTGGTCATGTTAACATGACCAGGAAGGATATCGAGAGTCACGTCATGGGAGGGTCGATTAGACTCAACGTTCTGCCATGTAGTCTCATGAACACGAAGCTTTGGAGTCAGATAGGCCCTAGGACTTCCTGTTAATCAAACATCGGGCTCCGGTGGAACTCAAGAAGATGCTCTTGACCAAGAACTGCTGGCCAGAGGGCATCGTATACCGACGCTACAGGGAAGTGACACCGAGGAAGAAAAATCCCTAGCTAGGCGAGATAATATTTTCTTTTTGTCATGTGTTTTAAGATATATATATTCATGGGCTTTGTTACCTGAAATAAAGATTTATTATTAATATTATTAGTATAATTACATGTATATTTTTTTTTTCATTTTACTCTTCTTTTAAACAGGTTTTTTTTCTGACACACGGGCTTACGCCAAGTGCTTCTTAACAAAATCAAAGGTCACCGTCCTTGCTCATGAATTTTCTACAATTCTACAAGTAAACAATATGGTGGCTTTTTTAAAGAAGTATGTGGGTGTGCCTGTATTGCTTTGAGACTCGTGTGTAAAGTGTATGAGATGACGCCTGTAGATGAAATGATTATTGGAATAGTTTTGACTTTGACAGTTTGAACTTGCCACTGCGTTTTTATTTCAATGGCATGGTCTGGTATTTTGTGTTCTTTTCTGTAGAAGTGCTGGTAAGATTGTGTGATTGTGGCTGTACCTAAGATAAATTTTGTTCTGTTTATTGTGGAGTGTTATTACAGGCTTGTTGAAATGTATTGTTTTATCTGTAATGATACTTCTGTCCCAATAGAAATTAAAAGTCTGCTGAGTCTTTTGCGTGATAAATTTGTATGAGAATGCAAGGTGTTAGTGGATGATGGCTGCGATTTGGTAGTGTCAATGTCTGTAATCTGACTGTGCGAGTGTTTTGCATGCACCTGTGATATGCTGTATGATTTCTGAGCTACTGTGGCAATGTCTGCACATATCGCTTGCCAGTGTGCGGTAATGTATGATATGTTTTCTGTAGTTACGAGTATCAATGACCTGATCCTGTATGGCTAAAATAAATCCCTCCGTTTCTCGAAACAGCTCGCCTTTCGTTGGTTACGCTTTCAAAGCAGTCTTGTCAACGTTTGAATTAGCCAAATCTATGCGGTGTCTGCCATGAAGAGATTTTTGTATCTATTTTCTATTTCAGGTGTCTATTTTCTGTTGCAGTTTGATAATTTGTCGTTTTTCTGGAGTTGATGGTCTTGAAGGTTAAGTAGTGTATGTTTAATATCGGCTTGAATGACGGCGTTAAGTAAGGTTGAGTGTGATGACTTAGCATGAAAAACATTCTAAGTGTGGTCATTTGTTTGATGTGTATTTTTTTACATCTATTTTTCCCCGTCCTCCTTCAATTTTAGGTAGTGTGAGTCTTTGTATGCAAGAGTGTGGATGGTATTTTCTGTATTTGGTCATAAGTGTGTTGATGATGCGTTGAAGTTTCATTAAGTCTGACTGGGACAAGTTGATTATACCGAATGTATATGTTAGTATAGGGATGGCGTATGTGTTAGATTGATAGTATTTCGTGCGTTTAATTGTTTTTTTTTTGGTGTAAACTACTAACTCTTGCAACGTTCTAGGCAAAATTTAAAGTAGCAAAACATCACAGGGTAAATGTTGAGATATTGCAGGCGGGTGAAGAGCCTTTTCTTAACCTCTTGAATACCACCGGCGTTAGTTAATGCCACTTTTCCGTTACAGGTTTTAAATTTTATTTCCATGACATGAGGTTCAAAATCGCCACCCGTCCCAAATACCCTCGGTCTTTGAGAGGTCAAAGTTTTTGTAAAGTTGTAATGATCCTTAACAAATAGGGGGACAAGACAAATCAGTCTAATTATCGCCCCATAAGTACACTTTCTCAGATCTACAAACTATTTGCCTGTCATGTGCCACCGTCTCTGTCCAACAACCTAGTTTCTGGAGGGGATATTCAACAAAGGATCGCATGCATGCGGTCAAGCCGCTGATGGATAATGCAGAGAAATTAACCGTCCCCTATGTCTCGCCTTGATTGACCATGAATAGCGTTGAGTATGGGGCCTTGTTCCACTTTCACCATCGCTGCAGAATTGATTTGCGATACGTCGATATCCTCTGGGAGCTGTACAGGTCTGCGAAAATGCAGACATAGAAATACCGAATTTGTGTCTGTAGGCCAAGGACACTCTCTCGCGGTAATAAAAATAAAAAAACTATTCACTAGGGTACTGGTGGATATCAATAAGACCTTAGTTTAAAGGAGAGGAGTCAACATTAACGGGGCGTGCATTTTGCATCTCGGGTTCGCGGATGACCTCATATTCATCGCTAAACGCGACTTAGACCTCCATAATATGCTTGAAGAACTGCATGAAGCTTCCCTGAAAGACAGTCTCAGGATGAAGAAGTCCAAGACCAAGATCATGAGGAATCATTCTTTGAATGTATCCGACCATCTATTAGCAATGACTCCGTATAGCTGGCCAGCGGTTAAATCTATCTAGGACATGGTTTATATTTGACCGGGATGCATAGTTAAAGGAGATCTATAGAGGTGTCAGATTATGCTTGCTTTTGGGAAACTAGGCGAACTAGGTGTGTAACAAACGGAGCTACAAGGCCATTGGAAAGACGGGATTTCAATGGCTACAGTTGGCACAGGACCATGCGGATTGGTGCTATAGAGAAGAGGCCTATGCCCAGCAGTAGGTTGATGTGGGCTGAGTATGATGATGTTGATGTTGAGACTAGAAACTAGCACACGAGCATTGATCGATACTCTACACAATGCAATTCTACCCATTCGCGATTCTACAAAATATGGGTTATTGTGGCACAGCACAGCCAGCCATGCCGATCTTAACACTATCCCGGACAGGGATGCTATAGCATCCGTTTTTGAGTTCGTGTTTGGACACGGATGCCATAGCATCCGCAGAAAGTACGACTTTTTCGGGCAAAGATGCCTGAGCATCTGTTTGCTGATAGTAAAATGTAGTAGCGGCATGTTTGGTGTCACTGTTACCAGTTACACAGGTTGATTACTGTCCTCTAGGGTGGATTTTCGACGCTTAGAAAAATAAAATTATACCTCCACCCCGTACCCCCCTCACACGCACACAAATGCTATAGCATCCGTTTTTACATACTTTTTTTTGTCAGTGTCGCGGCGCGTGGGCCCTTGTTAGACCGTGTGACTGGTGGGTTTTTCGAGAGTATTTGCCGTCGTAAGTAATGTTATATCTACCTTATTTTGCATGATTATTTTACCATTCGTTGTTCTTTTGTAGTATTTGTTTCAGAAGGGCAGTTTCTGCTAGTAAAAACCTAGTTTTTCTCACTAGAAACACGAACTAACCTAAAAATTGTTGCTTGCAGAAGATGCCTCCTAAAAAGATCTCAATCAAACCAGAGACGCTGCAAAATAGCATGAGCAGGCTGTTTGACGAGTTATCTGATTCAGACAACCTTTCTGCCGTAGAGGATTTGGAGGAATCTGAAAGATCAGGCGACGAACATGAGGAACAAGATACTAGTCGAGGTATGACACAATCTTCCAATTCTTCAGTACATGACCCATTTAGTGACGCTGAAGGAGAATTGGGGTCCGATCAGAACTACAATCCCGACGAAGATGAAGCGAGTTCCGATTCTGATCGGACAAGATTAAGTGACATCGACATCCAGCCTTTTACACCAGCCACCAGTCAGACTCCTTCACAACTAGCTCCTTATTACAATAGACCTTCAGCAAAAACCGAAATACAAATTATGATAGAAATAGCCCCAGATAGTCCACCGCATGTTTGTAGAACCGATGACAGCTGATCAGCATCAGATCATAACTCCGTCTCAGGAGAATGTATTACCCGGGTTGACTACAACTAATACCGTAAGTAGCTCTTCGTTTGATCAAATGGGAAACGAAAACAACAACCAATACCGTAATACCCGGCCGATTTTGGTAGGCGGTTCACCTGTTCTCAGACGATAACCTGTATCATTGAGGAGCTGTTACCCATCATTACCCCACATAATTAATGTATCGCTTGAACAATGTTGCTTCCCCTCTCAGTGGAAAAAGGCACTTGTGATTCCCCTATCTAAATCGTCCAATCCCGTCTCCTTTAATGATTTTCGTCCCATATCTATTCTGTCTATCCTTTCCAAAGTCTTAGAATCAATTGTTCACTGTCAGCTCTCCTCATACCTTTCCTCTAGAAACTTATTAAATCCAAATCAATCAGGTTTCAGGCCGGCTCACAGTACTACCACGGCATTGCTTAAAGTCACCGATGACATTCAATTAGCCATGGATCAGAAGCAGCTTACGGTTCTCACACTGCTTGATTTCAGTAGCGCCTTCAACTGCGTCGATTTCGATATCCTGGTTGAAATTCTAAAATCGCTCAGAGTCTCCTCGCACTCGGCTCTCTGGTTTGACTCCTACCTGAGAGACCGCCAGCAGCGCATTAAGTCTGAGGAGATCTCAACGAACTGGTGTAATCTCTCCGCGGGTGTTCCGCAGGGTGGTATCCTTTCTCCTCTTCTCTTCTCAGTATTCATTAACTCCATCTCTGACGTTCTTACTTCTTCTTATCATCTCTACGCAGATGACCTCCAAATATATCGGTAATTCGTAGTGATGTAAATCTGAACGTAGAGGCGTTGAATGCTGACCTCGATAACATCAGTAAATGGGCAATTTCATATGGGCTGCTTGTCAACCCGGCAAATTCTCAAGCCATGATTATGGGTACGCGGTACTCAATTTACACAATACAAAATATCCCCGTCGATCCTGTGATGTATGAGGGTACGATAATCACTTACAGCGAGAAAGCTAAGAATCTTGGGGTTATATTTGATAACTTGCTGTCCTGGTCGCCCCATGTTTGTGAGGTCAGCAGACGATTCTTTGCGTCATTTTACTCCCTACGGAGATTGCAGTACTTCCTGCCGCGGCAGACTAAAATCACCCTTGTTCAGTCCCTTCTACTACCTTTAATAGACTACGCGGATGCTTGTTGGGTCAGTGCGAACGAAGAACAACTGAATAAACTCGAGCGACTCCAAAACCTTGGGATTCGGTTTGTCTACGGGCTGCGCAAGTACGACTGTAAGTAAGTAAGTAAGTAAGTAAGTAAGTTTATTCATGTAGGCACAATACATTTATACACTTTGTGGTTAGCATCCCATACTAGAAAAATCCGTATCATGGGACAGCGTAAGGTTACATCGTGCCTATTTAGGTAATATCTAATCTAACATGCATTAGATAATGTTGAACATCAGAATAAAACATAAAAAAAAAAAAAAACGATACAATTTTGTCGCACTTTGATCTCTAAGTAATTGCCAAAAGAAGATTCTCAACAGATTCATATTTTGCAGTTATTAGCCAATTTTTTAACTGATTTTTATGTATTTTACCTCGTTCATTTATTTCTAGTGCAATTAGTTTACTTATCTTGTTGTAAAGGTATGGTTGTAGATACCAAAAGAAACCCCTAGCAAACATGGTTTTGGTTATGGGTACATCAAGTCCAAAATTACGTTTATTGTTGCTATAATGTGACGAGCTTAGGACAATTCATGGCATTATTGAATGAATGAAAAGTTTTCTTATGCTTAGCAACTTACTTTCGTAATAAAGAACATCCGTACTATACCTAATGGGTTTCTTAAACATCACTTTTAATACTATACGCTGTGCTCTTTCCAGGCGGAGCAGGTACGATTTTGCGGCGCCCCCCCACGCACTAATACAATATCTTAAAATGCTTTCACATAGAGCATAGTACACAGAATACAGGGTGTATATGTCCAATATATTTCTTAGCTTTTTCAGAATGTACACCAATTTTCTGACTCGACCTGAAGTAGTTTTTATGTGGGGTGCCCAGTTTAATCTATTATCTATAATCACACCTAAATATTTTAAACATTTAACCTCCTCGAGACATAGACAATTACAGGCTGCAAGTCTGTCACCACACATATGTAATTAAATAGTAAGCTCTCTTGGCGGGTCACTATGAGCTGTTTTGGCAAAGCTGATGTATTTGGTTTTTTTAGTATTCAAGCTCAGCTAGTTTTTGGCCAGCCATTCACCTATAATCGCCATGCCATATTCTGCTTTGCTGTAGGTCTCTTGCCATGTTACTCCTGTGAAAACAGCAACTGTATCATCAGCGAAAGATATGATGTGACCATTGGCAGATCTCTCAAGTTCAACTAAATCATTTATATAGACTAGAAACAAGATGGGGCCAAGAACACTACCTTGTGGCACTCCAAACTTAACCGTAGAAAATTTGCTAAGGTGTGAGTCAAGCTTGACAGCTTGCTTCCTATCGTGCAGGTAGCATTTCAGCAAACTCAACGCCAGACCTCTGACACTAATATTTTCTAGTTTATACAATAGTAGTGGAATTGAAACGGTGTCAAAGGCCTTGGCTAGGTCTAAAAATACTGCTTAAGTATATTGGCCATGGTCAAGGTGTCTACTGATAAACTCTACAAGATCATCCAAGGCATGGTTAGTGGACTTAGACTGGCGGAAACCAAATTGTTTAGAGCTCAACAGATATTTAGTCTCCAAGAAATCTACAAGGCGTTTCTTAATTACTTTTTCTAAAACCTTTGACAATGTTGGTAGTAGAGCAATTGGTCTATAATTGCTGACAACATCTTGATTGCCACTTTTGTGCAGTGGTATGACAACAGCCCTCTTGTTTGCTTCTGGGAATACTCCTTGACTTAGGCTACAGTTACATAGGTAAGTAAGTGGTTCCTGAATGTAAGATTTGGTTTTTTTTAAGAAATTCATTGGGTATATTATCCCATCCTGCAGATTTTGTACTTTTGAGCGAACTGATTACCTGTGAAATTTCCTTGGTATCAACCGAAGTAAGAAAGAGTGAATCAACAGATGATTTAAATTGATTATTTGTTCTAATTAACGATTCCCCATCGGTCTGTAGTCTTTCCAGTATTTTATTAGCTAAATTTTCCCCTACATTTATGAAGTATCATTTATCTTATTAACATCATCAGGAGGGTTTGTTGATAAAAGAGTGTTTGCTGATGTAGTTTTTGTTGTCTTAATGTCTGCTGCTTCTTTTATAATAGACCATGTTTTTCTATGATCACCGGCAAATTTTGAAAGTTTTTGACCATAGTATAGTTCTCGGGCTGTATTTGTTGCTAATTTACATGTGTTTCTGTAAAGTTTATATTGAGTTTGAAGTTCTGTATTGTGTTTGTATTTACGGGCATCTTTGTGCATCAAATCTCTTTTTATAATTGATTTGACCAGCGCTTTAGTAATCCACGGTTTTGCAATTTTGTATTTATGTGACTGTGTTTTTGTTTCGGTATTATTTTCTATTATTTTTAAGTACATTTATAAATTTTGATGTTGCTTCGTTAACGTCGGTAATTTGTGTAACTGAAAGCCAATCGTAGCCTTGTAGCGTCTTTGTTACGTTATCATAATTAATTGTACTAATAGTAGTTTTTTGTTGCTTTTTGTGTGATCGCTGAGGAAACTTTATTTGACAAAGAATTTGTGCATGATCTGTGACGTCGCTGTCTACAGTAATATTGAAAATCTGGTTGGGACTCTTAGCTATTACATGATCGAGACACGCCGATAATCTAGTGGGAATGCGAGATGTGGGGAACATATGATTATTAGCCAGCATGCCTTCATATTTCATAGCAGTGGTGTCTTCTTCGTCATCGTCGTTTCCAAGAGCAATGTTCACATTGATATCACCAATTAGGAAAATATTTCTAAAGTCTTTTACTAGCTAGAGTTCCCCATTCAGTGATACAATGAAGCTATCATCTGCAGATGTTGATGGCGATCTATACATAGCCAAGATTGCAATGTGAGTGTCGATCGATAACAATAGAGCGTTTGAGTTTGATATGTTTAGTTCCTTTACCCTTACGTTTAGGCTGTTTTTGGCATACATTATAACGCCGTCGCTCCTTTGCTTATGTATTGTGGATTTGTATAGTGTATAACCATCAATACTTCTATCGCTATATGATTTGGTATGCAACCAATACTCGGATATAACAATTACATCTGCAGAGACAGCCAAGCGTTTTTGAAATACCAAAAAGTCATTAAAATTCTCACTAATACTTCGTGTGTTGAAATATAAAATAAGTAAGTCAGTATTTTCCAGTTTTAAATAGTTACAACAATCTTCTGCCATACTAACTGCTTTCGATTGGAATGGTTCAACACTATCAATTTCTTGACTCAGTACTTTGTCGTTGGACCACATCATTCTACAAATATGTAGTAGTATGTGAGTTGTGATGGATTCAATATAGTGTTCTTGATAGTATTGGATAAGTATTTTGCAGAGAAGCAGTAAGAATTGAGATCAATTTTGGAATTCGGTAGTACATAAAATGCGATTGAATAGTATAGGTAAACGCATATAACTAGCATAAGCAAATCTACGGTAAGTAAACTAATGACACACATATGGTATTTTGTTAACTGATCATGTACCAACACATGCACCAACCACTTCAGCACCAAAAACACCAGTCAGATCATCGTTACAACGGATAGTGTGGTGGCTTTTACCTTCTGCAGGTCTGGCATATATACGCCCGTTTTTGGTCCATACAAAGTCCCATTGGAGCCATTTGCCCGCCATACGTGCTTTGTAGAAGAGGTATCGGTTCTGTTTTGTTAGTCGCTCATTCAGATGCACTCGTGTGTCGGAGGAGCTGGCTAATCCAAAGTCATCAGTGCGGATGCCGCGACGCACGCGTGAGCTGTGCAACAGTTCATCTCTCTTCTGCCGGTGTATCAGGCGAACGACGATCGGTCTGGGCTTCTCGATTTCTTCTGTAGTTGTGTTCGTACTATTGGGGCTCCGGTTTCTTGCTTCTTTGTTTCGACGACCTCCGACTCTTTCTGCACTTACAATATCCGTTTCAGCCAGTTGAATGCTGAGCTTTGTTGCTACAAGAGCAACGATGTGCATCGGGTTCTCGCCCTTTGTTTCTGGCATATTAGAGATCTCCAGCTCATTCACAAGTTGGTCCTGGTCACTCTCATTAAGGTCTATTTTTAGTTTTGATACAGTAATTTCGAGGTTTTTAATATTTGTATTTTTATTATCTCGAACCATCTGTTGAAGATTTTCGATGGCGCCCTTCATCGAAGTAATGTCTAGCTCTTGACTTTTTATAAGTGACTTAATTTCAATATTCTCAGCCACATTTAGCTCCAGCTTTAGGATTCGTTCCTCCCAAGAGCAAACAGTTTTGGTTAAGGTGGCGAGTTGGTCACTAATACTGAGCTTAAAGGCCGCTAGACTTGAATTTATGGTCTCGAATTTCTTCTCCATATATTCCATAAGGCCTGCCGTATCGATATTGACAATCAAAGCCGGGGGTAGAAAGTCTTCTGTTCTCGGCTGGTGTACTGCAATTTGTGGACTGTTGAGCTTTTTGGGCTGTTTGCAGGTCGCACACTTCCACTTGGGCTTATTAATCGGAAGTATTTTCCTATAATCCGAATCTGCCATACCGACACAGTGGTAGTGAAACTGCTCCCTATATTGCGCACATTTCAAGCTGTCCTCAGGCTTAAGTGAATTGTCGCATTTACAGCATTCCATTATTGCGTAAGGGGAAATGATAAAGTCAAATGAAGCGCGATAAGGTTGATTTGACGCTAGGAGATTCACTCGCCCCGTAGTATCTTGTGTGCCTATTCTGCGAAAAGTACCAGGCGAGCAGCGCACTAACAAGTGGCAGGTCAACTTAAAACTGCTGCGATCGACAAGTAGGAACTAAGTTGTATTCCGTCCACTATACACAGAGCTGCCACATTATTCGTCAATCGCGAAGGTTACTCACGCGCTGGAGGCGGGTCTTCTGGCCGGATGAATGAAGTCTTGCGGCGTAGGCGGGGTGTCGTTACGAGCTGGCACGCTGCGCTCATTGAAGCTACAGCGCTGGCGTGGAAGCTGGCGCTCGATTGTGGCGCGCGATTTGAATTGCTTGCAGCTCTTCGAACTCATGCGTTCCTAATATTTTCACTTGATTTAAAAGTTAATTTTGATTTAAAAAATTGAATATAAATTTATAAAAGTTCTTAGGCACGACTACTAGTTATGAGGTTCGGGGGGGAAGAGGACTGTAACGGCATAAACGGCTAAGGTCGAGCCACCGCTATCAGTAGCTATGATCGTCTATTCTATCTACCCCAAAAGAGATGTCCCGATTCAGCTGTAAAATTGTAAGTTAAGAATGATAAGTCTGAATTTCTCGTTCGTTGAGAAGTTCGTTAGGCGTACAATAGTCGAAAGAAGATTGGTTCAGGAAGTAACAGTTTCAAGTTAGAAAGAGAAAGCATTTATGCTCGCAAGCCGGTATTTCGCATCAGTTAGCGGTGTATTGCGCCAGATCGATCGTTGTTGTATTTTGTGTGATGGTACCATTTATTTTTTTGTATATATGGGCGCTTGGAACTTCTTTTAGTGGTCGACCACGATTTGTAATATTTGTTTGGGATATCGTATAGATATCCGTCGTAGTTTTACGACGTGAGTACTCAATGATATTTCATGTGCTCGCTAGTAGCGGCTTATGGTGGTTCTAATTATATATTTATTTCACGGCAATAACGATCCGAAAAGACCGGTTTACACAATTGCGATTTGATTTTCCGAAATGGGTTTGAACTAGCGGTTACCTCAAAAGGTCCGTAACGTTTTGAAACCTTCAACTCTGCGCAATTTGAGCTGGATGTTATCGAAACGTTGTCATTAGCGCTTTAGGAGATCTAACCCTCACCATAGCGAAGTGCGTAGTTCGGTAAATTCCGAACTATGAATTCCACTGACCTCAGCACGACCTCGGCCAAGCAAAATCATAAATATTTGACTCAGCCTACACATTAGACCTCCAGCGAAATTTACATTTAATTTAAAGATGCAACTTGAATCCAAACTGACCCAAGGCAAGGCAAAACAATCTACCCAGTCCTAAACAATGAACTTTAGACTGTAATTTGATCTCTTCGCGCGTCCCCGACAACACTCAAATGTCAAAATATCAACAGGATAGGTTATCTGTGTTGACACCGGTTTAACTTTGTTCTGAATTTGTTATTTCCATCCGCGGAACCTCATCGATCAAACAGTCTCCCTATGCCCTGCCAACCTAGGTTTAGCCGCAACAAAACCCCTGTCTAGCCTAGTCTTGAAACCTAGTGTTATACCACGTCCATTATCGACACCACTCGAAAATGGTTGAGTTTGATTTGAATGTGCTTGTATGTTTAATGACTGTGTGTGTGGGAATTTCAAAACTCGCTACTCGAAAGGAATGAGGAGAGAATTAGCCCGCGAATATCCTAAGAGCCAATCCAGGAACCTTATGGTGAAGTAAAAAGGAATTTAGGGTTGCTCCAAGCCCAGACTCAGACTCAGATCAGTTACCTACAAGTTCTTATCTAACGACCCAAGGATAGTTTTGGAATTTGGGGTAGGTTGATTTAAAGGATAGGAACCGAGGTATCTCTCGGCGCTTCAGACACTCACGAAAAACCACTGAAACACGCAATCACAATTCGTATAGTTCAGACGCGTAAGACTGTAATGGTACACGAGAGTCGGTACATTAGATACTTCATTCTGCGTGATAGAGGGCTAGCCCAACGCCGCGCTGTTTTGAATACGAGAATCGGTTCAGATAACGTTTGGGGGTTTTGCATAGCTTACTGGCAAAGTTTGAAAAAAGACGCGTGGGTTCATTCGTGGAATTTCAGTTCAGGCCAAGTTTTTTTGTCGCATTCCTGCGACATGTGTAGAAATCAGAGCCGATTTGGCTGCGCGTTGAATAAAGTTATGAATAACTAAATAATGAAAGGTTATTACGGAACGGAGAAAGCTATTATGTTGATTGCAAATATACAATTGCGATTGAGGTATGATATGGAGAGTTTGACACCTCTATTTTGAATATCATTCTAGAGGTCTTTGCCACGCGCGTCTAGCGGTCGGGAAATGCTTAATTAATCGCAACAAGCTTTTATTGGTCAGCGATCAACAGATTCTGTGTATCGGCAGTACCAAATGATTTGAGTGATAATCTACGGTTGATCATAGTGAATATGCGTACACACAATTTGTAGAACGGCGGATCTGCATGGCATGGTTGAAATTGGACCCTGTGTAGTTAGTGATAAGAAGCTTCGCTTGGGCAGAGCGTATTTGCAAAGGACGCATGTGGGGCATATAAATACCAGAGCGTGGGAGGGGAATGCATTCAGTCTCTGCGTCTAGCCGCTGTGACAGTCGTCTTCACGAGTTCTAAACAGTTTTGGCTGCCGTGTTACGCGTCAGAACTATACGAATTGGTGATTGCGAAGTTTCAGTGGGTTTTCGTGAGTGTCTGAAGCGCCGAGATATACCTCGGTTCCTACCTTTATATCAACCTACCCCTAATTCCA
Organism: Argyresthia goedartella; assembly: GCA_949825045.1. NCBI lineage: Eukaryota > Metazoa > Arthropoda > Insecta > Lepidoptera > Argyresthiidae > Argyresthia > Argyresthia goedartella. The sequence continues at coordinate 30,708,785 of OX463826.1, read as the reverse complement.
AAACTATCCTTGGGTCGTTAGGAAAGAACTTGTAAGTCAATTATTCTGAGTCTGAGTCTGGGCTTGGAGCGACCCTAAATTCCTTTTTCCTTCACCATAGGGTTCCTGGATTGGCTCTTAGGATATTCGCGGGCTAATTCTCTCCTCATTCCTTTAGAGTAGCGAGTTTTTGTAATTCCCACACACACAGTCGTTAAACATTCAAGCACATTCAAATCAAACTCAACCATTTTCGAGTGGTGTCGATAATGGACGTGGTATAACACTAGGTTTTTAGACTAGGCTAGACAGGAGTTTAGTTGCGGCTAAACCTAGGTTGTTAGGGCATAGGGAGACTGTTTGATCGATGAGGTTCCGCGGATGGAAATAACAAATTCAGAACAAAGTTAAACCGGTGTCAACACAGTTAACATGTACTGCTGATATTTTGACATTTGAGTGTTGTCGGGGACGCGCGAAGAGATCAATTTACAGTCTAAAGTTCATTGTTTAGGTCCGGGTAGGTGTTTTGCATTGCCTTGGGTCAGATTGGATTCAAGTTGCATTTTTAAATTAAATGTAAATTTCGCTGGATATCTAATGTGTAAGTTGAGTCGGTATATATGATTTGGCTCAGCCCAGGACGTGCTGCGGCTAGTGGAATTCATAGTTTGGTATTTATCGAATTATGCACTTCGCTATGGTGTGGGTTAGATATCCTAAAACAATAATGCTTGCGTTTCGATAACATCCAGCTCAAATTGCGCAGAGTTGAAGGTTTCAAAACGTTACGGACCTTTTGAGGTAACCGCTAGTTCAGAACCCATTTCGGAACTCAAATCGCAATTGTGTAAACCGGTCTTTTCGGATCGTTATTGCCGTGAACAAAATATATAATTGGAACCACCACAAGCCGCTACGAGCGAGCACATGAAATATAATTGAGTACTCACGTCGTAAAACTACGACGGATATCTATACTATAACTGTGATCGATCACTAAAACTAAAACTAAAACAAAAGATGTTCCAAAGCGCTCATATATACAAAAACCAGATGGTGCCATCACATAAAATATAACAACGATCGTTTTAGCGCAATACACCGCTGACTGATGCGAATTACCGGCTCGCGGACATATATGCTTTCTCTGTCTAACTAGAAACTGTAATTTCTGAGCCAAGCTTCGTTCGACTATTGTGCGCCTAACGGATTTCTCGACGAACGAGAAATTCAGACTTATCATTCTTACTTACAAAACTTACAGCCGAATCGGGTCCTCTCATTTTGGGATAGATAGAATAGACGATCATAGCTACTGTTAGCGGCGGCTACGACCTTTAGCCCTGGGGCCGTTACAGATTTTTGTTGCCGAGACGGAAGGATATCCTAGATAGTCTGATACCTAGATATTCCTAGATATTCTAAAAGAATCAAGGTCTAACGCGTTACTTTTAAAAATAACACAACGTAGAAACGATTTTAAACAGTTCAGTTTGTAAATAAGAAATAAGCAAAAAGGGGCATTGTTTTCACAATTCTTTGTACGAGCTACGGCGGTTTAATAGGAATAATGGCCGGCCGGCCTAGGAAAAACGGTAGTCGAGTAGCACAAAATTCACTTTCACACACAAGTGAAATGGCGTCAGGGCAGGTGACGCAATTGTTATCTGAAATAGTGAAAAGATTAGACAGTTTGGAAAGGGGTTCCAGCACGAGCAATGCTAGTAGGACTTCGGACAGACAGACTGACAGACAGGAACTAGAGACGTTTGAACAATCGGTAGAAAAACGTCAATCGTGCATTGTGAAAATGACACAGAAGTTGCCGACATTCGATGGGCGGAATTCGGAAAATCCGATGATTTTCTTAAGAGATTTAAAGGCTTATATTAAAGTCTCGGGAGATACTTCTAGGGCTTTGATATGGGCAACGGATAGTTTGGTAGGAATTGCGAAAGTTCGAATGAGCATATACAGAGACTCATGGCGAACCTATTCGGATTTTGAAAAAGATTTCAGAGAGGTATTCTGGGGTGATAATGAACAGGAATTAATTAAGCAAAGATTCCTAACTGCGAAGTTTGATTCTAAGAAAGGTCAAAGTATGGAAGAATTCTTTGCCTCTCAATTGAATAGCATATATGAGCTTACGATACCGTTTACTGATACGGAGAAAATCAACACGATTTTCAGACAGTTGCCGCGTGATATTCAGGTAGCGTTTTTTGCTAGAAAGGAGTCAATGACTATACGTGATGCGGTCGAATTCCTTCGGCATTTAGAACGGAATGTCGATGGGGGATTAAGTGCAATACATGGTTCTGAGACAATGAATACTAATAACGTGAGGCGGGATAGCTATATGCGTGGACAATATCGAGCTATGCGGGTAAATACGTTACGTTATAACGCGATAAGTCGTAGTAATAATTATAACGCGGTAACGAAGGGGCGAAACGAATTTGGGACGCGTGGTCGCGGTTATTTTCGCGGTAGAGGCAGGCAGCCTAGGCCTAGCTTCAAGGCAATAAAGTTTCAGAGGGGCAATGATAGTTCAGGAGATACAGAGGCAGGGCAAAGTTCAAGTGACAGGAATAATGCGATAAGTCAGAATTCAAAAAACTAGTGGACTCGCGCGGGTCGTTCGCGCTCAGATATTTATTACGGTTTGGATGGACAGCCGATCGAATTGGGAAAAAGCATAGACTGTATGATTTGTGTAATTTGGATTCGAACGTGGGTGTGAATGAATTTATTCAATTACTAGCGCATAAAGCGCACGGATATGCCGTGTGTTTAGATGAAAAATCTAGATCGAATTGTAGAGATCGAAATGACAGACGTTTACATACGATATTCAGAGACGACGATTCGACTGAGTGTGGGCGCGAGTTATGTAGTACTTTGACATTACCTGAGATAGATGTGCGTATTGGGAATATTGTTGTAAGGAGTTTGATTGATTCGGGGAGCGAAATCAGTGTAATAAGTCGGAGAGTGTACGAAGAAGTGTGCAGTCAATTGGGAAAACCGACGGAAATACCGATTCCAAGTTTGAGAATCACAGGTGCGTTTGGAGTCAGTAAGGAAAAGGTTGATAAATTAGTAACGTTACCATTAACGATAGGTGAATGCGTTATCGATACTCCAATGCTAGTATTAACAAGGGTGCCTAAAGATTTAATTTTGGGGTTTGATTTTATACAACAGACGCGAGCGAGTTTAATGTGTGAGGGTAATAAGAGGCTAATTATACGAAGCGCCGGGCGGATGTGTGAAATACCATTAGATACTGGTCCTAATCCGGAATCTTGCTGTTGTACAATGGAAGTACAGAACCAAGATACCTGTAGAAATATGATAGAGGAATATGTGAACAATTCATCAATACCTGTTGAACACAAAACAAGGTTATTGCCGGTGTTAAATAAACATGCAGAGTTGTTTAGCGATAGGATAGGTCGGACAAATAAATATATACATGAGATAAAAATGAGAGATGAAACGCCTTTCGTAAAGCGAAGCTATCCCATACCGTTCGCATATCGCGATAAAGTAACAAAACGTTTGGAAGAGATGGAATTGATAGGTATTATTAGCAGGCAATCTACGGATTTCAGCAGTCCATTGACTTGTACATTAAAGAAAACAGGAGAGGTCCGTATTCTTCTAGATGCACGACAATTAAACACTGGAATGGTCGGGGAGGTTGAAACCACACCTTTAATGAGTGAGATATTGCAATCCGGGCGCCGGATAAATTACATAGGAGTTATTGATATCAAAGATGCGTATTTTTCTATACCATTATCAGACGAATCTAAACGATACACGGGTTTTGTATATCAAGGCAGAAGTTATGTTTACAACGTTTTACCTCAGGGGTTGAAAACCAGTGTGGGTTCATTTTCGAGGGCGATGGACTTAATTCTAGGGCCAGAGGTTAGGTCATATTGTTTAAATTTTGTTGACGATTTGGCAATTTTAACTGAGGGTGACTTCGAACAGCATTTGTCTCAAGTGGACACGGTTCTGAGTAAATTGAAAGACGCGGGCTTCACATGCAAACTAAAAAAATGCGAGTTCGCACAAAAAAAGGTTAAGTTATTGGGGCACATTTTGTCTACACAAGGTTTGCAGATGGACCCGGACAAAATTGAAACACTTAAATTATATCCGTCACCCAGAACTGTCAGGCAATTGAGGGCGTTTTTGGGGTTCATAAATTACTTTCGGAGGTTTATAAAAAATTTTGGAACATTAACACAGCCCTTGTACAATTTATTGCGGTCTGGAGTCAAGTTCGTCTGGAGTGCGCAGATGCAAAGTGCTTTTGACGAGATAAAAAATCAATTCTCAGAAAGTATAATTTTGAGTCAGCCATTGGCGGGAAAAACATATTATGTTCAATGTGACGCCAGCGCTATAGGAATTGGGGGCTATGTTTATCAGTTAGATGATTCGGGCCAGGAACTAATTATAGGGTTCTGTTCGCAGGCATTCAAGGGTGCCCAGACTAGATGGTCGGTCAGTGAACAGGAAATGTATGCAGTTATATACACTTTAAAGCGATTTGAGATATACTTGCGGGGAGAAAAGGTTATTATTAGAACTGATCATAAAAGTTTGACGTTCATTAAGTCGTGGACTTTATTGGGTGCACGCGTAACGAGGTGGATTATGTTTTTAGAGCAATTCGATTACGACATAGAATTTGTGCGAGGGACTGATAATCAAATTGCCGACACGCTAAGCAGGCAAATGGCGGGACCTGGAGGTATGAATGACAGTATAAATGTTCAGCCGGGAATATTCTGGTTTCAGGCATCGAATACCGCAAGTGTTATTTCGAGTTTACGGGACATTGCGAGATTACAAAGCGAAGATGAGCGGTTAAATCGAATTAGCGGTTGTATCAGACGTAATGTGGTAGATACCGGAACGAGAGGGTTTGAAAATTACAAGCTAGTAGGTGATACGTTATATTTTCACGTGCCGAAGCGGAACGTACAGTTGCTAGTAATTCCGAAATCACTACAGGAGGAACTAATTTTACACATACATGAAGAAATAGGTCACTACGGCAGATATAAAATATTAGCACTGATGAAGGACAGATATTATTTTCTTCATATGAGTAGGGTGATTAGCGCGGTGATAAGAAGTTGTGACATATGTCAAAAGGTCAAACCAAGTACTAACAATACCGTTGGTCCTTGTACACCGGTGTTGGCGGAAAGGTTGGGTGAGAAAGTTTTCTCGGACCTTTATGGGCCATTGCCCGTAGGTAAATTCGGATATCAATATATATATGTGATTCAAGACGTGTACAGTAAAGTAATAAAATTATATCCAATGCGAAAAGCGACAGGTAGGAGCGTGCTCGCTTGTACAAAGAGATTTCATAGGGAAGTACCTATCGAAACTATAATTACGGACTCAGGACCACAGTTCATATCGAAAGTTTGGGAATTTGGACTCAAACAGCTGGGGATTCGGGTCACTCATACGTCGGTGTATTGTCCAAATTCTAATAGCGTAGAAAGAGTGAATCGCGAGCTAGGTCGGCTGATTAGGACTTATTGCGGCGGAAGTAATCGTAGTTGGGTAGACGTGTTACCGGACATTCAGAATTGCTATAATAATATCGAACACACAAGCACAGGCTTTGCGCCTAATGAGTTAGCGTTTGGTAGGCGGGAACCGTTAACTATTGACAAGGAATTAGGCGATGAATGGTTATTAGGCCATAGTGTGCGAGATTCGGAACAGGTGCGGAATGTAGCGATAGAAAACTCTAAAAGTTCTAGTGAACGACGTAAGCGACAGGCGGACAAACGGCGTAAGTTAGAGGTCTATCGTATAGGTGATTATGTGAAACTTAAGACTTTTGTGCGTTCGAATAAAGAACATAAAATCATGCGGAAATTTTCGTTGTTGTATAAAGGGCCTTATGTTATTTCGGCAGTGGTATATCCTAACTGTTATACGTTAGTAGATCCGGGTTCAAATGAGATATTGGGTAACTTCAATACTATAAATATAGCCAGGTATTATGTGAGGACGAATAAGGGCGTAGATAAATAAGATAGTGTATAAAGGTTATATAATTAAGCTGTAAGCTGTAAATTTGAGTAACTACTTTGTAGATTTAAGGATCTTGCATGGTTTGGAAACAAAAACAAAAAAAAAAAAACCAAAAAAAAAAAAACAATTTGTATATATATAGTAATACGAATTAGGATAAATTGCGGGTAAGCGAGGTTGTATAGTAAGATAGATAAATAAGATAAGACAGGAGAGAACTCAATCGAGTTGTGTAAATATTATATACATAATTGACAGATTCATCGGTCGGTGTACATGATTTGAGATGTCCGAACATATAGAGTAGATATGTACAAAGTATGGGTAGCATAGTGGTAATGAGATCCTTGCGCCATGTTAACTGAGATAAACAGTGTCTCAAGGTCTGGGAGGGGGCTGTAATGGTACACGAGAGTCGGTACATTAGATACTTCATTCTGCGTGATAGAGGGCTAGCCCAACGCCGCGCTGTTTTGAATACGAGAATCGGTTCAGATAACGTTTGGGGGTTTTGCATAGCTTACTGGCAAAGTTTGAAAAAAGACGCGTGGGTTCATTCGTGGAATTTCAGTTCAGGCCAAGTTTTTTTGTCGCATTCCTGCGACATGTGTAGAAATCAGAGCCGATTTGGCTGCGCGTTGAATAAAATTATGAATAACTAAATAATGAAAGGTTATTACGGAACGGAGAAAGCTATTATGTTGATTGCAAATATACAATTGCGATTGAGGTATGATATGGAGAGTTTGACACCTCTATTTTGAATATCATTCTAGAGGTCTTTGCCACGCGCGTCTAGCGGTCGGGAAATGCTTAATTAATCGCAACAAGCTTTTATTGGTCAGCGATCAACAGATTCTGTGTATCGGCAGTACCAAATGATTTGAGTGATAATCTACGGTTGATCATAGTGAATATGCGTACACACAATTTGTAGAACGGCGGATCTGCATGGCATGGTTGAAATTGGACCCTGTGTAGTTAGTGATAAGAAGCTTCGCTTGGGCAGAGCGTATTTGCAAAGGACGCATGTGGGGCATATAAATACCAGAGCGTGGGAGGGGAATGCATTCAGTCTCTGCGTCTAGCCGCTGTGACAGTCGTCTTCACGAGTTCTAAACAGTTTTGGCTGCCGTGTTACGCGTCAGAACTATACGAATTGGTGATTGCGAAGTTTCAGTGGGTTTTCGTGAGTGTCTGAAGCGCCGAGATATACCTCGGTTCCTACCTTTATATCAACCTACCCCTAATTCCAAAACTATCCTTGGGTCGTTAGGAAAGAACTTGTAAGTCAATTATTCTGAGTCTGAGTCTGGGCTTGGAGCGACCCTAAATTCCTTTTTCCTTCACCATAGGGTTCCTAGATTGGCTCTTAGGATATTCGCGGGCTAATCCTCTCCTCATTCCTTTAGAGTAGCGAGTTTTTGTAATTCCCACACACACAGTCGTTAAACATTCAAGCACATTCAAATCAAACTCAACCATTTTCGAGTGGTGTCGATAATGGACGTGGTATAACACTAGGTTTTTAGACTAGGCTAGACAGGAGTTTAGTTGCGGCTAAACCTAGGTTGTTAGGGCATAGGGAGACTGTTTGATCGATGAGGTTCCGCGGATGGAAATAACAAATTCAGAACAAAGTTAAACCGGTGTCAACACAGTTAACATGTACTGCTGATATTTTGACATTTGAGTGTTGTCGGGGACGCGCGAAGAGATCAATTTACAGTCTAAAGTTCATTGTTTAGGTCCGGGTAGGTGTTTTGCATTGCCTTGGGTCAGATTGGATTCAAGTTGCATTTTTAAATTAAATGTAAATTTCGCTGGATATCTAATGTGTAAGTTGAGTCGGTATATATGATTTGGCTCAGCCCAGGACGTGCTGCGGCTAGTGGAATTCATAGTTCGGTATTTATCGAATTATGCACTTCGCTATGGTGTGGGTTAGATATCCTAAAACAATAATGCTTGCGTTTCGATAACATCCAGCTCAAATTGCGCAGAGTTGAAGGTTTCAAAACGTTACGGACCTTTTGAGGTAACCGCTAGTTCAGAACCCATTTCGGAACTCAAATCGCAATTGTGTAAACCGGTCTTTTCGGATCGTTATTGCCGTGAACAAAATATATAATTGGAACCACCACAAGCCGCTACGAGCGAGCACATGAAATATAATTGAGTACTCACGTCGTAAAACTACGACGGATATCTATACTATAACTGTGATCGATCACTAAAACTAAAACTAAAACAAAAGATGTTCCAAAGCGCTCATATATACAAAAACCAGATGGTGCCATCACATAAAATATAACAACGATCGTTTTAGCGCAATACACCGCTGACTGATGCGAATTACCGGCTCGCGGACATATATGCTTTCTCTGTCTAACTAGAAACTGTAATTTCTGAGCCAAGCTTCGTTCGACTATTGTGCGCCTAACGGATTTCTCGACGAACGAGAAATTCAGACTTATCATTCTTACTTACAAAACTTACAGCCGAATCGGGTCCTCTCATTTTGGGATAGATAGAATAGACGATCATAGCTACTGTTAGCGGCGGCTACGACCTTTAGCCCTGGGGCCGTTACAAGACGGCAGACCAAAACTGTTTAGAATCGTGAAAGACGACTGTCACAGTAGCTAGACGCTGAGACTGAATGATCTCCCTTCCCCCGCAATCGTATTTATAGTCCCCACATGTCTGAAAAAAAAAATGGCGTCCTTTGCGAATATGCTCTGCCCAAGCGAAGCTTCTTATCACTAACTACACAGGGTCTAATTTCAACCATACCATGCAGATCCGCCGTTCTACAAATTGTGTGTACGCATATTCACTATGATCAACCGTAGGTTATCACTCAAGTCATTCGGTATTGCCGATACACGAAATCTGTTGATCGCTGACCATAAAAGCTTGTTGCGATTAATTTAAGCCTTCCCGACCGCTAGCGCGCTAGACAAAGACCACTAGAATGATATTCAGACTCGTGGTATCAAACTCGCCATCTCATACCAAACAAACGCAATTGTATATTTGCAGTCAACATAATAGCTTTCTCCGTATCGTTCCATAATAACCTTCCATTATTTAGTTATTCATAATTTATTCAGCGCGCAGCCAAATCGGCTCTGATCCTTACACATCTCGCAGGAATGCGACAAGAAAACCTGACCTGAACTCTGTTCCTGGAACCAACCCCCGCGCTCACCTCATTGTTTTTTGCTTACTTACCCCTGAGCTACTCAAAACCCCAAACGTTTTATGAACCGACTCTCGTATTCAAAACAGCGCGGCGATGGGCTAGCCCTCTGTCACGCAAAATGAAGTATTAAATGTACTGACTCTCGTGTACCATTACACGACCATGTCTCCCAGTATCGCAAGGAGCTAAGATGGCTTCCGATCCGTCTTCGCCGTGATATGCACATTCTCTCTTATCTATTCAATATTTTGCGAAATCCCCGCTACCCCACATATCTTCGAGAACGTTTTGAGTTTCTTTTCCCCAGGGATAGTAATCGGAGATCCCACACGGTGTCTCTCCTGTAAACTCCTCGAAATAACACTGCCGCCTACAAACACTCTTTTAGGTTAAGGGCAATCCGACTGTGGAACGCACTTCCCTAAACTATTAGGGATAGTCCCTCAATTTTCACTTTTAAGAAAAGATTGAAAGCGTATTTCCTTTCTCTTCCGTAATTGGTATCATATTTATGTAAGTATATGTATGATATTTTGTAGTTTATATATGTGCATGCTATCTAGTGTATTATATAGTTGAGATATATATATTTTTTATTAGGTATATTTTATTTATATTTTAAAAGTAATTTTCGTACGTATGTTTACAGTTTTATGGCGCACTAGGACTGTCCTTTTTCATAAACACTCCTGTCTTGCCTAGGTTTGCTGGAAGAAATCTCTTTTTAGAGATAAACTCGCCTTTGCCTATAAAAATTATTGTAACTGTCTGTTTATCTATGTTTTCTGTGCAATAAAGAATATGACTATATGAATATGAATAAGAAAAAACGCTTGTACGACTTCGAAGATTTTCACCAAGCAGTTCTAAGCACCAGAACAGATATCGCAGTGAAAGTGATGAATGTGGTAGATTTCTGTCTGTTTGAAGACTGTTCTTCAACTTGCATACTTCAACATTCATCTCCTCGTGCACATCTACATGATATGTGTGAAGTAACGTTCAAAAGAGGCACCCACGTAATTTGTTATAAGACGGATTTCTGTGGTGACGAAGAATATTCACTGGATTTTCTGAGAATTAAAAACATCAAGTGCGGCATTCCACCTCCAAAACCCAAAAATGACAGTAGAGGCAAAAATCAGGAGCGAAAGTCAACAATTCTTCAAAAACTGACGCACTTAATGCCAGACAGTAGAAGGCAATTTTGGTATAATATACCTGTGGCATCCGCCACTCTTAACTATTACTTATATCTATTCTAATAATTATATACATAATATATTGATATCTGATAAATTGTGTACTAAAAACTTAAAAGTAAGCAAGAAAAATGTAAACTTATTACATGATTTGAATATGTGTGTATTAGAATTAGAAAGTACTAAGTTGATGTATGAAACTGACACACAAAACTTACATTTGAAAATCCAAAGCTTGGAGGATTCATTGAGATCACTAAACAGTGAATATTTGAACTCTGAGAAAGTTATAAATGAATACTCATTGGCTATGGATGATTTAATTCAAGAAATGAACCATAATTGTGAGCGGTTTGAGTCGCTGACCAACAACCATACTTGTCGCTGTGAGCAGAAAGGTGGTTGTTTGACAGCGGGCAACTCTCCGGGCTTGTGTGACAGTTTACCAACACAAGGTGTTACTGATAATAGTTCTGCCAAGTCTGATATGACCACAACACCTGATATTATAATGTACTGTGATGAGATTGGAAGTGGCATGGGCTCAGCACTCCACTCATACTCTAAGGGACATAGTGTTATTAGTAATTGCTCACCTTTTAGCACTGTAGATAATATTATAAATCAAATTTTGAATGACAGCACTATCACAGCCAGTGCCACACTGATAATTTTCATGGGCAATAGGGGAGATGTGAACAAAAATAATTTAATAAAATTTTATGAAACATTGAATGGTCTTAGTGTGAAAAAAATTATATTGTTCACATTTCCCTACTGCAACCAATTGACACAAAATGAAAATGTATATAGACATAATATGAATATAACTATGTACAATTTATGTACATATAATAATAAGTTTGATATTATTGACACTAACAATTATGTTAGTAATTATTTTACTATGACTAAAGGTACATTTTACCTTTCAAATTATTGTAAACGACAAATAGCTATGTCACTATTATATTTATATGACATTACAGCCAAAAATTTGGCTTCTAACTCTGCTTTTACTGAGCAGCCTAATATGAATCTGGTATCAGACCAGAATAACAGGATGCATTTAAATTAGTTCATAGGACAACAGAGGACCCAGGCTCTGGCAACATATGTTCTAGTATATAAGAAAACCCTAAGAATAAGGGAAGCTCACATGCTAAGTATATAAGCCTGGTTCATCAGAATATTCAATGTATTAGAGGCAAAGATCTACAAATAGAGTTATTTTTAAATTGTAATAAAATTGACATTTTGTGCATAACAGAGCACTGGTTAACTATTAATGAAATTATGTTTAGCTTTAAAGATCACCAGGTTGGTAGTTCGTTCACCAGACTTAATTCAATACATGGTGGGGCATTAATCATACTAAACAATCATATGAAATTCAAGGAACGTAAGGACATTGTTTACTTATCTGTTGAACGAACTATAGAACTTGCAGCTGTGGAATTAGAACAGTTCATCGTTATATGTGTCTATAGGCCACCCTTGAGCGACTTTGAAATGTTCGAGAAAATAATGGAATCCGTCCTAACTATTTCATCACACAGTACGAAACGATTAATTATATGTGGTGACTTTAATGTTAATCTGTTAGAAAGAACTACTCTCAGCGTTAGATTAATAAAACTTTTCTCATCATTTAGGCTTAGCCATTTATTTATGGAGCCAACAAGAGTGACTGCTACTAGTGCTACATGCATTGACAACATTTTTACTGATGTTATTCCAATCAGTAAAAGTGTTATCAGTGAATTGTATTCAGATCATTTAGGTCAATTATTTCAATTTGATTCTATTAGAGAACCTGTCATTAAAAAGAAAATTTCGTTTGTGCCAATAACTGCTGACCGGTTAGAAAGAATGAGATACTCTTTAGCCCAGGAACTACCGTTTTTGGCTGCTGAACAGTCTCCTAATATAATGTATAACTTATTCTTTGAAACCTTTGTGAAACAGTACAGCGCAATATTCACTTCAAAATCGGTTGTGGTTAGTGGTTCAAACGACTTTAGTACGTGGGCTACTGCAGAGTTGCATAAACGCAGGCAAGCATTGTATGCATTGTATGAGGAACGACGGTTCAACATGAGTGACGAATTTAAAGAACAAGTCAAACAGTTCTCCAAACAATTTAAATTAGACTGTCATACAGCTAAACGTAATTTTCTGAGTAGTAAAATTAAGAATAGTTACGATGTTATAAAAACGACTTGGAAAATAATTAATGAGGAGGCCGGTCGTAGTAAAAAAGCGAGTCACGATTACGAACTAAAAATCAATGGACAGCTTACGAGTTCTAGCTTAGAAGTTGCAACTGAATTTGAATCGTTTTTTACTAATGCACCGGCTTCCACGACTAAGTATTTAAATTCGTCACCTTTGTCTGCTGTTGCAATATTAAAAGATAATGTCTCAGAGTGTGCTTCATACTTGAATTTTAAGCACGTCACAAGTTCAGATGTCGCATTTAAATTGATAAATGTTAAGAAAACGAATGATCTTTGGGGACTCTCTGTTCACGTCGTTAAATCCCTGATCGAATTAATTGCACCTGACCTAGCGGTCATTTTCAACAATTGTATAGACTGCGGTGAATTTCCTGATTTAATGAAACAAAGTAAGATAATTCCCCTCTTCAAAGCAGGTAGTACTCAAGACCCCACCAATTTCAGACCTATATCAATACTACCAACTTTTAGTAAAATTTTTGAGAAATTAATCTTATCACAGCTATTACATCATTTTGAATCAAATAAGCTAATGCATAACAAACAGTTTGGATTCACTCGCGGTCGTTCAACAACAGATGCCGGAATTCAGTTCATTGAAAGTATTTTTGATGCCTGGGAAGAGTCACAAGATGCCCTAGGCATTTTTTGTGACTTATCTAAGGCTTTTGATTGCGTTTGTCATGAAACATTGATCAGGAAATTACATCATTATGGAGTTAGAGACACGTCATTGAATTTGTTAAAATCTTATCTGAACGGAAGAATACAAAGGGTAGACGTAAACGGAGAACGATCACCAGGATCATTGGTTTCTTTGGGCGTGCCACAGGGCTCAATATTGGGACCCTTCCTATTCCTCATCTATATAAACGACTTACCCTATCTAGGAAGGGACTGTCATGATATGGTACTGTTTGCTGATGACACCTCACTTATTTTTAAAACAAAGCGAAACCAACACGCTACTGATGATCACGTGAACAATACCATATCAAGAGTGGTAAATTGGTTTAATGTTAATAATTTGCTATTAAATGAGAAAAAGACTAAATGTGTTAAGTTTCTTACTACTAACGTTAAAAATAATCAGACATGTATAACAATTAAAAATGAGGAATTGGAATTGGTAACCAGCACAGTGTTTCTAGGTATAACGTTGGATTCCAAACTCCAATGGGGTCCACATATTGATAAGCTATCGAACAGACTGAGCTCTGCAGCTTTTGCATGCAGGAAAATCCGTCACTTGACAGATTTAAAAACAGCCAGATTAGTTTATTTTAGTTATTTTCATAGTATTATGTCCTACGGTATTCTGCTCTGGGGCAGTGCTGCTGACATAAATACTATTTTTGTGCTGCAAAAGCGGGCTGTTCGTGCGATTTATAAAATGAATAATAGAGATTCTCTTAGAAATAAGTTTAAAGAAGTAAATATATTGACAGTCCATAGTCAATATATTTACGAGAATATTATATATGTCCATAAGAACATTGTTAACTTTCGAAGAAACTGTGATATACATAACTTTAATACTAGAAACATGGACAAACTTGCAGTGCCCACTACTCGGCTCCATAAAATAAAAAACTCGTTCAAGGGTAATTGTGTAAGATTTTACAATAAACTCCCAAGCACTTTGACAGATCTATCAATTGATAAGTTCAAGAAATACATCAAGCAAAGGCTTATTTCTAAAGCTTACTACAGTATTAAAGAGTACATAGACGATAAAAATGCTTGGGACTGAATTGTTCTAATTAATTGTGAGCATCCTCACTGCCAGAGTTTCTTTTACTGGACACTTGGAGGCCTTTTACACCTCCAAAGATTAATTTAATTATACAACTCATGACTGTGGGGACCATTTACATCTCCTATTATCATTGTATTATTGACTAAAGAGACTATACATCTCTGTTATTTATATTTTAATTATTTTATTATGACATTTGAGACTCTTTACATCTCTCAGAAACAATAATTAAGTACTTTTTTTTTTCTGATAAATTTTTTGATTTTTCTGTTTAGTCATTAAAATTCTCACTAATACTTCGTGCGTTGAAATATAAAATAAGTAAGTCAGTATTTTCCAGTTTTAAATAGTTACAACAATCTTCTGCCATACTAACTGCTTTCGATTGGAATGGTTCAACACTATCAATTTCTTGACTCAGTACTTTGTCGTTGGACCACATCATTCTACAAATATGTAGTAGTATGTGAGTTGTGATGGATTCAATATAGTGTTCTTGATAGTATTGGATAAGTATTTTGCAGAGAAGCAGTAAGAATTGAGATCAATTTTGGAATTCGGTAGTACATAAAATGCGATTGAATAGTATAGGTAAACGCATATAACTAGCATAAGCAAATCTACGGTAAGTAAACTAATGACACACATATGGTATTTTGTTAACTGATCATGTACCAACACATGCACCAACCACTTCAGCACCAAAAACACCAGTCAGATCATCGTTACAACGGATAGTGTGGTGGCTTTTACCTTCTGCAGGTCTGGCATATATACGCCCGTTTTTGGTCCATACAAAGTCCCATTGGAGCCATTTGCCCGCCATACGTGCTTTGTAGAAGAGGTATCGGTTCTGTTTTGTTAGTCGCTCATTCAGATGCACTCGTGTGTCGGAGGAGCTGGCTAATCCAAAGTCATCAGTGCGGATGCCGCGACGCACGCGTGAGCTGTGCAACAGTTCATCTCTCTTCTGCCGGTGTATCAGGCGAACGACGATCGGTCTGGGCTTCTCGATTTCTTCTGTAGTTGTGTTCGTACTATTGGGGCTCCGGTTTCTTGCTTCTTTGTTTCGACGACCTCCGACTCTTTCTGCACTTACAATATCCGTTTCAGCCAGTTGAATGCTGAGCTTTGTTGCTACAAGAGCAACGATGTGCATCGGGTTCTCGCCCTTTGTTTCTGGCATATTAGAGATCTCCAGCTCATTCACAAGTTGGTCCTGGTCACTCTCATTAAGGTCTATTTTTAGTTTTGATACAGTATTTTCGAGGTTTTTAATATTTGTATTTTTATTATCTCGAACCATCTGTTGAAGATTTTCGATGGCGCCCTTCATCGAAGTAATGTCTAGCTCTTGACTTTTTATAAGTGACTTAATTTCAATATTCTCAGCCACATTTAGCTCCAGCTTTAGGATTCGTTCCTCCCAAGAGCAAACAGTTTTGGTTAAGGTGGCGAGTTGGTCACTAATACTGAGCTTAAAGGCCGCTAGACTTGAATTTATGGTCTCGAATTTCTTCTCCATATATTCCATAAGGCCTGCCGTATCGATATTGACAATCAAAGCCGGGGGTAGAAAGTCCTCTGTTCTCGGCTGGTGTACTGCAATTTGTGGACTGTTGAGCTTTTTGGGCTGTTTGCAGGTCGCACACTTCCACTTGGGCTTATTAATCGGAAGTATTTTCCTATAATCCGAATCTGCCATACCGACACAGTGGTAGTGAAACTGCTCCCTATATTGCGCACATTTCAAGCTGTCCTCAGGCTTAAGTGAATTGTCGCATTTACAGCATTCCATTATTGCGTAAGGGGAAATGATAAAGTCAAATGAAGCGCGATAAGGTTGATTTGACGCTAGGAGATTCACTCGCCCCGTAGTATCTTGTGTGCCTATTCTGCGAAAAGTACCAGGCGAGCAGCGCACTAACAAGTGGCAGGTCAACTTAAAACTGCTGCGATCGACAAGTAGGAACTAAGTTGTATTCCGTCCACTATACACAGAGCTGCCACATTATTCGTCAATCGCGAAGGTTACTCACGCGCTGGAGGCGGGTCTTCTGGCCGGATGAATGAAGTCTTGCGGCGTAGGCGGGGTGTCGCTACGAGCTGGCACGCTGCGCTCATTGAAGCTACAGCGCTGGCGTGGAAGCTGGCGCTCGATTGTGGCGCGCGATTTGAATTGCTTGCAGCTCTTCGAACTCATGCGTTCCTAATATTTTCACTTGATTTAAAAGTTAATTTTGATTTAAAAAATTGAATATAAATTTATAAAAGTTCTTAGGCACGACTACTAGTTATGAGGTTCGGGGGGGAAGAGGACTGTAACGGCATAAACGGCTAAGGTCGAGCCACCGCTATCAGTAGCTATGATCGTCTATTCTATCTACCCCAAAAGAGATGTCCCGATTCAGCTGTAAAATTGTAAGTTAAGAATGATAAGTCTGAATTTCTCGTTCGTTGAGAAGTTCGTTAGGCGTACAATAGTCGAAAGAAGATTGGTTCAGGAAGTAACAGTTTCAAGTTAGAAAGAGAAAGCATTTATGCTCGCAAGCCGGTATTTCGCATCAGTTAGCGGTGTATTGCGCCAGATCGATCGTTGTTGTATTTTGTGTGATGGTACCATTTATTTTTTTGTATATATGGGCGCTTGGAACTTCTTTTAGTGGTCGACCACGATTTGTAATATTTGTTTGGGATATCGTATAGATATCCGTCGTAGTTTTACGACGTGAGTACTCAATGATATTTCATGTGCTCGCTAGTAGCGGCTTATGGTGGTTCTAATTATATATTTATTTCACGGCAATAACGATCCGAAAAGACCGGTTTACACAATTGCGATTTGATTTTCCGAAATGGGTTTGAACTAGCGGTTACCTCAAAAGGTCCGTAACGTTTTGAAACCTTCAACTCTGCGCAATTTGAGCTGGATGTTATCGAAACGTTGTCATTAGCGCTTTAGGAGATCTAACCCTCACCATAGCAAAGTGCGTAGTTCGGTAAATTCCGAACTATGAATTCCACTGACCTCAGCACGACCTCGGCCAAGCAAAATCATAAATATTTGACTCAGCCTACACATTAGACCTCCAGCGAAATTTACATTTAATTTAAAGATGCAACTTGAATCCAAACTGACCCAAGGCAAGGCAAAACAATCTACCCAGTCCTAAACAATGAACTTTAGACTGTAATTTGATCTCTTCGCGCGTCCCCGACAACACTCAAATGTCAAAATATCAACAGGATAGGTTATCTGTGTTGACACCGGTTTAACTTTGTTCTGAATTTGTTATTTCCATCCGCGGAACCTCATCGATCAAACAGTCTCCCTATGCCCTGCCAACCTAGGTTTAGCCGCAACAAAACCCCTGTCTAGCCTAGTCTTGAAACCTAGTGTTATACCACGTCCATAATCGACACCACTCGAAAATGGTTGAGTTTGATTTGAATGTGCTTGTATGTTTAATGACTGTGTGTGTGGGAATTTCAAAACTCGCTACTCGAAAGGAATGAGGAGAGAATTAGCCCGCGAATATCCTAAGAGCCAATCCAGGAACCTTATGGTGAAGTAAAAAGGAATTTAGGGTTGCTCCAAGCCCAGACTCAGACTCAGATCAGTTACCTACAAGTTCTTATCTAACGACCCAAGGATAGTTTTGGAATTTGGGGTAGGTTGATTTAAAGGATAGGAACCGAGGTATCTCTCGGCGCTTCAGACACTCACGAAAAACCACTGAAACACGCAATCACAATTCGTATAGTTCAGACGCGTAAGACGGCAGACCAAAACTGTTTAGAATCGTGAAAGACGACTGTCACAGTAGCTAGACGCTGAGACTGAATGATCTCCCTTCCCCCGCAATCGTATTTATAGTCCCCACATGTCTGAAAAAAAAAATGGCGTCCTTTGCGAATATGCTCTGCCCAAGCGAAGCTTCTTATCACTAACTACACAGGGTCTAATTTCAACCATACCATGCAGATCCGCCGTTCTACAAATTGTGTGTACGCATATTCACTATGATCAACCGTAGGTTATCACTCAAGTCATTCGGTATTGCCGATACACGAAATCTGTTGATCGCTGACCATAAAAGCTTGTTGCGATTAATTTAAGCCTTCCCGACCGCTAGCGCGCTAGACAAAGACCACTAGAATGATATTCAGACTCGTGGTATCAAACTCGCCATCTCATACCAAACAAACGCAATTGTATATTTGCAGTCAACATAATAGCTTTCTCCGTATCGTTCCATAATAACCTTCCATTATTTAGTTATTCATAATTTATTCAGCGCGCAGCCAAATCGGCTCTGATCCTTACACATCTCGCAGGAATGCGACAAGAAAACCTGACCTGAACTCTGTTCCTGGAACCAACCCCCGCGCTCACCTCATTGTTTTTTGCTTACTTACCCCTGAGCTACTCAAAACCCCAAACGTTTTATGAACCGACTCTCGTATTCAAAACAGCGCGGCGATGGGCTAGCCCTCTGTCACGCAAAATGAAGTATTAAATGTACTGACTCTCGTGTACCATTACACGACCATGTCTCCCAGTATCGCAAGGAGCTAAGATGGCTTCCGATCCGTCTTCGCCGTGATATGCACATTCTCTCTTATCTATTCAATATTTTGCGAAATCCCCGCTACCCCACATATCTTCGAGAACGTTTTGAGTTTCTTTTCCCCAGGGATAGTAATCGGAGATCCCACACGGTGTCTCTCCTGTAAACTCCTCGAAATAACACTGCCGCCTACAAACACTCTTTTAGGTTAAGGGCAATCCGACTGTGGAACGCACTTCCCTAAACTATTAGGGATAGTCCCTCAATTTTCACTTTTAAGAAAAGATTGAAAGCGTATTTCCTTTCTCTTCCGTAATTGGTATCATATTTATGTAAGTATATGTATGATATTTTGTAGTTTATATATGTGCATGCTATCTAGTGTATTATATAGTTGAGATATATATATTTTTTATTAGGTATATTTTATTTATATTTTAAAAGTAATTTTCGTACGTATGTTTACAGTTTTATGGCGCACTAGGACTGTCCTTTTTCATAAACACTCCTGTCTTGCCTAGGTTTGCTGGAAGAAATCTCTTTTTAGAGATAAACTCGCCTTTGCCTATAAAAATTATTGTAACTGTCTGTTTATCTATGTTTTCTGTGCAATAAAGAATATGACTATATGAATATGAATAAGAAAAAACGCTTGTACGACTTCGAAGATTTTCACCAAGCAGTTCTAAGCACCAGAACAGATATCGCAGTGAAAGTGATGAATGTGGTAGATTTCTGTCTGTTTGAAGACTGTTCTTCAACTTGCATACTTCAACATTCATCTCCTCGTGCACATCTACATGATATGTGTGAAGTAACGTTCAAAAGAGGCACCCACGTAATTTGTTATAAGACGGATTTCTGTGGTGACGAAGAATATTCACTGGATTTTCTGAGAATTAAAAACATCAAGTGCGGCATTCCACCTCCAAAACCCAAAAATGACAGTAGAGGCAAAAATCAGGAGCGAAAGTCAACAATTCTTCAAAAACTGACGCACTTAATGCCAGACAGTAGAAGGCAATTTTGGTATAATATACCTGTGGCATCCGCCACTCTTAACTATTACTTATATCTATTCTAATAATTATATACATAATATATTGATATCTGATAAATTGTGTACTAAAAACTTAAAAGTAAGCAAGAAAAATGTAAACTTATTACATGATTTGAATATGTGTGTATTAGAATTAGAAAGTACTAAGTTGATGTATGAAACTGACACACAAAACTTACATTTGAAAATCCAAAGCTTGGAGGATTCATTGAGATCACTAAACAGTGAATATTTGAACTCTGAGAAAGTTATAAATGAATACTCATTGGCTATGGATGATTTAATTCAAGAAATGAACCATAATTGTGAGCGGTTTGAGTCGCTGACCAACAACCATACTTGTCGCTGTGAGCAGAAAGGTGGTTGTTTGACAGCGGGCAACTCTCCGGGCTTGTGTGACAGTTTACCAACACAAGGTGTTACTGATAATAGTTCTGCCAAGTCTGATATGACCACAACACCTGATATTATAATGTACTGTGATGAGATTGGAAGTGGCATGGGCTCAGCACTCCACTCATACTCTAAGGGACATAGTGTTATTAGTAATTGCTCACCTTTTAGCACTGTAGATAATATTATAAATCAAATTTTGAATGACAGCACTATCACAGCCAGTGCCACACTGATAATTTTCATGGGCAATAGGGGAGATGTGAACAAAAATAATTTAATAAAATTTTATGAAACATTGAATGGTCTTAGTGTGAAAAAAATTATATTGTTCACATTTCCCTACTGCAACCAATTGACACAAAATGAAAATGTATATAGACATAATATGAATATAACTATGTACAATTTATGTACATATAATAATAAGTTTGATATTATTGACACTAACAATTATGTTAGTAATTATTTTACTATGACTAAAGGTACATTTTACCTTTCAAATTATTGTAAACGACAAATAGCTATGTCACTATTATATTTATATGACATTACAGCCAAAAATTTGGCTTCTAACTCTGCTTTTACTGAGCAGCCTAATATGAATCTGGTATCAGACCAGAATAACAGGATGCATTTAAATTAGTTCATAGGACAACAGAGGACCCAGGCTCTGGCAACATATGTTCTAGTATATAAGAAAACCCTAAGAATAAGGGAAGCTCACATGCTAAGTATATAAGCCTGGTTCATCAGAATATTCAATGTATTAGAGGCAAAGATCTACAAATAGAGTTATTTTTAAATTGTAATAAAATTGACATTTTGTGCATAACAGAGCACTGGTTAACTATTAATGAAATTATGTTTAGCTTTAAAGATCACCAGGTTGGTAGTTCGTTCACCAGACTTAATTCAATACATGGTGGGGCATTAATCATACTAAACAATCATATGAAATTCAAGGAACGTAAGGACATTGTTTACTTATCTGTTGAACGAACTATAGAACTTGCAGCTGTGGAATTAGAACAGTTCATCGTTATATGTGTCTATAGGCCACCCTTGAGCGACTTTGAAATGTTCGAGAAAATAATGGAATCCGTCCTAACTATTTCATCACACAGTACGAAACGATTAATTATATGTGGTGACTTTAATGTTAATCTGTTAGAAAGAACTACTCTCAGCGTTAGATTAATAAAACTTTTCTCATCATTTAGGCTTAGCCATTTATTTATGGAGCCAACAAGAGTGACTGCTACTAGTGCTACATGCATTGACAACATTTTTACTGATGTTATTCCAATCAGTAAAAGTGTTATCAGTGAATTGTATTCAGATCATTTAGGTCAATTATTTCAATTTGATTCTATTAGAGAACCTGTCATTAAAAAGAAAATTTCGTTTGTGCCAATAACTGCTGACCGGTTAGAAAGAATGAGATACTCTTTAGCCCAGGAACTACCGTTTTTGGCTGCTGAACAGTCTCCTAATATAATGTATAACTTATTCTTTGAAACCTTTGTGAAACAGTACAGCGCAATATTCACTTCAAAATCGGTTGTGGTTAGTGGTTCAAACGACTTTAGTACGTGGGCTACTGCAGAGTTGCATAAACGCAGGCAAGCATTGTATGCATTGTATGAGGAACGACGGTTCAACATGAGTGACGAATTTAAAGAACAAGTCAAACAGTTCTCCAAACAATTTAAATTAGACTGTCATACAGCTAAACGTAATTTTCTGAGTAGTAAAATTAAGAATAGTTACGATGTTATAAAAACGACTTGGAAAATAATTAATGAGGAGGCCGGTCGTAGTAAAAAAGCGAGTCACGATTACGAACTAAAAATCAATGGACAGCTTACGAGTTCTAGCTTAGAAGTTGCAACTGAATTTGAATCGTTTTTTACTAATGCACCGGCTTCCACGACTAAGTATTTAAATTCGTCACCTTTGTCTGCTGTTGCAATATTAAAAGATAATGTCTCAGAGTGTGCTTCATACTTGAATTTTAAGCACGTCACAAGTTCAGATGTCGCATTTAAATTGATAAATGTTAAGAAAACGAATGATCTTTGGGGACTCTCTGTTCACGTCGTTAAATCCCTGATCGAATTAATTGCACCTGACCTAGCGGTCATTTTCAACAATTGTATAGACTGCGGTGAATTTCCTGATTTAATGAAACAAAGTAAGATAATTCCCCTCTTCAAAGCAGGTAGTACTCAAGACCCCACCAATTTCAGACCTATATCAATACTACCAACTTTTAGTAAAATTTTTGAGAAATTAATCTTATCACAGCTATTACATCATTTTGAATCAAATAAGCTAATGCATAACAAACAGTTTGGATTCACTCGCGGTCGTTCAACAACAGATGCCGGAATTCAGTTCATTGAAAGTATTTTTGATGCCTGGGAAGAGTCACAAGATGCCCTAGGCATTTTTTGTGACTTATCTAAGGCTTTTGATTGCGTTTGTCATGAAACATTGATCAGGAAATTACATCATTATGGAGTTAGAGACACGTCATTGAATTTGTTAAAATCTTATCTGAACGGAAGAATACAAAGGGTAGACGTAAACGGAGAACGATCACCAGGATCATTGGTTTCTTTGGGCGTGCCACAGGGCTCAATATTGGGACCCTTCCTATTCCTCATCTATATAAACGACTTACCCTATCTAGGAAGGGACTGTCATGATATGGTACTGTTTGCTGATGACACCTCACTTATTTTTAAAACAAAGCGAAACCAACACGCTACTGATGATCACGTGAACAATACCATATCAAGAGTGGTAAATTGGTTTAATGTTAATAATTTGCTATTAAATGAGAAAAAGACTAAATGTGTTAAGTTTCTTACTACTAACGTTAAAAATAATCAGACATGTATAACAATTAAAAATGAGGAATTGGAATTGGTAACCAGCACAGTGTTTCTAGGTATAACGTTGGATTCCAAACTCCAATGGGGTCCACATATTGATAAGCTATCGAACAGACTGAGCTCTGCAGCTTTTGCATGCAGGAAAATCCGTCACTTGACAGATTTAAAAACAGCCAGATTAGTTTATTTTAGTTATTTTCATAGTATTATGTCCTACGGTATTCTGCTCTGGGGCAGTGCTGCTGACATAAATACTATTTTTGTGCTGCAAAAGCGGGCTGTTCGTGCGATTTATAAAATGAATAATAGAGATTCTCTTAGAAATAAGTTTAAAGAAGTAAATATATTGACAGTCCATAGTCAATATATTTACGAGAATATTATATATGTCCATAAGAACATTGTTAACTTTCGAAGAAACTGTGATATACATAACTTTAATACTAGAAACATGGACAAACTTGCAGTGCCCACTACTCGGCTCCATAAAATAAAAAACTCGTTCAAGGGTAATTGTGTAAGATTTTACAATAAACTCCCAAGCACTTTGACAGATCTATCAATTGATAAGTTCAAGAAATACATCAAGCAAAGGCTTATTTCTAAAGCTTACTACAGTATTAAAGAGTACATAGACGATAAAAATGCTTGGGACTGAATTGTTCTAATTAATTGTGAGCATCCTCACTGCCAGAGTTTCTTTTACTGGACACTTGGAGGCCTTTTACACCTCCAAAGATTAATTTAATTATACAACTCATGACTGTGGGGACCATTTACATCTCCTATTATCATTGTATTATTGACTAAAGAGACTATACATCTCTGTTATTTATATTTTAATTATTTTATTATGACATTTGAGACTCTTTACATCTCTCAGAAACAATAATTAAGTACTTTTTTTTTTCTGATAAATTTTTTGATTTTTCTGTTTAGTCATTAAAATTCTCACTAATACTTCGTGCGTTGAAATATAAAATAAGTAAGTCAGTATTTTCCAGTTTTAAATAGTTACAACAATCTTCTGCCATACTAACTGCTTTCGATTGGAATGGTTCAACACTATCAATTTCTTGACTCAGTACTTTGTCGTTGGACCACATCATTCTACAAATATGTAGTAGTATGTGAGTTGTGATGGATTCAATATAGTGTTCTTGATAGTATTGGATAAGTATTTTGCAGAGAAGCAGTAAGAATTGAGATCAATTTTGGAATTCGGTAGTACATAAAATGCGATTGAATAGTATAGGTAAACGCATATAACTAGCATAAGCAAATCTACGGTAAGTAAACTAATGACACACATATGGTATTTTGTTAACTGATCATGTACCAACACATGCACCAACCACTTCAGCACCAAAAACACCAGTCAGATCATCGTTACAACGGATAGTGTGGTGGCTTTTACCTTCTGCAGGTCTGGCATATATACGCCCGTTTTTGGTCCATACAAAGTCCCATTGGAGCCATTTGCCCGCCATACGTGCTTTGTAGAAGAGGTATCGGTTCTGTTTTGTTAGTCGCTCATTCAGATGCACTCGTGTGTCGGAGGAGCTGGCTAATCCAAAGTCATCAGTGCGGATGCCGCGACGCACGCGTGAGCTGTGCAACAGTTCATCTCTCTTCTGCCGGTGTATCAGGCGAACGACGATCGGTCTGGGCTTCTCGATTTCTTCTGTAGTTGTGTTCGTACTATTGGGGCTCCGGTTTCTTGCTTCTTTGTTTCGACGACCTCCGACTCTTTCTGCACTTACAATATCCGTTTCAGCCAGTTGAATGCTGAGCTTTGTTGCTACAAGAGCAACGATGTGCATCGGGTTCTCGCCCTTTGTTTCTGGCATATTAGAGATCTCCAGCTCATTCACAAGTTGGTCCTGGTCACTCTCATTAAGGTCTATTTTTAGTTTTGATACAGTATTTTCGAGGTTTTTAATATTTGTATTTTTATTATCTCGAACCATCTGTTGAAGATTTTCGATGGCGCCCTTCATCGAAGTAATGTCTAGCTCTTGACTTTTTATAAGTGACTTAATTTCAATATTCTCAGCCACATTTAGCTCCAGCTTTAGGATTCGTTCCTCCCAAGAGCAAACAGTTTTGGTTAAGGTGGCGAGTTGGTCACTAATACTGAGCTTAAAGGCCGCTAGACTTGAATTTATGGTCTCGAATTTCTTCTCCATATATTCCATAAGGCCTGCCGTATCGATATTGACAATCAAAGCCGGGGGTAGAAAGTCCTCTGTTCTCGGCTGGTGTACTGCAATTTGTGGACTGTTGAGCTTTTTGGGCTGTTTGCAGGTCGCACACTTCCACTTGGGCTTATTAATCGGAAGTATTTTCCTATAATCCGAATCTGCCATACCGACACAGTGGTAGTGAAACTGCTCCCTATATTGCGCACATTTCAAGCTGTCCTCAGGCTTAAGTGAATTGTCGCATTTACAGCATTCCATTATTGCGTAAGGGGAAATGATAAAGTCAAATGAAGCGCGATAAGGTTGATTTGACGCTAGGAGATTCACTCGCCCCGTAGTATCTTGTGTGCCTATTCTGCGAAAAGTACCAGGCGAGCAGCGCACTAACAAGTGGCAGGTCAACTTAAAACTGCTGCGATCGACAAGTAGGAACTAAGTTGTATTCCGTCCACTATACACAGAGCTGCCACATTATTCGTCAATCGCGAAGGTTACTCACGCGCTGGAGGCGGGTCTTCTGGCCGGATGAATGAAGTCTTGCGGCGTAGGCGGGGTGTCGCTACGAGCTGGCACGCTGCGCTCATTGAAGCTACAGCGCTGGCGTGGAAGCTGGCGCTCGATTGTGGCGCGCGATTTGAATTGCTTGCAGCTCTTCGAACTCATGCGTTCCTAATATTTTCACTTGATTTAAAAGTTAATTTTGATTTAAAAAATTGAATATAAATTTATAAAAGTTCTTAGGCACGACTACTAGTTATGAGGTTCGGGGGGGAAGAGGACTGTAACGGCATAAACGGCTAAGGTCGAGCCACCGCTATCAGTAGCTATGATCGTCTATTCTATCTACCCCAAAAGAGATGTCCCGATTCAGCTGTAAAATTGTAAGTTAAGAATGATAAGTCTGAATTTCTCGTTCGTTGAGAAGTTCGTTAGGCGTACAATAGTCGAAAGAAGATTGGTTCAGGAAGTAACAGTTTCAAGTTAGAAAGAGAAAGCATTTATGCTCGCAAGCCGGTATTTCGCATCAGTTAGCGGTGTATTGCGCCAGATCGATCGTTGTTGTATTTTGTGTGATGGTACCATTTATTTTTTTGTATATATGGGCGCTTGGAACTTCTTTTAGTGGTCGACCACGATTTGTAATATTTGTTTGGGATATCGTATAGATATCCGTCGTAGTTTTACGACGTGAGTACTCAATGATATTTCATGTGCTCGCTAGTAGCGGCTTATGGTGGTTCTAATTATATATTTATTTCACGGCAATAACGATCCGAAAAGACCGGTTTACACAATTGCGATTTGATTTTCCGAAATGGGTTTGAACTAGCGGTTACCTCAAAAGGTCCGTAACGTTTTGAAACCTTCAACTCTGCGCAATTTGAGCTGGATGTTATCGAAACGTTGTCATTAGCGCTTTAGGAGATCTAACCCTCACCATAGCGAAGTGCGTAGTTCGGTAAATTCCGAACTATGAATTCCACTGACCTCAGCACGACCTCGGCCAAGCAAAATCATAAATATTTGACTCAGCCTACACATTAGACCTCCAGCGAAATTTACATTTAATTTAAAGATGCAACTTGAATCCAAACTGACCCAAGGCAAGGCAAAACAATCTACCCAGTCCTAAACAATGAACTTTAGACTGTAATTTGATCTCTTCGCGCGTCCCCGACAACACTCAAATGTCAAAATATCAACAGGATAGGTTATCTGTGTTGACACCGGTTTAACTTTGTTCTGAATTTGTTATTTCCATCCGCGGAACCTCATCGATCAAACAGTCTCCCTATGCCCTGCCAACCTAGGTTTAGCCGCAACAAAACCCCTGTCTAGCCTAGTCTTGAAACCTAGTGTTATACCACGTCCATAATCGACACCACTCGAAAATGGTTGAGTTTGATTTGAATGTGCTTGTATGTTTAATGACTGTGTGTGTGGGAATTTCAAAACTCGCTACTCGAAAGGAATGAGGAGAGAATTAGCCCGCGAATATCCTAAGAGCCAATCCAGGAACCTTATGGTGAAGTAAAAAGGAATTTAGGGTTGCTCCAAGCCCAGACTCAGACTCAGATCAGTTACCTACAAGTTCTTATCTAACGACCCAAGGATAGTTTTGGAATTTGGGGTAGGTTGATTTAAAGGATAGGAACCGAGGTATCTCTCGGCGCTTCAGACACTCACGAAAAACCACTGAAACACGCAATCACAATTCGTATAGTTCAGACGCGTAAGACGGCAGACCAAAACTGTTTAGAATCGTGAAAGACGACTGTCACAGTAGCTAGACGCTGAGACTGAATGATCTCCCTTCCCCCGCAATCGTATTTATAGTCCCCACATGTCTGAAAAAAAAAATGGCGTCCTTTGCGAATATGCTCTGCCCAAGCGAAGCTTCTTATCACTAACTACACAGGGTCTAATTTCAACCATACCATGCAGATCCGCCGTTCTACAAATTGTGTGTACGCATATTCACTATGATCAACCGTAGGTTATCACTCAAGTCATTCGGTATTGCCGATACACGAAATCTGTTGATCGCTGACCATAAAAGCTTGTTGCGATTAATTTAAGCCTTCCCGACCGCTAGCGCGCTAGACAAAGACCACTAGAATGATATTCAGACTCGTGGTATCAAACTCGCCATCTCATACCAAACAAACGCAATTGTATATTTGCAGTCAACATAATAGCTTTCTCCGTATCGTTCCATAATAACCTTCCATTATTTAGTTATTCATAATTTATTCAGCGCGCAGCCAAATCGGCTCTGATCCTTACACATCTCGCAGGAATGCGACAAGAAAACCTGACCTGAACTCTGTTCCTGGAACCAACCCCCGCGCTCACCTCATTGTTTTTTGCTTACTTACCCCTGAGCTACTCAAAACCCCAAACGTTTTATGAACCGACTCTCGTATTCAAAACAGCGCGGCGATGGGCTAGCCCTCTGTCACGCAAAATGAAGTATTAAATGTACTGACTCTCGTGTACCATTACACGACCATGTCTCCCAGTATCGCAAGGAGCTAAGATGGCTTCCGATCCGTCTTCGCCGTGATATGCACATTCTCTCTTATCTATTCAATATTTTGCGAAATCTCCGCTACCCCACATATCTTCGAGAACGTTTTGAGTTTCTTTTCCCCAGGGATAGTAATCGGAGATCCCACACGGTGTCTCTCCTGTAAACTCCTCGAAATAACACTGCCGCCTACAAACACTCTTTTAGGTTAAGGGCAATCCGACTGTGGAACGCACTTCCCTAAACTATTAGGGATAGTCCCTCAATTTTCACTTTTAAGAAAAGATTGAAAGCGTATTTCCTTTCTCTTCCGTAATTGGTATCATATTTATGTAAGTATATGTATGATATTTTGTAGTTTATATATGTGCATGCTATCTAGTGTATTATATAGTTGAGATATATATATTTTTTATTAGGTATATTTTATTTATATTTTAAAAGTAATTTTCGTACGTATGTTTACAGTTTTATGGCGCACTAGGACTGTCCTTTTTCATAAACACTCCTGTCTTGCCTAGGTTTGCTGGAAGAAATCTCTTTTTAGAGATAAACTCGCCTTTGCCTATAAAAATTATTGTAACTGTCTGTTTATCTATGTTTTCTGTGCAATAAAGAATATGACTATATGAATATGAATAAGAAAAAACGCTTGTACGACTTCGAAGATTTTCACCAAGCAGTTCTAAGCACCAGAACAGATATCGCAGTGAAAGTGATGAATGTGGTAGATTTCTGTCTGTTTGAAGACTGTTCTTCAACTTGCATACTTCAACATTCATCTCCTCGTGCACATCTACATGATATGTGTGAAGTAACGTTCAAAAGAGGCACCCACGTAATTTGTTATAAGACGGATTTCTGTGGTGACGAAGAATATTCACTGGATTTTCTGAGAATTAAAAACATCAAGTGCGGCATTCCACCTCCAAAACCCAAAAATGACAGTAGAGGCAAAAATCAGGAGCGAAAGTCAACAATTCTTCAAAAACTGACGCACTTAATGCCAGACAGTAGAAGGCAATTTTGGTATAATATACCTGTGGCATCCGCCACTCTTAACTATTACTTATATCTATTCTAATAATTATATACATAATATATTGATATCTGATAAATTGTGTACTAAAAACTTAAAAGTAAGCAAGAAAAATGTAAACTTATTACATGATTTGAATATGTGTGTATTAGAATTAGAAAGTACTAAGTTGATGTATGAAACTGACACACAAAACTTACATTTGAAAATCCAAAGCTTGGAGGATTCATTGAGATCACTAAACAGTGAATATTTGAACTCTGAGAAAGTTATAAATGAATACTCATTGGCTATGGATGATTTAATTCAAGAAATGAACCATAATTGTGAGCGGTTTGAGTCGCTGACCAACAACCATACTTGTCGCTGTGAGCAGAAAGGTGGTTGTTTGACAGCGGGCAACTCTCCGGGCTTGTGTGACAGTTTACCAACACAAGGTGTTACTGATAATAGTTCTGCCAAGTCTGATATGACCACAACACCTGATATTATAATGTACTGTGATGAGATTGGAAGTGGCATGGGCTCAGCACTCCACTCATACTCTAAGGGACATAGTGTTATTAGTAATTGCTCACCTTTTAGCACTGTAGATAATATTATAAATCAAATTTTGAATGACAGCACTATCACAGCCAGTGCCACACTGATAATTTTCATGGGCAATAGGGGAGATGTGAACAAAAATAATTTAATAAAATTTTATGAAACATTGAATGGTCTTAGTGTGAAAAAAATTATATTGTTCACATTTCCCTACTGCAACCAATTGACACAAAATGAAAATGTATATAGACATAATATGAATATAACTATGTACAATTTATGTACATATAATAATAAGTTTGATATTATTGACACTAACAATTATGTTAGTAATTATTTTACTATGACTAAAGGTACATTTTACCTTTCAAATTATTGTAAACGACAAATAGCTATGTCACTATTATATTTATATGACATTACAGCCAAAAATTTGGCTTCTAACTCTGCTTTTACTGAGCAGCCTAATATGAATCTGGTATCAGACCAGAATAACAGGATGCATTTAAATTAGTTCATAGGACAACAGAGGACCCAGGCTCTGGCAACATATGTTCTAGTATATAAGAAAACCCTAAGAATAAGGGAAGCTCACATGCTAAGTATATAAGCCTGGTTCATCAGAATATTCAATGTATTAGAGGCAAAGATCTACAAATAGAGTTATTTTTAAATTGTAATAAAATTGACATTTTGTGCATAACAGAGCACTGGTTAACTATTAATGAAATTATGTTTAGCTTTAAAGATCACCAGGTTGGTAGTTCGTTCACCAGACTTAATTCAATACATGGTGGGGCATTAATCATACTAAACAATCATATGAAATTCAAGGAACGTAAGGACATTGTTTACTTATCTGTTGAACGAACTATAGAACTTGCAGCTGTGGAATTAGAACAGTTCATCGTTATATGTGTCTATAGGCCACCCTTGAGCGACTTTGAAATGTTCGAGAAAATAATGGAATCCGTCCTAACTATTTCATCACACAGTACGAAACGATTAATTATATGTGGTGACTTTAATGTTAATCTGTTAGAAAGAACTACTCTCAGCGTTAGATTAATAAAACTTTTCTCATCATTTAGGCTTAGCCATTTATTTATGGAGCCAACAAGAGTGACTGCTACTAGTGCTACATGCATTGACAACATTTTTACTGATGTTATTCCAATCAGTAAAAGTGTTATCAGTGAATTGTATTCAGATCATTTAGGTCAATTATTTCAATTTGATTCTATTAGAGAACCTGTCATTAAAAAGAAAATTTCGTTTGTGCCAATAACTGCTGACCGGTTAGAAAGAATGAGATACTCTTTAGCCCAGGAACTACCGTTTTTGGCTGCTGAACAGTCTCCTAATATAATGTATAACTTATTCTTTGAAACCTTTGTGAAACAGTACAGCGCGATATTCACTTCAAAATCGGTTGTGGTTAGTGGTTCAAACGACTTTAGTACGTGGGCTACTGCAGAGTTGCATAAACGCAGGCAAGCATTGTATGCATTGTATGAGGAACGACGGTTCAACATGAGTGACGAATTTAAAGAACAAGTCAAACAGTTCTCCAAACAATTTAAATTAGACTGTCATACAGCTAAACGTAATTTTCTGAGTAGTAAAATTAAGAATAGTTACGATGTTATAAAAACGACTTGGAAAATAATTAATGAGGAGGCCGGTCGTAGTAAAAAAGCGAGTCACGATTACGAACTAAAAATCAATGGACAGCTTACGAGTTCTAGCTTAGAAGTTGCAACTGAATTTGAATCGTTTTTTACTAATGCACCGGCTTCCACGACTAAGTATTTAAATTCGTCACCTTTGTCTGCTGTTGCAATATTAAAAGATAATGTCTCAGAGTGTGCTTCATACTTGAATTTTAAGCACGTCACAAGTTCAGATGTCGCATTTAAATTGATAAATGTTAAGAAAACGAATGATCTTTGGGGACTCTCTGTTCACGTCGTTAAATCCCTGATCGAATTAATTGCACCTGACCTAGCGGTCATTTTCAACAATTGTATAGACTGCGGTGAATTTCCTGATTTAATGAAACAAAGTAAGATAATTCCCCTCTTCAAAGCAGGTAGTACTCAAGACCCCACCAATTTCAGACCTATATCAATACTACCAACTTTTAGTAAAATTTTTGAGAAATTAATCTTATCACAGCTATTACATCATTTTGAATCAAATAAGCTAATGCATAACAAACAGTTTGGATTCACTCGCGGTCGTTCAACAACAGATGCCGGAATTCAGTTCATTGAAAGTATTTTTGATGCCTGGGAAGAGTCACAAGATGCCCTAGGCATTTTTTGTGACTTATCTAAGGCTTTTGATTGCGTTTGTCATGAAACATTGATCAGGAAATTACATCATTATGGAGTTAGAGACACGTCATTGAATTTGTTAAAATCTTATCTGAACGGAAGAATACAAAGGGTAGACGTAAACGGAGAACGATCACCAGGATCATTGGTTTCTTTGGGCGTGCCACAGGGCTCAATATTGGGACCCTTCCTATTCCTCATCTATATAAACGACTTACCCTATCTAGGAAGGGACTGTCATGATATGGTACTGTTTGCTGATGACACCTCACTTATTTTTAAAACAAAGCGAAACCAACACGCTACTGATGATCACGTGAACAATACCATATCAAGAGTGGTAAATTGGTTTAATGTTAATAATTTGCTATTAAATGAGAAAAAGACTAAATGTGTTAAGTTTCTTACTACTAACGTTAAAAATAATCAGACATGTATAACAATTAAAAATGAGGAATTGGAATTGGTAACCAGCACAGTGTTTCTAGGTATAACGTTGGATTCCAAACTCCAATGGGGTCCACATATTGATAAGCTATCGAACAGACTGAGCTCTGCAGCTTTTGCATGCAGGAAAATCCGTCACTTGACAGATTTAAAAACAGCCAGATTAGTTTATTTTAGTTATTTTCATAGTATTATGTCCTACGGTATTCTGCTCTGGGGCAGTGCTGCTGACATAAATACTATTTTTGTGCTGCAAAAGCGGGCTGTTCGTGCGATTTATAAAATGAATAATAGAGATTCTCTTAGAAATAAGTTTAAAGAAGTAAATATATTGACAGTCCATAGTCAATATATTTACGAGAATATTATGTATGTCCATAAGAACATTGTTAACTTTCGAAGAAACTGTGATATACATAACTTTAATACTAGAAACAAGGACAAACTTGCAGTGCCCACTACTCGGCTCCATAAAATAAAAAACTCGTTCAAGGGTAATTGTGTAAGATTTTACAATAAACTCCCAAGCACTTTGACAGATCTATCAATTAATAAGTTCAAGAAATACATCAAGCAAAGGCTTATTTCTAAAGCTTACTACAGTATTAAAGAGTACATAGACGATAAAAATGCTTGGGACTGAATTGTTCTAATTAATTGTGAGCATCCTCACTGCCAGAGTTTCTTTTACTGGACACTTGGAGGCCTTTTACACCTCCAAAGATTAATTTAATTATACAACTCTTGACTGTGGGGACCATTTACATCTCCTATTATCATTGTATTATTGACTAAAGAGACTATACATCTCTGTTATTTATATTTTAATTATTTTATTATGACATTTGAGACTCTTTACATCTCTCAGAAACAATAATTAAGTACTTTTTTTTTTCTGATAAATTTTTTGATTTTTCTGTTTAGTCATTAAAATTCTCACTAATACTTCGTGTGTTGAAATATAAAATAAGTAAGTCAGTATTTTCCAGTTTTAAATAGTTACAACAATCTTCTGCCATACTAACTGCTTTCGATTGGAATGGTTCAACACTATCAATTTCTTGACTCAGTACTTTGTCGTTGGACCACATCATTCTACAAATATGTAGTAGTATG
This sequence comes from Argyresthia goedartella, assembly GCA_949825045.1. Lineage (NCBI taxonomy): Eukaryota > Metazoa > Arthropoda > Insecta > Lepidoptera > Argyresthiidae > Argyresthia > Argyresthia goedartella. The sequence goes on along the minus strand of OX463826.1, from coordinate 30,674,658 downwards.
TGAGTTGTGATGGATTCAATATAGTGTTCTTGATAGTATTGGATAAGTATTTTGCAGAGAAGCAGTAAGAATTGAGATCAATTTTGGAATTCGGTAGTACATAAAATGCGATTGAATAGTATAGGTAAACGCATATAACTAGCATAAGCAAATCTACGGTAAGTAAACTAATGACACACATATGGTATTTTGTTAACTGATCATGTACCAACACATGCACCAACCACTTCAGCACCAAAAACACCAGTCAGATCATCGTTACAACGGATAGTGTGGTGGCTTTTACCTTCTGCAGGTCTGGCATATATACGCCCGTTTTTGGTCCATACAAAGTCCCATTGGAGCCATTTGCCCGCCATACGTGCTTTGTAGAAGAGGTATCGGTTCTGTTTTGTTAGTCGCTCATTCAGATGCACTCGTGTGTCGGAGGAGCTGGCTAATCCAAAGTCATCAGTGCGGATGCCGCGACGCACGCGTGAGCTGTGCAACAGTTCATCTCTCTTCTGCCGGTGTATCAGGCGAACGACGATCGGTCTGGGCTTCTCGATTTCTTATGTAGTTGTGTTCGTACTATTGGGGCTCCGGTTTCTTGCTTCTTTGTTTCGACGACCTCCGACTCTTTCTGCACTTACAATATCCGTTTCAGCCAGTTGAATGCTGAGCTTTGTTGCTACAAGAGCAACGATGTGCATCGGGTTCTCGCCCTTTGTTTCTGGCATATTAGAGATCTCCAGCTCATTCACAAGTTGGTCCTGGTCACTCTCATTAAGGTCTATTTTTAGTTTTGATACAGTATTTTCGAGGTTTTTAATATTTGTATTTTTATTATCTCGAACCATCTGTTGAAGATTTTCGATGGCGCCCTTCATCGAAGTAATGTCTAGCTCTTGACTTTTTATAAGTGACTTAATTTCAATATTCTCAGCCACATTTAGCTCCAGCTTTAGGATTCGTTCCTCCCAAGAGCAAACAGTTTTGGTTAAGGTGGCGAGTTGGTCACTAATACTGAGCTTAAAGGCCGCTAGACTTGAATTTATGGTCTCGAATTTCTTCTCCATATATTCCATAAGGCCTGCCGTATCGATATTGACAATCAAAGCCGGGGGTAGAAAGTCCTCTGTTCTCGGCTGGTGTACTGCAATTTGTGGACTGTTGAGCTTTTTGGGCTGTTTGCAGGTCGCACACTTCCACTTGGGCTTATTAATCGGAAGTATTTTCCTATAATCCGAATCTGCCATACCGACACAGTGGTAGTGAAACTGCTCCCTATATTGCGCACATTTCAAGCTGTCCTCAGGCTTAAGTGAATTGTCGCATTTACAGCATTCCATTATTGCGTAAGGGGAAATGATAAAGTCAAATGAAGCGCGATAAGGTTGATTTGACGCTAGGAGATTCACTCGCCCCGTAGTATCTTGTGTGCCTATTCTGCGAAAAGTACCAGGCGAGCAGCGCACTAACAAGTGGCAGGTCAACTTAAAACTGCTGCGATCGACAAGTAGGAACTAAGTTGTATTCCGTCCACTATACACAGAGCTGCCACATTATTCGTCAATCGCGAAGGTTACTCACGCGCTGGAGGCGGGTCTTCTGGCCGGATGAATGAAGTCTTGCGGCGTAGGCGGGGTGTCGCTACGAGCTGGCACGCTGCGCTCATTGAAGCTACAGCGCTGGCGTGGAAGCTGGCGCTCGATTGTGGCGCGCGATTTGAATTGCTTGCAGCTCTTCGAACTCATGCGTTCCTAATATTTTCACTTGATTTAAAAGTTAATTTTGATTTAAAAAATTGAATATAAATTTATAAAAGTTCTTAGGCACGACTACTAGTTATGAGGTTCGGGGGGGAAGAGGACTGTAACGGCATAAACGGCTAAGGTCGAGCCACCGCTATCAGTAGCTATGATCGTCTATTCTATCTACCCCAAAAGAGATGTCCCGATTCAGCTGTAAAATTGTAAGTTAAGAATGATAAGTCTGAATTTCTCGTTCGTTGAGAAGTTCGTTAGGCGTACAATAGTCGAAAGAAGATTGGTTCAGGAAGTAACAGTTTCAAGTTAGAAAGAGAAAGCATTTATGCTCGCAAGCCGGTATTTCGCATCAGTTAGCGGTGTATTGCGCCAGATCGATCGTTGTTGTATTTTGTGTGATGGTACCATTTATTTTTTTGTATATATGGGCGCTTGGAACTTCTTTTAGTGGTCGACCACGATTTGTAATATTTGTTTGGGATATCGTATAGATATCCGTCGTAGTTTTACGACGTGAGTACTCAATGATATTTCATGTGCTCGCTAGTAGCGGCTTATGGTGGTTCTAATTATATATTTATTTCACGGCAATAACGATCCGAAAAGACCGGTTTACACAATTGCGATTTGATTTTCCGAAATGGGTTTGAACTAGCGGTTACCTCAAAAGGTCCGTAACGTTTTGAAACCTTCAACTCTGCGCAATTTGAGCTGGATGTTATCGAAACGTTGTCATTAGCGCTTTAGGAGATCTAACCCTCACCATAGCGAAGTGCGTAGTTCGGTAAATTCCGAACTATGAATTCCACTGACCTCAGCACGACCTCGGCCAAGCAAAATCATAAATATTTGACTCAGCCTACACATTAGACCTCCAGCGAAATTTACATTTAATTTAAAGATGCAACTTGAATCCAAACTGACCCAAGGCAAGGCAAAACAATCTACCCAGTCCTAAACAATGAACTTTAGACTGTAATTTGATCTCTTCGCGCGTCCCCGACAACACTCAAATGTCAAAATATCAACAGGATAGGTTATCTGTGTTGACACCGGTTTAACTTTGTTCTGAATTTGTTATTTCCATCCGCGGAACCTCATCGATCAAACAGTCTCCCTATGCCCTGCCAACCTAGGTTTAGCCGCAACAAAACCCCTGTCTAGCCTAGTCTTGAAACCTAGTGTTATACCACGTCCATAATCGACACCACTCGAAAATGGTTGAGTTTGATTTGAATGTGCTTGTATGTTTAATGACTGTGTGTGTGGGAATTTCAAAACTCGCTACTCGAAAGGAATGAGGAGAGAATTAGCCCGCGAATATCCTAAGAGCCAATCCAGGAACCTTATGGTGAAGTAAAAAGGAATTTAGGGTTGCTCCAAGCCCAGACTCAGACTCAGATCAGTTACCTACAAGTTCTTATCTAACGACCCAAGGATAGTTTTGGAATTTGGGGTAGGTTGATTTAAAGGATAGGAACCGAGGTATCTCTCGGCGCTTCAGACACTCACGAAAAACCACTGAAACACGCAATCACAATTCGTATAGTTCAGACGCGTAAGACGGCAGACCAAAACTGTTTAGAATCGTGAAAGACGACTGTCACAGTAGCTAGACGCTGAGACTGAATGATCTCCCTTCCCCCGCAATCGTATTTATAGTCCCCACATGTCTGAAAAAAAAAATGGCGTCCTTTGCGAATATGCTCTGCCCAAGCGAAGCTTCTTATCACTAACTACACAGGGTCTAATTTCAACCATACCATGCAGATCCGCCGTTCTACAAATTGTGTGTACGCATATTCACTATGATCAACCGTAGGTTATCACTCAAGTCATTCGGTATTGCCGATACACGAAATCTGTTGATCGCTGACCATAAAAGCTTGTTGCGATTAATTTAAGCCTTCCCGACCGCTAGCGCGCTAGACAAAGACCACTAGAATGATATTCAGACTCGTGGTATCAAACTCGCCATCTCATACCAAACAAACGCAATTGTATATTTGCAGTCAACATAATAGCTTTCTCCGTATCGTTCCATAATAACCTTCCATTATTTAGTTATTCATAATTTATTCAGCGCGCAGCCAAATCGGCTCTGATCCTTACACATCTCGCAGGAATGCGACAAGAAAACCTGACCTGAACTCTGTTCCTGGAACCAACCCCCGCGCTCACCTCATTGTTTTTTGCTTACTTACCCCTGAGCTACTCAAAACCCCAAACGTTTTATGAACCGACTCTCGTATTCAAAACAGCGCGGCGATGGGCTAGCCCTCTGTCACGCAAAATGAAGTATTAAATGTACTGACTCTCGTGTACCATTACACGACCATGTCTCCCAGTATCGCAAGGAGCTAAGATGGCTTCCGATCCGTCTTCGCCGTGATATGCACATTCTCTCTTATCTATTCAATATTTTGCGAAATCCCCGCTACCCCACATATCTTCGAGAACGTTTTGAGTTTCTTTTCCCCAGGGATAGTAATCGGAGATCCCACACGGTGTCTCTCCTGTAAACTCCTCGAAATAACACTGCCGCCTACAAACACTCTTTTAGGTTAAGGGCAATCCGACTGTGGAACGCACTTCCCTAAACTATTAGGGATAGTCCCTCAATTTTCACTTTTAAGAAAAGATTGAAAGCGTATTTCCTTTCTCTTCCGTAATTGGTATCATATTTATGTAAGTATATGTATGATATTTTGTAGTTTATATATGTGCATGCTATCTAGTGTATTATATAGTTGAGATATATATATTTTTTATTAGGTATATTTTATTTATATTTTAAAAGTAATTTTCGTACGTATGTTTACAGTTTTATGGCGCACTAGGACTGTCCTTTTTCATAAACACTCCTGTCTTGCCTAGGTTTGCTGGAAGAAATCTCTTTTTAGAGATAAACTCGCCTTTGCCTATAAAAATTATTGTAACTGTCTGTTTATCTATGTTTTCTGTGCAATAAAGAATATGACTATATGAATATGAATAAGAAAAAACGCTTGTACGACTTCGAAGATTTTCACCAAGCAGTTCTAAGCACCAGAACAGATATCGCAGTGAAAGTGATGAATGTGGTAGATTTCTGTCTGTTTGAAGACTGTTCTTCAACTTGCATACTTCAACATTCATCTCCTCGTGCACATCTACATGATATGTGTGAAGTAACGTTCAAAAGAGGCACCCACGTAATTTGTTATAAGACGGATTTCTGTGGTGACGAAGAATATTCACTGGATTTTCTGAGAATTAAAAACATCAAGTGCGGCATTCCACCTCCAAAACCCAAAAATGACAGTAGAGGCAAAAATCAGGAGCGAAAGTCAACAATTCTTCAAAAACTGACGCACTTAATGCCAGACAATAGAAGGCAATTTTGGTATAATATACCTGTGGCATCCGCCACTCTTAACTATTACTTATATCTATTCTAATAATTATATACATAATATATTGATATCTGATAAATTGTGTACTAAAAACTTAAAAGTAAGCAAGAAAAATGTAAACTTATTACATGATTTGAATATGTGTGTATTAGAATTAGAAAGTACTAAGTTGATGTATGAAACTGACACACAAAACTTACATTTGAAAATCCAAAGCTTGGAGGATTCATTGAGATCACTAAACAGTGAATATTTGAACTCCGAGAAAGTTATAAATGAATACTCATTGGCTATGGATGATTTAATTCAAGAAATGAACCATAATTGTGAGCGGTTTGAGTCGCTGACCAACAACCATACTTGTCGCTGTGAGCAGAAAGGTGGTTGTTTGACAGCGGGCAACTCTCCGGGCTTGTGTGACAGTTTACCAACACAAGGTGTTACTGATAATAGTTCTGCCAAGTCTGATATGACCACAACACCTGATATTATAATGTACTGTGATGAGATTGGAAGTGGCATGGGCTCAGCACTCCACTCATACTCTAAGGGACATAGTGTTATTAGTAATTGCTCACCTTTTAGCACTGTAGATAATATTATAAATCAAATTTTGAATGACAGCACTATCACAGCCAGTGCCACACTGATAATTTTCATGGGCAATAGGGGAGATGTGAACAAAAATAATTTAATAAAATTTTATGAAACATTGAATGGTCTTAGTGTGAAAAAAATTATATTGTTCACATTTCCCTACTGCAACCAATTGACACAAAATGAAAATGTATATAGACATAATATGAATATAACTATGTACAATTTATGTACATATAATAATAAGTTTGATATTATTGACACTAACAATTATGTTAGTAATTATTTTACTATGACTAAAGGTACATTTTACCTTTCAAATTATTGTAAACGACAAATAGCTATGTCACTATTATATTTATATGACATTACAGCCAAAAATTTGGCTTCTAACTCTGCTTTTACTGAGCAGCCTAATATGAATCTGGTATCAGACCAGAATAACAGGATGCATTTAAATTAGTTCATAGGACAACAGAGGACCCAGGCTCTGGCAACATATGTTCTAGTATATAAGAAAACCCTAAGAATAACGGAAGCTCACATGCTAAGTATATAAGCCTGGTTCATCAGAATATTCAATGTATTAGAGGCAAAGATCTACAAATAGAGTTATTTTTAAATTGTAATAAAATTGACATTTTGTGCATAACAGAGCACTGGTTAACTATTAATGAAATTATGTTTAGCTTTAAAGATCACCAGGTTGGTAGTTCGTTCACCAGACTTAATTCAATACATGGTGGGGCATTAATCATACTAAACAATCATATGAAATTCAAGGAACGTAAGGACATTGTTTACTTATCTGTTGAACGAACTATAGAACTTGCAGCTGTGGAATTAGAACAGTTCATCGTTATATGTGTCTATAGGCCACCCTTGAGCGACTTTGAAATGTTCGAGAAAATAATGGAATCCGTCCTAACTATTTCATCACACAGTACGAAACGATTAATTATATGTGGTGACTTTAATGTTAATCTGTTAGAAAGAACTACTCTCAGCGTTAGATTAATAAATCTTTTCTCATCATTTAGGCTTAGCCATTTATTTATGGAGCCAACAAGAGTGACTGCTACTAGTGCTACATGCATTGACAACATTTTTACTGATGTTATTCCAATCAGTAAAAGTGTTATCAGTGAATTGTATTCAGATCATTTAGGTCAATTATTTCAATTTGATTCTATTAGAGAACCTGTCATTAAAAAGAAAATTTCGTTTGTGCCAATAACTGCTGACCGGTTAGAAAGAATGAGATACTCTTTAGCCCAGGAACTACCGTTTTTGGCTGCTGAACAGTCTCCTAATATAATGTATAACTTATTCTTTGAAACCTTTGTGAAACAGTACAGCGCGATATTCACTTCAAAATCGGTTGTGGTTAGTGGTTCAAACGACTTTAGTACGTGGGCTACTGCAGAGTTGCATAAACGCAGGCAAGCATTGTATGCATTGTATGAGGAACGACGGTTCAACATGAGTGACGAATTTAAAGAACAAGTCAAACAGTTCTCCAAACAATTTAAATTAGACTGTCATACAGCTAAACGTAATTTTCTGAGTAGTAAAATTAAGAATAGTTCCGATGTTATAAAAACGACTTGGAAAATAATTAATGAGGAGGCCGGTCGTAGTAAAAAAGCGAGTCACGATTACGAACTAAAAATCAATGGACAGCTTACGAGTTCTAGCTTAGAAGTTGCAACTGAATTTGAATCGTTTTTTACTAATGCACCGGCTTCCACGACTAAGTATTTAAATTCGTCACCTTTGTCTGCTGTTGCAATATTAAAAGATAATGTCTCAGAGTGTGCTTCATACTTGAATTTTAAGCACGTCACAAGTTCAGATGTCGCATTTAAATTGATAAATGTTAAGAAAACGAATGATCTTTGGGGACTCTCTGTTCACGTCGTTAAATCCCTGATCGAATTAATTGCACCTGACCTAGCGGTCATTTTCAACAATTGTATAGACTGCGGTGAATTTCCTGATTTAATGAAACAAAGTAAGATAATTCCCCTCTTCAAAGCAGGTAGTACTCAAGACCCCACCAATTTCAGACCTATATCAATACTACCAACTTTTAGTAAAATTTTTGAGAAATTAATCTTATCACAGCTATTACATCATTTTGAATCAAATAAGCTAATGCATAACAAACAGTTTGGATTCACTCGCGGTCGTTCAACAACAGATGCCGGAATTCAGTTCATTGAAAGTATTTTTGATGCCTGGGAAGAGTCACAAGATGCTCTAGGCATTTTTTGTGACTTATCTAAGGCTTTTGATTGCGTTTGTCATGAAACATTGATCAGGAAATTACATCATTATGGAGTTAGAGACACGTCATTGAATTTGTTAAAATCTTATCTGAACGGAAGAATACAAAGGGTAGACGTAAACGGAGAACGATCACCAGGATCATTGGTTTCTTTGGGCGTGCCACAGGGCTCAATATTGGGACCCTTCCTATTCCTCATCTATATAAACGACTTACCCTATCTAGGAAGGGACTGTCATGATATGGTACTGTTTGCTGATGACACCTCACTTATTTTTAAAACAAAGCGAAACCAACACGCTACTGATGATCACGTGAACAGTACCATATCAAGAGTGGTAAATTGGTTTAATGTTAATAATTTGCTATTAAATGAGAAAAAGACTAAATGTGTTAAGTTTCTTACTACTAACGTTAAAAATAATCAGACATGTATAACAATTAAAAATGAGGAATTGGAATTGGTAACCAGCACAGTGTTTCTAGGTATAACGTTGGATTCCAAACTCCAATGGGGTCCACATATTGATAAGCTATCGAACAGACTGAGCTCTGCAGCTTTTGCATGCAGGAAAATCCGTCACTTGACAGATTTAAAAACAGCCAGATTAGTTTATTTTAGTTATTTTCATAGTATTATGTCCTACGGTATTCTGCTCTGGGGCAGTGCTGCTGACATAAATACTATTTTTGTGCTGCAAAAGCGGGCTGTTCGTGCGATTTATAAAATGAATAATAGAGATTCTCTTAGAAATAAGTTTAAAGAAGTAAATATATTGACAGTCCATAGTCAATATATTTACGAGAATATTATGTATGTCCATAAGAACATTGTTAACTTTCGAAGAAACTGTGATATACATAACTTTAATACTAGAAACAAGGACAAACTTGCAGTGCCCACTACTCGGCTCCATAAAATAAAAAACTCGTTCAAGGGTAATTGTGTAAGATTTTACAATAAATTCCCAAGCACTTTGACAGATCTATCAATTAATAAGTTCAAGAAATACATCAAGCAAAGGCTTATTTCTAAAGCTTACTACAGTATTAAAGAGTACATAGACGATAAAAATGCTTGGGACTGAATTGTTCTAATTAATTGTGAGCATCCTCACTGCCGGAGTTTCTTTTACTGGACACTTGGAGGCCTTTTACACCTCCAAAGATTAATTTAATTATACAACTCTTGACTGTGGGGACCATTTACATCTCCTATTATCATTGTATTATTGACTAAAGAGACTATACATCTCTGTTATTTATATTTTAATTATTTTATTATGACATTTGAGACTCTTTACATCTCTCAGAAACAATAATTAAGTACTTTTTTTTTTCCGATAGTATGATAATAATACCAAATGTTCTGTAAAAAATGAAATGAAATGACATGTGAAAGTGCCCTTGTGGCCTATTTACAGAATAAACGTTTTGAGTTTTGAGTTTTGAGTTTTGAGTTTTTGAGTTTTCTAACTACTTACTTACCTAGGATATTGCGCCCGACGATAGCAGGCGCAGTCAGATACCGGTTTAGCCCGTTCGCCGGCAGCGAGCGACCTCCACTCACCTTCGCCAGTCGAAACACATACACGACGCGGAGCGCATGCCGCCGCTCGGCCTCCCGCTCAGATTCGTAGTTCTCTTTCGCTCAAACCTATTTATTAGCTGCTTGCCGTGCTTATAATATTGTTTCCCGCTTCATCTATTGTGCATACCTGTGCTTGTTAAAGATTGTTACATAATTGCTTGCAACCTTCGCAATAAACTTGGTGTGCGTGTGAACGGCTATTTCATTCACAATCTTAGCCCACTTTATACCCACTGGCAACAGTTGATCTTACTCAAGCCCATGAAGTCTGATTTAAATAAGCTTGTCTGTACTAATTTACTTTTTAGAATAAACTGTGTTTAATATACAGGGTGTAACAGAAGGGTGTAGTCATATTTTAGGGGGTTGTTAGGGACACCATTCAGAGCAACTTTTACTATGAAACCGATTTGATCAGAGCAACTTTATTTTTCATTGCTCCATACGTTTTGGTCCGGGCGGTCAGCTGAATTGTATAGAGAAGTGAAAATTAAATTTGCTCTGATCAAATCGGTTTGCTAGTGAAAGTTGCTCAGAATGATGTCTCTTACAACCCCCTAAAATATGACTACTACACCTTTCTGTTACACCCTGTAGTTATTCACTGATCTCATGGAATTAGTGTTTAAGATTATTGTCGTTAATGAAGAATTTAGTATTGCTTTGTGAGAGGTTAAAAATATTTTGTTATAAGAAATTAAGGTAAGGTTGGTACTTGAGGTACGTATAATACTTATATCGTGATTGAAGATTACTTATATGTGATTGATCTCATAGGCTTATTTAGTGTGACATTTTTTGGTAAAGAATTAAGTTTCTGTTTGTAAAAGGTATAGGTTATAAGTATTATGCGAATTTTGTAACTATTATATGCCTAACATATATGTCTGAGTATCTGATTTTCACAAGTTGTTTTTATTTGAACCGATTTCCACTGATTGCTCGTTTTAGATAACCCTAACATTCTGTGTTTCCATGCAAAAATATAGTTTTTTCAGTTAAAATAGAGTTGGGCTTCTTAAAATATGTTTGCCATTTTGGGCGTAATGGGCACCAGATAGGTATTATCACTAAGATAGAAAGCAGTATCTGGCTAGAAACTACTTTTTGATTCAGTTAAATGGAGGCTAATAAATTAATATCCCTAAGTTAAAAAGACGTTTCATAAATCACTTAGTAAAAAGGGCGCATCTAGCCAGAAACGTCCTTTTAATGCAGTATTTCATCAATATTCATATTTTTTTACTAAGAAAAAAAGTTTTTTTTTTTTAATACAAAATACTATTTTCATTGAAATTTATATATGCAGTCTGTCAAAGCATACTATAACCCACAGGTGTGCAAAAAAAATATTATTTTGGTCTATATTCTTAGGCACAGCACATGATTTAATAAAAAAAACACATTTTTACTTTCCCGTTTTGATGTTTTGGTAGAAACGTCCTTTTTCCTTATGACGGCAGACTGTCTGTAGAAAGACAAATAGAGGTATCCTGTGTAGAGTTGGATAGCCATATTATTGTTTGTGTCTACAGACCTCCGAGAGATGAAAAAGACAATGGCAATTTTGAAATATTCGAGAAAATTATGGAGGAAGCCTTAATTAAGCTTTGTAATAATTATTATTATTATACTTTATTGCATATACACATTAGTGGACAATTACAAACATAGTTAGTAAACAAAGGCGTGCTTATCTCTATATAGAGATTTCTTCCAGCAAACCCAGGGCTGACAGGGAAAAATAGTTTCATGCGAAGGGATAGACCTATTATGCACAACATATAAAAAAAAACTAAACATCAGAGTGACTTTAATATATTTATAATAAATTACTTACATATTTACACATATAAATAAATGAGAACCTACATAATAATATAATACATATAAATACTATATTTAAATATCAATAAATACCTATACAATATATAAATAAAATATAATCTACTACAGAAGAGAAAGGTAATGTTCCTTCAAACTACTTTTGAAGATGTTAAGAGATGGACTGTCCCTGACGGTGCTGGGGAGTTTGTTCCAGAGCTTGATAGCCCGGAGTCGGAACCCATGTTCATATGCGACAGTTTTATGTTGCGGTGTTGTGAGCAGCGACCGAGTGTGAGGTCTCCGAGGCCTATCTGAAGAAAGAAAAGTGAACGAATCACGTAAGAAGCCAGGGTAATGAGGATTATGTAAAATCTTAAAGAGAGTGAAGAGGATGTGGGAATCCCGGCGAAGACGGATTGGAAGCCACTTCAGATCCCTGCGATACTGAGAAACATGGTCAAATTTGCGCAAACCGAAAATAAACCGAATCCCAAGATTTTGAAGTCGCTCGAGTTTGTCCAGTTGCTCTTCGTTTGCGCTGATCCAGCAGACATCTGCGTAGTCAATGAGGGGAAGTAACAGAGATTGGGCGAGTGTAATTTTGGTCTGAAGAGGTAAGAAGTGCTGAAGTCGTCTGAGAGAGTAAAACGTAGCGAAGACACGCCTACTAACCTCGCAGACATGCGCTGACCAAGACAGCAGGTTATCAAAGATGACTCCGAGATTTTTGGCCTTGGAGCTGTAGGGAATTACGATTCCATCGTACATTATGGGTGCAGTGGACATATGCTGTAACACTTGGAGAGAGTGCCTGGACCCGATAATCATTGACTGCGACTTACAAGGATTGACGAGTAGCCCGTGTGACAGAGCCCAATCCCTGATACACTCTAGATCAGCATTCAGCAAGGCCACAGCAGAGTTAACATCACAGGGAGAAAAATGACGGTAAATTTGGAGATCATCGGCATAGAGATGATAAGAGGAAGAGAGAGTATCTGAGATAGAATTTATGAAGACAGAAAAGAGAAGAGGGGACAGGATACCACCCTGAGGCACCCCTGCAAAAAGGTCGCACCATTCTGTTGAAGTCTCCTCGGACCTTATACGCTGCTGACGACCTCTCAGGTAGGAGTCGAACCAGCTGGCTGAGGCCGGGGAGACATTCAGAGACTTCAGTATCTCAACGAGGATGTCGAAATCAACACAGTTGAATGCGCTGCTGAAGTCAAGTAGCGCTAGTACGGTGAGCTGTTTCTCGTCCATAGCCAACTGAATGTCGTCAGTGACTTTGAGTAAGGCCGTAACGGTACTATGACCCGGCCTGAATCCCGACTGGAATCGATTCAGCAGACAGTGAGACGTAAGGTAGGAGGAAAGCTGGGAGTGGACAATGGATTCTAGGACTTTGGAAAGCATAGGCAGGATAGAAATAGGACGATACTCTTTGAAAGAGGAGGGGTTTGAGGATTTGGGTAAAGGTATGACTAATGCTTTTTTCCACACATAGGGGAAAGAACAGCTAGAGAGAGAGTGATTTATAATGTGTGTGATAGCGGGAAGAATATAATCGAGCACGTTGCTGATCATATTAGAGCAGATGCAATCATCACCTACAGCTTTCGATGAGATAGCCAGCACCGCCTTCTTAACTGTGTTAATTCCGACTGGACTGAAGTCGAAAGGAGTGGAGGTCAACGCCGGCCTGGAGCGGAGCCCATGCAGAGTGGCATCCTTAACGATGGGATCCATAACGACTGGGGGAGCCGAGAAAAATCTGTTAAGACCGTTGAGATCGACGTCACCAACCATTTGATTCTGGGGCTTACCGACACCTAGAGATCTCAGGAATTTCCACACTTCGGAAGGGGTGTAGTTTTGAATGCACTCAAAGATGTGGCGACGCTTGGCATCACGGCACATACGGTTACAACGGTTCCGGAGGCATTTGTAGGCAGCAAAATTATCGTCGGTGGGTTCCTTTTTATGCTGATATTTAGCTCGGTTCCGTTTAGCCATCAACCGTTTGATGGGGTCCGTGAGCCAAGGCGCATGAAGGTGTTTTACTTTGACCTTTTTGATGGGTGCGTGTTTGTCAAATAGTCCCAGAATAATTGTGTTGAAATGGTGGATCTTGTCGTCAACGGCCTCACTAGAAATGACAGGTGACCAATCGATTGATGATGCATCAGATTGGAGTAACGATGGATCAATGCCCTTAAAGCTACGAAGAAAGATAAATTTGGCTCTGTTCTTGGGAGACTTCACCTTATAGGAGAGATAAACCAGGTCATGATAAGAAAAAGGAGAATTAAATTGACCGTGGGCAGCAACTTTGTCTATATCAGATGATATCATGATATCAAGGAGAGAGGGAGTACAATGTGGTTGACAATGAGTCGCATTTAGAGGGAGAATATGCAAGTTGAATGAATTGACAATAGACCGGAGTTGGGCCGAGCGGGAATCATTTTTAAGAAGACATGTGTTAAAGTCGCCGAGGATTAGGACATCATTATAAAGAGGAGTTAGCTCATTGAGCAGGGACTCGAAGGAATCGAAGTAATTGATGAGAAGCGAAGGACTGTAGAGAACACCGAGCAGAACTTTACTATGGTGAAGACAGATTTCAAGGAAAAGATGTTCAGCAGATTCAGAGTACTCACTCGGGGAGACACTCACAACTTTGCAGGATATGTCCGAACGAAGGAAAATAGCTACACCACCACCAGCTTTTCCAACTCTATCGTTCCGATACAGCTGGTATCCAGGTAGTGAATACATGGTGGAAGGCATAGAAGGTTTTAGGAAAGATTCAGAAATAAGTATACCATCCACATGTTTTGTGCTGAACGCTTCGAGAAGGTCTGGGTAACTAGAGTGGATGCTTTGGGCATTGATATGAACAATATTTAAGTTACCCTCCAGGCCAACAAAGACAGTCCTCAGTTTGGCGGATAGCGGTTCCACCACAAAGGAGTTATCGCTCTATATAAAGAAAGAAAGAGAATAATAGAAAAAAGTTAATTTTTAGTGGCGATCTTAATGTAGATTTGCTTGTAGATACACCAATGAAACAAAGATTAATATAACATTTTATGATTATGTTAAAAAATATTCCAAAACTTTCAAGTTGTTTTGTAGAACAGCAAAAACTTTACACCTTAATAGAAAAATACATAATTCAAATAATAGAATGAAAACGGTTTGGCAAATAATAAACCGTGAAACTGGCAAAGTTATACCAAGGAACAGTAATTTCTGTTTAGAGACCTATCTCTATACAGAATCTCTCTATATTCCTCTCCCCCCTCGGACCTCGACCTGAGTAGACGTGCCAAACCCTTATCAAATTATTTTTAACCATTTAAAAGTTTTAAATTCAATTTAATCCGCGCATAATATTAGAAGTGCATCAACAGCCGGGAGCCTACAGACGGAAGCTGTCCTCGGCCACGAGTGAGTCACCCAGTCCTCTCACCCAGACCCTGACCACGCCCGCATACCTACCCCGCCCTGATACACCCACTACAGCTAACGGTGGGTGGTAACCCTGCGCAAGAGTATAGCCCTGCCTCAACCAATCACGGAACACTGGCCGTCCCGCCCTGACACACCCGCTACTGCTGACGGTGGGTAGTAACCCTGGAAAGAGAATAGCGTCGCCTCCTGACCAATCACGGAACACTTGCCGTCTAAGTTCTTGCTTAGCTCCTCGCGACTCTGCGATCCTGGTACATTTGGCGGACTACGTGACACCTCACCACTATGACTAAGGTACAACGCTCCCCTCCCCCCACGCCCAAGTTACAGAGCCCCGCAAACATGGAAGCGGTGTTAACTAAAGATGGCACCCCGCTCTGTGTGACGCATCCCTAGCCAGCGCAAACATCGTCCCCGCCGCATCTTCGACTCTGCATGCACACTCCACGATACCGCTTCCTTTATTGAGTGGTGCAGCTCGTCTGGGCTGGGCTTTCGAAAACGAAAGCATGACGGTTCAGATGACACACAAGACTTTCAAGCATTTATGAATACGATGCGCGGCATGTTCTCGTCTCTCACACTGAGTGTAGAATCTCGCTTAAACGCTCTCCAAGAATCCATGACGGTCATTAGAGATCAAAATAACGAGATAACTAAAAGCATTGACTACATGTCGGAAAAGTATGACGAAATGCTTAAGCGTATTGAGGACTTAGAACAGGAAAAACGCCTAGATAAGAAAACTATACTGGCCCTAGAAGAGAAGCTGGAGTTTTTTGAGCGAAAATCCCGATCATCCTGCCTTGAGATCCGCAATATACCTTGCAAACCGGTCGAAGACCATAAACCGGAATCAAAAAGTGATCTCTGTAATGTGCTGAAGACTCTGTCATCTACTTTGAGCATCAAACTTGAAGATTCGGAAGTAAAGGATATCTACAGAACTAGCGCTAGAAAAGACGCTACGAGACCCATAGTGGTCGATTTCTGTAGCATTATAAAGAAAGATAGCGTGCTGCGGGCCGTAAAAGATTTTAATAAGAATAAATCTAACGATGACAAACTGAACACCCTTCATCTAAATGTCGTAGGACCTAAAAAGGGCGTATTTATTTCGGAAACATTAACACACAAGACACAGCAAATATTTTACAAGGCTCGTGAATTTGCTAAGGAGTTCAACTATATGTATTGCTGGTCATCGCGTGGATTAATTTATCTTCGTAAAGCAGAAAATCTGCCGTATGTACGCGTTACGTGTGAAAGTGACATTGAAAAGCTTAAATCTACAAAATGACTCTATTATAACTCTGTTCCAACTATAAAGAAAGTTTTAGGTAGACTCATAAGCATATCTATGGTCATCAGTTGTATTGTATCTCTCTTAATTTCTTTCAAAATAACTTCTGTCTTTAACACACGTTACATTATAACCACATTCAACAATTCTACACACACATACACATCAAAAACACACATAAAACTCAATATTATTCCAACACTCACACCAGATATACATATATGTTCGTTATCAAAATCTGAACTAGTAAAACAATTGCGCGGGTACCCAATTTCACAAAGCATAATTAAATACGGCTTAAATCATATTATAGGGACTTTCTTTTGTCGGTTTTGCGAAAGCTCTATCTTTCAGCATCGTATTGGAATTGATAATTTATTTATTTCTATCAAAATTTGATTCTATAAATGACATAAATAATGATCTTGATGATTTTCTTACTTGTAACGCTGTACTTACAGATACTCTAAACTGCCATAAACATTGCCCTGCCTCTGCAAATCAGCTTCGTATAATAACACAAAATATACGGAGTATTGGCTGTAATATGCCTGGATTCATTGCTCTTCTCAATGATCTAAAGTTTGAATGTGATATTATTATTCTAACCGAGTGTTGGCTATCATGTGCGCCTATCATCCCTACACTAGTGGGCTATAATTCATATGCCAACAAAACGTTCAACAATCAGAATGATGGGGTTGTCATCTACTTCAAAGACAACCTGAATATTAAAATACAAGAACCGTTATTTAAAGAGGGAAATAGTTTGCTGATCAAGTATGGTGATGACACTGCCATAGTCGCTATATATCGCTCACCTTCATATAAAAAGCTCGATAACTTCTTAGCATCCCTGAGCGAGTCAATTCAGGAGATCTCTGCCTTTAAAAATATCATTGTAGCGGGTGACATCAATATCGATATTAATCCAGAGAATAATTATCCAGATGCTGAACCATACCTAAATATTTTAGCCTCTTACGGTCTACTTATTGGCCATACCTTTGTTACGAGAGACGCTAGTCGCACATGCTTGGATCATGTTCTAGTTAAAACTAAGAAGGAATTCCTTACAATTGTTCTTCACTCTACAGTTACAGATCACAAGGCTGTCCTTTTTTGCCTGGATCTCGAACAGAAGAAGATCGTAGTCCCACCTAGTACCTATAGTAGAATAAATTTCCAGGGATTTGCAGATGATCTAATTAATATAAATTTTGCATACATATACCAAATAAATGATCCCAACACTGCTCTAGATGAATTTATTGGATTGATACAGACCGTACTGGATAAAAACAAGACAACCCATAAGGTACCTTCAAATAAACGGATCATCAAAGCATGGCTAACGCCTGGTCTGCTAAAATGTCTACGAAATAGGGACAATTTACATAAAAAGTTTATGTCAAACCCAGAGAATGAGACCTTAAAAGTAACCTACCACAGGTACAGAAATTTCTGCAACAACCTATTAAAGAAAGTTAAGATAAATTACGAAAAGTCTTTATTTAATAAAGCCGGATTAAACAGCAAGGAAATTTGGAAAGCCATAAAAACAATAACATCTACTACTAAAACAAAAAATCGACCAAATGAATTATTAAAAATAGAAAAATCAGCTAAAGACTCGATAGAATTTGTTAATGAATACTTTGTCAATGTCGGTAAAAAGTTAGCAGAAAATATAGAAAATCAGGAAACAATTCAGGAGAGCGTCATGCCAGTCAGTAGATCAGACTCGCTCATCCTAATTAGTACGGACACTGATGAGGTAAATAGACTTGTCATGCAGCTTAAAGATAAATGCTCAGTAGGTTGGGACAATATCCCGAACAAAATCTTAAAGCAAAATAACAAAATCATAGTACCTTATCTGTCCTACATATTTAATCTCTGTTTGGATACTGGTATTTTCCCTGATGCTTTGAAGAGGTCAGTAGTGATTCCTATTCACAAGGGTGGTGATCGGGACCGTGCCGACTGCTATAGACCTATATCGATCCTCCCATCCATATCGAAAATCTTGGAACGTATAATAAACAACCGATTAATGAACTTTTTAGAAAGCAACAACATCTTGTCAGAGAGACAGTTTGGTTTTCGTTCCAAAAAATCTACCTCCGATGCTGTTCATGCAGTCACTGACTTCATAACTGAGGCCTTGGATGGAGGAGAGAGATGTTTGGGGATTTTTCTTGATCTGGCCAAGGCGTTCGATACGGTTTCGATCCCACTACTTGTATCTAAGCTTGATTCTCTTGGTGTAAGGGGTAACCAACTCAATCTTTTCAAAAGCTACCTATCTGATAGAAAGCAAAGCGTAAAAATAGGTGAATATATGAGCACTACCCAGCCAGTAGAGTGGGGGGTACCTCAAGGCAGCATTCTTGGACCGACTCTATTCTTGATATATAGTAATGAACTTTGCAGCCTTAAACTTCCCGATGGCAACATAGTAACTTATGCTGACGATACCGTTCTGCTTTTCAAAGGAAGAAATTGGACACAAGTTTTTGAAAACGCACAAAACGGTTTTAATATAATATCGAAATGGCTGCAGCATAATATTTTAACCTTAAACGCCGATAAAACTAAATATTTGACCTTCTCTATAAACAACACGACCCAACCTTCTGCTGGTTTTAATTTGACCTCACATTTATGTAAAGATGAAACTAACTGCTCATGTAAAACCTTAGAAAGAACCCCTACAATCAAATATTTAGGCATAACATTGGATCGGAACTTAAATTTTAAAAAACACATACAAACTCTAAGTGGCAAAGTCCGCAAACTAATATATATATTTAAAAATTTGAGACACGTTACCAATGCATCACTACTAAAAAATATTTATTTCGCTCTATGCGAATCTCTTTTGAGATATTGCATAACATGTTGGGGAGGTGCAAATAAGGGAACTCTTTTGTCACTGGAGCGTGCTCAACGTGCTGTTTTAAAGGTCTGCACCTTTAAACCCAGGATCTTTCCGACCGAAGAACTTTATCATTTCTGTGACGTTTTGACTGTTAGACAACTTTTTATTCAGAATATTCTGCTAAAACAACACCAAACTCTTGAGTATACACCTAGTTCTAAAAGACGAAAAGTTTTTATAACCACCTCAACAAAGACAAGATTTATGCAGAGATTTTTTAAATTTCTAGGGCCCTATCTATACAATAAAACCTGCAATATTATATATATCCTAAACCAAATTTGAATGCAAAAAGCTTATTTATAAGTGGTTAAGATCGATGAATTATGACGACACAAAAAATTTCATCGCCATTTCACAATAATAAGGATAACAAAATAAATAAAATGGTACAATCAATACTTGATAAATACATATTTGATAATTATATTTTAGGTGCACATACTTACGTATTTTTTAGAAATGATGGTAAAAATACACAAACATTCATAACACACCTCACTTCACATACATCCACTACACTTTCTCATCTCACACACCCATATTTACACTCACAAATACTCACACACACCCAAATACTAACTATTTTAGACACTAAATGACGAATTTTAAACTTTAAATTACCTTTTTTAAGTTTTAGATAGCTGCATTACATTGAAACTGTAAAAGTACTTGATTTGGTCTGCTAATTTTTCTTCGTTCATATCATTAGGGGAAGAGCCTCGCTACTTATCCCAAAACACAGGGGAAACCCTACCTTGGGAAGTATCGACTCTGATGTTATTTTTGCTTATTACCAACACCTATTCTCATAAACATATGATGTATCTATCTTTAGTTAAGTTTATATAACATGAAACTGTACCTTTCTTATTTTGTATTCTTTTGTAATTTCTGTAATTTTTGTGAAATGTTTATTATTGAATAAATCAATTCAATTTCATTATTGAATAAAATCAATTCAATTCAATTTCAGAAATACCAACCAACCAACGCTGAGGTAGCTCGAGATTTTGAAACGTTCTTCACCAAAGTATCCTTACATACAACGGAGCAGAGATTTTGTCAAAAAACAGCACTAGCATCAGTAACGTAAATTTTAAATTTCATCATTTATATCTCCAGGATATTGTCAAAACGTTTAAATTACTAAACTTGAAAAATACTGAAGACCTGTGGAGTATATCAGTCAAAGTCATTGGTTCAATAATACTAGCTATAGCCCCACACATTGCTTATATATTTAATAAATGTGTTGTCGATGGAACTTTCCAAGACCCCATGAAACACAGTAAACTGATATATCTATTCAAGTCGAGAGACAAGAGTGATCCATCAAACTTTTAGACCAATATTTGTTCTTCCAGCACTAAGTAAAAAAGATTATGCTCATTCAAATGCTCTCACACTTCAACCGTACAAAACAACTTTACGACAAACAATACGGTTTCAATAGAGGTAAGTTGACTACGCATGCAGGTATTCCCCTTACATCACATATTTGTTCTGCATAGAAGCCGCACAGGATACTATCGGTGTTTTTTGCGATCTGTTGAAAACATTTGATTATGTTGATCATGATACGCTGCTAATGAAACTAAATCTTTACGGAGTTAGAAATAAAGCGTTGGATCTACTTAGATCATACCTAAGCCATAAAATTCAAAAGGCAGAAGTCAACGGCGTTAAATCTGATGGATCGGGAGCAAACATTGGCCTTACACAAGGTTCCATTTTAGGCCTTTCATGGTGGAGAAATTGACTGACATAGTGTGATTTGCTGATGATACTTAACTGGTCTTCAAAATTGAAAGACAAAAATAATATTTTGATGATGTTAATGGTGTAAAGTCTTTGGTAAGTCTTTGGTAAGGTAAGTAAAGTCTAAAATATGAACCTTGAATTGGTTCACAGTTAATAATTTATTATGTTGCTAATAAAACCAAATGTCAAATTCTCACTTCTAAATGCCAGGCAAGCTGAGACTAGTTTAGTGTTAGACAGCATTACATTAGAATAATTAAATGACACGAAGTTTTTTGGAATAACCATTGATAAAAAATTGCAGTGGGGACCCCACATAGATACATTAGCTGGTAAATTAAGTTCTGTAGCTTACGCTGTTAGGAACATTAAGCAAAACACGGATGTGGCTACATCTACGCTAGTATATTTTAGTTATTTTCATAGTGTCATGTCCTATGGTATCTTGTTTTTGAGCTATTCGAGCAATTTATAATTTAAAACGCACAGACTTCTTAAGAGAGCTTTTCAAAGAAATTGACATACTAACTGTAGCTAGTCACTTTGTTTTCGAACATATAATGTATGTACGAGAACCTTACAACATTTTTCAAACTTAGGGATAGCTGTAATGTTAAACTAAGAAATAATCACAAACTACTTGCGTTCCGGTTTAGACTCGCGGAGGTTAGCAATTATTTCAAGAGTCAGTGTATTCTCTACCACAAAAAGATACCAGAGATCTTGAAATTGTCTTTTGAGCAATTTAAAAGCAATGTTAAAGCGACTTTGTCGAAAAAGGGATATTACATGTTCAAGATTACTTAAATGACGGGATAGTATAGAAGTAATTTGGCTCAATACAATCCTTGCTGATGATAATATTGTAACTATTGGGACCGCGCTACCGCGTGCGGAGGCGTGCTTCTCGCCGCCCGCCCTGGCATCACACTGAGACGACGCCACGACCTTGAAACGCCGAACGGTGAAGATCTCTGGGCGACTGTGACTGTTGGGGTAGTGACAGTTACCGTCTGTGTAGTTTACATAGATCCCAGCAGAAAGAAAAACAAGAAGAAAATCACCCAGGCGGATAAGGACGCCGAGTATATGAACTGGTTTTCGAAAACAGAGGAAAATGTAGCCCAAGTGAACGGTACATTAATTATTCTAGGTGACCTCAATTTGAACAGTGTTTCAGTTGCAACACTTAACTATTATTGTTATTTTCTAAGTGTATGTGGTATGTATGAAACGAATGAAGTGAAGAATGATCATGATGGCGTGCTTGATGTGGTGTTACTGCCGGAGAGTGTGAGTGACGTAAATGTGCGCGCTTCCGTGTCAGGAAGCCTGGTGCCACGTACTGACGCCTACCACCCGCCTCTCGACGTCATTGTGCCTGTGTTGTATGCGCAGAGAGCTGGCCAGCGATCTGGCCGCTTGGATCCCAGCAACATTGGAGGTCGCAATGACTGGAACTTTGCCAAGGGCAATCACGCAGTCCTGTACGAACTCATGTGTAGCATATCTTGGGACAGTGTTCTCGAAGCTACTGATGTAGAGACGGCAGTCGGTCGCTTCTACGATTCCATTTACGAAGTCTTCAACAACTGTATCCCGAAGAAGACCAGACCAACCCAGCCTACAAGGAGATACCCGGTGTGGTTCACTGGTGATATAATAAGGGACTTGGCCAAGAAGGCCATACTCCACCGTAAATGGAAAACGGGGAGGAGGCCGGCTGACTACGTCTCATTCAGCGAGCTAAGAGCCAACCTCAAGTGTCGCGTAGATACAGCCTACTCCAACCACATGAGTAGTATTGAAAGCAATATTAGACATAACCCACGCGCATTTTGGAAAAATGTAAGTGGCCTACGATCGAAGGGTGGTTTCGAACCTCGGGTCACGCATCGGGGCCGGGAACACGTTGGACAGGAAGCAGCAGCCGCATTTGCAAACTACTTCTCAGACGTTTTCCTCCCTGATGAGCCAGCGCTCGATCCAGATCTGGTAAACATTTCTGATGACTCGTGCACTGCTAATCACATACAAGTTTCACATATTTCCAGTAGGGACATAAAGGAAGGGCTGAAGCAGCTAAGGCCAAGGAGCGCAATTGGACCGGACAACGTCCCTCCCTACTTTTTGAAGGCCTACAGCGATCAACTGGTTTTACAGCAAGCAGTTGGCTGAACATGTACAACTCCACGACGCTCAATTCGGCTTTAGGCCGGGACTGTCGACGGAGAGCGCCATACTGTGCCTCAAGCAAACTGTCCAGTACTATACCATTAGGAAAACGCCGGTGTTCGCCTGCTTTTTGGATCTGTCAAAGGCGTTCGATCTTGTGTCGTATGACGTAATATGGGGTAAGCTGCGTGAGGATACAACGGTGCCGTCTGACATTGTATCATTATTTAGGTACTGGTATGATCATCAGAGGAACAGCGTACGATGGGCTAGCGCTTACTCGGAAGAGTATGGGCTGGAGTGCGGGGTGAGGCAGGGGGGGTTGAGCTCACCGCGGCTCTTCAACCTATATATGAACCGACTGATCGGTGAGCTCAGCGGCGCCAATGTTGGTTGTCATATTGATGGTGTTTGTATGAACAACATCAGTTATGCCGATGACATGGTGCTGCTGAGCCCGTCGGTTAGTGCTCTTAGGAAGCTCCTGGCAATGTGTGAGTCCTATGCGGTGGCCCATGGGCTCAGGTATAATGCAAAGAAGAGTGAGCTTATGGTTTTTAAATCAGGCTCTAAAACCTACCATAATCTGCCTGAAGTCTCACTCTGTGGCACTCCTCTATGTAGGGTACAGAAGTTCAAATACCTGGGCCACTGGGTCACTGATGATCTTAAAGATAATATGGACATTGAGAGGGAACGCAGGTCGCTGGCTGTCCGCTGTAATATGCTGGCCCGAAGGTTCGCTAGGTGTACGAAAGCAGTTAAAATCACGCTTTTTAAAGCATACTGTCAGTCATTTTACACCTGCAGCCTTTGGGTTGACTTTAAGCAGCGGGCATATAGCGACCTGCGGGTCCAGTATAATAACGCTTTCAGGGTTCTGCTGCGGCTGCCGCGGTTCTGCAGTGCCTCTGGCATGTTTGCGGAGGCGCGTACGGATGACTTTTACGCTATAATGAGAAAACGAAGCGCATCCATGCTGGCTCGCCTCCGCGGCAGCACCAACAGAATCCTGAGCGTATTTATAGACCGGTGGGACTCCCCAATGTTGAGTCGTTGGGTGCAGCTCCACACTACGAGATGAGATGCTCGCGTGTGTGTGTATTTTATTTTAATTTTATGTTTGTTACTAACTCTAGACTTTAAGATATTGTTACTAACACTATGGACTAAACGGTCTGAAATAAATGAATATTGAAAAAATTGAATTTACCTTTGGGTCGGATATTCAATCTTGTTCTTGAACAAGGTAAGTACCCCACCAGCTGGAAGCTTTCTCGAGTCAGTCCTTTCCCCAAGACAAGTAACACTGCCTCCGTTGATCAATATCGACCTATTGCGATCCTGAGTTCATTGGCAAAACTGTTCGAGTCGATCATAAAAGACAAAATCGGTTCGCAGATTGCGCCTTATCTGAGCGACTCGCAACACGGATTCAGGAGTCGCCGCTCAGTTAACACCAACTTGCTGACTTTAGTCGAGATTGTGTCGAAGTGCATGGACAAGGGATGTCAGGTGGACGTCGCCTATATGGACTTTCGTAAGGCGTTCGACAGAGTCGATAATGACGTCCTAATGAAGAAGTTATGTGCCATTGGATTTGCCCCACGGCTGTTGGTTTTCTTCGCTGACTACCTCAAGAACCGCCAGCAATATGTGCGACACGGCTGCTTTGAGTCCCAGCCGTACCATACAGGGTCGGGCGTTAGCCAAGGGTCTATTCTCGGTCCGTTGTTATTTATCATTATGATAAATGACCTGGAATTTGTGCTTAAACACGCCAATTGCCTTCTGTATGCGGACGATCTGAAACTGATACTTCCCGTGAGTTCAGAGGATGATTGTAGTTTTCTGCAGGAAGATTTAGACGCGGTTCATAGGTGGAGTGTGAACAATAAACTCCTCTTCAATACTGCCAAGTGCTATGTAATGTCCTTTAAGCGCTCCTCTCATCCTATAAGCGCGATATATACACTCGGTACGGAGTCTTTGACTCGAGTGTATTCGATTAGGGACCTCGGTGTTACGTTCGACCCTAAACTTACATTCCATGAGCACATGAGCACATTGGCCAAGGAATGCTTCAAAAGATTGGGGTTTGTAATACGGAATAGTAAGGGATTCCATAACCTGGGTGTGGTCCAGCTTCTCTACATGGCCCTAGTGAGAACCAAACTTGAATCTTGCTCGGTGGTTTGGAATCCGCATGAAAGCTCCTACATACTTTTGCTCGAGAAGGTACACAAAGCTTTCCTACGATACCTATATAAGCGGAAATTTTGATACTACCCTTATCTTTATCCATCCGCTTTTATATTGGGTATGCTCGGATACAACTCACTAGAGGTCAGACGTAACACCGAGCAGCTTCTGACTGTGTGTCGATTGTTGCGAGGCGACAGTGACTTTGTCGCGCTTGTCGGTACGGTATGCGCGCTATACGTGCCCGACAGTTATCTCCGCGCGCGTAGACACCAGCTGTTAGCGGGCGGCACGTACCGCACGGTGGCGAGCCAGCAGTCTCCACTGGTGAGGGCGCGGGATAGCCTCAATGCTCTGCTGGCTGCTGCACCACTGACTGATATGTTTGGTGATGAGTGGAGGCATATTGTGCGAGAATGTGGCAGGTTCTGCGAGATGAAGGAGTGAAAGTGTTGTCTTAGAAATATTATTATTATTATTTTTTGCATTGACATTTTAATTTAGTACCCTTGACATACCTAATAATGTTTAATACTATTTGAATTTGACCTAAAGTTAATGTTTAATGTGATTTGATATGTAGTATTTTCTACGAATTTGTACCCTTTGTTCCCTACCTGTGAAATCGACTTACCTAAATTGATTCTGACATTGTATAACTATTAGACTTTGTACAGCGCATTGGGTGTATACCTGTTATGTTGTACATCGTAATTGTATATTAAATAAATAAATAAATAAATAAATAAACTATTTATTCCTGCATAATGGTAATAAAACTTCATATTGTAATATTTGTATAAGTTAAGTACACGCAATTTTTAAAAGAGATGTAAAAATTTATCTGTGAGATTTTCTACGCCCTTCTTCACCCACAGTGGTCCAATGTAGAGAAGTGGCAAAAAATGACGATTGCTAAGTATATGTTAATATCTAGAGTAATAAACAGATTTAATTGTATTGATTGATTGAAATAATTTACGCCTAGGTATAAAAACAATTATTTAAGCGGGTTCCGTGTAGTCGTACAAATAAATTTTGTAGGATTAATTTAACGGCTTAACAGTTAGTTTAAATATGTCAACACAATACCTCAACAAGCAGCCAATTATTTTTCGATAATGAAATGACAGTTATGATTTTTAAAATATGTAGTACGAAAACAGTAGGGATGAAACGCAGAATACTGAATCAGTGTTGTTTTGATGTATGTATAGGTATATGATGACGACGAATTTTAACGAAAAAAATGAAAACCACCCCGATCAGATTTTATTTCGACTGTGTGCTTCCAGAATTGATTGACCCACTTTTTCTCATTGAACATGTCTATATGAGGCCCGCCTTATATTATTAAAGCAATCAAAGAGAACGAGAAAATTGAGAATGAAAAGAAAGAGGAAATGGAGAAGGAAAATAAATAGAAAGTTGAGAAGGAAATCAAAGAGAAACGCATTGGTTGCTCATAAAGAGAATGAAACTTAAATGTGAAAGGTGCGTAGGGTAACCATTAGGTGAGTTAAGAGGCGATTTTTATAGCTATATAGCATTTATCTGAGGAATTTGACATTTTCAACTTACATGAAATATCAAAAAAGTTAAGTCTATTTATTCCCCTTTGGTATAGTTACCTTAAATGCGGAATGCGAATAATAGCATTTGTTCACTTATTCCCTTATCGGATATCTAAATGATGACATGAGCATAGATATCGCTTAGCGAGACCCAATGCCAAACTCCCTACCTAGTTGATTCACGCGTTTCAGTCCGCTTCAACTCCAAACGTGAGGACGGCAGCAGGAAGGTAATGCCAGCCAGACACGAGCTCCCAGCTGGATCGCCACCACCTTCATTTCTAAGATGGAAAACTGTCACCGCGTGACTCGGTGGTTTGCCCTCTCTACGAGGGCAGTGATGAAGGTAGATATTGACGAATTAAAACATTGATTGAGTTTTATTATTACAATGATTTATTGACTTTTCTAGGACACGGTACAATTATGCAAAAGCAGTATGCTTGAAAAACAAAAGACTGAGGAAGCTGTAAGTTTTATACGTAGGTTGACTGGGAAACTGTGAAAAAATTGTAGGAGCAAGCACTACGATCATTACGTCGGTAGTAAATAAGTTTTTTTAAATATCCACCATACCAAGAGAGGTAGGGCCAGGGGTATGGTGGGTTGAAGTTAGAAAATCTGTAAACCTTAATCTCTAAAATAACTGAACGGATCATTGCGAAACGTTGGTATAACTTAATAAAAGTAGGATTTTTAAATTTACTCGCAGTAGTTACCTTGATTTAACTACCGGGAAATTTTAATTTCAATAAACTTTTTCAGCTCCCCGCACTATTCGGTCAATCGGAATCAAGTCATTACTGATAACTGGCCAGTCTAGTGTAGAAATCCTGAATTCTTCAAAATACTGTTACTGCAGCGGTGTGGCAGCGGGTATTATCGTGCATTAGCAGAAAATCTTCGCCACTTAATCCCACGTAGGGGAGCACATGGCCCAGGAGAATTGAAGATTGTTTATATATCTTTATGTGGCCTTTGACTGTGTGGACCATCATACTCTTTTGCTCAAATTACAACACTATGATATCAAAGACAATGCGTTCAAATTAATGTAATATTTTGTAATGGAAATAGTACTAAAACTAAATATAAGCAGATGTAAGTCCACTAGAACCCTTATGAAAATTGGTGTCCCCCAGGGTTCTATTCTAGGTCCGTTTTTTTTCTTAGTATACGTGATTGACCTGCCATATACGGTAGAAAAAATGACTCAGATTGCATGCTGCAGACGCAAATATGCTGATGACATATCTATTATTTTCAAGGTGAAAAGACAAGAAGAAATTCAAGAAGTGTTAAATAGTACACTCTCTCACGTGTTATCTTGGTTCAATGTGAACAACCTGTTATTAAACTCAAACAAGTCTAAAAGTGTAAGCATAGGATCTGAAAGATTGGACCTCGTTGAGGACACAATCGTTCTTGGAATCACTATAGGTTCGAAATTCAATGGGGTTCTCACATAACTAATCGCGCACGAAGACTTAGCTCAGCCACTTTTGCGGTCAGGCAAATCAGATATCTTACAGATGTTGAAACTGCCAGATAGGTTATTTTAGTTTTTTTCACAGTATCATGTCTTATGGAATACTGCTCTGAGGGAGAGCAGCAACTATAAATACGATATGTGTTTTACATAAAAGGGCGATAAGGGCGATATATCAATTAGATGCTAGGGAATCATTAAGAGAAAATTCAAAGAAATTAATATACTTACGCTTACCTGTCAATAAAAAATATCATAGGAAAAAATATCATGCATGTAAGAAAAGACGTAGCTTTATTTAAAACTTTATGTGATTATAATAAGCACTAGAAATAGAAATAGGTTAGCACTACCATTATTTAGACTAAGTAAAGTAGGCACATTCATGGGGCACTGTATTCGCTTTTATAATAAAATGCCACAGGAATCATTGATCCTACCTAAAAAGAGGTTTCAAAACTATGTTAAAAATAAGCTGATAAGAAAGTCCTATTATAGTATTATATTAAGGAATACTTGGATGACAAAACTGCATGGTCTATATCATCTCAGCACACAGAAATTCGATGAGGGGCGATAGATCAAGTCTATCACTTGTCGGCAAATTTCCTTAGACCGAAACTAGTACCTGTTGTGAAGTCACTTTAAAAAAAAGAAGGTTTGGGGGAGTTACTTGCCATTTCTTCTTAACCCCGAGGCCCACCTTCCGAAACAGTGTAGTCTTTTTTATATAACTAAGTACAATTTTGACTTTGATTTATTTATATTTAATAAAAAATTGAATCTTTAATCTTGAAATCTTATGAATATCAGCCCCGTTTTTGCTTCAATAGAAATCCCTGCCCACATAATGTAGAACCCACCCCAACCGTATGTCAATATTTCCGCAAATAATATTGCGCGAATCGCTCCCCCGGTGTCGTATAGACTCTTCGTCGATGGTCGCTAACATGCAGACACATCCTGGGTTCATTCAAGAACATGATTTGACTCCATTCCTGCAAATCCCAATCTACGAGATCACGAGCAAACTAAAACTGGGCTTGTCGGTGGGCTGGAGATGATTTGGGTCCTGTGGCTGGCCTTTTTGGGCTCAAGTTCGCTTCTTTGAGTTTTTGCCTCACTGTCTACTTGGTAACAGCCTTCCTTCAAACTTCTTTGAGCTGCCACTGGACGTCCATGCCGTTCAGGTGTTGATTTTGTAGTGACAATATATTGGTCATCTCTCACCGAAGTGCATCGCTGTCGTCAAGATTCTGGTCAATGTACTAAGTTTCCAGTCTCCCTGAACCTCTTTTGTACCTTCAAGACACAAGTCTAGTTAAGATGAAGCTGTCTATCGATATGACACTGAGACAACCCTTTCTGGATTAGGATGACGACTTCAGCGGCTTCTAGAAGCCTGGTTTCCATTTTATTTTAGCCTTAGTATTCCCAGCGACGTGAAATATTGGACTGAAAACCAAATTTAAAAAAAGCCTACTTTTTGTAGCGTTTCAGGATTTCTAGACATTTTTTTAAATTATGTCTTTTGTTACGTCCCATGTAATAAGATGAACCAACTTTGGTTGTTATATTGTAAGAAGTAGAAAGCTATTACCTTTAAAATCACATACCACTTTAAATAGTTAAATACATAGAAACTGCAAGAATTGTTCCGAGCAACGCGCGCTGAAGAGATTTCAATATATTGCTCGCGAGTGTATTTATATGATATAGAAATCTCATTTCTATTGTTACTTCTGGGATAAGAGTACCATTTTTGTATTCCCATTTGTTCCATTGCAAATTTGCGTCGCAAAACCACCTATAATATTCACTCAATGCCAAAATGATGCAATAGCTTAACGGAGTAAAAATATTATGTTTGAATTTATTAATTGTGTTCAACATATTAACTTATATTGAATCGTGTTACTTATTACACACGTCTATGGATGTGAAAAAATATTTCATACTTCATACTAAGCTATTATGACCGCTAGTCGCGTTATGAATGGCTGAGATGTGATGGGCTGGAAGGAAAGATAAGGGGATGAGTATGTGAGCGGTTGATACCTTGAATGTTTTCTTAGTTTTTCCTTCTTCTGCGAACTGAAACAAGAAGGTGAGGCTGTCCCGTGGCGTGGTCTCTCGGTGATTGACGGAACACCAGATGGCCAAATTGAATCGTGCGTGGATGGCACTAAGTTAGTTCGCAGCACAGTGGGTTTAGTGTAAATTTTACACAAGAACGTGATAGCTAGATAGCTTGTTATTAGTATATGAGCGGGTTAAAGAGTCACACCATTGCTCTTCCAAAATGGCGCTTACAATGGCACCGGGTATGGGCGAACGCGCGTTTAGACTCAGAGCAGATTATGGACAGAAAGAAGAATCGATTTGCCGGGTCACCATGCGCCAACGTCGCAGTTGGTAATTTGCGGAAAGTCGAATGCAACTTGCGCATGCGCTAACATCACGCCTCTAGCGTGGAAATCCTGGGTGGAAAGCTAAACTGAGATTCCTCTTCAACTGAATGCATCAGAAGCCTGGCTAATTTGAAGACAGGTCTTCGAAGATTTCCTTGCGCTGTATACAAGTCCACCATTTGTACCACTCCGTCCTTTCTAGGTATCATGCGAGTGATTCTTCCCATATTTCATCTTCCTTGATAAGCACCAATTAACCGATTTGAGGAGGTGAGGATAGCCATTTGGAACGAGTTTGGAGGGTATGGAGGTATGATGTGGACCAAAGATACCAAAAACGTTGGGAGAGAGTTTGGACAAGGTGAAGACGTCTGCGAGCGGATATGGGGCGATATAGTGTAGAGCGGTAAGGGGCGTCCTATAATAAAATATCCGGCTGTAAGAGGCTCAAAGTCCGAAGGATCAGACGAAACCAAGAAGAGGGTCTAGAATTGAGCGCAGCCTCAATTCTGGCTAGAAGGGTAGAGAATTTCTCAAAAGTGAGGTGTTGTTCACCTACCACACTATAAAGCAGTTGTTAAGTTGTTTTAACATTTATTTCAAGTAACACTCGGCGTGGCACTATGATCCATTCAGGTGGTTCAGTTACCAAGTTATGAGTTGAGTCGAGAGCTGGTGAGTGATTGCATCATTGTTCAAGCGGAGGAATTGTTGTTATTCCATGAGCTGATTCCTAGCCTACATAGTTGGTGCCCAATCACTTCCGATGAGAGTTGTCATCTCACTGCGAGATGCAAATCGTTGAAATACTGCAAGGAACGTTTCCGTGGTATGGACAGAGACCGCCTCCAAATGAGCCGCCTTGATGGCGAGGCCAACAAAGATACAAAGTTATGCCTTTACGAGTTTCACGCTGCGTAAAGTGCTAGATTTAGCGAGGAACAGACCTTCGAAGTCCGTTGTGAACTAGCTAAATATGGGCTGAGGGTTGACCCTATATGCTGGTAGTTCTGCCATGATTAGGGCTTAAGTTTGTGTGCAACATTGGAAATACCTGATGCATTTAAATACGCGATGTCTGATGATACGGCGGGCGGAGAGATTCAAGATTTGATGGCGTAAAATGGCATTGAGAGTGTCGGCGCCAGGTAGGTAGTGTTTTTTGTGATAGTGATCTACGAAAGGACTTAAGCTGGGAAGAATGAGCGGTTGTTGAGACCTCTCATCGACAGGTATCGCTACAGGTCTCAAAATCCAGGCCTACAGTATGGTCAAAAATCGTGCCGAATAGGCGTCCCGGGGCCCATCCAAAACCTAACCTAGAACGTCTTAACCTAGTAATAGATTAATTGGAGCTGTTGCGTGATATTCACGATCCGACAGGGGAATCGGTTGTTGACCTATTGAGTGTGTGTAATCTAGTACCTTATCCAATGGTAAGTAGTCAGTAACATTTTCTTAAATGTGAGCTGTTGCCGTGATTGTGGACGCCTCACGGTGTGTGGGCCTTTGAGTAATAATGTATAAATACTAGAATAGGCGCGCAAACTGAATTTCTTGCAGCTATAAGCAGAGTGAATTCACTCAACCCCAAATCAGTCTATGCCAAGCGCTTGCCGAGCCGTGACGCTTTTGATGCGAGAGTAAGAAACTAAATAATGCCCTCATGTGCTTTGCGATACTGTAAAATCTATACCGTACAGATCAAAAAAGACGAGGGATAATTTTTCATATTAATTACCCTGTATTATCAGTAAAATACGCATATTCAATACAAAGCGACAGCCATGTTTTCTCTTTGAAAATCAAAGAGTAACAAGTTTTTTACATGCAGCTGTGTCATTTCCGAATACCAACGTGTTATGCACGTCATATATATTTTTTTATTGCACATGAAAATTCACATTACGAACTTATGGAAAAGACATTTACAAAGGCAAGCTTATCTTTAACAAGGGATTTCTTCCAGCAAGCCTATGATGATAAGGATAAATTTCATAGCAGTGACAAGTAGACCCTTGCGCAGAAATACCGCTATCTTCTTTTATAATGTCGGTTTTTAGCTGGGTGATTATTAATGTTAGGATGAGATCACGCAAAATATTGTCGATTTGACGGATCCGTCACGTCATGTTCATATACCTCTAGAATTAGGGTTACTTATTTAAAATACATTAGAATTCCTTCCTAACAAGATCACTTTATATTTGGCCAAAATAATTAATGAGAAAGTATGTTTCAGATTGAAATTATAATATTTATGGGGTTGAGGCGCATTGTAACAAGCTGTCAAAAATAGTGACAGTAATAAAAAATAATGCAGTTGTTAAATTATGTGAAGTTGTGCCTCTGCCACCAATCTGAGAAAAGACATGTTATTGTACCTGGCATGTCTGTACTGTGCCTCTAGAATTCAAATAGTTTAGAATAGTGTTTGTGTGGAGTATAGATGAAATTCGCACATAAGCACGAAAAAGCGCGTCAGTGGAACGTGGAGCCATTCTGAGAAGTTGCATTTGACATCTGTCAATAGTAGGGTCGGAGCTATGCGTCAGCCTTCATCCCCTTGTTTCACTTAGAAAATCAAGGGAAACTGACGTATAATTATTTCCCTACTGATAATAGATGCCAAATGGCTCCACTTTTAATTAGCTTAGTTTTGATTATTCGACATTAATATACTCACTTCTGTCTTCCTTACTGACATCAATGCGGAAACCAGAACTATCTTGTTGACGGAAGCCAGGCCCATTCGCATAAGACAGCGTTAAGTATGGCACTCCATCAACTCCTTCGTGGTCCGACAATCCCAGAATATCATTCCCTCTACGCGACTCTCCGTTGTATGTCATCACGTGGCCGTGGTCCGCCGTTATGACCAACAGAGTATCTTCACCAGTTATACGGGCAGCATAAGCTATAGCCTTATTGAACTCTAACGTTTCGTCTAAAGCCAGCTGCACAAAATTGTCGTGATGTGCGTGGTCAATCCTTCCTCCTTCAACGAACAGGAAGTATCCGTCAGGGTTTTGGGAAAGCCGAGCAATGGCTGTTTCAGTCATTTCCGCTAAAGATGGCTCGTTGCTAGACTCAGGTTCTAGATTGTATTTCATGTGGGTGTTTTCGAATAACCCAAGTAGGTAGCCATCTCTTGGTGCTGCTAGTAGTTGTTCTCTGTTCCAAACATAAGTACTTTTTTGATTTTTGGACGCCTTATCTTGATGCCAATCTTCGATGAGGTTTTGTCCGTCGGTCCGTTTTCCTTGATGTCCTTCTTCATCAGTGAATGTGTTAGGTAGAAATTCCTGCCTTCCACCGCCAAGGATAACCTGTAACAAGATCAATATTCTGGGATCAGAAACTATTTCATAGATTGTTTTATGCAAGATTACACAATTTTTATTTGGTCTTTATGTTATTCTAAAAACAAGATTTACTTCTATGTAGACCATAATACATCCATTTTTATTCTTCTCCATCTCATTAAATTTTCCTATGACCATCACGATAATTACCTTGGACACTATTTACACATATTGGTCTAGCCCCAAACTAGAATTCCCTGTATCTTGGGTACTAGACTACGATACACGTATTTATATAGATAAATATTATACTTAGATAGATACACAACCATGACAAGGATACATACATCCGTTCTCATCAAACACATATTTGCCCCTACCGGGACTCGAACCTGGGATCCTTGGATTCGTAGGCAGGGTGACTGCCGAATCGGCCATTCGGGTCGGGCATATTTATCAATGGCTGCCTATCTTCCATATTGAGTCCAGTTTTCTACCTTCAACTGATTCCCCGGGTATCCGTGCACAAGCTGCCTAGCTATATCCCACTGGCCACCTCCACAGCCCGCATTGATGATGTCACCGTCATTCTCCCAGTCGCGGTCAGCCGTATGTGCGTAAACGCCGGCTGGGGATGCGTCGGTCACTCGCGTTGTTGTTACTAGACCTGAGGAGTGTAAATAGCTAGATGTTATATTTATTTGAATGAGCGAGCAACGAGGTGTAAATAGGCTAGGTTAGGAAATAAGAAACTAGGAAACAACTTAATGTCATAAATGCATGTTATATCAGCCCTCTCGTAGTTAATCTACTAGTCGTATAAATTGGACAGGTTTTACTGGAATTCAGGTATAATAGTAGAAATATAACCAATGCATCTACCAACGCCTTATGTAGGGACATAAATACTCTCAAGCTATTGAGAAATTCCAATCCAAGAAAGTTGCAAACACATCATGATATTTAGTTGTTTAGTTTAATTTGTATGACCTACCCGCATCCCGACCATCTTGCAAAGCCCACACAGCAATCGAATCCAATTTAAAGTCATCGTTCATAGCAGCAGTACAGTTAAACCTCTGAACATCAGATGTGACCCCGATGGTTCCTAGGTTGCTTTTCACTCCTGTCAGATAGGCTGTGGCGCTGCATGCAGAATCTGCGATTTGTGAATTAATGCAGTAGGTTTTAGAGAATCCAACACCAGGGAAAGATTCTACGGCTAATTTCGACTCTTCACCAGTGCGATCTTTACGTTGACCTAGTAGTGCTCTCGCTGCAGTCAACGTTGGTACTGAGAGGCCATCACCCAAGAACATTATGACGTTTTTTGCAGTTTTAACATTCTTGAAGTTTTTCAAGCGCTGTTGCAGAGATTGTTGGGCTTCCTTGTACCAGTAAGCTGCGGTATTTTCGTCTTTGTTTTTCCTTTCTGGTTTATTATTCCCGTATCTTGGTATATTAAATTCGTGATATTTGTGACCATCTGTAGTACAAAAAACAAAAAAAAATAGTTTATATAAATCGAGTGCCACTTGAATTTTAGAAGCACTAGAGCAAATTCATTAAAATGTGTTTAAATTAAGTCTTTTAGCAATCAACGGAATAAACTTCTTACGTTAAACAACGGAATAACCTTCTTACGTCAAACACATCCAAAACGAACTACATATGTTTTACGCAGCCAGATGCGAACTTTAAAGTAGAAATACACGAATGCTACCCTATATACGTTTGATTATCCCAGGACATTGTCAAAACGTTTAAATTACTTAACTTAAAAAATACGAAAGACCTGTGGGGTATATCAGTCAAAGTCATTGGTTCAGTAATTCTAGTTATAGCCCCACACTTAGCTTATATATTCAATAAATGGGTTGACGATGGGGCTTTTCCAGACCTCATGAAACACAGTAAACTGATACCTCTGTTCAAGTCGGGAGATAAGGGCGATCCTTCAAATTTCAGACTATCTGTTCTTCCAACACTAAGTAATATATTTGAAAAGATTATACTCAATCAAATGCTCTCACACTTCAACCGTACAAAACAACTCCACGCTAAACAATATGGTTTCACTAGGGGTAAATCGACTACGGATGCAGGTTTTACCATTATATCTCATATTTATTCTGCATGGGAGGCCGCACAGAATGCTATCGGAGTTTTTTGCGACCTGTCGAAGGCGTTTGATTGTGTTGATCATAATATGCTTATAATTAAATTAAATCATTACGGAGTTAGAATTAAAGCCTTGGATCTACTAAGATCATACCTAAGCAATAGAATTCAAAAGGCAGAAGTTAACGGCGTAAGATCTGATGGAATGGGTATTGAAATTGGCGTTCCACAAGGTTCCATATTAGGCCCTTTCTTATTCCTGGTTTATATTAATGATCTGCTGCTGATTTCATGGTGGAGAAATTAACTGACATAGTGTTGTTTGCTGATGATTCTTCAATGGTCTTCAAAATTGAAAAACAAAAAGGAGAATTTGATGATGTTAATGGTGTATTGTCTTTAACCTTGAATTAGTTCACAGTTAATAATTTATTGTTAAACGATCAAATTCTCACTTCCAAATGTCAGGCAAGTTGAGACCAGTTTAGTGTTAGACAACAGCACGTTAGAATTAGTAAATGATACGAAGTTTCTTGGAATAACCATTGATAGCAAATTGCAGTGGGGACCCCACATAGATAAATTGGCTGGTAAATTAAGTGCTGCGGCTTACGCTGTTAGGAACATCAGACAAAGCACGGATGTGGCTACATCTAGGCTAGTATATTTTAGTTACTTTCATAGTGTGATGTCCTATGGTATCTTGTTGTGGGGAAAAGCAGCGGATATTTAAACTATTTTTATTTTACAGAAAAGAGCTATTCGAGAAATTTATAATTTAAAATGAACAGACTCCTTAAGAGAGCTTTTTAAAGAAATTGACATACTAACAGTAGCTAGTCAATTTATTTTCGAAAATATAATGTATGTACGCAAGAACCTTTCAACATTTTCCAAACTTAGCGATAGCTGTAATGTTAACCTAAGAAATAATCACAGACTATGTGCGCCCCGTTTTAGACTCGCGAAGGTTAGCAATTCTTTCAAGGGTCAGTGCATTCTCTATTACAATAAGAGATACCTCTTGAGATTTTGAAATTGCCATTTGAGCAATTTTAAAAGCATGTTAAAGCGACTTTGTCGAAAAAGGGATATTACAATGTTCAAGATTAGTTAAATGACAGGACTGTATTGGGTTAATCTGGCTCAACACAGACCTTGCTGTTGATATTTTTGTAATTATTTATTCCTGCTTATTAATCATAACAATTAATTTTTTCATATTTGTATTAGTTAAGCACAACCTATTTTTAAAACAGACCAAAAAATCAATCTGTGGGAGTTTCTACGCCCTTCTTCTTCCACAGTGGTCCAATGTAGAGAAGAGGCAAAAAATGACGTTTGCTAAGTATATGTAAATATCTACAGTAATAAAGTACTATATCTACAGTAGTAAAGACTTTGACTTTGATTGCTCTCTCAAATTGCATGTGTCCGTTGATCGAGAATGTTACGCACACAAAATACTTAGGTGTTATGGTAGATCAACGCCTATCCTGGCACTTTCAGATTGATTTAGCTTTAAATAGAATACGTAATCTCACATGGTTCTTTAAAACTATGAGATACATAACAACAAGAAGTCTACTGATGTCTGTTCACTACCGAACCCTAACCGGCTTCAGATCACAGAGAGGGCTGAGGAGGCGGCGGGGGGGCAAGACGGGCCCCGACCACCGCGAAGGCACTCCCATGGCCAGACGACAATCACAGTTGTACACGCAAATACGTACTTAACCTTTTTATCTAATAAACCATAAAAACGCTTCTAAATAAGTATTTTATTGGACATATGTTAGGCCTGAACATATTTGGCGACCGTGACAAATAAATAATAAAGAAGATTTGCAAAAACCGGCGGGAAATTTATGTCGAGTCATCTGAGCGGAGAACAAAGGATTTCGAATACCTAACTGAAGAGGGCTGTTGGAGCGAAGATTTGGTGTGCTGCAGTTTACCTGGAGGTCTAGAAGACTGGCCCGAGGGAAGTACATGCCCATTCCCGTATTTTTCTATCCTGTTCCCCTTTTATTTGTGTGAATAACTGAGTCACTTTAAAACCGTTAGGTGACTTTGCCACGCTAGCATCGCTTTGGTTTGCTTAGGCTTATCGCTTGGCTATTTTGCAAATAGTTTACGTGCGCTGGAGTTATTTACTGTGCATAGATTATAAAAATAGAAGTACAAGGTGCGCGGCTGTTCATCAAAGGGCTAAAGTAACCTTTTTTAATCTTATTCTCGTAATGTGGAATAACAACACCGTAGCTTTCCATAAACTTCTATAAATCCCTATTCTCTTGCTATTAAGCGGATTAGGCATCTATGCAGTAACTCCTTAGGACTCGTACCTGCTTATAAACGCATTCTGTAAACAGACTATAAATAACGTGTTGTGTGTACTTGGTATGCTGTGATTGCAAAGCATCGTCTCATTAGTAAACTAACTAAGCATTAATTTAATTGCTTATAGAACTTTAACTGAAGTTCAAAGTCCAAAATTTCATTACAAAATAATTAGTAAATTACCCTCAATAAATTAATATTGCAACTAGATATCTTAACGGTTTTGCTGAAAATTCCAGGATCTGCGCTTGCGTTTCGCGCCGCCGTTGTGACCCCGCTCGACCTTGAGCTGTGTCCAGCAGCTGTAGCACGTGATCGCTGCGTGATCTCGCGCGAGTCTTCTGTTGCTGGACTGGACGTGTTCGCTCTTCAAGGGTTCGGTTGCACAATTTAACTTTATTTACTTCATTGCTATACCATAATATAACTGTAAATGCTATCGGACAAGGAGGCGGGTACTGGGGGCACCAAAACTGGTTTTCCTGCGTCATCAAATCATACAATGACGTCTGGCGATGTTGGGAAGGACCTCATTAAAAAGCGCAGCGCTATAAAGGGACAAGTCACTATATTTAAGGACTATTTAACTCCTTTCCTGTCTTGTGAACCTGGGATGGCCTTGACTAGTCTTAAAGTTGGGGAACTAACAAGGAGATATACTAAATTCGAAAATTTATTTGCCTCCTTTGATGAACTGCAGACTAGCATAGAATTTCACTGTTCGGACTTAGAAGTGCAGTTGCAAGAACGGAATGCACTTGAAAGTAGATTTTTTTCGCTTTTGTGTCAAGCACAAAATATGTTGGACAAGTCATCAGGGGTTGGCAAGGCTGATCAGGCAGACCAGGACTCACAGTTAGGTGCTAGCAGTGGGATAAAATTACCTACCATAAAACTACCTTCATTCGATGGCAATTATCTAAAATGGTTAGAATTCAAGGACACATTTGAATCAGTCATACATTCAAACAATTCTATTCTACCGATAAATAAATTTCACTATCTGCGGGCCGCTTTAGAAGGCAGTGCTGCAGTAGTTAAAAAATCGATTGAGTTTTCTGCCAATAACTACATTGTTGCGTGGGAACTGTTGTGTGACAAGTATAATAATAAAAATATTCTGATAAACAACCATCTCAAAGCTTTGTTCAATATCGACCCTATAACAAAGGAGTCATTCAAGGCAATACGATACTTAATTGATTTTGTCTCTAAAAATCTTAGGGTGTTAAACACACTTTGTCAGCCAACAGATCAATGGGACACAATAATAATTTATATGGTCTCAGGAAAATTAGATCCCATCACCAGTAGGAAGTGGGAGGAATTCATAATTTCATAATAATTTCTTTATTGCACACAAATAATTATATTGACAAGATATATATTAAAATAGTGTACAAAGGCGAGCTTATCTCTAACAAGAGATCTCTTCCAGCAAACCATGTCAGGATGAGATAGGTTAATCACAGAGCACGGGTAGACCGATGTGTACAACATACCTTAAATAACAACTCAATAAACTACATACATAAAATATACATCCTAAATATAAATAAATATTAAATATATATACATATATAAATTATAAATACATCAGTACTACCTATATTTCTAAAGAGATACTAAGTGCTTCTTCACACGACTTTTAAAGATATTGAGAGTAGGACTATCCCTGATGGTGCAGGGGAGTGCATTCCACAACCGAATGGCCCGGAGTCTTAACCCGTGCTCGTAAGTTGCGGTGTTATGTTGTGGGGTCGTGAGTGTAGAAACTGTGTGGGTATTCCGAGGCCTGCTGGAAGAAACAAATTGAAAACGGTCTCGTAGGAAGGTTGGATAGCGTGGATTCCGCAAATCGTTGTAGAGGAGGTGGAGGATGTGAGATTCCTGACGAAGACGGATAGGAAGCCACTTCAACTCTTTGCGATGCTGTGATACATGGTCGTATTTGCGCAGCCCGAAGATAAACCGAATCCCGAGATTTTGAAGTCGTTCAAGTTTGTTCAGTAATTCTTCGTTAGCACTGACCCAGCAGACATCAGCATAATCGATGAGGGGTAGAAGAAGAGACTGAGCGAGAGTGATTTTGGTCTGTCGAGGCAAAAAGTATTGAAGTCTCCTGAGAGAGTGAAAAGTAGCAAATACTCGTCGACTGACCTCGTTGACATGAAATGACCAGGACAGCTGGTTATCGAAGATAAGACCCAGGTTTTTAGCTTTATCGCTATACATGATGGTGGTATCATTGAAAGTGACAACTGGAATAGGCTGTTGCTGTAACAGTTTTAGAGAATATCTTGTGCCTATAATCATAACCTGGGACTTACTCGGGTTAACCAGGAGTCCGAAGAATGAAGCCCAGCTTTTTACACCCTCAAGATCTGCGTTTAGTTTCTCCACAGCAGAGTTTACATCATTAGGAGAAAAGTGGCGATATATCTGGAGATAATCAGCATAAAGATGATATGAGGAAGACAGGACATTCGAGATGGAGTTAATGAAAATCGAGAATAGGAGTGGAGAAAGTATACCGCCTTGAGGGACGCCTGTAAAGAGGTCACACCATTCAGTGGAAGTCTCCTCCGACCTGATACGCTGTTGCCGATCCCTCAAATAAGAGTCGAACCAGCTGGCAGAGGATGAGGAGACGTTCAGGGATCTAAGAACCTCAATGAGAATGTCGAAATCTACACAGTTGAAGGCACTACTGAAGTCAAGTAAAGCTAAGACGGAAAGCTGTTTGCAGTCCATGGCTAGTTGGATGTCATCTGTGACTTTCAGCAAAGCCGTGACGGTGCTATGTCCCGTTCTGAATTCTGACTGGAAAGTGTTTAGAAGATTGTTGGAGGAAAGGTGATAGGAGAGCTGGTTATGGACAATGGTCTTAATGACTTTGGAGAGGATGGGCAGGATTGAAATGGGGCGATACTCTTTGAAAGAGGCGGGACAGGGAGTTTTAGGTAATAGGATGACTAGCGCTCTTTTCCACACTGTGGGGAAGACGCCATTTGATATGGAAAAGTTAATAATATGTGTGATAGCAGGCAATAGTTCGTCTAGGATCAACAGTAGCATTTTAAGGCAAATTTTGTCATCGCCCACAGCTTTTGAGTTGAATTCAAGAGTAATTTATCAGAATTGCCTACAATGGAGGAATTCAAAAGGTTTCTTAGCAGTCGAGCGGACATATTAGAGACTTCATACTGTAGTAATCGAACTGATAAAGGTGACCATAAACCTGTGTACAAAGAAAACAGGATTACCAAGTCTCTTGTCGTAGCAGCAAACAACAAACAAGCAGCGAGTTACTCCTGCGTTGTTTGCGGTGAAAATCACATGCTCCATCAATGTTCCCAATTTAAAACTATGACTGTAGAAGGCAGACTTAAAGAGGTAGAAAGATTGAAACTTTGCAGCAACTGTCTTCGAAGTGGCCATGCTACAGGCCAATGTCGTTTGAAAGGGCTTTGTAGGATGTGTAAGAAAAAGCATAATAATCTTGTTCACGGGCAGGTCGATAATGATCAGGACATAACAACCCAATCCACATTGCCAGTATCTCTATCAGTTCAAGCTTCGGCGCAAGTTCTCCTTTGTACGGTACAAGTTGAGATCTTCAACGAAAATAACAACACAAGTCACTTAGCACGTGCTTTGTTGGACACAGGAAGTCAGTCATCTTTTCTTACGGCAAACCTGAGAGAGAGGGCTGGTCTAACTAATATTCCTGGTAAACCAATAAACGTCGCTAGTATTGGCAATGTGGTTTGCAAAATTACTGACCGATGTCAGTTTATAATAACATCACGAATCAATGCGTTCGAAATCAAAGTTACGGGCCTAGTCGTCCCAAAAATTACAGGTACTTTACCAAACGTAGAGGTAAATGTCCAAGAGCTAAAATTACCGACCAACGTTGAGTTAGCTGACCCGGCTTTCTATCGTCCCTCCGAAATAGATATACTTCTAGGAGCAGATGTCTTTTGGGATATTGTAGGTGCGAAACAAATAAAGTTAGGTCTCCAGAAACCTACCTTGCAACACTCAATGTTTGGATGGTTGGTGTCCGGTCCAACAAATGGAGATGGTCACCCTAACCCAGAGGTAAACTGCAATTTTAGCCATGAAATTGACGATTCCCTTACAAAGTTTTGGGAGATCGAAGAGTTACCAACTATGACTAAGTCATATTCCATGGAAGAAAAATCATGTGAGTCCCATTTTTCGGAAAATGTCCGTCAATTAGATAATGGCCGATTTTCAGTCAAAATTCCATTCAAAGAGGAGCCAGAAAAGGCACTCGGTGACTCTTATTATATCGCTAAGAAAATGTTTCTAAATTTAGAAAAGAAATTAAACAAATTTCCTGAACAAAAAGAGGCCTATAGCAACTTTATACATGAATACGCCAATCTAGGTCATCTAAGTGTGATAGAACGGCCAAAATTGGAGTGTTTCTTACCCCACCACTCTGTAATTAGAGAAAACTCAGAGACAACTAAATTAAGAGTTGTTTTTGACGCGTTTGCGAAAACTTCTTCCGGTAAATCACTTAATGATATACAACTAATTGGCCCCGTAGTTCAAAGCGACTTGCTATCAATTTTATTGCGCTTCAGAGTATATCGGTTTGTCTTAACGGCCGATATAGAAAAGATGTATAGGCAGATAGCTATAGATGAGTCACAGCGGCACCTACAGCTGATAGTGTGGCGGGACGACGAAAGCCAGCCATTAAAAACAATGCAGCTAAATACCGTTACATATGGGACGGCGTCGGCGCCGTTTCTAAGCACTCGATGTCTTGAACAATTGTCACAAATCTGTAAAGACAAAGTTATATCCAATGTAATAAAAAATCATTTTTATGTAGACGATTTGAATACCGGAGCCTCATCGGAGGATGACTTAAAATATATATACAACAATGTTAACAAGGTGTTGCAGTCTGCATGCTTTCCTTTACAAAAAATTAGAACAAATTGTCCTCAAATTTTTGAAGGTGAGAAATTAACTTCCGATTCTATGGAATTATGTAAAGAATCGTCCGTGTTAGGCCTTAATTGGGCCCCAAATTTTGATACGTTACAGTTTTCAACAGACATTGAATGCAACGCTCAAATTTCCAAAAGGACCATAATTTCAATGACATGCAAAGTATTTGACCCGCTAGGCCTACTTTCGGCATGTATAATTAAGGCTAAAATTATCTTACAAAAATTGTGGGCTGCAAAGCTGAGCTGCGATGAGCCAGTTCCACAAAAGTTTCACAAATGTTGGTCAACATTCATAGATAACCTACCTCAGTTATCTAAAATAATAGTGCCAAGATATGTCTTATGCGATTTTCCCGAGTCTGTGGAGTTGCTTTGTTTTGTTGATGCTTCTCAAGTCGCGTATGGCGCGTGTATTTACCTGCGCTCCAAGGACAAAAATAATCACATTCAAGTCAAACTATTGTGCGCTAAGGCCAGGGTTGCACCCTTAAAGCCAATGACGATTCCGAGATTAGAGTTATGTGGGGCTTTGTTGGG
Organism: Argyresthia goedartella; assembly: GCA_949825045.1. Classification (NCBI taxonomy): domain Eukaryota; kingdom Metazoa; phylum Arthropoda; class Insecta; order Lepidoptera; family Argyresthiidae; genus Argyresthia; species Argyresthia goedartella. The sequence goes on along the minus strand of OX463826.1, from coordinate 30,630,559 downwards.
AGCTCGTTTATGCACCAAGGTCACACAATCACTTACGTGTACTATCACATAAAAAACAATGTGGACTGACTCAACAGTCGTTCTTGGTTGGTTAAAATCGCCGCCGAGAAATCTAAATGCCTTTGTGTGTAATCGAGTGAATGAGATAAATGAATTAACGTCAGAATTTAAATGGAATCACATACCTACAGATTTGAATCCCGCCGATCTCGCGTCAAGGGGTGTTGACCCACACCTGCTGCAGTCGTCTCTCCTGTGGTGGGAAGGTCCTTCCTTTCTCATGAAGGAGCACTCTGAATGGCCTAAAAGTACCACCAAAGTACTTACCAACTTTTAACTTACCAGAAATTAAAACACTGCCTGTCACCACGTTGTCACTCCCTGTTAGTTGCAATGATAATTATATAATTAACAACAACTGTCCCATCATAAATATCGATAATTATTCTAATTATCAACGATTAAAAAGGACAGTTGCTTATGTGTTGAGGTTCATTAACAATTGTAAACATAACAATTTAAAATTAAATGGTCCATTATATTCAAATGAACTAGAACAGTCACAAAATGTTCTAATCAAACAAAGTCAATTAGAATCATTTTCAAACGAACTTCAATGTTTAAGCAAAGGTGAGCAACCACATCATAAATCAAAATTGATATCACTAAATGTATTTATCGACTCAAACGGCATACTCCGGGTAGGAGGTCGTTTGCACAACTCAAGTTATTACTTTAACAAAAAGCATCCCATTTTATTAGATTCCAAAAGTAGATTTACCCAATTATTAATGAGATATGAACACTTACGGTTATTTCACGCTGGTCCACAACATTTACTGGCTTCGGTTCGCGAGGAGTTCTGGCCAATAGGAGGTAGAATTCTCGCCCGAACTACTACAAAAAAATGTGTTGTATGCACACGTTTACGTGGAAAGACATTACAACCAATAATGGGGAATTTACCTTCAGTAAGAACAAATCCCGACTTCCCATTTCATACCTGCGGAATTGACTTTGGTGGGCCCTTCCTTATATCTAGCCGAAAGGGGCGAGGCAATCGAATTACCAAATGTTATCTGTGTTTGTTTGTCTGTCTTACAACAAAGGCAGTTCATCTGGAACTAGTCAGTGACCTCAGTACTGAAGCTTTCGTCCTGTGCCTTCGTAGATTCTGTTCTAGAAGGGGCAAGCCCTATGAAATCCATTGTAATAATGGGGGAGCCTTTCAGGGGGCAAGCAATGAACTAGGTAGGGTTATTCAGTCCAGCCAACAGTACATTTATAATTATTCTGCAAATGAGGGTTTTAAATTCATATTCAGCCCCGCATATTCACCTCACTTTGGAGGTATATGGGAGGCTGGTATAAAATCAGCTAAGCACCACTTGAAGCGTATAGCTGGCAATGCTTCCCTGACGTTTGAGGAGCTAGCGACGTTATTCACACAAATAGAAGCTATCCTTAACTCACGTCCGCTATCTCCTCTCTCGTCAGACCCAAATGATCTCTCCCCTCTGACTCCAGGGCACTTCCTCATCGGGCGGCCGCTCATGTCGGTGCTGTCCCGGCCGGTTACTGCTGCAAGACCCAACAGGTACCTCCTCATCGAACAACTTCGTCAGCGGTTCTGGGAAAGGTGGCGCTTGGAGTACATGGCTGAGCTACAACAGCGAACCAAATGGCGAGTCGGGCAACAACAAGCGCCCGCCGTCGGCGACTTGGTCGTCATAAAAGAAGAAAATCAACCACTATTAAGATGGAGAATGGGAAGAATATCACATCTACACCCCGGACAAGATGGCATCAACAGAGTAGCTGATGTCCACACCATAAGAGGCTCCATAAAGTGAGCAGTAAACAAGCTGTGTCTCTTACCAACTTCTTCTACATCTCTTTGAAACCTGAAGCTTTCAAGGCCCCGGAGTATGTTCACTACCGAACCCTAACCGGCTTTAGATAACAGAGAGGGCTGAGGAGGCGGCGGGGGGGCAAGACGGGCCCCGACCACCGCGAAGGCACTCCCATGGCCAGACGACAATCACAGTTGTACACGCAAATACGTACTTTTATCTAATAAACCATAAAAACGCTTCTAAATAAGTATTTTATTGGACATATGTTAGGCCTGAACAATGTCTATATATAGATCACTAGCACAATCCATAATTTCATACTGTTTGCCAATTTGGGTTGGGGCTATAAAATCAAAAATTATTGATATCGAACAAGCCAAGAAACGCTTCTAAAGGTTATATTCTTTAAACCACGTAGATTCCCAACTGAGGAACTCTTTAAACTTAGTGAAGTACTCACCATAAGAAAATTGTATTTTTTAAATGTAATTAAAAAAACACATAAGACACTAAAATTTGATCCTATCATACTTAGAAAGAGGAGATGGAGCGGTAACAAGATGGCTAATGGACAAATCTTACAATGAAATTGAAACCCTTATGGAAACTTAATGTGGAATATATTTTTAATATAAATTTTAAACACTAAGTATATAATTATTATATATTATTAACTTAAACTAAACTATAACTACACTAAACTAATAATATGTGGAATAATATATAAAAAAAAAAAAAAGTAAAAACTAAACATAAACTGGTTGATATCGCACTCTCATAAACACACTCATACTCATACACAAATACACACACGCACAATACACAAACACAACAATACACACACACACACACACACACACACACACACACACACACACACACACACACACACACACACACACACACACACACACACACACACACACACACACACACACACACACACACACACACACACACACACACACACACACACACACACACACACACACACACACACACACACACACACACACAACACACATATAGTCTGGCTGATAAAATAAATGTAATCACTAGCTTTCAATCGTCTCGTACTTGTATGACTCATGTTTGATATTATTATTTCTGTTATCATTATTTTAAATTGTTAATTCAACTCAATTTGGAATGAGAGAGCGAAGTCTTCTGATACAGGTAATTTGAACTTAAAAGAAGGCTTCAACCTACATTATGTAAAACCTATCTTTCTTAAACAATAAACATTTTTTATTTTTATATTTTAATTATTATATTATTTATAAACCAACTACATTGAATTGTTAACTTACCATTAGGAAGAGTAGAAAGTGCTCCTATAGCCAGCAATAAAACTAATCCAAGGCACCTCATCTCGAAGAGGAAGACAGAAGTAAACAGATTCCTCTTTTATAATACTCTCTTAGCAGCGAAACTTGATAAGATTATTAATAACCAAAGTATTATCAATCAACATAATCTTGTGATGCAAAATCACAGTTGATTCCAGGCCTTATATTTTGAACGTGGTATTTCGACCATTTTGATTTTTACAAAATACGTAATTTCAAACCCATATTGTGTGCGTCTGCGAATAATTTGCGCAAAACTGAGTAATTACAAATGCTAATTACGTTAGTACGTTAGTACGTAAGTAGTAATTTATTAGTCTGATAGCCATAAAAATTTAAGAAGCAGTAATTGGTTAGATTTGCTCGTGTGGTATATTAGTAAAGTTGGATAATTAAACACTACACGAGTAAATACCTAATCTTAATAATCTGCATTATGGTTATTTTATGGCTAATGTAAGAGGAGTAGCTACATTTTAGTGTAGCCAGCTAAATTTAAGATAAACCAATGCTGTTTGGCCAATTTTTGGTGTTGAGTTGATTTTTAGGGTTCCGTACACAACGGGTAAGAACGGAACCCTATTACTAAGACTTCGCTGTCCGGCCGTCTGTCACCAGGCTGTATCTCAAGAACCTAGCTAGCAAGAGAGTTGAAATTTTCACAGATTATGTATTTCTGTTGCCGCTATAAAAACAAATACTAAAAAACAGGATAAAAGAAATATTTAAGGGGGCTCCCATACAACAATTCTTTCAATACCACATACAAACTTATGGATGCACCTGGTTACGTACATGGAGTGTGAAAGTAACCGCACCAATAACTTTGTAAACAATATTTTGCTGTGTAAAATCCAAACTATTCACTCCACACCATCGCTTCCATTGAACGGTGGTACGGAACCCTTCGTGCGCGATTTAGACTCGCACTTGACCGGTTTTTTAGGGATTAGTACCTTTGAAGGAAAAAGGATCCTTTGTTCTGATGTCCGTGACTTCATTGTCCGTCTGTCTGTCACTACCCATTTTCCCAAGAACACGTTTGTTTATCAACTTAAAATTAATATAGATTAATAAAGTCTGTCTAGTCCCTTACGATGGTGAAAAAATAAAATTTCAACGAAATTAACGTTTGTGCCAAAAATTGCCTGAATTTTCTTGATACCGCCAAGGGAATCAAAACTTATAGGTTTTATCATGTTAACCTTGAAAAATCATGAAAAACAAGAACCAAGGTCTTATGCATCAATAAAATTAGCCCATATTTACCTTTTTTATTTTTAAATTAACATTTAACAGAATATTAACACAAATAGTCGAATTCAAACTAATTGATTTATCTAAAATATGTAGCACAGCTGTTTTTTGACGTTTTGTTGCGAGTGCGGTCCGAATCGAACCTCCATTGGGGAAGAGTTTGGGAGAAATAGTGTCGCCTTGTCGCACACTCCGGCCCAAACGGTTAGTAAGCTATGGCTGAGCTGGTACTATCCTAGTACTTAGATCAGGCCACAGGACCTTAGTAAACAGCCTGCACAATTGGGAGAGAAGGCTACCAGGTTGATAGGTCCATAGCAAGCCTAATAGATTTATAAAATAATAGAGATAATTATCCATAGGATTGAGGACCGTGCGTGAGATGCCTAGGAGCCTTAAAATTCATTGAGGTACGGATTGAATTACCGTAATCAATTATCCCTATGTGTAAAATTTGAAGTCAAAACTACCTATTATCAGGTTCCTGTCGTAAGTACCTTAGCGGTCATCTACACACTAACGAAACACAACACAACACAACAAGATACCATAGGACATCACACTATGAAAGTAACTAAAATATTTTAGTATTTAGTATTTAGTATATACTAGCCTAGATGTAGCCACATCCGTGCTTTGTCTGATGTTCCTAACAGCGTAAGCCGCAGAACTTAATTTACCAGCCAATTTATCTATGTGGGGTCCCCACTGCAATTTGCTATCAATGGTTATTCCAAGAAACTTCGTATCATTTACCAATTCTAACGTGCTGTTGTCTAACACTAAACTGGTCCCAACTTGCCTGACATTTGGAAGTGAGAATTTGATACACTTGGTTTTACCAGCGTTTAACAATAAATTATTAACTGTGAACCAATTCAAGGTTAAAGACAATACACCATTAACATCATCAAAATCTCATTTTTGTCTTTCAATTTTGAAGACCATTGAAGTATCATCAGCAAACAACACTATGTCAGTTAATTTCTCCACCAGATCAACCAGAGACTTTGATCAACCGGGTCCTCTTCTGCACCAGGTCAGCCTGGACCAGCATCTGGGCCCTGTTCAACGCCTGATCTGCCTGAGAGTCCTGTCGAGGACGCCAGGGTGTCAGGAGAGGCCGTGTTAGCGGCTTCGGTAGGCAGCCGTGGGGCGGGCAGCAGCGCGCCTATATAAAGCAAGGCGCAGATCGCGTGTGACGCACTTTCCCAGCCGTCGTCATAGATTCAACACCTCGCCATTATTAATAAAATAAAATAAATAAATAAATATTTATTTATTGCATCATTAATGATTCACAATATAGTTACAGACATAATTATTACAAAACATTTTGAGTCAGACAAAACAGAAACATCTGAACCTGAGCTAGGTGATTAACCTGTATTTCAGATTCAGCACTCTTCCAAGTTACATTATACTTGCTGTAGATAGCAAAAAGATTGAGAACAGGAAATCTATTAATATAAATCTATTTTTAAAAGCCAATTACAATTTAAAACATTTAGAATAACTTACAACTAAGATAAATTACATTGAAAACTGCGAAAATTTAGATAACTATCATACAAAAAAAAAGCGGTATCGGTGAGTGTAAGGAAGAACCTCTCTTTGAATATCGTGAGTATGAATGAGTGCGTGTGAGAGGGTGTATAGAGTTGCACTGATATACTCTTTTTAAATATGAACCGAATATAAGATATGACTTGGTTATGAATATGAGTGACAAAAATAAGAAGAAATTACTACTTATAGATTTATAACGTTCCAAGGAAGAGGAAGAATCTATGGGCAAAAAATGTCCGGAAAACTCGAGAGTGAGAGCAGACCCTATCATAACGGCGACTAGTCATTAAATTGGGGTTAAACGTCATAAGTGAATGTTGTTTTATCACAATTGAGTAAATAAAAAGTTGCCTAACTGTAAGCACACTGCAGGACTCAAAAAGAAGCTTGATATAAAAGTTGGGTATAAAACTGGTCGGAAAGTGCAAACCTTTAAGACTGCCCTCTGTGCTCGTTCTAGTTTTAAGAGGTTGGTTTTGGTTGCACCGCCCCATGATGTTATACAATATGTTAGGAGGGATTGGCCGAGCGCGATGTAAACACTTTTCATCAAGTTACCATCGGCAACATGTCGCAACGTTTTGAACACGTAGATGAGTTTGCGAATTCTTCCACTGATTATCTCAATATGTGGTCCAAAACTTAGACTTTGGTCAATAATTACCACAAGATATTTAATTTTGGAGGTTTTAGTTAAAGCAGGACACGAACAAGAACCAGAAGTAGGGTCAGAACAACGGTGAGCTATCAGGACACTATCAGGGTCGTGAGTATTCCGAATTAAGAATGAAATAAACTTAGTTTTCTCTGCATTTAAAGTTAATAAATTATTTCTCAGCCATGAGGTAGCTCTATTTAAGCCAGCCTGGGCAGCATCAAAGGCATCATTCCACGTTTTAGCTGAGAAAAGAAGAGCCGTGTCATCCGCGTAGGTAAAAATCCTTCCCTGATGTAGATCCAGTTCACAAAGATCATTTATGTAGACCAAGAATAAGGTAGGACCAAGAATACTGCCCTGAGGCACACCAGAGATGGTGTATTTGGTATGTGGTATTTGGTACGTCGTTTGTATTTTCGTCTTAGATGTAAGAGACATAACATATAGATACGACGATTTGACGAGAACATTTTGAAGTGTGGTAGATAGAAGGTCCACCAGGGGGCGCTGCGATGTAAACAAGCAGTTTGAAGACGATCTACATCTTAATCAAATTTAAAATAGAATTCGTGTAAATATACCTGGATTCTTTTTTTTTGACTTAAAGAACAAGTGACAATTGACCTACAGGAGTGTTATCACAACCTGAGAAGTGACAATTTATCAAAACAGTGACAAGGACACCAAGCGGTTTCAAGCGGCAATAAATCAACAAACTAAACGACACAAAACGCTCAGGCGGGCTAGTGCACCCATTTGCTTTGTTGTGCGTGTTTTCTTCAACAAGAAGAACAGTGATTTTCAGTCGAGTATCAGTAAAAAATCTACATTCAGTGTGAACTTTCTTAAGGCACAGTGGTTGTCAAGCGAAAATATTATGCCAATTCGAAGTACCGCTCATTTATGAAATAAAAAAACGCTGCATCGATACTTCTATTTCGCCAAGAAATCGCACAACGTTGGTGGCTCAGCGGGCCTCGCTCTCGGCCGAGAACAAATACAACGAAGAGGTTGCTCTGGTTCGAAACCCGTCTAACTTGGAAAGTATATATATATTTTTCATTTTTTTTTGCTTTGTTTTTGAATTAGATTTTTAATTCTTTTATTTTTTGATTTTGTGACTATTTTAATTTTATGTTTTAAGACAAACATTTTTTGACTGATATTTATTTTTCCTCTATGTTTTAAGTATGTAGTTGACATTGGAATCACTTATGTTTTGTTGTAAGTACAATTAATTTAATGTTTGATATTGTTTGATAATAATTAATAGTGTTATAATAACAATAAATAGTATTAGGGATATTTATGACTGAATTGAATGCGGATTATTTAAGCTATATTTGACATTTTTATTGACTGTAGATTTCTAATTTATTTATTTGGCAAAAATTTAATTATTATTATTATTATTTACTACTATGGTGGAAATTTTTAAATGTGTGTTGGAAAATAGAAATGTAGTAGGCAAGTATGAGTGTAACTAAGGCAACATGTCCTCATTGCCCCGGTTCCACAAGGGAATTTATTGTTCCTCGTGGTTTGAAGTCTCACATTGGGCAGGTGCACAAAAATATTGTTCGACCGCAATAGTCACAGCGACGGGGCGGTAATGCGCCTGCAGATGTCGCTGGCATTTCGCCTGCTGATGTGGTCGGTAGTTCGCCACCGCCGACGCTCAGTGATTTGCCTTCCTTGAGAAGAAATGTCCGAGTTCTAAAACACGTCCCCAAGGGGGCCAGAAGTCTGGCCGCAGGGAAGTTGTCGGAGCTTATTGAGAGGTGTGTGGAGACTAATGAGACCAATGATTGGCAGGATCTCCTAAGCTTTGCTTATTCATGCCTCCGGGTTCCGTTGTCCGATGACAAGGGCCGGTCTCTTACCAGTAAGGTAAAAGACAACATTACAGCTAGTTCTCTGGGCGGCCTTCAGTCATCGGATGTCTATTCAAGGAAGGGAGGTAATATTGGCCAGCGTGCTTTTTACAAGTACGTCGAGTCCAAGGTTCACGATGGCGACCTTGGCGGTGCTGTTCGGATCCTCCTGTCTGTCTGCTCTGTGGCAGATGACAGTGAGGAGACTTTGGAGTCCCTGCGGCAAAAGCACCCGTCACCGCCAAGTGACCTCATGCGACCTCCATTTCCCTCCGGAACCCGCCCTCTCAAGCGAAACATTGGCGGTTGAAGCGGCTGACGTGTTGGAGGCAATCACGTCTTTCAATAGCGGGTCCGCAGCGGGCTTGGATGGGATCCGCCCCGACATACTGAAGGAGTTGATTTCAGTGGCGGCTGGGGATAGCGGTGCGACTCTTCTGCGTTCACTAGTTAATTTAGTGAACTTTATGCTTAAGGGAATGGTCAATAAGGAAGTGTGCCCTTTTCTTTATGGCGCTTCCCTATGTGCTCTGCATAAGAAGGGCGGGGGGATTCGTCCCATAGCAGTGGGGAGTGTCCTTCGGCGCTTAGTGGCCAAACTCGGATGCAGGGCAGCCAGGGGAGTCGCATCATCTATTCTTCAGCCGCAGCAGTTGGGGTTCGGAGTACCTTTAGGTTGCGAGGCCGCAATCCACGCCACCCGAGCGTTTTTGTTCGATCGGGAAAACTCCGACAGCGTCATTGTGAAGGTTGACCTCCAGAATGCATTCAATACAGTTGAGCGAGACGTCATTCTGGGAAAGGTCAAAGAACTGGTTCCGTCCCTCTATCCGTTCCTCCACCAGTGTTACTCAAGCCCAACCAACCTGTATTTTGGTGAAAATCTGGTGGAGTCGCGGGTGGGTGCGCAACAGGGTGACCCCCTCGGCCCACTGCTATTCAGCTTGGCCATCCACGACGTTGTTAAATCATTGAGTTACCCTTTGAACGTCTGGTACTTAGACGATGGTACCATCGGGGGACCACTAGAGACAGTTGTGGCTGATTTGAAAACGGTTATCAGTGGCCTAGGGGACTTGGGTCTCCGCCTGAACTCAGAAAAGTGTGAGGTGTTTTCTTCCTCTGGTGACTTGGCACAAAGTTCCAGAGCTAAGCTGGAGGAATTGATGCCGGAGCTGAAAGTTCTTGATAAACCTGATTTCACTCTGTTAGGCGCGCCCATTTTTCCGGAAGGCGTGCCGGGGGTTCTGCGAGGAAAGTTGAAGGCCCTGGTTGGGGCTAAGCCACATCTCAAGGAGTTGTCCGCGCATGTGGCTCTAACTATTCTCAGGAGTTGTCTGTCCCAGCCAAGGTTAACCTATACTTTGCGAACTGCTCCGGTTTGGCTGTGCCGAGGGGAGACAGACGCTTATGACGAGGCGTTGAAGTGTCTTTTGGAGACTATTTTAAACGTTAATATGTCTCCCTCACAGTGGTCGCAGGCAGCGATGCCTATACGGTTTGGTGGTCTCGGCGTTCGTCGCTTTCGGGACACGGTACTCCCCGCCTTCTTAGCCTCTTCGCGAGGGGTGTTGGAGCTTGTCACTCGTATTTTGAATATTAATGGTGACGGGCGGTTCTTGAGCCGCCTGGTTTGTGTCGCAGCGACGGGAATCGTCCGGACGGTGTCACTTTAATACCTTGGGAGAGGGGCCGTAGCCTTTTGTGGGATGCGACGTGCATGTGCACTTTCGCGGCATCTCATATAGGCTCCACCATGCAGACTGCTGGTGCGGCTGCGGAGTCGGCGGCGCGGCAGAAATGCGTTAAGTACGCACAGCTGATGGGGAGTTATTGGTTTGTTCTATTGGCCGTCGAGACCCGTGGTCTCGACGGCCAATAAAACATAGGGTGTGGGGATCGCAGGGTAGGGCCTTCATCAGGGACATTGGGCGTCGCTTGAGGGACCGAGGCCATGACTACCGCTCCGGAGCGTTCCTGGTGCAGAGGGTCTCACTTGCTGTGCAGCGCGGCAACGCTGCCAGCGTAATGAGTACCTTTGGTCCGGGAGCGTTCTAGGGTGGTTTATTTGTGTAGTTTTATGTATTTTAGATTTATTTATTATTTAAGTAGGTTATTATTATTTGGTCTCAACTTGCCTGACATTTGGAAGTGAGAATTTGATACACTTGGTTTAACCAGCGTTTAACAATAAATTATTAACAGAGATGGGTAATTCGGTGCTTCGGTGGTTGCCTATCCTGACAAATTAGGTCCTATCAGTTAGAAAATCCTCCAGTAGTTTCAGTTGCAGTCCACGTATACCCATTTCGTCCAATTTATCCAGTAGCAACGGAACATAGACCGGGTCAAAAGCCTTGGCAAGATCCAGAAAGATACCCAATACTTTATATAGATATCGGCTGGCAACCCCAGACCGAATAGCTGACGATGTAAACAGCTCTGTAGTTTTTATTTCAATTAAATTAGTCAAAATTGCTTTTCTGCACGAGTAAACTTAATTTAAGTAGTAATTAGTGATTAAATAATGTGTAGATAAGAAACAGTTGTGCAAACATACAAGCTTTGGAAAAAACAAGACCGATTGTACCGGCCGATTGAACTGTCAAAATCAGTTCAAATAGCAACGACGTAAACGGGGGAAGTATCGTTTTATTTCTGTATTTATATCAATAATCTCAACTTTCACACCCGTAACAAACTAAACAAACCTTCATATAAGTGAAACACTTGCCGTACACTCACTCAGGTACCGTTTTGTCTCTCTTTACTTGGCAAAAGCGGAAGCAAAGTTGAAGACGCAACATTCTGCCACATTCAACAAAAACACACACTTAACACCTTCATTGTGCAATAAACTCCCTAGTGTTCGCTAGTATTCCACCCGGTCATACACTGACACCTATTCGCGGTTTTTTTTCAGGCGAAAAAGGGTGCAATGCTGACCCGAAGCAAGATGAGCATACGCGATGTGGAGTTGAAGCTGAAAGCGACCTTGCTGGAGCTCAAGAAGAGCCAAGAGCTTTGTGAAATACTTCTACGAGAGCGAGATGAGTGTGAAGAGGAGATTGAAAAGCAAATTAAGAAAAATTCGGCGCTAAAAGAAGAGCTCAGTGAGTTGGACATCCAATGCCAGGATCTCAGTGCCCAGAGAGATGAACTACAACACCAAGTCGACTCATTTTACAAGTGTCATGATGTCCACCACGTAGCATTGCAACACATATAATCACTTGAACAAAAGCTTGCAGAGGCACACCACGAGCTTCAAGTTTTCAGCGAGCGGGAGGAACAGCGAGACAGTGCTACAACCAGGGCCTTCTATAATGAGGTCATGAGCCAAACTGGCATACCAACTATTGACCTAACAGCTTGTGATCTCACGTGTGATAGTCCTAATAGACCGCAATCAGTAACCACTATGAGCTGTAGTAAAAATAAATTAAAGAAATATGTTAAATTGAATAATTATACAAAAAAAACACAAAAACTAGCTAATAGAAATAAAATATTTTGTAAAAATGTAAATTGTAGCAAGGAACGTGTCGAATTAATTAAGGAAATCGATGATTGTAGATTATGTTTGGAAAAAACTACATAAAAGTACGAATGTGACACACGGCGACTCCAGTCAGATATGCATATTTTAAACTCATCATTACAAAGTATTACACGTAAATATGAGTCAGCACAATACGAAATTAAGGAACATGTGTCGGCTATGAATAGTTTGTTGGAGACGTGTAAGTATAATTATGACACTTTCATATCTTTGACCGACAATCACATCTGTGATTGTAAACAAGCTCCAGCGGACTGTTCCGTGCCGACCGTGTATCCCGCCGAGCAGCCGGCCGAACAGCTGATACTGACCCAGGCGCCGCCGTCAGTCGACTTGAGTACTAATAGTGTTATCAATATCGCCTCCTTCTCTCGGACAAAGGATAGGTATATAATGTACAGCGATGAACTTGGAAAAAATATGGGTTTACAACTTAGTCAGCGCGTGGGCCAGGCAATATTAAATAACTGTATGCCTGGCGCCACATATTCACAAATATTAAACAAAGTGTTGTCATCGCAGTTTTTAGAACCAACCACCCTAATTATTTTAATTGGTAGAAGGGAAAATGTATCTAAAAAACTAATTACTAAATACTTTTCCAAATTAAATTCTTTACAAAATGTAGATAGAATAATCTTGTTTGCGTTTCCCTTCAGCCAATCTTTGTCACAACATGAAAATCATATAAGACATGATTATAATACATTTATACACACATTGACATGTCGTCATACTGAAAAATTTCATTTCATAGACACCAATATTTGTATTGGAAAATATTTTTATTTGACTAAGGATAGGTATTACCTATCTAGGTTTTATATAAAACAGATAGCACAGTCACTATCTTATTTTATTTTGAACTCAGTCAAGTTTTTGACTAATGAAACGACTGCTTCTATTGAGCAGTGTAATAATAATGACATGTACTCCTTGGAATCTGTTCCAAGCTCTTTAAATTAACCCATAGGACAACAGAGAGTAACTCTGGCAGTAATATTAATATTTGTATAAATATACCTTCATCTTGCCCATTAAATCAAGTTACTAGTAATGAAAAATGTAAAAGTAAGAATATTTTAAACGTGGTTCATCAAAATATACAGGGCATGTTAAGTAAAGAACTGAATAGAATAGAATAGAATAGACGTTTATTAGCTTTCTTGTTGTACATCGGGTCTTAGATAAGTATTTTCAGGAACAAACAAGAACCCTGCTAGGGCGCTGCTAACTTAGGATTATAAGAGGTTATAACTTAAATTCTTACTTACTACCTAGATTACTTATTTTATTTATTATTAATTTTCATAGACTCTCTAAAACAAGAACAATAACAGAATATATTTTACTTTTACTTTAGATATAATAACACAAGTCTCACAAGCTCCAAACCTAGTTTTTGCCATGTTCATCAAAAAACTCTTGTAGAGTATAATAACTTTTTCGTACTAAGTATTTATTAAGGGCATTTTTAAATACATTAATTTTTTCTACATAGTTAGGTCATAAGTTCTATCACATGTTCAATATGAAATAATTTAGACATGTTTATTATTTATGTAAACATTTATATAGCAAAATGAACTTAATAAAACATAAATTCTTATGGTAATAAAGTTTATTCAAAATGACCCCCGCGATTTTGAATACAGGCCTTTATTCTGCGCGGCCAGTCGTCTATCGCAGCACGAACGAGGTCCATGTCAATATCGGCGGCTGCCTTAATCAAGGATGCCTTGAGTGACTCCAAATCAGGATGAAGCTTTGAGCAGGCCTTTTCCTGCAAGTGTTACCATATCTTGTAATCTAACGGATTCAAATCTGGACTGGAGGAGGGCCAGTCTTCGTGCCGGATGAAGTCGATTTCACGCGCCGCCAGCCAGTCCTGTGTGCTTTTCGCTCTATGAGCTGGCGCAGAATCTTGTTGGAATACCCAGTGCCTGTTATTAAACATGGTATGAGAAACAAGTTCCACAAGGTTCTTGAGGACTGTATTTTGATACACAACTGCATTCGTTTTTTCGCCTTTCTCACAAAAATGTACCTCAGTTAAGCCCCAATAAGAGACTCCCAACCAAACCATGAGCGAGGATGGAAAATGAACTCGTTGGACACGCGGAATACGGTTGCTCGCTTCTTCACTGCTGTGTGTGTACACCTTATCATTTTGTTTGTTGTAGCTCTCTTCCACGTTGAAAATTTTTTCATCCGAAAAAAGAATTTCCCGATGCTTTTTTCCCGCGTACCGCTTCAACAAAGCGCGGCATCTCTTCAGTCTCAGGTCCAATAAACGAGCGTCCAAACGATGTCCTGTTTTTCTTCGATATGCCCTAAGCCCTAAGTCTTCATTTAACACCCTTTTCACCGTGGTCCTGCTTAACCCCATCTGAAGGGCCAACAGTTTCTGCTTACGTATGGGATTTCTTTGAATTCGCGCCTTCACAGCTTTTATCACTGCTGGAGTCCTAACAGAGCGAGGGCGACTACTTCTTGACCTGTCATCTACACTAGAGTCTTCATTGTATCGTTTTATGGTACGATAAACGAATCTTTCGGTTATATTCAAATTTTTCAGTAAGTCGAAAATTTGAATTGGCGCGTAACGCAGCGATGCAACGCAGTAACTGCGACACGGTCTTCTTTAAGTGTCCACTCCATATTTAAAAATGAGGAAAACTCTAAAAAGTACTCATTATTATTTTCATGAAAAATTCGAAATTCGAATTCAATAAACTTTTTTGTGGCCAGCGTTCTAAATTCAAAAGTTTTTATTGTGTGACAGAACTTATGACCTGACTATGTATAGACTGAATTGATTTCGGTATACAATTAAATATTTTGGCAGCCATCGAGCGGGGGCCTGAATGAACTAAATGTAATTTCGATGAGCATGTTGCCAATCTTTTATGTGGTCTTAATCCTTCTGGTCTTGTGTATAAGGGGAAGAGTTGATCATTATTTTTCACAAATGCGCATGCTTCTAATATATAAAGTGAAGTTAGTGTGAGAATATTTAATTTATCGAAATATGGTCTGCAGCTCGTCATTATGTCAATGTTAGCGATAATTCGGATACACTTCTTTTGTATTAAGAATAATTGCTTTGCATCCGTGCTGTTGCCCTAGAGGAGGACACCATAAGACAGCCAAGACTGTGCGTAAGCAAAGTAAGCACATAGAGCACTTGAAATTGAGTTATTCATGAACTGTAATAATATTGATATTTTATGTATAACAGAGCACTTTTTAAAGAGTTATCAGTTCATGTTCAACTTTAATATCCACCACGTTGCTAGTTCGTTCAACAGAAAAACAGCTGATCGCGGTGGCTCCTTAATACTTGTAAATAATAGTTTTAAATATAAGGAACGAGTTGACATAGTGAGCCTGTCTGTTGAGCGTACCATGGAAATAGCCTGTATTGAACTTGAACAACTTATTGTAATGAGCGTATACAGACCACCAGATTCATCCTTTGATTTATTCGAAAAGAAAATGGATGAAGTGTTGATTAAAATCAGCGATAAAAACAATTTTTTTATAATTTGTGGTGATTTTAATGTTAATCTGTTAGAGGATAATAATATTTGTACTAGATTAAAATCTTTATTTTTATGTCACAACATGAACTATCTGTTTTTGGAGCCTACTAGAATTACTGCAACATCTGCTACCTGCATTGACAATATATTTACTAACATTACGCCCATTTTCAAATCAGTCATCAATAAATTAACCTCTGATCACTCTGGTCAGATAGGTATATTCAATATTAAAATAAAAAAGGACCAAAAAGAGGATATTACATGTGTGCCCGTTAGTGACACTCGGCTTGAACACTACAGGAATAATATTTTAGATAAACTATGGGAAATACCATACAGTGACGATCCAAATTTGTTGTACAACTCAGTATTTAACCTTGTCAAAAATGAATATGATACGGTATTGAAATCAAAAACTATAAAAGTTAATAACAAAGCTTTGTTGAGTGATTGGGCGACAGTTGGAATTCATAGGAGCAGACGAAGATTATATGAACTCATATAACAAAAATACGGCCTTTCTAGATTATGTTCGTAGTTATTCAAAAATGTTTAAACGCGTTTGTGCCGTAGCTAAATCTAATTTCATTAAAAACAAAATTGAATCTAGTAGCAATGTAATGAAAACGACTTGGCAAATTATAAACAGAGAGACTGGAAAGGCCAAAGCTACACATAATAACTTCAAGCTTAAGATAGATAATCAATTGCTAAGTACAGACCTAGAAGTAGCAAGCTTTCGAAAATTTCTTTACGGACATTCCAGTTTCAACCTATACTTAAACAAAACTTTGAGGAATGTAAAACAGATTTTAAATTTAGGCACGCAAATAATGAAGAAATTGTAAAAGCGTTTAAATCCCTGGAAATGAAAAAGACAGCTGACGCCCATGGTCTATCAGTAAAAATTATTAGTTCCATTGTAGATTGTATTGCACCTCACCTTTGTTGTATATTTAATCAATGTATAGATAATGGTGTGTTTCCTGACTTGATGAAACTAAGTAAAGTTATACCTTTATTCAAAGCTGGTAGTACATCAGACCCCACCAATTTTAGACCCATATCGATACTACCAACTCTTAGCAAAATATTTGAAAAACTCATACTTAATCAATTGCAAAGTCATTTTTATCCCAATAATTTAATTCATATTGCTCAGTTTGGTTTTACAAAGGGTCGTTCAACAGCCGATGCTGGTGTTGAACTAATCGACAATATTTTTGATGCCTGGGAAGACGCAATGGATGCAATAGGTGTCTTCTGCGATCTATCCAAGGCTTTTGATTGCGTCCATCATGACACTCTTGTCAGGAAGTTACGCCATTATGGTGTAAAAGATCAGGCACTTGGCCTTCTGGAGTCATATCTAACAGATAGGGTTCAGATGGTCGATGTTAATGGGAAAAGATCACCTGGGTCTTCAATAAGTATGGGCGTACCGCAAGGTTCAATTCTTGGTCCTTTCTTGTTTTTAGTATATATTAATGATTTACCTTACCTTGTTAAAGCAAAACATGGGTTAGTATTGTTTGCCGATGATACTTCTTTGATATTTAAAGTTAAAAGACAGCAATCAAATTATGACGAGGTAAACAATGCTATCTCTAGTAAAGTGAACTGGTTTACTGTTAACAATTTATTACTTAATGAAAAGAAAACTAAATGTATTAAATTCGTGTTACCCAATGTGAACCCGGTAACTACAGACATATTTATAAAAGGACAGAGATTGGACCTTGTGCAGTCGACTGTCTTTTTGGGCATTACTTTAGACGCCAAACTACAATGGGATCCTCATACAAATAAATTGTCGAACAGACTGAGTTCGGCAGCGTTCGCAGTTAAAAAAATTAGAGCTCTTACCGACGTAGACACCGCTAGACTAGTCTACTTTAGTTACTTTCATAGTCTAATGACCTATGGTATTTTATTGTGGGGTCACGCTGCGAATGCTAATAGTATATTTATTCTGCAGAAACGGGCTGTTCGTGCAATTTATAGATTAGGGCCTAGAGTGTCACTGAGGGAAAAGTTTAAAGAAATAAATATTCTGACATTTGTGTCTCAATATATCTATGACAATCTTGTGTATGTAAAAAGAAATATAACTAATTTTCAGAAGTACAGTGATATACACAATTTTAATACTAGAAATAAAGACAAGTTAGTTGCTTATGTAAGCCGACTACATAAAATTAGTAATTCTTTTAAAGGCAATTGTATACGCTATTACAATAAGGTCCCTACTGATATTAAAAACTTACCTTTAGACAAGTTTAAAATAATAATAAAACAGAAATTGTATAAAAAAGGTTACTACAGGATATCTGATTACTTAGAGGACAGATGTCCATGGGAATAGATTGTTTGAGTAACAGGCTGTTTCGATATATAATTAGCATTCATTTTGTAATTTGACAATATTTTATTTAAAAAAGGAAACGCAAAAGATGCGACGACTGTGGAGTTTCTTCGGTGAGCTCTTCTCCACAGATTCCGCCATTGTGTTAGTGAACTCACCCAAAAAAATGTAATGACGGATCTAAGTGATGTAACAACATCCTATGGAAATAAATGATTTTTGATTTTGATTTTGATTTTATATCCTCCATCAAGGTTTTTTACAATGTGGTCAGTAAGTTCATGCACTGCATCGCTAGTCGAGATATTTTTGCGCAAGCCAAATTGAGAAGCCGACAAGAGGTTATGTCTTTCCAGGTACAGGACAAGTCTATTGTTTACCATTCGCTCAAGAAGCTTGGAGATTGATGGAAGGATAGAGATAGGTCGATAATTATTCACACGGTCCCTGTCACCAGACTTGTGGATCGGGAGCACCATTGATTTCTTCAGGGAATCAGGAAAAATGCCGTTTGAGAGACACAAATTAAAAATGTGCGTTAAGGGGGGAACAAAGAATATTTTATTGTTTTTAAGGATACGATTTGAGATTTGATATTGTTGTCACACTGTCCGATATCTTTATTCGTTTTGAGAATTGTTATTAGAGTCCATATGTGTTCAAATTATAACGTCCAGGTTCAGTCGTGTTTCTTTTTAAAAAATCATATCGGCCTCTGGTTCCTAAAACTATTTTTATTTTTTATTTATTATTTATTATTATAAGTAAAAAAGTTGAAAAAGTGAAATAATATCAAAATATTAAAAAATAGTCAGACTAAAGGTAAGCCCCACTTAAGTATTACCTATCAAAACATGCAAGGGCTACCTGGAAAAGAACTTGTATTAGAATTATTTCTTAATAATTCTGATACCGATGTTTTTGTATTACAGAACACTGGTTAAAGGAAAATATGATCTTTTTTAACAAAAATAAAAAAAAAATGTTAGTTATTACAATATGAAACAGCTGATAGAGGTGGTTCTTTAATCTTAATAAAAAGTTATATTTAGGTGAAACAACGCAAAGATATTCTTGCACTTACTGTAGAAAGACAAATAAAGGTATCTTATGTTGAGTTGGATAGCCATATTGTTTTTTGTGTCTAAAGATTTCCGAGAGACGAAAAAAGCTAGGGCAGTTTTGAAATATTCGAGGAAATTATGGAGGAAACCCTCATTAAACTTTGTAATAAAATAAAAAAGTTAATTATTTGAGGCGATCTTAATGTAGACTTGCTTGTAGATACAACAATGTAACAACGATTAATAACTCTGTTCAAATCATTTAATTTATATCATGAATTTCAAGAGCCGACTAGAATTATACTTACTAGCCAAACTTGCTTAGATAACGTTTTTTGTGACTGTGCAATCACAACTAAAAATGTAATTAATTGCTTACCATTCTATCACAGTGGTCATACAGTTCCATTCCCAATTGCAAGTAAAAATAAGACTGATCTATCATTTTATAGGCCTATTACATCCCCTAGACTAGAGACGTATATGAAAAACTGAGATAAAGATTTGCCAGTGCCGGATTTTGATGAACAGAACCCATACAAAATCTATTGTGACTTCTTCAACATAATTCAAACAGAATTCGATACAATTTTAAATTAAAAAGTCAGTGCCAACAACGGTTAATCAAAATTTAATGACTGGGCAACATTTGGAATTCATAAAAGGAAATATCTTGCATGACCTTTACAAACAAAAAACCTAAAACCTAAACATCTTAAAAAATATTCCAAAACTTTCAAGTTAGAATTTATATTATTATAATAGAAAAATACAAAATTCTAATAATAAAATGAAAACTGTTTGGAAAATCATAAACCGTGAAACTGGAAAAGTTATACCACGGGTGAAAGTTTTCTGCTTAAAGATAGGTGATTAAGTTGTTAAATTTAACGCCGAGTTAGCTCGAATTTTTGAAACATTCTTCACCAATTACGGTAACTCACAACAGAGCGTCTAAATTCATCTTTATATGAAGCAGAGACTTTGTTAAAAAACAACACTAGCATCAGTAATGTAGATTTTAAATTTCATGATGTATTTCCTGAGGATATTGTCAAAATATATACATTACTTAACTAAAAAAATACTGAAGACCTGTGGTGTATATCAGTCAGTCATTGGTTTAATAATAATAGTTTTAGCCCCACACCTGGCTTATATATTTAATAAATGTGTTTACGATGGAGCTTTCCCAGACCTCATGAACACAGTAAACTGATATCTCTCTTCAAGTCGGGAGACAAGGGTGATCCTTCAAATTTCAGACCAATATGTCTTCTTCCAGCACTAAGTAAAAAAAAATTAAAAGATTATACTCAATCAAAAGCTCTCGCACTTCAACCGTACAAAACAACTTCACGGCAAAAAATACGATTTAACAGGGAGTAAATCGACTACGGATGCAGGTATCACCGTTATATCTCATACCTATTCTGCATGGGAAGCCGCACAGGATGCTATCAGTGTTTTTTGCGATCTGTCGAAAGCATTGTTTGTGTAGATCATGATACGCTAATATTGAAAATAAAACATAAAGGAGTTCGAAATAAAGCGTTGGATCTACTAAGATCATGCCTAAGCAATAGTATTCAACAGGCAGAATTCAACGGCGTCAAATCTGATGGATCGGGAGTCCCAAAAAAGAGCCTAATATGGAAATATTAGGCTCTTTTTTATTCCTGGTATATATAAACGATCTGCTTTTCATGGTGGAGAAATTGACTGACGCAGTGTTGTTTAATGATGATACTTCACTGTTCTTCAAAATTGAAAGACAAAAGAAGATTTTGATGATGTTAATGGAGTATTATCTTTCACCTTGATTTGGTTCACAGTTAATATTATATTGTTAAATCCTGGTAAACCCAAATGTATCAAATTCTCACTTCCAAATGTCAGGCAAGTTGAGACCAGTTTGGTGTTAGACAGCATCACGTTAGAATTAGTAAATGGCACGAAGTTTCTTGAAAAAACCATTGACAGCAAATTGCAGCGGGGACCCCACATAGATAAATTAGCTGTTACATTAAGTACTGCGGCTTACGCTGTAGGAACATCAGATAAAACACGGATGTGCCTACATCTAGGTTGGTATATTTTAGTTACTTTCATAGTGGCATATCCTATAATATCTTATTGTGGGGGAAAGCAACGAATATTCAAAAAAAAATGTTTTACAGAAAAGGGCTATTCGAGAAATTAATAATTTAAAACGCACAAACTCCGCTTTATAAATAAATTTATGTACTAGTAAATTTATTTTGTATAAATTGTAGCTAGTCAATTTATTTTCGAAAATATAATGTATGTACACAAGAACCTTACAACATTTTCCAAACTTAGCGATAGCTGTAATTTTTACCTAAGAAATGATCACAGACTACTTGCACCCCGGTTTAAACTCGCGATGGTTAGCAATTCTTTCAAGTGCCAATGCGTTCTCTACTACAACAAGATACCTCTGGATATCTTGAAAAAATCCAAAATTCCAAATGTCTTTATTATTTTTTTAGATTTTTACATATTCTTAGCAATCGTTATTTTTTGCCACTTCTCTACATTGGACCACTGTGGAAGAAGAAGGGCGTAGAATTTCTCGAAGATTAATTTTTAGGTCTCTTTTAAAAATAGCTTGTGCTTAACTAATACAATATATATATAACATTATCATAATTAATAAGTAGGAATAAATAAATACAAAGTTATTAACAGCAAGGTCTGTGTTGAGCCAGATTAACCTCATACAGTCCCATCATTTAAGTAATCTTGAATATTGTAATATCCTTTTTTCGACAAAGTCGCTTTAACATGGTTTTTAAATTGCTCAAATGGCAATTTCAAGATCTCCAGAAGTATCTTGTCGTAGTAAAAATCGCATTGACCCTTGAAAAAATTGCTAACCTTCGCGAGTCTAAACCGGGGCGCAAGTACACAATTCATCAAGCAATATTTCAGTAACCTGGCCTCGTCTAGCATAAATTGTTGTTCATGCAAATTTAGGACCATAAGCAGAATATTTTAAATATTTTTTCATATAAAGACGCTGAGTATTTAGCCCAACTATTCGTGTGTATGTGGGTGTTAGTATGTGGGTTCGCCATTATCCTTTGTTTTTCAGAACTTTGCGACTCTTGAAATTGTACTATTATTACCTTGTTACCTTATTTTAATTTTGTATAGTATGTGTCAAGTATTTTATGTTTTAAATGAGCTGCTATACCCATATGGGTAAAATAACACTGATACATTATTTATTCTAAGATCTTTATAACTTGTAATTTATGGCAATAAAGAAATATGAATATGAATAAGTAGTCTGTGATTATTTCTTAGGTTAAAATAAGAGCTATCGCTAAGTTTAGAAAAATTTGTAAGGTTCTTGCGTACATACATTATGTTTTTGAAAATGGCCATTTTCGAAATTGCCATTTGAGCAATCTAAAAACCATGTCATAGCGACTTTGTCGAGGAAGGAATATTACAATGTTCAAAATTACTTAAATGACGGGACTGTATGGGGTTAATCTGGTTCAACACAAACCTTGCTGCTAATCATTTTGTTATTATTTATTCCTACTTATTAATCATAATGATAGAAAAATTCATATTTGTATTAATCCAGTCAGTTATCGCTCGCGTGCGGTGTGGAGTCGTTGCGTGCGCCAGTTATTACGCAATGGAAACGCTGAATATCGTGAAATGTACAAACTGCAACATTGTGGTGAATGAAGTGCTGGCTTTTATCCAGAATAAGATAGAAGTTTTGGACGAAGAAAGAAAGCCTGATTAGGATATGTGTATCTGCATTCACTGGGGAAGATATTGAAAAAGCGAAATCATTGCTTTTTCTTTTGATTTCTAACTACAAGCGACAAATATTGCGACGGAGCAATGAAAATAGCAGCAATCTCGGGATGATATCATAAATCTTTTCAAGGATACTGATCCGGAGCTGATTCCTATATTTGTTGCGCACCAACTGCACAAATTTCCTCCTGTCACGTTCATCGGGGGGCACGGCAGTGCCCCCGCCAAGTCGAGCGCGAAGCAAACACTGCCGTACCATCTTTTAGTGGAACCATTTCACCGCATTTTCAGGCCCCTATTTGAGAACCTCTGAATAAGACCACAACGCAGAAATTTTCGTCATCCAGTAAGCTATGATCATATACTAAAAATCCAAAATTTAAAGTCTGTAGGTGATTTAGTTCCGAAGTTAAGCGAAAGCAAAGTTTCGCATTTATCAAATCAAATGAAATCAAAAATAATTTATTTCCATATGATGTTGTTACATCACTTAGATCCGTCATTACATTTTTTTGGGTGAGTTCACTAACACAATGGCGGAATCTGTGGAGAAGAGCTCACCGAAGAAACTCCACAGTCGTCGCATCTTTTGCGTTTCCTTTTTTAAATAAAATATTGTCAAATTACAAAATGAATGCTAATTATATATCGAAACAGCCTGTTACTCAAACAAACTATTCCCGTGGACATCTGTCCTCTAAGTAATCAGATATCCCATAGTAACCTTTTTTATACAATTTCTGTTTTATTATTATTTTAAACTTGTCTAAAGGTAAGTTTTTAATATCAGTAGGGACCTTATTGTAATAGCGTATACAATTGCCTTTAAAAGAATTACTAATTTTATGTAGTCGGCTTACATAAGCAACCAACTTGTCTTTATTTCTAGTATTAAAATTGTGTATATCACTGTACTTCTGAAAATTAGTTATATTTCTTTTTACATACACAAGATTGTCATAGATATATTGAGACACAAATGTCAGAATATTTATTTCTTTAAACTTTTCCCTCAGTGACACTCTAGGCCCTAATCTATAAATTGCACGAACAGCCCGTTTCTGCAGAATAAATATACTATTAGCATTCGCAGCGTGACCCCACAATAAAATACCATAGGTCATTAGACTATGAAAGTAACTAAAGTAGACTAGTCTAGCGGTGTCTACGTCGGTAAGAGCTCTAATTTTTTTAACTGCGAACGCTGCCGAACTCAGTCTGTTCGACAATTTATTTATATGAGGATCCCATTGTAGTTTGGCGTCTAAAGTAGTGCCCAAAAAGACAGTCGACTGCACAAGGTCCAATCTCTGTCGTTTTATAAATATGTCTGTAGTTACCGGGTTCACATTGGGTAACACGAATTTAATACATTTTTTTTCATTAAGTAATAAATTGTTAACAGTAAACCAGTTCACTATACTAGAGATAGCATTGTTTACCTCGTCATAATTTGATTGCTGTCTTTTAACTTTAAATATCAAAGAAGTATCATCGGCAAACAATACTAACCCATGTTTTGCTTTAACACGGTAAGGTAAATCGTTAATATATACTTATAACAAGAAAGGACCAAGAATTGAACTTTGCGGTACGCCCATACTTATTGAATACCCAGGTGATCTTTTCCCATTAACATCGACCATCTGAACCCTATCTGTTAGATATGACTCCAGAAGGCCAAGTGCCTGATCTTTTACACCATAATGGCGTAACTTCCTGACAAGAGTATCATGATGGACGCAATCAAAAGCCTTGGATAGATCGCAGAAGACACCTATTGCATCCATTGCGTCTTCCCAGGCATCAAAAATATTGTCGATTAGTTCAACACCAGCATCGGCTGTTGAACGACCCTTTGTGAAACCAAACTGAGCAATATGAATTAAATTATTGAGATAAAAATGACTTTGCAATTGATTAAGTATGAGTTTTTCAAATATTTTGCTAAGCGTTGGTAGTATCGATATGGGTCTAAAATTGGTGGGGTCTGATGTACTACCAGCTTTGAATAAAGGTATAACTTTACTTAGTTTCATCAAGTCGGGAAACACACCATTATCTATACATTGATTAAATATACAACAAAGGTGAGGTGCAATACAATCTACAATGGAACTAATAATTTTTACTGATAGACCATGGGCGTCAGCTGTCTTTTTCATTTCCAGGGATTTAATCGCTTTTACAATGTCTTCATTATTTACGTGCCTAAATTTAAAATCTGTTTTACATTCCTCAAAGTTTTGTTTAAGTATAGATTCAGCAGCAGCGGGAGATGAATTTAAAGACTTGGTTGTTGAAACGATTTCGAAAGCTTTTGCTACTTCTAGGTCTGTACTTAGCAATTGATTATCTATCTTAAGCTTGAAGTTATTATGTGTAGCTTTGGCCTTTCCAGTCTCTCTGTTTATAATTTGCCAAGTCGTTTTCATTACATTGCTACTAGATTCAATTTTGTTTTTAATGAAATTAGATTTAGCTACGGCACAAACACGTTTACAGATTTTTAAATAACTACGAACATAATCTAGAAAGGCCGTATTTTTGTTATATGATTTCTCTTCATAGAGTTCATATAATCTTCGTCTGCTCCTATGAATTCCAACTGTCGCCCAATCACTTAACAAAGCTTTGTTATTAACTTTTATAGTTTTTGATTTTATTACCGTATCATATTCATTTTTGACAAGGTTAAATACTGAGTTGTACAACAAATTTGGATCGTCACTGTATGGTATTTCCCATAGTTTATCTAAAATATTATTCCTGTAGTGTTCAAGCCGAGTGTCACTAACGGGCACACATGTAATATCCTCTTTTTGGTCCTTTTTTATTTTAATATTGATTATACCTATCTGACCAGAGTGATCAGAGGTTAATTTATTGATGACCGATTTGAAAATGGGCGTAATGTTAGTAAATATATTGTCAATGCAGGTAGCAGATGTTGCAGTAATTCTAGTAGGCTCCAAAAACAGATAGTTCATGTTGTGACATAAAAATAAAGATTTTAATCTAGTACAAATATTATTATCCTCTATCAGATTAACATTAAAATCACCACAAATTATAAAAAAATTGTTTTTATCGCTGATTTTAATCAACACTTCATCCATTTTCTTTTCGAATAAATCAAAGGATGAATCTGGTGGTCTGTATACGCTCATTACAATAAGTTGTTCAAGTTCAATACAGGCTATTTCCATGGTACGCTTAACAGACAGGCTCACTATGTCAACTCGTTCCTTATATTTAAAACTATTATTTACAAGTATTAAGGAGCCACCGCGATCAGCTGTTTTTCTGTTGAACGAACTAGCAACGTGGTGGTTATTAAAGTTGAACATGAACTGATAACTCTTTAAAAAGTGCTCTGTTATACATAAAATATCAATATTATTACAGTTCATGAATAACTCAATTTCCAGTTCTTTACTTAACATGCCCTGTATATTTTGATGAACCACGTTTAAAATATTCTTACTTTTACATTTTTCATTACTAGTAACTTGATTTAATGGGCAAGATGAAGGTATATTTATACAAATATTAATATTACTGCCAGAGTTACTCTCTGTTGTCCTATATGACAATCACTCACTCACTCATGATCATCAGAATAGAACTAGTACTTCCTATAAACTCAGACAGCTGAAATTTGGTACATAGTTAGGGTTTAAGGGCCAAATAAAGGAAAAACTATAAAAACTAGGATAATCGAAGATCTGAAGTACCTGGTGACCCTGATTAGAAAACACAAGAGCTTGGTGTTCTCTTGGTAAAGATTCGGTGTATACCATTTTCATATCTCCCGGATATCTCCCGAAAATCTAATAATATAAATCAATATGCCTACGTTTCTACAAAAAGAAGTGAATTCCCACCGAAAATATTCTGTAAAAAACTAGCCAAGTCTCGATGGAGCTGCTCTTTTATCTTTAAAAAGTAATGAAATCTAGACAAAATCTTGCCAAATCTATACTTCCTAACTGCGATATCTTTATTATTATAGTTAATGTTGTGTGACTTGGCCGTTGAACATTATTTATACGTTAGTGGGTACAGGTCAATTTTGAACTGCGTCGTAATTAATTACAATAAATTACAAGCTGCAAGTTTCCTGATAGGGACACGTTATGCAATATTAGAAAATGATTGCAGGCGCCTTCCGTGACCGTTTTATGCTGCTCGTTAAGGGTATACAAAGTAATTCTATTTTAAGCAAATAAGCATGTAAAATAAAAATAATTTTGCCATGACTTATTTTTTATTGACATTGAGAGTAACAGATATAACATAGGTAGTTACAACAGATATAACATTACGTGTTAACAAAATTGACTTGTACCCACTAACGTATAAATAATGTTCAACGGCCAAGTCACACAATATTAACCCAGCGAGGATGTGGTGAAAAATCGCACGCCGAGGATGAGGAGGGTCATTATGACCCTATATTTCATTTTTTTTAAATACATGTATTTTTGTTGTTTAAGTAAAATTTTATGTTTGAACATCTAGACAATATATTATTTTAAGGTTTAGCATTCAGAAAAACACATTTTACGGTATAAATCTTAAAGTTTTATTTGTTTTACTAAATGCCTCCAAAATAATTAACTTTGGCAGAACTCTACGTTTTGAACTAAAAAAAAAATAACAAAATAAAGTTTTTCTCTTTCTAATTATGATAACATGCTACTTATAAACGAGATATACCATTTGAGATTACAAAAATCAGTCTTGTAAACTAATTCCTCGTCCATTGACGTGCTACATTCTTGGCAGTAGGTAACAGTGGGCTCCGGACAAATGTATTTCTGACAACCTTCACAAACATGGTTAGTTTTGCAGTGCCTAGTATATGGACATACTTGGCACCTTTTTCGCACAGCTGGTACTCTGACAGCAGTTTCTTGTGCAGGTTCGACACTAAATTCTATTATTATTTTACGGAGCTGGCTCGGCAATTGTGGAATTTCCTTACGAACGCTCAAGTGTTCATCGATAAGTGCACTACCTAATGCTTTTATATAGTTCTGTCTCTTTTGTTTTTTTTTTCTGTGTTTGATTGATTAACAATATGTGCGTTTATTGCAGACATATTCAGCAATGTCACCAAACAATAATAAAAAAAAAAAAAAAAAACAACGAAGAAAAATGACACAAAAGTACTACGTCGCGTAGGGTCATATTTACCCTGTTCTGCATTTGCGTACGTGTAGCTTGTTTCTCGGGTACCGGCCGACTGAAGAGCATTAAACGGCAGGTAGGGGGAGTCATTAGCAACAGCTATTGAGACAACCAATAACATACGATCACGTGACAAAACACGGCAAACGTTTAAAATTTTTATTTGTATTAGTCCAGTCAGTTATCGCTCACGTGCGGTGTGGAGTAGTGGCGTGCGCCAGTTATTACGCAATGGAAACGCTGAATATCGTGAAATGTACAAACTGCAACATTGTGGTGAATGAAGTGCTGGCTTTTATCGAGAATAAGATAGAAGTTGTAGTTGTGTATCTGCATTCACTGGGGAAGATATCGAAAATGCGAAATCATTGCTTTTTCTTTTGATTTCTAACTACAAGCGACAAATATTGCGACGGAGCGAATGAAAATAGCAGCGATCTCTGGATGATATCATTAATATTTTCAAGGATACCGATCGGGAGCTGATTCCTATATTTGTTGCGCACCAACTGCACAAATTTCCTCCCGTCACGTTCAACCACCTGGATGCAACACGATTATTGAAAGATCTAGTCATCCTTCAATCTGAAGTTAAGTAGTACCTAAATGAGAATTCCGCTACTTTAAAACAGCTTGAGGAAGCCAAATTGGAGTTAAAAAGCATAAAAAAGTTCTCATCTGCCGATATTGATAGCTCCCAAAATATAATAATACCGTGAAACGGGTCTCAGGAAAACTTCTTTTAGTTCAACACTTTTATTGAATCACTATTTACACTGGCATAGATTTCTTCTTACAACTTTATTCCACAAAATTTACATCAAGACTAAGCTCTGCTGACACAAACAGCTATTTTTATAGACTTCCATTACCGCTTCTTTATACAATTTCCGGAAGTGATATTACCCTAACATCCATACAAACTTCAGTAGCATAATAATTACGTATCTTTTAATTCTTAAATATTCTAAAAATTAAGTTTACTAATATCTTAGCTATCAATAAAGAATAGCTTAACTTCTAAATTATTATGCTACTGTTACACATGTTTTCTAAAATATATCAAAATAAAGTAAATTAATATCTTAGGGGCTTAAAATTAATATCTTAGCTACTCAATAATTATGCTACTGTTACAGTCGGCCATCCGCATCAGAACGAGTCCCTTCGTTCAATTAAATTTGTATAACAATCAATAGCAATAAATAAAATATCACACTTCTAGTACAAAAAAAAATACTTACAAAAATAATATAACTCATTCTATAACTAAAATATTAATAATGTTTAAGCACAAAGATAAGCAAAAAGTATTTATTATCATGATACCTCATGGTTTAAATACTAAAGAGTGCTATACCTGGGCTGCGAAAACTCACGCCAATCCTGCCCACACTCATATTATAGTATAGTAGTTAAAGGCGGCGAAACTTACGCCTGTCCTGCCTTATTCATTATATTTTATCGACATAATGTGCATTGTAGATCCAGCATCAATCCAAGCTTAATATTACTGTCATTTTTACTAATTCATCGGGGCAGGTGATCATGAAAGGCTACGTTTTACAACTCATCTTCACTGGATTCTGATGATGAACATGCTGCGTTGAAGCTAATATAAGCCAAGGTAATATTTTATCAATCGCGATAATATTTTTATAACGGCGACCTTTTCTAGTGATAGGAGTATCTTCAACGACGAAACGGTTATTTGGCAGTACCTTTTTTATTCTATATGGACCCTGAAGTTTTGGCTCTAGTTTCCTTGACTGTCCAGACCCTGAAGCTACTGCTTTAACTATTCTAACTAAATCTCCTTCCTTAAATTTAATTGATTGTTTTCTATTTCTATGAAATCTGGTCTTATTCTTTTGTTGATTTTTCTCGAAAAGTTCACTTGCTTTACTCCTAACTTCATTTAATGGCATGTTCAACATGCCGTTACCTATGTCTGAAATTACGTCATTTAAAATTTCCTGTGATGGATTAATGATTTGTCTTCCAAATAATAACTCAGATGGACTCTTTTTTGTCACGTCATGTACTGTTGAGTTTATACCCATTTGTACATCTGAAACGTACTCATCCCATGTTTTTGGTTTTTTGTCGTGAGACATAAACATAACATAAACATAACATAAACATTTCTTTATTGCAACACAAAAAGTATAAATTATTGTAGCCCTGGTTCCTAAACTAGGGTAACCTGTGTGTCAGGAACCAGTTCCTTCCATTTGGTTAACAATTCACATTGAGTTACATCAAGTACAAGGGTAGGTATACATATTAAAATGAACGATATTAAATTACTTATTAAAAATCTATAAAGATGTATGTAGGTGAACTAAAAGTTACATATCACTTATTTATAAGTAAAACTAATGGTAGGTAGTTGTAAAATAAAATTATGCAGTTTTTAAACAGTATGTGGTACAGTCAAGGCAAAAGTTGCAATAGTTAAATTTAACTGCTAATAGTAACTAGATATACAAATAAATTAATTTGGTTAGTAAGTATGAAAGTGAAAGTGAATATTCAAATTAATAGTGCACTGAATATTGTAAGTAGATATGCATTTTGATTAAAATACGAGCCATGTAGGTATTGTGTATAAATATCTGTTTACATGATTTTAAACTTAGTTATAGAATTTGAGCCAAATAATGCCCTTTGTTAATTTTTTTATTTATTTTATTACTTTTAGGAGATCTTCTGTAGTGTCGTAGTCGAACTTATTTAGCCATTCAATGATTTTGCTTTTAATTTGATAATTACTTAATGTCTTGGTTTTACATTTTAAATTTAGTTTGTTATAAATACGAGGAGAGGTATAGTATAGTGTCGCCTAGCAAAGACACTCTTGCAGTTTGGTACGGGGCAGTTATCTATTCGTTTATTGTTCAAGGGTAGTGAAGGTACGGTTACGCGATGGTATCTCCTTAAACTCTGATATATAAATAGTTTACGCACGCTGAGTACCTTGCACTCTTCATATACCTTGGTAGTAGGATGTCTAAATGGTAAGAATAATAGGACCTTCAGGACTACTCTCTGTGCTCTTTCCACCTCCAATAAGTGAGTTTTGCACGCTCCCCCCCAAGAACAAATACAATATGTAATAATGGACTGACCGAGAGCCTTGTAAGTCTCTAGGAGTAACTTGTTTGATGCAACAAAGCGAAGTGTCTTAAAAACAAAAATAAGCTTTCGTAATCTTTTCGCAACGGCTTTTATATGTGGAACCCATTGGAGCCTATCATCAATAAGTACGCCCAGGTATTTGATCACATTAACGCGGCTAAGCTTAGAGCATTGGCACTGATTGGAATCGATTAGGTTAGTCGAGTTACAAGGGTAAGAGTGAATTGTTAAGCTGAAGTTATTGGGTGGCTTAGATGCGTTGGTTTTGCTGAAACATAAGTATTTTGTCTTGGAAGTGTTTAGAGAAAGAAGACTGTCTTCTAACCACGATGTTACCCTAAGTAAACCATTTTCAGTTGTTAGTTGAAGACTTTCCCAGGATGTGTCATTAAATAATAGCACTGTATCATACGCAAACATAGTAATTTCAGCACCTGAGATGTCCAGTTCAGCCAGCTGATTGATATAAGCTAAAAAGAGAGTCGGTCCTAACGTGCTACCTTGTGGTACTCCGTAGGAACATGTTTCTTCATCACTCGAAATGCCACCTAGGTGGACAAATTGTCTACGTTGATTGAGATAACTCCTGAACCAATCTTGTACTGGGCCCCTTAAACCAAGAATTTCCAAACGTTTGAGCAAAATCGGTATTGATACAGTATCAAAAGCTTTTTGAAGATCTAGAAAGACACCGATGCATTTCTTTCCTTTGTCCAGGTGCTTTGTTATTTCAGTCGTTAATTTTAAAACTGCATCTTCAGTAGAATGACCTGATCTAAACCCATATTGGTTGGTTGATAGATATTTATTATCTTCTAAGTACGACATTAGCCGTTTGTTGACTATCGTTTCTAAAATTTTAGACAAAGTTGATAGAAGTGATATGGGTCTATAGTTGCCAGGAGATAGTTTGTCACCAGCCTTAAAGATTGGAATAACTACGGCGAGTTTAAAGTCTTCAGGGAATTTACCGTTGGCTAAGCTCAGATTACATAAATGTGCAATGGGACTCGCTAGTACATGGACGAGTGATTTAATGAGCTATGACGATATTTTATCCCATCCAGTGGAATTTTTAGATTTCACTGATGATATCACCCTACGTACTTCATCCGGATCGGTAGGTGAGAAAAACATAAAGGTTTGAGGTGGATTAATTAAGGCAGTTTTGTTGGCTAGTGAACTTTCATTTTTATTGACTTTGGTAAGTGTTTCTGTCGCAAGGTCATGGCCGATTGAGGTAAAGTACTGATTCACTGCATTAAGAGAGTCTTTTTCCGTGGCTTTAATTGAGAGCAATTCAGTGGAGCAAGTTTTATCTTTGGCTAAATTACAAAGTTCTTTAACAATTTTCCAAGTTTCTTTTGAATTACCGGTATTTTTTTCAAGTTCCTTTTGGTAGTATTTGCGTTTCAAGGTTTTTAATATTTTATTGCATGTATTTCTGTATATTAAATATTGTGTTTTGAGTTCTTCATTAGATTTATTTTTCTTTATTTTTAAGTGTAATTTATCTTATAATCCCTATAGTTATCCATGGTTTTATAGGTTTTTTTCTGTTTGCAACTTTTGTACAGGTGGTATTGGAGTTTATGCTATTTTGAATATTTGATATCAGGGAATGTGCTACTTCATCCACAGAAGTATTATTATAGTAGTCATTCCAGTTAATAGCCTTAAGTGATTCATCGATATTTTTTAGGTTAAATGTTATTTTTTCATGTCTAATGTCCGGTTTTTTATAGTTACTACTGTTTAAATGAAGAAGTACAGGACAATGGTCTGTAATTTCATCAAAAAGTACAGTTTTAGCTTGTTTATTGGTTCGAAGCATAAAGTGATCGAGGCAGGTTTTGAGCCTGGTGGGAAGATTTATAACTTGTCTTAATCCATGGGAAGCTAACATAGTCACATAATCTTCAGCGTGCCCTGACAAATTTTCCGGTAAAATGTCGAAGTTAAGATCCCCTGTTAAAATTATATTAGACGTTTTTATTTTATGAAGCAGAGAATCTAGGGAATCAATGAATTGTGATTTACATGCAGAATTTTTAAACTCAGAAGGTCTGTATAGACCAACAACTGTTGTATCATTATTTATGTTAACTGTTAAACAGTTACCATTAGAAACAACTGGCTCATGGACATTATAATTACTAATTCTATCATTGATATAAATAATGACACCATCATTTTGATTATAAGATTTGGTAGTACTAAACGATTTAAAGTTATTTATATTAGGGATTACTGAATCTTGGTCGACCCAACATTCAGTTAGAACTACAACATCTAAAACTAAGTCCAACTTTGACATAAAAACAAGAAATGAATCAAGGTTTTGATTGATACTGCGTATATTGGCACATAGAACATGCATTGAGGAAGCCAAAGATGCAGAATCTGTAGTAAGTAGTGATTTGATTGAATATGGGTCATCACAACGCATACACTCTACGTTGCCAATGCATTCAATCTCGGTAGAAATATTTATTGTAAGAGGATTGAATTTTAATAAATTTTATAAACCGTGTTCAGCATTTGGAACCTTGAAAAAACATGGACCGGTACAGAAGCTGGGTGTCAATGGATATTTACGAAATTGATTTGAATAAGAATTATAAGGCATTATGTTATAACTACATACATTACTCGTACTGTTTGATTTGGTTTTGAGTTTGCAATTGTTAGTGATTAATGTTAGTGTGTAAGGGGGTAAGTGCGTGAAGATATAGGTATCAAAAGTGTGTATAAGAACATTTAACCTATGCGATAGACAACTATGATTTAAGACTAGTCACTTTTCCTTTGTGCTTATATTTTCAAGATCAATCTCATTGTTCAGCCGAAGTGCAGCCTGGCCGTCAGTCTTACGGATGTAGATATTACCGTTGCTTGTCCAGCAGTATTTGTATTCATTTGTTCGAGCAAACTCTCTAGCCAGGAAGTGTAACCGTTTCATTTTGAATGATAAGTTTTCTGAGATGTGTATCGGTACTGCAGGTCCATCGATAATTATTTGTGTCGTTTTAATTAAGTCTCTTTTTTCTTGCTTATATTTCTTGACAGAGCTGATTATCTTTTCTTTTTTGAGAACTGTAGTTACTTCAACAATAATCGGCGAGTTTGTCGAGTTTCTTTTCTTAGTGCGAATCAGTTCCTTGATTTCTGAGGTTTCAATTGGAGTATTTAAAACTGATCCAATATTTTGTACTATTTTGATCAAGTCATCTTTGCTTTCGGTATCTTTCTGAGGGATGTTTCTCACTTCAAAGCTAGATGTTCTCATTCCACGCTCAACATTGTCAAGCCGGTCCTCTAGCGCTTTTATATACAGACGGTCCTTCTTTTGTTGCTGTTCACAATTTTCTAATTTCATCCTCATTTCCTCATACATATTGGATATGAATTCAATTGACGCCTTTATATCCTTATTTTGGTTACTTATTTCCTTGATACTATCCTTGAATGTTGTCTCAAAACATTTTAGTTTTTTTTCCTGATTTGCCATCATAGTTCTCATATCTTCCATAAATGTTTTCATTTCCACTTCTTGCACATCGCCCCGTGTCCGTTTAATTGGTCCAGTATTGCCAGTACGAGATGATTCCTCACCAACCCGCAGTGACAGGTCAGGCGCAGAGTCGGACATAGCCGGTGGCGTGCGATTTAGCGGCATGCGGAACAGTTGTCGCGCTGACTGTACTTTGAATCAATCCGGAATCCTCTCACAGGCAAAAATTACTTGGTGAGTACACAGGTAGAAAGTAGATGAGACAGGGGTCACAATATTCTGGCAGCGATAGACGATTGTGAACAAATCCGCTTTCCGTTCACTGTATCGTGACCTCTGAGTCAGAAGACGGCTAAATAGTGTGTAGTAATAAGTTAGAACTCACACTAATACAGATTCGATGTTGTAGCTACTAGGTCGCGCGCTTGTAGTGACTTCTTCTGGTTTTATGCACTCCTGGTAGTTTGAACGATTTTAACTGAGTTTAATTTAGATTGTTTATTTAATTTGAGTAAGTATTTAATATTAATTTGTAACAGAGAAACACGTCTGTACTCCTCAGAGATCCGGGGGGAAGGGGTGATCGTACCTAATGCTGACAATATACTTCTGTTAGACCTTTCTACTTGACCATTCGCTCGAGGTGTGGCTACCGAATTAATTATGTGTTTAATTCCAGTAGACGATACAAATGACTCGAATTTGACAGGTACCCCAAAATTACTTAATAAATTACAAAATACTTTTATACTTTCTTTGGATTAAGTGCTTCGAACCGGATTAAGACTGATATATTTTGTAAATGCATCTATTATTACGAGTAAGTATGTGTTTCGCTGCTTACTGCGAATAAACGGGCCTAGGTGGTCTGCATGCACAGTATGAAGGAGTATATCTAATTCCGGAATTGGATGAAGTTTTTCAGCTTGTGCTCCAGATGGCGCTTTGTGATGTGAGCACTCCAGGCAGGCCGCTACATACTTTTTTATGAACTTGCGCATTTTAGAGAACTAGTAAAAGGCCCGGATTCAGAGTTTTTTAAACCCGAAATGGCCTACGTCGTCATGGTTAGTTTTGAGGATTTGCCACCGGACACCTCTAGGCACAACCCAACGGATAGTTTTGTCATCGATAATCCGACAAACACGGCCATTATTTGAAACTATTACGTATCGATGTGGTCTTTGCGGTTTCTGGATCCTCCACTGCTTCCGTTATCCGCTTAATCTCTGTGTCCGTCGACTGCACGGTAGTAATCCAGTCATCCGCACTTAGAGATAAAACATCTAGGATGTGTGATCGGTTGTAATCCTGTTCCTCAATAGGCCCCCGGCTTAACGCATCTACATGTGCCATTCTATCACCAGTTCGATATTCTATATCACATTCATACTCAAGGAACTGTATCCACGGAAAACGTGGATCGCAAAGCATTACAGTCTGTAACAATTGTAAATTTTATTCCTAACAGGTACACTCGAAATTTATTTAGAGCGTTCACAACCGCGAGAGTTTCGAGCTCAAATGAATGTAATTTTTGTTCGTCTCCTGTCGTTTGACGACTGTAATAGGCAACTGGCCTCCATGGATCACTTCCTCGCCTTTGCACAAGTAACCCTGCTAATCCTACTTTGCTAGCGTCAGTGTGCAACTGTGTTTAGGCTTTCGGGTCAAAGAGAGCTAAAACTGGGCGGGCGGTTAAAAGTTGTTTAAGTGTGTTGAAAGCTCGCTCCTCTACTTCTGTCCATTTCAAGGGAGTGTCTTTCTTGAGAAGGTGTGTCATGGGTCTTGCGATTGTAGCAAAGTCTTTTACGAACCTTCGAAAAAATCTTGCTAGTCCTATAAATGTCCTTACTTCGTGCTGATTTTTGGGAGTCGAAAATTTGGAGACAGCTTCCGTTTTTAGGTGACCGGGTCTAATACCTTCTTTACTTATTTCTAGCCTATAAAATCCAGCCACTCTTTAAACAAATGACATATGCCAATTTTAAGCGTTAATCCGCTCTCATTCAATGCATCCAGTACCTCTTTTAGACAAATAATTCCTTCGCTATACGAGATGGCAGGTATCAAAATGTCATCCATATATACAACGACGTATTTGATGTCTGCTTTATTCAAGACTTTATGTATTACCCGTTAAAAAACCGCTGCAGCATTTGCAAGGCCGAATGAAACTCGATTATATTCGTATTGTCCATCTGGCGTAACAAAAGCGGTTTTATTTTTGGATTCTTCAACGATAGGTATTTGGTGATATCCTGACGCTAAATCAAGAGTTGTGAAGAGGGTCTGTCCCGTCAGTTGGTCCAATAAGTCGTCAATTCTTGGTAGAGTGTAATGATCCCTAATTGTTTTGTTGTTGAGGGCGCTAAAATCAACACAGAGACGTTTCTCTCCAGTCTTCTTTTGCACTAGCACGATTGGACTGACATATGGTGAATTAGACTCGCGTATGATGTCGTAATTCAACATTTCGTCAACCATTGTTCTTACGCGTTGGCGTTCGGAAAGTGGTAGTCTATAAGGCCTATAAACTACTGGCTCAGTGTCTTTAAGCTGTATTGTCATTTACGCTTCAGTTGTAAATCCTAAATCATGCATCCCACTAGAGAAACATGCTTTGTATTTATCTGGTAGGGCTTGTAGTCCTTGCTTTTCAGAACACGACAGTTGTTTGCCGTGATTCAAAGCAGGTTTCTGTACAGTAGTAACGACAGTAGTTAGAGTATTCACCATTTGTCATTTTCTTACGTATCTTGCTCTAGTAATAAGTGTGTCTTTACTAAACTCAATAGAATTTGGTCCTAAACTATGTATAAGGAGGGAACATTCACCATTGTTTATTTGAAATTCACCTGGAAATAAATAGTTCTCATTTCCAGGTACCCCCCGAACTGTTCCCTCAATATAAATATTTTCATTACGTGAACCGTTCGATTTAACCCGTTTTGACTTTGTTTGACCTACCGCAAGGGTTTCGTCTCGTTTCAACGACAATGGGATCTTCACTTCACAATCCTGATCGATATTTTGAAACAAAAGATCAGTTGCAGTTTTGAGAATGCACAAATCTTGCCTTTCTGTAAAACTATGCCCTAACAGTACCGGGCTATTTATCAAGTGATCATCTACAATCAAAACTTCAACTCTGTTTTCAGTTATTCCTTGAACTTCGATAGAAGTCTCAACCCGACCCAGCGGTAAATATGGTACATTACCCAGACCGTGGAGAAGCGGTCCCATCCCATCAGACTTGCGAATGAGTGTCGCTTCGCTACCTAAATCTACCACCGCATTTATTTGTTCATCATTCATCTTTATTATCATCCGATATTTTTCGCTACTTGAATAAGACTCTTTATTGGAATGTGGTTCGACGACAATCTGATTTTCTTGCTCTACAAACACTTTCCGAACATGTTTGTCCTTAGGTCAGATATTTTGGGATCCGACTTAGACGAGGCCTGTAGGTCCTTCCATTATCGGTTCTAAGAGAGACACTGGGTATCCGTTTATCTCGCGTTGTAGAACTATCCCTAGCCTGACCCTTCACAGTTTTGAAAAATTCAAGCACCTCTTCTGGTTTTGTAAACTTTGCCGCTTGTGTTCCTACTCTAATACCCCTGTCATCCACCCCATGAACTAGACAATCTACTGCGTTCTTTTTGAATATTTTACACCTGTTCAATAAATTTACTTTGGAGTAGTAGTATGTTTCGAGAGATTTGCCAAAACGTGCCCTTTTGATGAACATTTCAGTCAAAAGTTCCGCGTAGTTTTCTGTTGGTGGAAAAGATTCCTTTAGTAGTTGTTTCCATTCGGGCCAAGACCGGCGAAGCGAAGGAAGACCCTGATACCAGGATTTTGCATGACTGATAAGTTTAGGCAGTGCATAGTGTATTATCTGCCTATCACTCCAGTTATAAATTTCGCTGCATTCCTCTACCTTAGTCAGCCACACATTAATAGTTTGCTCCTTCGACATTGGGTCAAATTCTGGCAGTACGTTGTTTAACACAGGAAATATTTCACGATCACCTGAGCTATCCTTTAAAGCTTTTAAAAACTCTTGGACAAGAATTGATGTTGAGTCATACCTGGACCATCCGGGGAGACATGCCGATTGGTGGATTTCCTTATCGGGGAGACATGCCGACTGCGACTTCTAGCTGGAGAGATATGTTCACTGCGACTTCTAGCTGGGGAGACATGCCGACTGCAATTTCTAGCTGGGAGACATGCCTTTCTTCAATGGATCTACGCGTATCACGCAATCGTCGATCATAATTTAACCGGTCTTCCAATAATTTCACCCGATTTCTTTCCAATTCCAACTCTTCTTCCTTGTCCTTTAATCTCCGTAATATGCTCCTGCTGCGGGAGCGGAAACGGGAATGGTGATGAAGCGTATCACCATCGATACGGCTACGACTTGTCCTATTTCTTTCTGGTGTCCTCAGCTCTCTTGAACGTCTACGTAGTTAGAGTATGATACTACGAGATTGGCTGGGACGAGTAGTGTCTTCATTTGGGCTTTCCATTTTCTCTGAAA
Organism: Argyresthia goedartella; assembly: GCA_949825045.1. Taxonomy (NCBI): domain Eukaryota; kingdom Metazoa; phylum Arthropoda; class Insecta; order Lepidoptera; family Argyresthiidae; genus Argyresthia; species Argyresthia goedartella. The sequence goes on along the minus strand of OX463826.1, from coordinate 30,591,244 downwards.
CATTCAACAGGCACTCGTATTTTGCACGAATTACGCTATTTAATGTAAAAATAAAATTCATTGCAATTCATTTATAAGATTTCGTATATTTCGTATATATTTATTGCACATAAAACAACATAAGATATAATAAACAGAAAGGACATCTACAAAGGCATGCTTATCTCTAAATAGAGATCTCTTCCAGCAAACCCAAGGTTGATAAGAATAATTTAATATACAGGATAGACCTATGTGCTCTGATAAGATACATACATATATTACTGAACTATTGAACTAACTGCTAGATACACTACATACACAAGTACATAAATATTATATAAAGATATAAATACACCTAGATAAACTAATATATACAAAGCTCAAATCTAGGATAGAGAAAGATAATGCTCCTTCAAACGATTCTTAAAGACGGGCAGAGATGGACTATCTCTGATAGTGCAGGGAAGCGAGTTCCAGAGAGTGATCGCCCGCAATCGAAAACAGTGCTTGTATGCGACGGTGTTATGATGAGGTATAGAGAGCAGGGAAGCCGTGTGAGTTCTACGTGGACGAGCCGAAGGGAGAAATTGAAAAAGCTCACGGAGAAAGCTAGGGTATCGAGGGTTGGTTAAGATGTTGAATAGAAGAGTGAGGATGTGTGTGTCCCGACGAAGACGGATCGGCAGCCATTTTAACTCCTTGCGATACTGCGAGACGTGGTCGAACTTGCGCAGTCCGAAGATAAACCGAATCCCGAGATTTTGAAGTCGCTCGAGTCTGTTCAGTTGCTCTTCGTTGGCGCTAGCCCAACAAACATCGGCATAATCGATCAAGGGGAGAAGAAGAGATTGAGCAATAGTAATTTTTGTTTGATGGGGCAGAAAGTTCTGAACCCGTCTTAGTGAGTGAAAGGTGGCAAAGACGCGCCTACTGACCTCGCTGACATGGTTAGTCCAGGAGAGTTGTCTATCAAACATGACACCCAGGTTTTTGGCCTTGTCACTGTAGGCGATTAGAGTACCGTCATAGGTTACCGGCGGTATGGGCAATTGTTGTAATACGTTTAAAGAGTGTCTAGTACCTATTATAATCGCCTGGGACTTACTGGGGTTTACCAGCAATCCGTATGACAAAGCCCAGGTTCTGATGTTCTCAAGGTCAGCGTTCAGTGTGTCTATAGCCAGGTTCACATCACTAAAGAGGAAATGACGATAAATCTGAAGATCATCAGCATAGAGATGATATGGGGAGGAGATAACATCGGAGATGGAGTTGATGTAGACAGAGAATAAGAGAGGGGAAAGAATACCACCCTGAGGAACTCCCGCCAAAAGATCGCACCACTCAGTAAAGGTCTCCTCAGACCTTATGCGCTGCTGGCGATCTCTAAGATAAGAGTCAAACCAGCAGGCCGAGCGAGACGAGACATTAAGGGACCTTAATATTTGAGTGAGAATGTCAAAATCAACACAGTTGAAGGCGCTACTGAAGTCAAGCAGTGCTAGCACAGAAAGGTGTTTGTTATCCATAGCGAACTCGATATCATGCGTGACCTTTAACAAAGCCGTTGCGGTGCTGTGACCTGACCTGAAGCCGGATTGGAAGCGGTTGATCAAATTATTTCTGGATAGATAGGAAGAGAACTGGGTATGGACAACGGATTCAAGAACTTTGGAAAGGAGCGGTAGGATGGAGATGGGACGAAACTCTTTGAAGGAGGAAGGATTGGATGTTTTAGGCAAAGGGATGACATGTGCCTTCTTCCATACTTTGGGAAAGGAACACTCTGATAAAGAATAGTTAATTAAATGAGTGATTGCAGGAAGCAGCTCGTCGAGCACGCTCCTGATCATTCGAGGACAAATTTTGTCATCTCCAACAGCTTTAGAAGAAATTGCCAGCACTGCCTTCCTAACAGCATCGACTCCAACCGGGCTGAACTCGAAAGGAGTAGTAGTAGCAGCAGGTTTTAACCGGAGGCTACGCAGGGTGGCTTCCTTGACGATAAAGTCCATCACGACAGGGGGGACAGAGAAGAATCTATTGAGACCGTTGAGATCGACATTACCGACTGGCAGATCCCGGGACTTACCGACGCCAAGAGTACGTAGAAACTTCCACACCTGAGCAGGAGTGTAGTTCTCGATGCACTCGTATATGTGGCGGCGCTTAGCGTCACGACACATACGGTTGCATCGATTACGGAGAGATTTGAATGTGTGAAAGTTCTCGTTAGTTGGGTCTTTCTTGTAGCGGCATTTAGCTCGGTTCCTCTTGGTCATTAGGCGTTTGATAACGTCGTTAAGCCAAGGTGCGGGCAGGTGCTTCACCCTAACTCTCTTGATCGGAGCGTGTCTGTCAAACAACCCCAAGATAATTGTGTTGAAGTTGTTGACTTTGTCATCAACGGTCTCGCTAGAGATGACGGGGGACCAATCAATAGAGGAGGCATCAGCTTTAAGAGAGTCAAGATCCAATTTTTTAAAGCTGCGAATATCTAAGAATTTAGCTCTACTCTTGGGAGACCTTATCTTGTATGATAGAAATATCAGATCATGGTAAGAGAAAGGGGTATTGATTTGACCGTGAGCAGCTACCTTGTCAGGATCGGATGTTATAATCAGATCAAGGAGGGAGGGTGTACAATGAGGCTGAAAGTGAGTAGCATCGAGGGGAAGAATATGCATATTCAAGGAGTCAACAATCGACTGGAGTTTATCAGAGCGGCAGTTATTTTTGAGAAGACAGGTGTTAAAATCACCAAGAATAAGAGTATCACTATACAGTGGGGTCAATTCATTCAAAAGGGATTCGAACGACTCAAAGTAGTCTATACGAAGAGAAGGGCTGTAGAAAACACCTAGAAGAACCTTATTATGGTGAAGACAGATTTCCAAGAAAAGATACTCCGCAGATTCGGAGTATTGACTCGGAGAAGCACTGACTACTTTGCACGGGATATCCGAGCGCAGGTAGACAGCAACCCCTCCGTCAGCCTTCCCAACTCTGTCATTCCTATACAGCCTGTATCCTGGAAGACAGTACATAGAAGAGGGCAGGATAGGCTTAAGGAATGATTCCGACACAAGAATGCCGTCTATACATTGCTGATTAAAAGTGTCTACAAGGTCAGAATAACTCGAGTGTATACTCTGGGCATTAATGTGAACTAGGTTCAAATTTTTCCCCAGACCATTCCCAAAAACATTTTTCAGTTTGATTGAAAGAGATTCCGCTAAAGATGAGTTTTCATTGTCACTCTCTGCACTTTCAAAGAAGTCATCGTTGGAGGAGCACGAGAAGAAACTATCTTCAATATGTAGTGAGCTATCCATATTATTATATAATATAAATAAATAAAATTTAAATAAATAAACTACCTACGTAGTAAGTACCTACAAAGTAAAAAATATAAATATATATATATAAAGGGTGACCTAGACCCCTAACCTTCGGAGTGCTGAAAGATATCTAAGTACTTATGGCATCATTTTCAATGCAATACTCAGCTTAGATTATTATGGTAGAATATGATACACAGTTATATACACATCATTGTTATTTAAAAAAAAATAAAAGAAAATAATAATGCGAACACATAACGACGCGCAATCAGGACCGCATCCAAACGCAAGAACGAAACGCCAAATATTCAACAGTTGCAAAAATTAAGAAGCTGACGTTTGCGTTTCATTTATACACTGGTAGAAAAACGAGGTTGACTGACAGTGACAGCTGACAAGTAAATAGATCAAAGTAAAGTAAGGTTACTTGTGAAAAAACAATAGGTAATAGGACAAACAAAGTGAACTTTGGACTTGGACAAAGAAATAATTCTACCTTACAATTATGTTGATCACTTCACTTCTTCACGCCCTGTGTATGGGCGGCTCTCCTGGATTGAGCCCTGGTAGATGTTGCCGCTGTCACCGCAGCCGGTTTCTTCCCCTTGCCCGCGGGTAGGGGGGTCTCCTTGCTGGGATACTTCTCAGTCAGCGGCCGTAAATCCGCCCAGCATTCCACCTTATGCCGCGACTTGTCGGGCAACATCACTAGTACCTTGCCATCCGAAGACCAAGTGTTGTTGAGACCAAAATGCTTCCTCGCCGCAACAAACACCTCATATCGGGTTTTGGTCAAGAACTCAGACACTGTGATGCCAGAACCCTTGAGCTGTCTTTTCACTCCCCACAATTCACAGCGTGCCGAGTATGTAGCAAAGCGGACTAGAAGGGGCCGATGATTGTTTCCCTTGGCACCAAGGCGATGTACTACTCTCACTGCACTGAGACACTCTGCAGATAGCTTCAGACGGGAGGCGAGCGCATCCGAGAAGACAATGTCTGGCTTCTCGTTTTCCGCTTCCTCCACACCATGCACCAGCAACACCTTGCGCCTCGCCGCAGTCTCATGGCGGTCCAGCCCTCGAGTGACAAGCTCCAGTTGGGACTTCAGCATTCCGAGAGTCTTCCACATGAGATCCTTGAAGTCCCTGAACTCACGTGCCAAATTGGTGATGTCCACGGGTCCAGTAGCAAGCGTGGCGGATTGCAGCTTCTGGTCATGCCTCCCCATCTGCTCAGTGAATGTGGCAGCCAGCTCTTCCATGTTCTTGTGTATCTCCGCATGCAGGTCCATATTGAAGTGTTGGTGATTTTAGAAAAATGATGGGAAAGAGAGTGAATTTAGTTTGATTAGGTTATTTGGGAGTCCAGGTCAGTGAGTTTATAAAATTATGTACATAAAATTTCGATTAAATAATTAAAATGTAATATTAAAATGCAGAGCAAAATTATAAGATGTGCACTTTCTGACTACCCTCGTTGAAAAAAAAGATTTATTGTTAATAGGGCCGGTATCTATGATAAATGAAGTATGTTTACTACTGATGTGATTCTACAGTCCATGAAAATTTACACACAGTGTGTAAGTAGTCACCACCATATTTCGTGTGGTAAACTTTGTTATATGCTGTAAACCTTCAAGTAAATAAGTATTCCAAGAGGTTTAAATTATATACTTTGGTGTATTATCCAAATTGACTCGACAATACTGTTGTGAATCAAGTAAGCTTGTTAATCTATTAGTACTGCAAAATGTATTGATGTTGTGTTTGTAGGTACATCAAAGAGTAGCCCTGGAAAATTACATGGTGTTGTGAGTGTAATAATACTTCCAGAGAGTAGTCCTGGCAAAGTACTTGGCGTTGTGAGTATAAATACTTCCAGAGAGTAGCCCTGGTAAATTACATAGTGTTGTGAGTGTAATAATACTTCCTGAGAGTAGCCCTGGCAAATTATATGGCGTTGTGGGTATAAATACTTCCAGAGAGTAGCCTTGGCAAAGTACATGGCGTTGTGAGTGTGTAAATACTTCCAGAGAGTAACCCTGGCAAAGTATATGGTGTTGTGACTGTAATAATACTTTCAGAGAGTAGCCCTGGCAAAGTACATGGTGTTGTGACTCTAATAATACTTCCAGAGAGTAGCCCTGGCAGAGTGCATGGCGTTGTGGGTAAAAATACTTCCAGAGAGTTGCCCTGGCAAAGTACATGGCGTTGTGAGTGTGTAAATACTTCCAGAGAGTAGCCCTGGCAAAGTACATGGTGTTGTGACTGTAATTATACTTCCAGAGAGTAGCCCTGGCAAAGTACATGGCGTATGTATATGTAGGTGAAGAAATTTATAATATCACAACAAGCACTTTATAGTGTGTTTAAAAGTAGCAAGACGAAAAAATAAATACCGTACCTTTTTATTAATCGTGGGCGTGTAAAATCCCGCTTCTGAGATGAAACGGGTCTCAGGAAAACTTCTTTTAGTTCAACACTTTTATTGAATCACTATTTACACTGGCATAGATTCCTCCTTAGAACTTTATTCCACAAGATTCACATCAAGACTGAGCTTTTCTGACACGGACAGCCATTTTTATAGACTTCCATTGCCGCTTTTTTATACAATTTCCGGAAGTTATATTATCCTAACATTCATAAAAACTTCAGTAGCATAATAATTACATATCTTTTAATTATTAAATATTCTAAAAATTAAATTTACTAATATCTTAGCTATCAATAAAGAATAGTTTAACTTCTCAATTATTATGCTACTGTTACACATGTATTCTAAAATATATCAAAATAAAGTAAATTAATACCTTAGGAGCTTAAAGTTAATATCTTAGCTACTCAATAATTATGCTACTGTTACAACCAGAAGATGTAAATAACAAAATAAATACGAGACGTGGAGCATATCTGCTAAGTAGTTTCTATAAAAACAGTGGTCCGATTGGACTATCGCACTTAGAAAACGATACAGATATCGTTACAGACAAAAATACATATCAAAGTATGCAGCTGCTGTCTCCATCCACCGATAGCAGGACTGATAAGTCCATCTCACACTCTCATAAATAAATAAATAAATAAATAAACAAATAAATCTCACACTGTTGTGAAGCTTTATTAGGCAGTGAGGGGCGGTGCGCTTCGACATCCACTACTGCATACAGTGAAGATTGCTTCTCTAAGAAGAAAGAAGAGCTTCAGTCTATCACGAATACCAGCTCAGCTATTTGCAATAGAAAATTATTATCTGATGCAGCGCAACTGCCGATTATTTTGCGACCCAGTATGGCATAATTTTTTAAACTTAATGGATCCTGGAAAAAAGATATTCCTGACGAGAACTGGACCTCATTGTACAGCGCCACAGGCAAAGTAATCGTCTAAAGGTCAAATCAGTAAAAGCAAAAGTCGATCCTAAAAGTGATTTCAGAGCTGCAGCCCCAAAGTCAGCCTGCACCATTGTTTATATCAAATTTAAATAAACATACTACAGAACAGGGTATCATTAAGTGCAATCCAGGATAGAACTCAGGAAACTGTCGCAATAAAAAAGATTAACATGAAGAAAAACAGACCTATACAGCCTATAAAGTTTTTGTTTCTAAGCATAAGCTGTCATTTTACCTAAACGATGACCTTTGGCCGGAAGATATATCTTTTAGACGTTTCTTGACATATGAAACACTGCAACCCAAGTGGAATAAACAAAAAGTGGACAACATAAATGAAATCAATAATGGAGTAAAATGACAGACACAACAAGTTAAGTTCACCACTTTTAATTGTCAGGCATTGAAAAGTTCTGTACAGTGTGATTATGTGAGACATCAGACTTAATAGCATTACAGGAACATTGGCTGCTTACACAAGATATACCTTTCCTGGGATCTATACACAGTGAGTTCGAATACTGGGGAAAGTCAGCGGTGGATACGTCTGCTGGTCTTCTACAAGGCAGACCGTACGGCGGATCTTATGGCGATAAAGTATGTTTCGATCAGTATCGGTGGTTGAGTGTAACATTGCGCGTATTTGTGCCATAAAGGTGGTTGTCAATGATCGATATATTGACAATCGAACTGTGACGCGGAAGTCGTGTACGTGATTATATCGGCTCTTACCGCCTCAGGAATACCCTCCTACCCGCCTACCCTCGAGCCCTTCATTAAGCAGGCTTTTTCGACTGCTAACTCAATTCTACAATCATAGAATGGTTTTATTGTCTTTTCTTTGATTCTATCCAGCCACCCACTCAATGTAAATAGAACGACTTGTGCCAAAACAATGTCCGATTTTGTGACTCGATTTAAATCAATCAAATAAATTGGTGGTGATGTCGAATTCCACATGAAATAGCAATGCGTTGCATTATCCGGAGTGAAGTCGGAGCGCGCGATATTATACACCTACAAAAACCGGTTCATTAACCGCTTCGCTCAGATGTTGTTTACTGCATGTGTCTACGGATGCCATGGATCTACTTAGATAATCAGCACAGTTATGCGCACTGGACACGTATTCTATTACATTATTATTATTTATTTATTATTTATTTAATTGATGACATATTAAAAATAACAGAGTTACATACTTGAACACCACTTAAACCACTGAGGTTTGTGTGTGGTGTTGTCTACTCATCATACAGTATTTATTGCTATATCTAAATTAAAGTAAGCTATATTCAATTAAAAAGTTCAAAAAAGAGTGTGCAGTTCTCAAGTAGTATTCAACCCTTATAATTGTATGCTGATAAAAACAGCGCATATCGTTGTGGTCTGTTCGCAGGCACTTCCGGGACTCTACTACCTGGCTTAAAAATTGACAAAAGTGCTCTGCCATAAAAGTATTGATGGTATTTTCTGATGCCAAATATAATTGCAGCTGCCTCTTTTTGAATTTGGCTGTATTGTTTTTCTGCTGAACTATGTGACCGAGATTCATATGAAATTGGCAATACCGGCTTCTACCTGTGATAGCACAGCACCGAGACTCCAAGGTGACGCATCCACCGTCAAGATCATTCGTGTGAGATGATGAGATGAGATGAAGATGATGAGTGTATTAATGCGCAAGAGTTGTATCAGCTGAGAGCTCCCGTTTTATTGTTGAAAATGCATTTTCTTGCTTTGTGTCCCAGAACCATTTAAACTCCTTTTGCAATAATACATGTAAGGGCTGCAAAATACTTGATGCATTCCTTATAAATGACCGATACTAATTTACCAGACCTAAAAACGAAATTAACTGGTCTTTTAGCCGTCATTATAGCCGTTACTTTTTCTAGCGATTTGTGCAAACCATTTTTGTCGATAATAAATCCCAAGTAAGAGACGGAATCCTGGAAAAAATTACACTTGTCCTTTTCTAAAACAAGGCCTGCATTATCTAAACATCTAAAAACTTCATGTTATCTAGTTAAATGCTCTTCCTTTGTTCGTCCTGTTATTGAAATATCATCTAAAAATTGCAAAACGCCCCCCTCTAGAATATTTTAGTCCCCCTCTCTGATCTCTTTTCCGCCATGTGGAAGGGTACATGTACCCTTTTCCGCCATGTACCCTTCCTGCTAGTATATTTTCTAATGTATGCTGAAAAATTGCAAGAGCGATCGATAATCCGAACACTAATCGGGTATATTTATATAAACCTTTATGGGTATCGATGTAAGTAAATACCTGTGACTCTTTTGTAAGAGTCAGCTGATTAGACGCCCCGTGTGGAAGGAGGAGGAATATCAACTCGAGGTAAATCTGAGACCATCATCATCATACTCAGCCCATATCGACCCACTGCTGGGAATAGGCCTCTTCTCTAAAGCGCCAATCTCCCCAGTCCTGTACCAATCGCACCCAGTGGGATCCCGATGACTTGATGTTATCGTCAGACCATCGGGCTGATGGTCTGCCCATTGGCCTTGTCGCTCCCCATGGCCACCACTCTGTGACTGCTTTGGTCCACCGTTCGTCTTTCCATCTAGCCAAGTGTCCCGCCCATCTCCATTTTAATCTCGTTATCGACCTTCGTTTTCCATCGAATTTCGGCGTTTGGTACATGGTCAACGAGAGAGATACCCAACATGGAACGCTCCATCGCTCTTTGTGCTACTTTTATAGTATACACATTATGCTTTATGAGCGTCCATGTTTCGGCTCCATAGTTGAGGATGGCCAAGACACATTGGTTATACAACTTGGTCTTCAGGCATTGTGGGAGTGAGGATTTCGACCCTAATCTGATGCGTCTTTTGATCTCCTTTACCTATGCATCTCGGTCAAAGGATAAACGATGTCCAAGATAGACGTAATCGCTGACCACCTGTACGGTGCCATTGCCAACAACTATGCTTGGCACATTTAGTAGGCATCGTCATAATCTTGGTCTTGGACATGTCCATCCTGAGACCGACTTTTAGGGAAGCTTCGTGCAATTCTGCGAGCATATGTTGGATATCTGAGACGCCTATGGCGACTAGAATGAGGTCATCCGCAAACCTGAGGTGCGATATGCGTGCCAAGTCAATGTTGACTCCTCTCTCACTCCAATCCAACATCTTCATAATGTCCTCCAGAAAGTTAGTGAATAGTTTGGGTGAAACTTCAAACTTCAAACTTCAATATTTTTATTTTAAATAGATTCTTACTTATTTTTTTTATTTCAAATATGTAGATTCTTACAAATACTTTTTGAACGTCATTTAAATCTATATAATGCAAGAAAAACTATTTTAAATGCATTTTGACGCATCGTGTGTGGATAGTATTTTGATTGTATTTTTTTTAGTTATTGAGGATGTCACTTTCAATTTATTATATGGCTTTTATTAAAGGTTTAAAGTATCACAAAAAAACAACAGGTAGTACTGAATAAAGAAAAACTACAACCGCTTCGGAAAGTGTTAAGGCAGCGGAGCAGAAGCGACGCAAGAAACTCGTACACTGCAACACGGCCGACTTTTCTTATGTTGTGGGAGAGTGTCTCCCTGTCGGTCACCCCGGTCTATAGACAAGGAGTTGGTGTTCCTATGCATGGGCACCTACATTGTCGTGGTCTTGAACAGCTTCCAGAGATATTGTAAGGTATGAAAGGCACCTAATAGTCGAATAGTTTCATTAATTTAAAAAAATAGTTACCTATATAAGTGTAGGTTTTAGTTTAGAGTTTTAATTTCTTCCCCCGAAGTAACGTTTTGAATAAAAAACATACAATTTCCGCTGTCATAAACCATAAAACAAGATCCTATTCGTAAAGTATTATGATTTATATAATAAATTGAAAATATTTTTATTATTCTTAAGACTCACGAGAAAGACTACAGACAAAAGATACAGCCTTGGCACATACCTACAGACAGTTATAGTTTTATTGAATAATATTAGTTTTTAAATGCACCGCTACACACTACCAAAAGCAATAGTTTGGCGATCTTATGTAAACTTAGATAGTTTCATTTTAATGATGATGTCAAACTGATCATCATCACAAGCGTGTCGCCCCGGGCCGAAGCAGCCAGCGTATGCTATGAGGTGTGGCAGTTGGCTCTGTTCGTACACTCCAGTGAACACATGATGGTGAGGCCCGCGAGCGAACACTGCAACGTCTTCACCACCGTGCGACTCCTTGTAGAGGGGCACTTCAGCGGTTGAGCGAAACCAGATGTTGCCTGTAAAGATATGGTTTATTTAGTTTTATGAGTAACCCAAGATGAAATGTTTTAATACTTGTGTAGACCACTAACTCTTGCAACGCACTAGGCAAAATGTAAAAAGAGGCAAAGTATCTAGGGACGACGGGTGCATGTTGAAATGCAGCAGGCGATTGGAGAGCCTTTCCTTAAACATCTAGTAAAACTCTTCTACGCCACTTTTCCTCAGGATGTTGGAGGTTCCTTGAATAACGCAATGGTAACAATACTTTACAAAAAGAGGGACAAGATAAGTCAGTCTAATTATCGCCCCATAAGCCTGATACCGGTTGCGGCGGCCTGTAACTTATTTTGGTTTGGTGAACGATTAACATGGAGAGTATCCATTAGAGATTTGCGAAAAAATATACAAACACTATACTTGTTAAGTTTTTTGAAGTCCATTAATTTTGTTTCCGCATATATTTGTTTAATTTAGTGGTGTTTGATATTTGAAATTGATAGTTAACTTTATAATTTTATATTGCTGTCGTTGTAATTAAGCTATCCTTATTTTTGTAGCAGACCCCCTGCTCGGAACCAAACGCAGTCGTACATACGTACTGATTAGAACCATTCGGAACGCACCTATTTTTTATCGGTGTATAAAAAATCACGTTTTGAGGTTAACTTGGATTGTCATGGCATTATTGTCTCGATGGGGTGACCGGCGATAATGTCGAATAAATTTGGAGATTTGTAATGGAAATCAAGTAGTATTGTGGTAATCCTTTCCCAAAACACGTGTTTGCTGGTCAATGTCGTGGCTCTGCGTAGTCGTCAGTGCTTGCGGTGATATATTTCGGCCAGATCAAATTGTCGCGCGTGTTGGACAGTCTCGCTGAGAGACGCGGCGCTGGCCGATTATTCGAGTGTGACTTGAGCTCCGCAGGGAACCACACTAGTTAGACTAAGCGCAAGCTCCGTCGGCATCGGTAACGGCTTCATTTTGACAGCTTCGTGCAAGAATGAACTTTATCATTATGACAATACGGCAAGTCAATTCAAGCGTCGGTATCAGGATCAAGCCGACGGGGCTTAAGCGGTAGGCCCACAGATCCTATGTGTCGCACGTTTTACTTTCGAAACCTCGCTGGGAGTTCCGTGCTTTTAGGAAAAAGTGGAACAATATTATCACTTGCGGTCGGCAAGGAGACGCCGATAATCGACTTCAGCAAAGAACTGGACTTATACTGAGGCGCACGCCCGGTGTTTCGCTGGTAAGGTGGTAGTCACCACCGCAGGACACACACCAGGTATTCTAGTTATTAAGACAAGTGCGAGGTGTAATACCGTCGTGAAAGAACTGTCACGGCCAGGAATTCGATCTCCAAAGACTTATAGGACCGCTAAGGAGACCCGCCCGGAGATACTTTAAAAACCCCATATTTCGATCAAGTGTAGTAAATATTGTTTAACTAAATATTTATATGTTGTCAATCGTAATTTAAGAGGCAGGCAACATACTCTTTGTGAATATTCCAGGTTGACCAGGTCTATCGAAATACAACCCGAGATATTTTTCATGAGTTTTCTGTTGAACTTAAACTCAAACTCAAATTAAAAAAACTGCATTGCAAATAGGCAAAACAATATTGCACTCCTACAAGTGTCATACTTGGATGAAAATAAATACTAAATCAAAGAAGACCAACAAAACTATTGAGTACATGACTGACTAAGCTCAAACCTTAGTCAGAAAAGAAAATCTCCCTTTCAGTGGTGTTTCATGGCTGAATCTTGCACAGGATAAGGAGACTCCATAAACTCTACCAGTGCTTCGGAAATACGCCCGTCAGAGAAGATAGCACCAAGAAACAAGAACGGGGATGTAAGTTTTTTTAATATTCGTATATATTTTTTGTTATTCCACAATGTACAATATATTTATTTATTTATTTATTTAGGCACATCAACAGCACACATACACATATTATTACAATAAAAAAATTCTGCAGTTTTGTTCTTATATGAGTGCCTATTATAGATGAGCATAACATTGACCATTTTTGTACTAACTAGTAATTCTAATTTTTAAGTAATTAAGCTAAGGTAGTGGAAATAATTTAACTTAAGATAAGGTATTAAATTAATAAAATTTACAATATTCTTTAAAAAATTATAAAAAGTTAACAATTTTGTATGCAAGTATTTTTTATTTTTATTTTATTCCTAAAGTCAGGCAAGCGATCATGAAATATGTCTTTGTTGGTTTGGCTACTCGTGATGTCATAATTGTCGCACATTCTGGGTATGGATGAGTGCTTATAGATGTTTGTTCTGCATAGTGGTGTGTGAAGAGTGTGAGGGATGGGTTTGCGCGGATAGTTGTAAGGCACTGTCAGTCCAATCTGACTCCAGATGTTACTGGCATCCAAGTTATTGTTACAGACCTTATGCAGGAATAGGAGGTCCTGTCAATTTCTTCAGAAGTATAATGTTTCCATTCATAAGTAGTCTAATCGCCGTTCATAATGTTCCCTGTGAGAAATGCCTGGTTGGCTGTACGCTAAATGTTTAGTGAATGCGTGCTGAATGCGATCGATTCTTTCGGAGTGAACCGCGTAGACGGGATTCAGGACAACGGAGGCGTACTCGAGATGGTTGCGAACCAGGGCATTGTACAGGAGGATCTTGGTGCTGGAGAGACAAAAACCTTTTGTATTGCGCTTTAGGAAGCCCAGCATTTTCGCAGCTTTGCACACTTTGATGTGGGATATGAACTTTAAGTTGGGCTCCATCATTACACCGAGATCTCACATTTCGCTGACAGTTTCGAGTTCGATGTTGTTGATAGTGTATGTGGAAGCTATTGGGGTTCTCTTATTGGTAAATGTTATGTTGTAACATTTTGCTGCATTGAGGACCATTCCATTATTGCGGCACCAATTCGCTATTTCGTTCAGATCATTTTGCAGCAGTTCCACGTCAGCTTCCGACATAATGGTTTTATATATTTTTAATACAGTTGCTCAAAAAGTGGCACATTGCAGGGACGTAAAGCGTTCGGGATGTGGGCTATTACATACTCGTGCTTTTTTTTTACCTTTCCCGAACTCGTGCGTTCTCTTTCCCAACTGTCAAAATAATGTCTATTAAAAAGAAAAACCAACCGTAATTGTCCACCTATTTTAGGACGCAAATGGATGCGTGAATTAGGAAACACATTACCACTGATCGCCCATATTTCGAGCAATGATTGCGATCTTGTTCTTTCAGAAATAGCACGCAAGTACAGAAACGTGTTTGCACCCGGTATCGGTACATTCAACGGTAGTAAGATAAGCCTGCGTGTTGTGACGGGGGCGGTGCCGGTGTGGCGGCGTGCGCGCGTCGTGCCCTTTGCCTTGCGGCCAGCCATGGACCGCGAGCTAGTGCGGCTGGTGCGTGAGGGTGTGCTGACTCCGGTGGAGCACCCGGGCGAGTGGGGCACTCCGATAGTGCCTTTAGTAAAGAGTTCAGGAGGCATTAGAATCTGTGCCGACTTCAAGATCACCGTCAAACCCGTTTTGCTTGATGATAAATATCCGCTTCCGAGGGTCAAGGATTTATTCGCTATCCTTCGAGGAGGTAAAACATTCATTAAGGTAGATTGCAAAAACGCTTTCCAACAACTCTTATTGGACGATGATTCAAAAAAGATCTGTACGATCGTAACCCACGTGGGAAACTTTGAGTATAACAGACTGCCTTTTGGTATTAAAACGGCACCAAATAAATTCCAGCGAATTATGGACAATTTGTTTAAATTAGACCACGTAAGTGTATTCGTTGATGATATTGTAGTAACAGGAGAGACACAACAGCAGCACGTACAAAATTTGATGAATGTTTTCAAAATTTTAAATGAAAGCGGTTTGAGGATCGCTAAAGAAAAATGCACTTTTTTCAGAGACAAGATTTCTTATTTGGGGCACGAGATAGACGCAGAAGGGCTGCATACCGAACCAAAAAAAATTGATGCGGTATTTACAAAGATGTATCAGAGTTTCGAGCTTTTTTGGGTCTTATTAATTATTATTCAAAGTTTGTGGCTAACTTTAGCACTATAGTAAGCCCATTGTATGAGCTATTTAAAAAGAGTAAGGATTTTGTGTGGTCCAAGGGTTGTGAGGAGGCGTTCACGCAAATAAAAAGTTTTTTGAAAAGTGCAGATGTGTTAGTGCACTTTGACCCAGCATTGCCGGTAGTGTTGGCTTGCGATGCGTCCCCCGCGGGGGTGGGTGCATGGCTAGGTCACGTGATGCCGGACGGACGCACGCGCGCCATGTTGCATGCCAGTCGTACGCTCACAGTTAGTGAAAGGAATTACAGCCAAATATGCAGAGAAGGTTTAACAGTTGTATTCGGCGTGCAAAGATTTCATGAGTACTTGTACGGCAGACACTTTCACACTAATTAGCGACTGTAAACCCCTGTGTTCTATTTTTGGGCCCAAGGCTAGCATTCCATTAATGATCGCCGGTAGATTGCAACGTTGGGCCATCTATTGAGTGCATACAACTACGATGTTAAATGTGTAAAATCAAACGATAATTGTTTGGCAGACTCGCTGTCTCGCTTATCAACTAATGGTAGGGAAACGGTTTACAAAGGTGACGTCGACGCTAGCGATAATAGGTCTTTTGCGTACTTTATAGAAGCCAATTCACCTATCTCGTTCAAACAAGTGTCAGCAGTCACAAGGAGAGATGTTACTCTAAACGAAATACTCGGATATGTATTACACGGCTGGCCATCACATATACAAGATGTACCGGAAAACTGTAAAGATTATTTTGGTAGGAAACAATGTATATCATCTGAACATGGATGTTTAATGTTCGGTTATAGAGTTATCATACCTAAATCTTTACAAAGGGATATGTTAAACCAGTTACATTCCATTCATATGGGCATTGTAAAAACGAAATCATTGGCACGTATGTATGTGTATTGGCCACATGTAGATAAAGACGTTGAAATGATTTGTAATTCTTGTGAAGTGTGTTTAAAAGAACGAAATATTCCCGTGAAAAGCGAGCTGATACCTTGGCCATGGCCGAAAAAGCCTTGGTTTAGGCTTCATTTATATTTTTTACGACCGTTTCGTAGCCACTATTATTTAATCATTGTCGATGCACACTCGAAGTGGATCGAAGTGAGTAGCGTTAGTTCAACAGCGGCTGACTCCACAATTGGCGAGTTAAGACAAGTATTTGCAAGATTTGGGTTATGTCATGAAATCGTCACAGATAATGGGCCCCCCTTTTCTAGCGCGGCATTTACAAAATTTACCGCAAAAAACGGTATTATACAAAAATTTCCACCACCGCGCCATCCCCGAAGCAATGGTGCAGCAGAAAATGCTGTTGGACAAGTCAAACGTTGCTTAAAGAAGGCATTGACCGATGGAGTCGCCGCTGATGTGGCATTAACAAGATTTTTGTTAAACTACAGGAACAGTCAACATTGTACCACAAAAAAATCACCGAGTGAAATGTTATTGGGCAAGAAGTTACGAACCTGTTTAGATTTATTGAGACCGATCTCAAAAGCATTTGTAAAAGACGAACAGGAAAAACAGATTCGTAATTTTGGAGGACACACCAGAAGCATTTCAGTCGGCGATGAAATCATGTTCAAAAAGTGGAAAAATAACAAAGAAGTATGGGAAAAAGGTATAATTATAAGTACGATAGGAATAAATATGTATGAAGTACAGTATGGCACGGAGAGGCATAGAAGACATATCGATCAGTTATACAAGATACAGAAAGGAGAGGGAAATAACTCCAGCGTTGTCGATGTTGAAACAGACGATTCAGGGGTGACCAGCTCGGAAGCAGGAGGTATTCCGCTGTCGCAGTTACCGACATCATCAACCACGAGGTCACGAGGGAAGAAGAGAGCTCCGAGAATACTGGTGGTCAGCGGTTGGAACAGCTGACAGGAGGAACTTCTGCGTTGACCAAAGATGAATGGTTTGACGCTGCAGACCCCACTCAGCCAGCGACCGCAACTGATGCTGAGACGAGTGCCGCCCGCACTAGCCCGGATAACGGCCAACAAGAAGTGCCAGCAAGACTCACACTCCCGAGACGCCCTCCGTGTCGCTATGGTTACAATAGTGAGTAATTAATTAGATTTATTATCAGCTGTCTTTCTTAGTTGTAAGATGTCTCTCAATTAATGGTAGGAGAGTGTGATGTATCGCGGGTACATAATAAATAACCAGTTTGTCATCCGCGGTCGTTGTGTCATTACGACGCTGTCCCAGTAGTTAATCCCTAAGCAAAAACATATCAATAATGATAATTCATCAGATCCAACTCCATCAACTAGCAAACGCCATTGTATGAAAAATAGACATGAACAATCGAAATTTATAATAGTTTGTCTCAAACAGTAAAAATGCAATCTAAAATTTCCTCAGTTAGTATAAAAAACTGTACCAATTTCAATGTATTGTGTATGTATTTCACACATATGTGAATCATAACTTTTATAAGAAATAAATGTTAAGTTTGTTGAGTTTATTGTGTTTTTATTATATTATTAAATTGCTTCATTTTTTCGCAGCTGTATTAAAAATAGTCGTTCAGTACACGTGCGGAACCGTCATTGCAACTTGTTCTGACTGTCACGGAACTCTTTGCAATGACAGCCTTTCCGCACTTGTAATGATATATACTATTTTAGGTCGTCTGCGAATATGGAGTACTTGCAACGCGCAATACGGTTCAACAAGTCATTGATAAATATTAGGAACAGGACTGGTCCGAGGTGAGAGCCTTGGGGGACTCCCAATTTCGCGTGGTAAAGCTGAGATTGGTGTCCACTCACATTCACATCCTGAGGTCTCTGTGACAGGTATGACCAAACCCAGTCCAATAATGACCCGTGGACACCGAGTGCTGCTAACTTACTCAGAAGCAGTTTGTAGTTTACCTTGTCGAAGGCGCTGCTGAAGTCGGTATATACGGCATCCACCTGGTGACCACTGTCCATCTCGCGAGACAAATCATTAACGTAGGAGACCAGATTAGTTTCCACCGATCATCCGCGCTTGAACCCGTATTGTTCGGGTGAGATAACCCTATCGATGTGGTGTGTGACAAGTGGGCAGATAAGGGATTCAAAGTGTTTTGAGAAGCATGATAGCATGGATATAGGTCGGTAGTTTTTAACGCTTTTCATCCCCCTTTTTGTAAACAGGAATAATTCTACTTTTCTTCCATTCATCAGGAAAACGACCCTCCCTCAAGGATTCAGCAATATGAATAGTGGGAAGCAGAGCTCTTGTGCGCAGAGTTTCACAAATACTGCAGGAATGTCGTCAGGTCCCGCGCATTTGAATACATCAAGGGTTTTGCATTTTTTAAGTATATCGCGCTCACTGATTGTGATGTTTGACAGACCTGTTTGGTTAGTTATGTGTGCGTCTGTGCTTGTTACTGGGTCGAGATCAGTATAAACTGTTGAAAAGTCACTAGCAAAGAGTTGTGCGATCTCGGTTCCACTGTTTGCCGATGTGTCATCTTTAGACATGCTCGATGGTAGCGTGGAATAGCCTTTTCGCTTTGATTTAATAAAACTCCAAAAAACCTTGGGGTTGACTGGAATACTGGATTCAATATTTACTGGATTTCATGCATGTGTCAAATCTCGAATTCTATCTTGTCTCGGGGATTCTGATATTTGCGTTATCTCTGTCTAATTTGTTCCTTTTCGGCTATCAGTCTTGTTAGTTGTTTGTTGAGCAGGGAGGGTGTTTGTTTGTTTTTATTCTCTTGTTAGGGACATGTTTGGCAATGGCGTCTTGCAATGTAGAGTAAAAGAGTGAGGTTATTTCTTTTACATTTCCACAATTCTCGAATGTTTCTTCCCACTTGACTGACCTTAGATGCAACTTTAGCCCTTCGTAGTCGGCTTTGAAGAAGTTTGGAACGTTTGGTTTGAGGTAGGTGAGCCGTGATGTACTAATCTGAATGTCTAATGGAGGATGGTAAGAGTTAAGCTTGCTCAGGGTATCAGGAGATCAGGCAACGGTCACATGGGGAACACTTACCAGTACTAGGTCGGGAATGTTATCGTCCTATACCGATCCGTATTACCGATGCAGTTAAATTGAAACAGGTTGTTCATTGAAATAAAGTCGACGAGTCGGAATCCCATGGTACTTTCGTAGTTCGAGGGGATCATGTGGAAGTTTTTAGCGTCTTTGTTCCAATCTATGAAACCTAGATTAAATTCTCCTAGTATAGCAACCTCATCGGCATAATTTATTATCCTATTAGCGTTGTCCAAAAAATCAGAAAAGGAGTCTAATTTGATTGGGGATGGTAAATATACTGCACATATGGCTAAGTTTTATGTGCAACCGTCAGTCTTGGTCTCAATTGTGACCCATAAGTCCTCAAATTTCCTATTTTTACTCTCCCAGCTTGTCACGCGAGTGGATTTATATTTTTTTGATACTGCTATGAGGACTCCTCCCCCGTCGGCCTTATTTTCTTTGGTGGTTTTAAGACTACATAAGCAATCTCTACTGTGGATATTGTATCTAGAGTCCATAAGTTCGGAGTTTGCGACATTTGCATTTAACCAAGTTTCTGTGAGTACAATTATTTCATGATCACTGCTGGAAATATTTTTGAATAGGTCGTTGGTTTTGGTCCTAAGACCGCGGACATTTTGATAGTATATTCTAGCAAATTTAAAGAAAATAATATTATAACAATTGAACAACAAAGCACCAATCTTATCTAACACATTAGACGTAGGCTGTCTTCACTTCGTATGAGCAGAGCCTGACATGTGGTGTCCTTTCTTGCGATGATTTTGCCGTTGCGAACCCAGACGAATGAATACCCAACTTCTTTGGAATTCTTACGAGCCGCTGCATGTAGAGATTTGTTTGCAGGTGTTAGGTGCTCGGAAACGAAGACTGATTCTCGAAGCCCTCCAAAGCCAAAGTGTGTGGAGCTCAGTTTGTCCTTAGGGTTAGCCTTGTTAAACTTTGCTACGGCGGCCAGGACCGAGTCACGCTGACGGGGACTGCTCAATTTCACGACCACTGCTCTAGGCTTGATATTGTCTTTGTTCATCTTGGCGACCCGGGTGGCGTACAATATATAATAATCTAATCTAATGACAATATAATTTTAGTTAATATTTCTATTATAACATCCAATAAGATGGCTCAAAATAACAATCTAACGAAATAAATAAATTAACAAAAAAAAGCTGCAATGAACATAACTTATGAAAAACCAGACTGGACCAGTGCCCCCAAGCAGCACCCATTTAACGAGTATGACTTGTCAAGTCAAGCCAAGTCAAAGTTCTTTATTACTGAAGATATTAACATCTACTTTTTTTTGTATCTTCTCTACATTAGACCACTATGGGAGAAACAGGGCGTAGAAACTACCACGATTGATTTTTAGATCTCTTTTGAAATTTGGTTGTTCTTAAATAATACAAATATAACAATTTTTATTATTATGAATAATAAGCAGGAATAAATAATAAAAAAAATATAAACAGCAAGGTCTGTGTAGAACTAGATAAACGCCATACAGTCCTATCACTTAAGTAATCTTGAACATTGTAATATCCCTTTTTCGACAAAGTCGCTTTAACATGCTTTTTAAACTGCTCAAATGGCAATTTCAAAATCTTCGGAGGTATCTTATTGCAGTAGAGAATGCACTGAACCTTTAGAGAATTGCTAACCCTCGTGATTCTAAATCGGGGCTCAACTTTTTTGTGAGTATTTCTCAGGTAAGCATTACATCTGTCGCTAAATTTGGAAAATGTTGTAAGATTGTTGCGTACATAAAATATCTTAAGAATTCTGTTCATTTTAAGATAAAAATTGCTCGAAAAGCTCTTTTCTGGCAAATAAAAATAGTTTGAAAACCGCTGCTTTCTCCCACAACAAGATAACATAAGGCATGACACTAAAAAAAGTGTTTTGTCTGATGCTCCTAAAAGCATAAACCATAGAACTTAATTTACCAGCTAATTTATTTTTGTGGGGTCCCCACTCCAATTTTCTATCAATTATTATTCCAATAAACTTCGTATCATTTACTAATCCTAACGTGTTGCTGTCTTACACTAAACTTAACGGTCTTAACTTGCCTAACATTTGGAAGTGAGAATTTGGTACATTTCGTTTTACCAGCATTTAACAATATATCATTAACTGTGAACCAATTGAAGGTTAAAGACAATACACTGTTAACATAATCAAACAATTTTTTTTTACTTTAAATTTTGAAGATCATTGAAGTATCATCAGAAAACAAACACTATGCCAGTCAATTTCTCCACCATGAAAGGTAGATTGTCAATATATTAAAGGAATAAGAAAGAGCCTAATATGGAACCTTGTAGAACGCCAATTTTTACACTTGATTCATCAGATTTAACGCCGTTGGCTTCTGCTTTTTTAATTATATTGCTTAGGTATGATCTCAGTAGATCCAACGCTTTTTTTCTTACTCCGTAATGATTTAATGTAAAGCGTATTAAGATCAACACAATCGAATGCCTACGAAAGATCGCAAAAAACTTCGACAGCATCCTGTGCGGCCTCCCAGCAGAATAAATATGAGATATAAGGGTGACTTGTGCATCACCCCCCTCGCCATATTTGAGGAAGGGCAGCATTCCGCTACACAGAACCACCGCAAGCAAATTCATTTGAATAAGCATGACCAATAACTCTGGTTTCTTGGCAACAGACTGATATTCTAAGTTAAAACTAATAAATTATTATGAGACTATTAGTCTCATAAGTCTTAACGCAATTTAATTAATTATATGTTATTGTTTATTATTATCATCATCATGGAGCTTGGGACATTGAGGCCATACTGTTCAGGCCTCTCGGCACCCAATGACCTCGCAGGGGCCCATAGCTACGAGGTAGCGTAGCTATCGGATGCCAAGAAGCAAGAACGTCGGCGATTCACCGAGCTAAAGTAAATAGATTCTATCTGACCTGGTCTGTGCTTCGTTCCCGTCAAACTCCTGTCTCTCTGCAAGGCCTGGGTGCACCTTAGGCTCTTCTTGGTAGACAGGTTCTTCAGCCAACCAGGTATGGCTGGCAGGCCAGCTTCGACGAGCACAGTGTTCCAACACAGGTTATGTTACGTAAATGCGAACTTTATCTGGTTCGGGGAACCACAATACACTCAGCTATATAGACAATCCTGAGGGGAACCCGAATACAATTCCAGATGGCTTACGATTTAATTTCAATACCCAAATCAATACGCGTCACATTGCGGGGGCTTTTCGTCTGTCAGTTGTCAAAAAAACTGCTAGGTTGGCAGCTCCGTCAAATTCAAAATGGCCGTTCCGAAACCATCGATCGAGTATCGATTTTGAATCGAACAATCACCCGCCCGGACAGGCACCCACCTGTCCCTTAATCTACGGGCAGCCGAGACAACGTTGCTACCGCTCGTTTTAGAACCGAGCCTCCTACTAGAACCTCTGCAGACCGGGGGGTCCCGTCCTTGCCAGGGAACAAGTTAACAATGCGCCCCCTGCGCCAACGTAGTGGCGGTAGGTTAGCATCCTTAACCAGCACGAGGTCACCAACACTAGGGGGGCTGGTTTTGTCAGTCCACTTAAGGCGCTGTTGTAAGATATGCAGATACTCGAGCGACCAACGCTTCCAGAAATTCTGAGTAAACTGCTGCAACATCTGATACCTTGACAACCGATACAATTTCACTCCCTCGAAGGGGTGCTCGGGCAACGCGTTAAGTGGCTGTCCTATCAAGAAATGGCCTGGGGTCAGAGCCTCCAGGTCATTTGGATCCGAGCTGAGCGGACACAACGGTCGCGAATTGAGAACGGCCTCGATCTTACAAAACAATGTCGCGAGCTCCTCGAAAGTCAGCGCGGTCTGACCTACTATACGCCCTAAGTGCGTCTTCGCTGACTTAACTACGGCCTCAAAAATCCAACCCCAGTGGGGGCAACTCGGTGGGCTGAAGGTCCACTGTATACCCCGACGGGAGAGGGCCGTTCCAATATCCACTTTATTTACATTCAAAAAGTTGACTATCTCTCGTAAGTATCGTTCCGCACCGACGTAGTTAGTGCCGTTATCAGAGCGGATCAAAGTTGGAAGTCCCCTTCGAGAAACAAACCTATCCAAACAAGCAATGAAAGCCTCTGTCGAGAGATCAGCAACGAGCTCGAGATGTACCGCCTTGGTGGATAAACAAACAAACACACACAGGTACGCCTTGTATTGCTTAGCGTTACGCAATCGTGAACTCTTCACCATAAACGGTCCTGCAAAATCCGTACCAACACCTGAAAACGGTCTGACCTCATTCACACGATCAGGGGGCAAGTCCCCCATGAGAGGTTGCATCGTGGCAGCCTTAAGTCGATAACAAGGCATGCACCGAAACACGATGTTCCGTATGACACGGCGGGCAGATAAGATCCAAAACTCCCGCTGGAGCGTGGCCAACAACGCGTTACAGCCGGCATGCGCGTTTTTAATATGACGATCAGTCACCAGCAATTCAACTAACTGTCCCCCCTTGGGGAGCAGAAGTGGGTGACGAGCCGAATACGACAGATTCGCATTGCGCAATCTTCCTCCTACCCGAAGTAACACGGTCGAATCAACAAAGGGGTTGAGACGCGCGACGGCTCCCTTCAATTTCGAACGTCCACTTCGTATAGTCTCCAATTCTGCCCCAAACTTCGAGGACTGTACCAACCGGACCAAATTCAGTAGCGACTCGTTTCGCTCTGCCGGAGTCAGAATAGGGTTCAACGTTCGCTGATCGCGAGGAGTACGACAATTTCGAGCGAATCTCCTAATCCAAGTGGACACGTTTATCAACTTGTCAAGTGAGCTATACCGGTCCAGCAGAAACCCGGCGTCAGGGTCCTCAGCCTTCTGGGTAACATGCACGGCCGCTCTGGGGCCATGATCCGAAGATACTACTACATGGCTGTGGGGCCAGTCCGATTCTCTCCTGGCAAGCCAGGGTGGTCCCCACCACAAATGGTGTCTAACGAGTTCAGGAGCCCGACATTCCCTGGATGCACAATCAGACGGGTTCAATTCTCCTGGTACATGTCTCCAAGTCAGTGGGACCTCAGACGACACAATCTGGGAGACACGGTTCGCGACAAAAACCTCTAAGTTATGGACCGAAGCCTTCAGCCAGCACAAAACAATCTGGCTGTCCGTCTACGCGTACACCGTATCCTCCAAAACCACTGACCCACGCAACACTGTTAGAGTGTGATTCAAAAGTTTGGTCAAAAGAGCAGCCCCGGACAGTTCCAGTTTTGGAATCGTCATCCTTGTCCGAATAGGCGCTACCTTGCTTTTTGCCAAAACCAAACGCACGTCGACCTCCCCGGTGGAGGTGACGGTTCGCAAATAAACCGCTGCCGCAAACCCTCGTTCAGAGGCATCACAAAACCCGTGAAGGGTTGCCCTGTAATCCCCAGCAGGGACCAATTTCCTCGGCAGCGATACATTAATTATATTGAGGCCCAACCATTTCGCTAAATCGTTCGATACAATGCAGCCCTGAGCTCCAGAATCTAATAGGGCGCGAACGTATGTTGGGTTGCCCGCCAAATCCCAAACAAGCACAGAGGCGATCGGTAACACCACCGTCTCCGGTTGGGGGACAACCAATGGTTGGGCCGCAAATTCCTAGCGAGGACCCCCGGGGCCCCACTGTGCCTGTAACCGATCAGGTAGGCAGCTATACGCCAGAGGGTCCCATTGTACAAATGGCCCACGCGCCGGTTCCATTGCCACCCTACGACGCCCCCCGAAGGGTTGTGGGCGTGAATTCAACCGTGGCCGCTCCATGAGCGGGGGGGACATCACATGCGACCGACGAGGACGAGGCGACGAGCGGGGCGACAACTGAGGCGGCGTCCGAGCCGCATCCGCATAGCTCGAAGGTGTCCCATGCCACCCGCCCGTTACGGCCTGCTCAACATACCCAATGTCCCGCTGAGTCGGATGCTGAGTCGCAACCGAAAACTCAGGGCCCCCCATGTGATGACCCTGAGTGCGGCCCTGCACCCCTGGGTGGCTGCGTGCTTGTGGCCCCATTGCCCGCTGAGTCGGATGCTGAGTCGCAACCGAAAACTCAGGGCCCCCCATGTGATGACCCTGAGTGCGGCCCTGCACCCTAGTACCGCCCTGTGCACGTGGGGACATTGGCCCCTGAGTTGCGCTCCGAGTCGCAAACGAATTCTCAGGGCCCCATGCCGTGTCACCCTGGGTACGGCCCTGTGGTGGCTGTTGGCCGGACCGGTTCATGCACAACAGATTGTTGTGGGCCCCACCACAATATCCGCACAATTTTGTGCGCGTGCAGTACCTAGCCATGTGTGGCCCAAGGCACAGGAAACACCAGCTCCGCTGCTTGGCCATCTGGCGCCGTCCCTGAACCCTAAGTTCCCCGAACTTATTGCAATTGGCCACAGCATGGCCAATCTGCCTACAACATGGGCAGGTCTCAATATGTGGGGTCAATGCACTCACAGTCCCATATGACTGCCAGTTGGTGCGGTCCTTCCTCGTCGGAGAGCCCCTACTCACAGCGCTCCCGGCAGCTCTCTGTGGCTCCGAAGGATGGGTGACCGTCAACCCCAAATTCTCTGCCCGTCGAGCCTCCTCTTCCAAAAATCCGACCAAGTCGGAGAAGGCGGGCAGGTCCTCGGCCGACCTCCCGTGAGACTGTTCGAAACGAGTCTGCACGTCAGCGGGTAGGCGGGAAAGTACAATGTACAGCAGTAGGTACGACCATTCACCAACCGGAAGTCCAAGATTCTCTAGGGCCTTGGTGACGGACAACAACGGGTTCAAAACCTCCGTCTGTATGGCCCCGACCTTGTTCACAACCGGGATGCTGAACAAACGGTTCAGTTGGGCGTCGGCCAACCTCCGTTTGTTGTGGTAACGTCTGACCAACAATTGTCTGGCCGTTTCATAGTTACCCTCCGTAACTGTCAAATGAGCGACCAGCTCCCTAGGCTCACCCCTCAATGCTGCCACCAGCTGAGCCATCTTGACAGACTTGGTAATGTCCGATCGCATGTGCACCAAACTGTCGAACAGATTGATGAAGCTCATCCATTCACCGGACACTCCGTCAAAAGTAGGCATAGTTATAACGGGTAACCTGGTCCCCGATCCCTGATGCGGCAGAGGTGCTTCAATGTCACCACCATGGCTGGACTCGCGCTGCCTACGTATGTCCGCAGCCTTCTGCGTGATAGCAGCTGCCATCTCCATACATTGGTCGACATCCCCCAGCAACCGTGACAGCCTGTCAGGTGCGCAACCATCAACTGATTCCGCCTGCGCGGACAATTCGAGCACCCTGTTGTAACGTTCCTTAACGTCCATAGACCGCTCCAATACCACATCATGCCTATCTAAACGGTCTATCAGACCGTGTGCGGAGGAAAACCATCTGAGTTCCTTAGAAACACCCTTCTGTATTTCAGATAACGACATGATCGGAACGATACTTACTCACAATTTGCAATAACTCAATTATATTGGACCCTCCAGTCTACAACCCAAACGAGGGAACCCTAAACTATAACTTAAACAATGCTGATTTCCCCAAACAATAGAAACCGAGTTTTATATCTACACAAATTCTGTAAACAACAATTCAGTCTCCCTATATCATTATAACACACACAGATAGTCAATATTAGTTCAAGTTATAAATTGCTATAAACTGAAAACAATGTCATAGCCTGCTATCAATAGATGTAACTACCTATGTTAACCAAACATTCATTAGCATTACTAGACCACTAATAGATTGACTAACTGGTAATTCAATGCAATTTTTAATTCAATATCTGTCTATCTACTACCAGCAATAGACCTATAGCTTACAATACTACCAATCTATGTGGATACAGGAACAACACCAAGTTAGCTAATAACCGCCTATACCTACAGATTGATAGTCCCAAATCGTGGGTTCCTGGAGCCCTTGACGGCTGCAAATCTCAGGAAACCACGCTCTGCTACCAAAATGTTCAGGCCTCTCGGCACCCAATGACCTCGCAGGGGCCCATAGCTACGAGGTAGCGTAGCTATCGGATGCCAAGAAGCAAGAACGTCGGCGATTCACCGAGCTAAAGTAAATAGATTCTATCTGACCTGGTCTGTGCTTCGTTCCCGTCAAACTCCTGTCTCTCTGCAAGGCCTGGGTGCACCCTAGGCTCTTCTTGGTAGACAGGTTCTTCAGCCAACCAGGTATGGCTGGCAGGCCAGCTTCGACGAGCACAGTGTTCCAACACAGGTTATGTTACGTAAATGCGAACTTTATCTGGTTCGGGGAACCACAATACACTCAGCTATATAGACAATCCTGAGGGGAACCCGAATACAATTCCAGATGGCTTACGATTTAATTTCAATACCCAAATCAATACGCGTCACATTGCGGGGGCTTTTCGTCTGTCAGTTGTCAAAAAAACTGCTAGGTTGGCAGCTCCGTCAAATTCAAAATGGCCGTTCCGAAACCATCGATCGAGTATCGATTTTGAATCGAACACATACGTTGGAGGGAACATCATTTATGATTTGAGCAGGGTGCGGTGGTATATGTTTATTTTTTGCTTTAAAGAAGACATAAAAAGATTTGGAGATTTTGATACAGGTTGTTTAGGTCGTCATGTGCTTGTGTAACCAGGTCGTGTATAGATGGACCAAAGTAGAATAAATAAGTGTCATTCGCATTTAGAGTAACTTGGCCATGCAGGCCCAGGCCTCGTTTACTGTTTATGTAAGTAAAAATAACAAGATCCATAAAGAAAACCCTGAGGGATACCGCAGGTTATGGCTACCGCATTACTTTTATTGTTGTTATCACTTTTTTCAACTTACAAAAAACGGCCATTTTTATACTTTCGTCGTATTAATGCGTCCCGCTGCGGGGATCCTCACACATCAGGACTTCTGAGCACCAGTGTTTAGTTTTTGATTAAATTCTCCCATTCTATTCTATTTAGAATTAAGGTCAATATTTATATATTCTTCACCATTTTTCCTTTCCAGTTTGATTACAGCTAATATTGTGTTACTCAACATGATGCTCCCTAAGTTGTATTTATTTCTGTATTATTTTAAGAATAAAGCAAGATTTGACCCTAAAGTTTTGTTTTATTTATGCGTTATAATGTCCTAATACTAATATGATAAACTGAAACACAGATAGTCTTCATACATTTATTTATTTATTTTATTTTATTTATTTAACACATTGTTCGATTCCAAATCGATATTCGATCGATGGTTTCTGAACGGTCATTTTTAATTTGACGTTAGCTGTCAATCTGGCAGTTATGACAACTGACAGACGAAAGCCCTCGCAATGTAAACGCGTTTTGATAAGGGTGTTGAAATTAAATCGCAGGGCATCTGGAATGTATTCGGGATTCCCTCAGGATTGTTAATATAGCTGAGTGTGCCGTTGTCTCTCGAACCAGATAAAGTTCGGATTTTCGTGCCCGATTTGTATTTACCAGTAGAAACATAATCTGTGTTGGACACTGTGCTCACCACGCTGGCCCGCCAGTCATACCTGGTTGGCTGAAGAACCTGTCTACCAAGAAGAGTCTAGGGTGCGCCCGGGCCTTGCAGAGAGACAGGAGGTTGACGGGACCGAAGCACAGACCAGGTTAGATCTACCCCACATAACTTCAGCTCGGTGAATCGCCGACGTTCATCACTTCTTGGCACCTGATCGTCACGCTACCTCGTAGCTCATGGGCCCCTACGAGGTCATTAGGTGCTGAGAAGCCTGAACATTTTGGTAGCTAGAGCGTGGCTTCCTGAGATTTGCAGCCGTCAAGGGCTCCAGGAAGGCACGATTTGGGACTATCAATCTGTAGGTATAGGCGGTTAGGTAAATTGGTTGTTCCTATATCCACATAGATTGGTAGTATTGTAAGCTATAAGTCTATTGCTGGTAGTAGACAGACAGATATTGAATTGAAATTTGCATTGAATTACCAGTTAGTCAATCTATTAGTGGTCTAGTAATGCTATTGAATGAATGTTTTGGTTAACATAGGTAGTTACATCTATTGATAGCAGGCTATTACATTGTTTTCAGTTTATAGCAATTTATAACTAGAACTAATATTTACTATCTGTGTGTGTTATAATGATAAAGGGAAACTAAATTGTTATTTACAGAATTTATATAGATATAAAACTCGATTCCTATTGTTTAAGGAAAACAACATTGTTTAAGTTATAGTTTAGGGTTCCCTCGTTTGGGTTATAAACTGGAGGGTCCAATAAAATTGAGTTACTGCAAATTGTGAGTAAGTATCGTTCCGATCATGTCGTTATCTGAAATCCAGAAGGGTGTTTCTAAGGAACTCAGATGGTTTTCCTCCGCACACGATCTGATAGACCGTTTAGATAGGCATGATGTGGTATTGGAGCGGTCTATGGACGTTAAGGAAAGTTACAATAGGGTGCTCGAATTGTCCGCGGAGGCGGAATCAGTTGATGGTTGTGCACCTGACAGGCTGTCACGGTTGATAGGGGATGTCGACCAATGTATGGAGATGGCAGCTGCTATCACGCAGAAGGCTGCGGACATACGTGGACAGCGCGAGTCCAGCCATGATGGTGACATTGAAGCACCTCTGCCGCATCAGGGATCGGGGACGAGGTTACCTGCCATAACTATGCTTACCTTTGACGGCGTGTCCGGTGAATGGATGAGTTTCATCAATCTGTTCGACAGTTTGGTGCACATGCGATCGGACATTACCAAGTCTGTCAAGATGGCTCAGCTGGTGGCAGCATTGAGGGGTGAGCCTAGGGAGCTGGTCGCTCATTTGACAGTTACGGAGGGTAACTATGAGACGGCCAGGCAATTATTGGTCAGACGTTACCACAACAAACGGAGGTTGGCCGATGCCCAACTGAACCGTTTGTTTAGCATCCCGGTTGTGAACAAGGTCGGGGCCATACAGACGGAGGTTTTGAACCCATTGTTGTCCGTCACCAAGGCTCTAGAGAATCTTGGACTTCCGGTTGGTGAATGGTCGTACTTACTGTTGTACATTGTACTTTCCCGCCTACCCGCTGACGTGCAGACTCGTTTCGAACAGTCTCACGGGAGGTCGGCCGAGGACCTGCCCGCCTTCTCCGACTTGGTCGGATTTTTGGAAGAGGAGGCTCGATGGGCAGAGAATTTGGGGTTGACGGTCACCCATCCTTCGGAGCCACAGAGAGCTGCCGGGAGCGCTGTGAGTAGGGGCCCTCCGACGAGGAAGGACCGCACCAACCGGCAGTCATATGGGACTGTGAGTGCATTGAACCCACATGGTGAGACCTGCCCATGTTGTAGGCAGATTGGCCATGCTGTGGCCAATTGCAATAAGTTCGGGGAACTTAGGGTTCAGGGACGGCGCCAGATGGCCAAGCAACGGAGCTGGTGTTTCCTGAGCCTCAGGCCACACATGGCTAGGGACTGCACGCTCACACAAATGTGCGTATATTGTGGTGGGGCCCACAACAATCTGTTGTGCATGAACCGGTCCGGCCAACAGCCACCACAGGGCCGTACCCAGGGTGACACGGCAAGGGGCCCTGAGAATTCGTTTGCGACTCGGAGCGCAACTCAGGGGCCAACGTCCCCACGTGCACAGGGCAGTACTAGGGTGCAGGGCCGCACTCAGGGTCATTACATGGGGGGCCTTGAGTTTTCGGTTGCGACTCAGCATCCGACTCAGCGGGACATTGGGTGTGTTGAGCAGGCCGTAACGGGCGGGTGGCTTGGGACACCTTCGAGCTATGCGGGTGCGGTTCGGACGCCGCCCCAGTTGTCGCCCCGCTCGTCGCCTCGTCCTCGTCGGTCAGATGTGATGTCCCCCCCGCTCATGGAGCGGCCACGGTTGAATTCACGCCCACCCCCCTTTACGGGGCGTCGTAGGGTGGCAATGGAACCGGCGCGTGGGCCATTTGTACAATGGGACCCTCTGGCGTATAGCTGCATACCTGATCGGTTATAGGCAGATTGGGGCCCCGGGGACCCTCGCTAGGAATTTGCGGCCCAACAATTTGTTGCCCCCTAACCGGAGACGGTGGTGTTACCGATCGCCTCTGTGCTTGTTTGGGATTTGGCGGGCAACCCAACATACGTTCGCGCCCTATTAGATTCTGGAGCTCAGGGCTGCATTGTATCGAATGATTTAGCAAAATGGTTGGGCTTCAAGGTAAATAGGTATAATAAATCAATACGGGGCGTGGGGAATGTTACGGTTACGAATGTTGGTTGGTCAATCGGTGATCACGTTCTCTCCACGTTATGACATTTTGTCAAAAACATCCGTGCAAGCTTTAGTAATGACGCATGTCATGGGCAGACACCCCTTAGTGAAGTTGAATCCGGCCGTTCGATTCCTGACATCAGGACTCAAGTTGGCGGATCCCGATTTTGACACTCCAGCCCCGGTCGACCTGCTACTGGGAGCAGACGTTCTGGGTAGGTTTCTGTTGTCGGATCGGCGAGTTCTTTAGCCGGACGGGTTGATTGCTGTGGATACTAAGTTTGGGCACGTGATCATG
Organism: Argyresthia goedartella; assembly: GCA_949825045.1. NCBI lineage: Eukaryota > Metazoa > Arthropoda > Insecta > Lepidoptera > Argyresthiidae > Argyresthia > Argyresthia goedartella. Next base: position 30,559,600 of record OX463826.1, on the reverse strand, counting down.
GGTCCGGCATTGCCAATGGTTAGGCCTGCCGAGTCAGATGGCATACTTATTGGCTCAGCGTTGTCAGACGCTATCCAACGTTTCTGGGAGATAGAGGAACCTCCCACCGTTCGTCGAGTCGACGCAGACGAAGAAGAGTGCGAGTTGTTTTACCAGAATAGTACTGGTCGCCTTCGTTCTGGTCGTTTTGTAACTCGACTGCCTTTCAGGGCCGATCGACCGCCACTAGGAGAATCTAGGAAGATGGCTGAGACGAGATTGATGTCGATGGAGCGTAGGATGTCAAGGGACGCCGTATTTAAACAAAAATACGTCGATTTCATGAGGGAGTATGAGTCGTTAGGACACATGTCGGTATCGGGTGTGGACTGGAGATCTGAGGATCATTGTTTCCTTCCACACCATGCCGTCCTGCGAACCCCTACCGGCAAGATTCGAGTTGTTTTTGATGGGTCAGCACCTACCTCGAACGGGATGTCCCTGAATCAGTGTCTACATTCGGGACCCAAGTTGAGTCGTGATATTTCGGATATTCTCACGAGCTTTCGGAGACACCAGATTGTATTTGTCGCAGACATTCGGATGATGTTTAGGCAAACAATAATTCATCCGGCTGACAGAAGGTATCAGTTGATACTTTGGCGTGAGACCACGGCCGAGCCAGTCAAGGTCTATGAGTTAAACACGAACACGTATGGGTTACGGTCTAGCCCGTATTTGGCGATGCGTACCCTGCGGGAGTTGGCGTCGCGTGACCGTGTGAGCTATCCTAGAGCCGCCGCTATCCTGGAGCAAGATTTGTACGTCGATGACGTCTGCACAGGGGCAGCCAGTGTAGAGGAAGCTCTAGACCGACGTGACGAGCTCATTCAATTGCTGGAACGAGGCGGCTATGAACTACGCAAGTGGATGTCCAACTCCCCTGAGTTGATGGCTGGTCTCCCAGATGAGTTTCAACAAGACCCGCACGTTTTTGAAAATCCTGACAACCCTAACATGTTGTCAGTGCTTGGAATTCAGTACCGGCCCGTCCATGATGAGTTTACCTATCGGGTGGTTTTAGAAACACCGAAGGCCTACGAGGCCCCTACGAGGTCATTAGGTGCTGAGAAGCCTGAACACACATCAATAGATCAATATCAATAGAAAATTTTTCAATAGTTCAAAAACAGGGCCCCTTAGAAGTGAGTTTTATCGAACAATGAGTAACCACAGAGTATAAAATTAATTCATTAGATAGCTTGTTCTGAGGCAAAATTTAACCTACGCACAGTAGTCCCGCTGCGGGAATTTAACTCACCGGGCAAAAGTGACATTTCCCGCTGCGGGATTTTTCACACAATAGAGGATAATTAGCATTGTTTTATTCATTTAGACTTTGTAAATCTTCAAAATTTAACCTACGCACAATATTCACCCTGCGGGAATCCAACACACCGGGCAAAAGTGACATTTCCCGCTGCGGGATTCTTCACACACTAGAGGATAAATAGCATTATTTTATTCATTTAAACATAAGTAAATCTTTTATTTTTTGCAGTTACCGTATAAATTAATTAATTAATTAATTTTAAGTTTTAAATATTTGGAATCTTTGAGTAAAATATAATTCAATTATTTGAATTGCTTTACCCTTAGTTCCGAAAGATTCTAGTTTAATCGCACCAAGTTGAATAGCGCAAAGCTGTTTTGGAATTTCATATTGACATCTGACACTTATAAACAATTTAAAGCCAAATGAAAGGTCTCTTCCTGTTTCACTAAATATGCTCAGTTATGTGTGTATGTAACTTGATTTATTTTTTCATATTTTGTATACATATATTATAACAAAGTATCTACAAATCACGGGTACATATATTACGTGCCTCTGCTACCTTATCTGGGAATTGGTGTTCCAGGTACCCACTTAATGTTAAAAATTACATTTATCTTTTTCCTAAAGTAGATGTCGCCAGGTTATAGTCACATATTTTATTTCCCTGCTCAGCCCTTATTGATCATACCGATAGCGTAGTAATATGTACCATAATACCATAGCGTAGTGATATGTACCAGTCGGTTGAGCAGGAATCAAGATATTTCCTTTCACATTATTATGAATGAATGAAAGCTTTTTTTATGAATGAGGGGGAGAGATCACTTATTTGTCTTTAAACTTGCACACAACATACCAATTTGTGATCATCGATTTTGTATTATAAAGGTGGTAGAAAAATATTGAGTAACACCTTATCAGCTATTAATCTTGGCATGCAAATATTGAGTTTGCTACAAAAACAACAATTTTACATTTACATAATAATAATAATAATGATTATAATAATGCAAACATACCACTACCTCCCCTTCAGCAACTTAGTTTGGTACAAAAATAATAATGATATATCAACATCAACTATCAATTAATTATATTTATGATAAAGGAATACATCTACTGAGTATTAACCATTTAAACAGATCCATTTTAAACCTTTTTACTGGTAGCTGTTTCATGTGCTCAGGATCTTATTAAATATTTCAATACACATTGCAGAACAATTTTTCATATATAGCGATGTTCATGGCTATATATATAGTTTCTCGGGTACTTTTGCTGGGCCTTTATAAATAATTGTGGGTTAGTTTTTACAAATTTACCTATTTCATGGATGTATAAACAGGGTAAGGGCAATATATTTTACTTGATGAACATAGGTTTACAAGATTCAAATAGGGCCATACCGTTAATGGCACGTGCACTTTTTTTGTGCAATAAAAACATCATTTCTGTCCGTATCTTTTCCCTAAATCACGAGACCATATCGTAAAACAGACTCCACATAACCATGATACGCAATAAGGGCAGTGTTTTTATTCGTAGTTTTGCGCTGTTTTTCCAAACCAGTGCAGGGCCCCTAATGCCATTTTCTTTGAGTTTAAGCTGCTAATGTCGTAGATTTATGTGTATGAAACCCATGCTGCTCCATGAAAAATTAAATATACTAACTATTTAATTTTTCAATGAAATTACTGAGTCTGTCCTGCATAGTTTTTCAAAAATGTTAGAAAACACGAGTGTGAGGGTTAAAGGACGGTCATTACCGATTGCTACTTTAAGTCTGTCTGGAAAACATCGTTTTATTAAGGATAGATTTATGAGATAGGTCAGCATGGGCACGATGGCAAAGTGGCATTTCTTAACAATTTTCGTAGATATACCGTCGTAACGTCGGTCAAGAAAATACCTATAGTGGAATGTAAACTAACTCACGGCAAGGTCATAGAAAAGAAAAAGGCTGCATGGGCTTCCATAACCACCGAGTTCAATAGTAACTTACATGTCAACAAGGTATAAGTATCTAAGAAGTAGTTTAGATTTTTAATGAATCATTGAAAAAAAATTTTTTTTAGAGTTTCAGAGACAACACCAATGCTATTTGACATATGTAATACAACGACGCTGTCAATTCGACTCAGCTTGCTATCACAAAAAATATTTTGTGAATCGAGACCAACATTCGTGCTTTCGCGTATTTCAGCGTACAGAAGGCATTTAACGTTTTTTAGCTCAGATTCCAGATAATATCATAATGATAAATAACACAACGAAACGCGACATTGGTCGGTTATACATGGGGAATATTGTTTTAAAAATCTACCTAATCTGCTTAGTCATACTGAATCTGTAGTCTGTAACCATGAATTTAAATGTAACGAATCTAGTCATTTTGAATCTATTGAATTATTTTATAACAGTTTTATTAATATTTTACAATCAGCGTCCATTCATAGTAGTACAGCACGGGCCGGTGCACGGAGGAAGGCTGCTCAGATCACCGGCTGGAACTATCATGTCAAGGAAAGCCATGACATCGCCAGACTGCATTATAGCTGCTGGACAGTGGCTGGTAAACCTAGCTCAGGGACAACATATGATAAAATGTATGAAAGTAGACGAATCTTTAAAAAGAAATTAAAATGGTGTCAAAACCATCAAGAGGAAATTAAATTGAATATATTGGCTGTGCATCGAAAAGGCAAAAATTTTGTAAACTTTTGGAAAAGCACTAAAAAGATGACCCCTAAGCAGGGTTTACCAGTCAGTGTAAATAACCAACAGGATCCAGCAGCTATAGCAAATATGTTTGCAGCGCACTTTAGAAACAAACCTCTGAGCGTGGAGGATGTGCCCGATGCTGAGGTTCGTACGACCGAAGACAAACCACGAGTGTTCGACAAAAAAGAAGTGGCTAAGGTCATAAGAAACATGAAACGTGGCAAGTCCCCCGGACATGACGGCCTCAGTATCGAGCACATTCTCTATGCAAGTGATTACGTGTATGATGTTTTGACCTGCTTATTTAACAGTTGTGTGCTTCACTCTTACCTACCTAAAGATATGATGAAGTCTGTTATAGTACCGATCGTTAAAAACAAAACCGGTGATCTGTCCAGCCTAACCAATTACAGACCTATATCCCTAGGGACCATTGTTGGTAAGGTGTTTGAGCGGCTGCTGCAGCCCGAGCTGTGCAGTAGTTTAAAGATTGACGAGGCGCAGTTTGGTTTCCGTCCCGGTCTCTCAACAGACTCCGCTATTATTGCACTAAAGTACACTGCCAACTACTACATTAATAGGGACACGTCAGTGTACGCGTGTTTCCTAGATCTGAGTAAGGCGTTTGACCTTGTCAACTACCAGATCTTATGGAAAAAACTGAATGAGTCAAATGTACCCACGCATGTAGCGGATCTGTTGAGGTACTGGTACGGGAACCAGACTAACAGCGTGCGATGGGGCGACGCACACTCTAGTGAATACAGACTAGAGTGTGGCGTGCGTCAGGGGGGGCTTACCTCTCCGGACCTCTTTAATCTCTACATGAATGGGCTGATTGAGGAGTTGAGGGGCACCAAAATCGGATGCCATATTGATGGGATTTGTGTAAATAACCTGAGCTATGCTGATGATATGGTGCTCCTCAGCCCCTCAATCAGCGGTTTGAGGCATCTGATCTCTGTCTGTCAAAAATACTCTGCAAGCCACGGCATGAGATATAACACCAAAAAGACAGAGGTTATGGTGTTTCGGGCAGGGAGGGGTCCGGAGACGGTGCCCCCAGTATATCTATATGATGGGCCAGTACGGGTTGTGCAGCAGTTTAGATACTTGGGGCACATCCTCACTGAGAAGCTCAGTGATGACCTGGACCTCGAGCGGGAGCGCAGAGCCCTGGCTATGCGATGTAACATGCTCGCGCGAAGATTCGGCAAGTGCTCTGAGGACGTTAAAATCACACTGTTTAAGGCCTATTGTCAGTGTTTCTACACCTGCCAGTTATGGACCACATACTCCAGACGGTCCTATAACGCCCTCAGAGTACAGTACAATAATGCCCTACGTAGTCTCATGAGACTACCGAGACACTGTAGCGCGTCGGGCATGTTCGCAAATGCCAGGGTTCCAGACTTCTTTGCGTTGCTGAGGTCCAGGATTGCAGTATTTTGGGAAGCCCTTAGACGGTCCAGCAATGGTATCCTGGGGATCATAGTGAACAACATCTATAATAATAAAATACTGCAACACTGGGTCTCCGTGCACCGGGACGGGAATAGGAAATAAGGCTTTATTTTATTTATGATTTTTGTGTAATTTTAATTCTATAATATATTTTTTATTTGTTTTAAGTCAATGTATGGACCTTTTTTGGACTGAAATAAACAATTTTATTATTATTATTTATTATTATACAACGACGCTGTCAATTCGACTCAGCTTGCTATCACAAAAAATATTTTGTGAATCGAGACCAACATTCGTGCTTTCGCGTGTTTCAGCGTACAGAAGGCATTTAACGTTTTTTAGCTCAGATTCCAGATAATATCATAATGATAAATAACACAACGAAACGCGACATTGGTCGGTTATCACGTAAACAGACTGACATCATCGGAATTAATAACGAAAGTGAGTTAAAAGTGGATAAATCATAATAAAAGTGATAATACAGGATCACCATAACCTCACCTGTGAGTACACGCCACTGAACAACATTACCAAGGACTTAGAAACACCAAAATCCTATACTTCTGTGTCGGACAAAAAATAAACATAACTACCATATAAGATAACAACGGTTTAAACATACAATAAACGGAGGAAATTCACAACAACAAACATTTTCGAAACATCAACTCCATCATTTGATTGGTTGACGCAAGCTGAAGTCTGACACATGACACATGACGTTTTGATACTGCATCGGTCCATCAACAATGTAACATTGTTCCGAATTGTACTCGACTAACTATGAACAGGAGGATTGTTGTCAACTGAATAAAATTGAAAATCACATTGGTGAGCCTTCAACATTCTCGAGAATAGGCCTAATATAAACATTTTAGACAACATCCTACTACTCTTTGCTAGCCTGAGGTTGTCGGCTAACTACATTTCGCTGCGCTTGCCGCCTTTCAAACCTACGCGACAATTTCGTCTGACATGCTGCAGTGTTCGAGATTCAACTATTTATATCCTGTAGATGTAACACAGCTTCTAAGAGATATCGTAGCTATGCAAAAGGAACTTCGAGAGATACAGGAAAAATATTCATCTAAAACTGCCCAGTACGTACGGTGAGGGAGTTCGAGCAGTTAAAATCCGAACTGAATGCTTTTGAAAAAAACAACGTCCGCCTCTTCTAACGTCAGTGCCTATAGCAATCCGCCATACGTCAATGTAAAGAGAGGTGCATTATGTGCTCAAGACAGCTCCGAATATGATTGCAATAGCGGCCCGATCGGTCTGCTACACCATAGCGTTAATAAATCCCTGACCCCTCCGCCTGAGACCAATGAGGCAAAACCCGTTAGTGTGGCAGATGTGGTGCGTGCGCCACCCCTATCGTATACGGAAACGGTACAACACGCGACTACCTACTTCGCACAATCACCCGCTCCTATTCCGCCCATACCTGCACCTGCGCCTGTCTCACCTGCACGCCCACCCGCACCCAGTAACAACGCGAGGCGAGCGGGTATTGGTCGCGGTACCAATCAAGTATGTGTAGCAGGCGCAGTCAAACAGCTGACAACGACACCAATGGCAGTAAAGACTCCCCCACCGGCACCAGTATCTTTCGAAAAGGCTAACGCTGAGGATGTTGGGAAGGGATGGACCGAAGTCGCCAGAATGACACGAAGACCCGAGTTACTGCGCTTTACAGCAGGATCCGCAACAACCACTCTTCGTGCGGTGAAGCGACAGCGTTTCTTCCATCTATGCAATATGAGGTCAGGACTGGAGGAAGTCAGGGTATATTTGCGGGAGTTGTGCTCACCTGAAGATGGCACCGTGGTAGAGTTGCCGACAAAGGGTCAGTACAAATCCTACAAAATAGGTGTTCCGGATTCCCTCTATAACACCTGCTTCTCCATGGAGGTGTGGCCTGTTGACGCCCGTATCAGGGAGTGGCTGCCCTTTCGTATATACCTCGAGCTGTACAAAACTGGAACGAAAAAACTCTCATCGCCTCCCAAGACCCTCTAAATGCCTTGAAGTGTTGTATCAAAATGTGCGTGGTATTAAAACCAGACTGGAGTTCTTGCGTCAAAATTTGCTGCTAATGAACCAACACCTCATTGCCGCCACGGAGACTATTTGGACGCCTCAGTTGCCGAGGTGACGGCGGGAGGCTGGAGTGTGCTGCACAGGGACCGCGCCACCCCGTGCGGAGGTATGCTACTCGCCGCCCGCCCTGGCATAGCGCTTCGCCGACGATGCGACTGATCTCTGGGCATCAATCACACTCGGTAGTGTCCAGTACATAGTCTGTGTTGTCTATATAGACCCTAGTATGCGGAGGAAGGGCAAGGCAATTACGCAAGCAGAGAAGGACGCTCAGTATTTTAGTTGGTTTATGAAAACTGAGGAAAACATGACAAAACTTACTGGAACCTCTTTCATTATCCTTGGGGACCTAAACATGAATAGCGCGTCAATCTCTGTATCTAACTATTATTGCTACTTTTTAAGTGTTTCTGGTCTGCATGAGATGAATGAGGTGAAGAATGATCATGGTGGCGTGCTTGATTGGTGTTGCTACCGGAGAGTGTGCGTGACGTAGCTGTGCGCGCTTCCGTATCAGGCAGCCTGGTGCCACACACTGACGCCTACCACCCACCTACACGACGTTATTGTGCCAATGTTGTATGTGCAGGGTACTGTCCAGCGATCCGGCCGCTTGGATCCCAGCAACATCGGTGGCCGTAGTGACTGGAACTTTGCCAAGGGGCAACTACGCAATCCTATACGAACTCATGTGTCTCATCTTGGGACAATATTCTCGAAGCTACTGAAGTTGATGCGGCAGTCAGCTACTTTTACGATACCATTTACGAAGTATAATAATAATTATAATAATACATTGGACACTATTTTACATACATTGAACTAGAAGTCTTCAACAACTCCATTCCGAAGAAGACCAGACCGACCCAGCCTACAAGGAGATACCCGGTGTTGTTCACTGGTGACATTATAAAGGACTTGGGCACGAAGGCCAAGCTCCATCGTAAATGGAAAGCGTGGAAGAGACCGGCTGACTACGTCTCTTTCAGTGAGCTGAGAGCAAACCTCAAGTGCCGCATAGATACTGCCTACGCCAACCACATGAGCATAATAGAAAGCAATATAAAACATAACTCGCGCGCATTCTGGAAGCATGTGAGTGACCTACGATCGAAAGGTGGTTTCGAACCTCGGGTTACGCATCAGAGAAGAGAATGTGTTGATGAGGAAGCATTTGTACACTTCATCGCAGACGTTTGCCTCCCTGATGAGCCAGCTCTTGATCCGGATCTGGTAAACAGATCTGATGACTCGTGCTTGGCTAATTACGTACAACTCTCGCATATTTCCTGTAAGGATATAGAGGAAGGGCTGAAGCAGCTAAGACCAAGGAGCGCAATTGGACCGGACAACGTCCCTCCTTACTTCTTGAAGGCCTACAGCGATCAACTGGTTTTACCCTCGGGACAAATATTCGATCTTGCTCTTCAGCAAGGCTAGTACCCTACCAGCTGGAAGCTTTCTCGAGTAAGTGCTACCCCCAAGACAAGTGACACCGCCTCTGTTGAACAATATCGACCTATAGTGATCCTGAGTTCATTGGAAAAACTGTTCGAGTCGATCATACACGGCAAAATCAGTCATCAGATTGCGCCATATCTGAGCGACTCGCAACACGGATTCAGGAGTCGCCGCTCAGTTAACACCAACTTACTGAAGTTAGTCGAGTTTGTGTCGGAGTGCATGGACAAGGGATGCCAGGTGGACGTAGCCTATATGGACTTTCGTAAGGCGTTCAACAGAGTCGATAACGACGTCCTAATGAAGAAGTTATGTGCCATTGGATTTGCCCCACGGCTGTTGGTTTTCTTCGCTGACTACCTGAAAAACCACCAGCAATTTGTGCAACACGGCTGTTTTGAGTCCCAGCCGTACCATACACGGTCGGGCGTTAGCCAGGGGTCTATCCTAGGTCTGTTGTTATTAATTATTAAGATAAATGACCTGGAATAAGAGCTCAAATACGCCAATTTCCTTCTGTATGCTGACGATCTGAAACTGATACTTCCCGTGAGTTCAGAGGATGATTCTAGTTTGTTGCAAGAAGATCTTGAAGCGGTTCATAGGTGGAGCGGTTCATAACAATAAACTCGTATTTAATACTGCCTTATGTTATGTAATGTCCTTTACGTGCTCTTCTCAGCCTATAAGCGCGACGTATACACTCGGTACGGAGTCTATGACTCAAGTGTATTCGATTAAGGACCTCGGTATTACGGTCGACCCTAAACTTACATTCCATGAGCACAGCACCTAAGCCAAGGAATGCTTTAAACGATTGGGGTTCGTGATACGGAATAGTGAGGATTTCCGGAAACTGGGTGTGGTCCAGCTTCTATACATGGCCCTAGTGAGAACCAAACTGGAATCTAGCTCGGTTGTTTGGAATCCGCACGAAAGCTCTTACATACTTTTGCTCGAGAAGGTACACAAAGCTTTCCTACGATACCTTTATAAGAGGAAATTTGGATACTATCCTTACCTTTATCCGTCCGCTTTTATATTGGGTATGCTCGGATACAACTCACTAGAGGTCAGACGTAACACCGAACAGCTTCTGACTGTGTGTCGATTGTTGCGAGGCGACAGTGACTGCGTCGCGCTTGTAAGTACGGTATGCGCGCTATTCGTGCCCGATAAATATACCCGCGTGCGCAGGCACCGGCAGCTATTAGCGTGCGTCACGCACTGCACGGTGGCGTGCCAGCAGTCTCCGCTGGTGAGGGCGCGGAACAGTCTCAACGCTCTGTTGGCTGCGACACCTCTGACTGATATGTTTGGTGATGCATGGAGACATATTGTGCGAGAACGTGGAAGGTTTTGCGAGATGAACACACATTTCTTGAATTTTAATTTGTTTAATTTGTAATTTGATATTTAAACTGAAAATTAATTTTATAGCTGACATTTAGAATTAATTGACTACGTTTAAATTGTGTTGTCTTATTTGTAATTTGACATATTGTAATTTGAATTTAATATTAAGTTGACATACTGATTAAAATAAACAATTTGTGATTTAATTTTTATTATATATGTTATCATTGCTATCTTGTTCGGTGTATGTACAACGCATCAGAATGATTTCTATAATATTGTACTTATGAAATTTGACAAATAAATAAATAAATAACAATAACAACGGATCAAGAATAGAATCTTGGCATACTCCCGACCGTGTGTCATACGGCTGAGACTCAAAACTGTCGTGTCGCAAATATTGTTAGCGGTTCTACAGGTACTCAGCAAATAAGACCAACAGCCCTGCGGCAAATCCAATGGCACACAATTTCTTCATAAGGACGTCGTTATATATTCAATAAATGTGTTGACCATGGGGCTTTCCTAGACCTCATGAAACACAGTAAACTGATAACTCAAATTAAAACTAAACTTCAAATTTAAAAACAATATCTGTTCTTCCAACACTAAGTTAAATATTTGAAAAGATTACACTCAATCAAATGCTCTCACACTTCAACCGTACAAAACAACTCCACGCTAAATAATATGGTTTCACTAGGGGTAAATCGACTACGGATGCAGGTATTACCCTTATATCTCATATTTATTCTGCATGGGAGGCCGCACAGGATGCTATCGGAGTTTTTTGCGACCTGTCAAAGGCGTTTGATTGTGTTGATCATAATACGCTATTAATTAAATTAAATCATTACGGTGTGAGAAATAAAGCGATGGCTCTACTAAGATCATACCTAAGCAATAGAGTTCAAAAGGCAGAAGTAAACGGCGTTAAATCTGATGGATCGGGTGTAAAAATTGGCATTCCACAAGGTTCCATATTAGGTCCTTTCTTGTTCCTGGTATATATTAACGATCTGCCTTTCATGGTGGAGAAATTAACTGACATAGTGTTATTTGCTGATGATACTTCAATGGTCTTCAAAATTGAAAGACAAAAAGCAGATTTTGATGATGTTAATGGTGTATTGTCTTTAACCTTGAATTGGTTCACAGTTAATAATTTATTGTTAAACGCTGGTAAAGCAAGGTTAGCAATTCTTTCAAGGGTCAGTGCATTCTCTACTATAATAAGATACCTCTGGAGATTTTGAAATTGCCATTTGAGCAATTTATAAAACATGTTAAAGCGATTGAAGAAAAAGAGATATTACAAAGTTCAAGATTACTTAAATGACAGACTTATAAGGGGTTAATCTAGCTCAACACAGACCTTGCTGTTAATAATTCTGTAATTATTTATTCCTGCCTTTCTTCTCCCAATGTAGAGTAGAGGCAAAAAATTACGTTAGCTAAGTATATGTAAATGTCTACAGTAATAAAGTACTTTGACTTTGACTTTGAATTTGACTGTATCGAAAGCCTTACAGAAATCATAATAATATTAGTAATAATTATAATAAATCTTTATACATAGTAAAAAATATACACAACAAGGAGATAGTTTTGTCAACTACTATCTCTAGGCTCACAAGTAGCCTGTATTTATGAATTAGTAGGTATAATGGTCTAGATAGGATGGCATAGATAGGGGATATCCCTATCTATGCCATTCTATCTAGACCATTCGACCAACGTCAGTAAGTTGGTGGTTACTGAGTAACGGCTCCTGAATCCGTGTTGCGAGTCGCACAAACGGATATAAGTCCACTGGAACCCATATGAATATTGGTGTACACCAGGGTTCTATCTTAGGTCCGTTCCTTTTCTTAGTGTACCTGAATGACCTGCCGTATATGGTGGAAAAAATGACTCAGATTTTTCTATGTGCTAATGACACACCTATTATTTTCAAGGTAAAAAGACAAGAAGAAATTCGACGCAAATAGTACACTCTCTCATGTGTTAAGTTGGTTCAATGTTAACAACCTGTTATTAAACTCAAAGAAGACTAAATGTATCAAATTTTGTTTGCCTAGTGTACGACAGGTTTAAAGCAGTGTGAGAATAGGATATGAAATATTGGACCTCGTTGAGGACACAGTCTTTCTTGGAATCCCTATATATTCAAACCTTCAATGGGGCCCTCACATACTAATCTCACACGAAAACTTAGCTCAGCCGCTTTTGCGGTCAGACAAATCAGATATCTTACAGATGTTGAAACTGCCAGATTGGTTTACTCAAGTTATTTTTACAGTATTATGTCTTATGGAATACTGCTCTGGGGGAGAGCAGCAGATATAAATACGATATTTATTTTTAAAAAAAAAGGTGATCAGGACCCTATATCAATTAGATGCTAGAGAATCTTTAAGCGAAAAATTCAAAGCAATTAATTCACTTACGGTTACCTGTTAATAAATATACGAGAATATCATGCATGTAGGAAAAAACATAGCTTTATTTAAAACTGTAGTTGATAGCCATACAATTAACACTAGAAATATAAATAGGTTAGTACTACCATTATTTAGACTAAGTGAAGTAGGCACATCATTCATGGGGCACTGTATTTTCTTCTACAATAAAATACCACAAGAAATCCTTTCTGAAAAGAGGTTCAAAAACTATGTTAAAAATAAGCTGATAAGAAAGTCCTATAATAGTATTAAGGAATACTTAGATGACAAAACTGCATGGTCCATACCATCTCAGCTTACAGAAATTCGAAGAGGGGCGATGGATCAAGTCTATCACTCGCCGGTGAATTTCCTTACACCGAAACCAGTAGTACCTGTTATGAAGTAACTTTTTTATTTATGAGTTATGAGTTTCTTGCCGTTTCTTTTTAACCCCGAGGCCCGCTTTTCGAAACGGTGTAGTATTTTTTTTAAACAAAAAAATGACTTATAGTTATAAGGAAGTATAATTTCGACGTTGAATAAGATAAGTAATTAATTTATATTCAATAAAAAATTAAATCTGAATAATGATGCAATATGTGGACTGATTTTGCCGTATATGATTGACTCAAACAATTTTGCCAATGAATCGCAATTGGTCGAAATATATTTACAGAGGCACTGTCATTTGCCTTGGGAATAGGATTGACTCGAGAGAGCTTACAGCTGATAGGGTACACCCCTCTCCTAGAGCTAGGTTGAAAATATGATCCAAAGGTAAAACCAGCTGATCACAATCGGCCTTCAAAAAGTAAGGAACGACGTTGTCTGATCCGATTGCGCTCATTGGCTTTAGCTGTCTCCGTCTTTGCTCTACATCCCTACGAGAAACATCTGAAATTTGGACGTAGATACTATAAGTAAAAAAATTGTAACTTCACGAATAAATCGAAGTCGATCAATTATCGCGGGTTAATTTCGTTACTAGTAAGTTACGAAATTAGGCTAATGTTAAAATCAATAGTTACTTATTATCACTCGTAATTAGTTTCGTGTCAGTTAGTAGGTACTAAAATTGAAGCACTTATAACAATGAGACGTCCAGAATTTGTAGTTAGATAAAGTATATTTCCAATTTACTAAATGTAACGGCAAGAATGGTCAAGACAGTATTTTCGTGTTTAAACACGTAACAGTCAATCCCCGTATTAAAAAGAAGGAATAAATAATTACAAAATCATTAACAGCAAGGTCTGTGTTGAGTTAGATTAACCCCATACAGTCCCGTCATTAAGGTAATCTTGAATAATGCATTATCCCTTTTTCGACAAAGTTGTTTTAACATGTCATTTAAATTGCTCAAATGGCAATTTTAAAAACTCCAGAGATGTCTTATTGTAGTACAGAATGCAAACTGCGCGAGTCCAAACTGGGGCGCAACTAGTTTGTGATAATTTCTTGGGTAAACATTACAGATATCGCTAAGTTTGGAAAATGTTGTAACGTACTCAAATTCTTAAAAAGCTCACTTAAGAAGTCCGTGCGTTTTAAATTAAAAATTGCTTGAATAGCTCTTTTTTGTAAAATAAAATAAAAGAGAATATCCGCTGCTTTCCCCCACAACAATACTGACACACAGGACATGATAGTGAAAGTGAAAATATACTAGCCTAGATGTAGCCACATCCGTGCTTTGTATGATGTTCATAACAGCGTTAGCCGCAGAACTTAATTTACCAGCTAATTTATCAATGTGTGATCCCCACTACAATTTGCTATCCATGGTTATGCCAAGAAACTTCGTATCATTTACTAATTCTAACATGTTGCTGTTTAACACTAAGCTGGTCTCATCTTGTCTGTCGATTCGAAGTGAGAATTTGATAAACCAAGTGGTTTTACCAGCGTTTGCTGTCCAAATAGTTCATTTGTAGATCTTGTGAAGATAATTAGTCGTGGTATCTATGATGAGTACAGTGGAGGAAGCAGGAATCATTACGCGTCGAAAAAGTATGCGAATCGAACTGTAAGTGACTCTTATACACACTGACATATGGTTCATTTTATATGAACTCGAACACTTTTTCACTCTGGTAATTATTCCTTCTTGAGCCACTGTACTGTTTTAATTATGGTGGGAAATCATTCAAATATTAGCCAGAATTATTTGAATAAAAGTGTTGAAACTCTTACATAGTAGGATGAAATAAAAATTTATACTATGCAATTTTTCATACGCTTGTAATTTGGCAGAACTACAGAACAAATCTGTGCATAGAATGAATATTCATTTATATCATTTAAGCCAAAGTTTCCAGCTATCTATGGGCCCACAGTGAAGACCGCCGCCCTGAGAGGTTCCCTAACACATTATTTATTTATCCCCTAGTGTGCCAACTGCTCGAGAGTCTTGTCTAATACGAAATAAGGCTAATTCTCATAAGAATTGTAGAAATTCAGTAAACCATGTGCGCCACCTTGTTGGGAGCTGGCACCCCTCAACGGCCATCTTTAAAAAATGGCTGACTGCAGAAGGGTTAGTAATTATCGTTGAGCAAATTTTTTAATAAGGCGTAGCAAAGCTACCAGAAAAATTCATACAATTGGGGGAAATTTCTAGTACACTTCCGCAGGAGTGTACCTATCAAAACCCTTCACGTGTCCCCCGGGTGGTGCTAATCGAACTTGAAACCATAGGCAAATAGACAAATCAAAAGGAAAGGTTTAATTTGTAGCATATTCTTATAGGCCATACGATTAAATAAAACACAATGCTAGAATGATGCAATAGTGAGTATGAAAATTTACAGTTATCCTCTGTTCAGATGTGCATTTATATAAATATTGCTACAGCTGTACGTGAAATTCTATCATAATAATAATAGTGCTTTATCCGAAGAGTTAAGAACCTCCCTGGAAATGTAAGTATCATGATGTATATATATATAATATTAGTAGTTTATGTGACTGCTACATAATGGAGGGCATTAATACTCGAGAGTGGCGAGTTTCATAATAATATCACTTGAGAATTTTAATGCCTAATTATGTACAGTTACATACACTAGTTAATCTACACACATATCATAAGCTCTCTTTGATGTGTTCAGGAACCACATGTTCGACCGGCATTGTGGCATTGATATTTGCTTTGCAGTTGTTTAGGTTGTTCTGTAGTACCAACTTCACAGACAAACTAGGGGCGGCACGCAGGCGGGCGTCGGCGTTCGAAATTTGAATATCATAATTTGAAAAATTTTGGTACTTTATGGTCATAAAGATAAATATCCAGATAATAAATGAGTTTATACCAAGATATGTCTCATTATGCTGGTCGTAACGTGTGGTTTTTTTGGATGCAGTAAAGAGGGTATATGATATGTGTGTAGATAAACATATTTATATCACGGCACTTAACGGAATAAAAATATTATGATTAAATTTGTGTTTATAATGAATAATCATAGTCATAGTCATAGTCATAGTACTTTATTACTGTAGATATTTACATATACTTAACAAACGCCATTTTTTACCTCTTCTCTACATTGGACCACTGTGGGAGAAGCAGGGCGTAGAAACTCCCACAGATTGATTTTTAGATCTCTTTTAAAAATAGGTTGTGCTTAACTAATACAAATATGAAAAAAATAATTGTTATGATTAATAAGCAGGAATAAATAATTACAAAACTATTAACAGCAAGGTCTGTGTTGAGCCAGATTAACCCCATACAGTCCTGTCATTTAAGTAATCTTGAACATTGTAATATCCCTTTTTCGACAAAGTAGCTTTAACATGCTTTTTGAATTGCTCAAATGGCAATTTCAAAATCTCCAGAGGTATCCTATTGTAGTAGAGAATGCACTGACCCTTGAAAGAATTGCTAACCTTCGCGAGTCTTAAACGGGGCGCACATAGTCTGTGATTATTTCTTAGGTTAACATTGGAAAATGTTGTAAGGTTCTTGCGTACATACATTATATTTTCGAAAATAAATTGACTAGCTACTGTTAGTATGTCAATTTCTTTAAAAAGCTCTCTTAAGGAGTCTGTTCGTTTTAAATTATAAATTGCTCGAACAGCTCTTTTCTGTAAAATAAAAATAGTTTGAATATCCGCTGCTTTCCCCCACAACAAGATACCATAGGACATCACACTATGAAAGTAACTAAAATATACTAGCCTAGATGTAGCCACACCCGTGCTTTGTCTGATGTTCCTAACAGCGTAAGCCGCAGAACTTAATTTACCAGCCAATTTATCTATGTGGGGTCCCCACTGCAATTTGCTATCAATGGTTATTCCAAGAAACTTCGTATCATTTACTAATTCTAACGTGCTGTTGTCTAACAATAAACTGGTCTCAACTTGCCTGACATTTGGAAGTGAGAATTTGATCGTTTAACAATAAATTATTAACTGTGAACCAATTCAAGGTTAAAGACAATACACCATTAACATCATCAAATTCTCCTTTTTGTTTTTCAATTTTGAAGACCATTGAAGAATCATCAGCAAACAACACTATGTCAGTTAATTTCTCCACCATGAAAGGCAGATCATTAATATATACCAGGAATAAGAAAGGGCCTAATATGGAACCTTGTGGAACGCCAATTTTAACACCCGATCCTTCAGATTTTACGCCGTTAACTTCTGCCTTTTGAATTCTATTGCTTAGGTATGATCTTAGTAAATCATGTTAAAGTCGGGTCAAGATAGGTGACTTGACAGCGTGTCTGTCACTGACGTAATGAGGTTAAATTCAGTTTGGCCCAGTGCACCTATTATCTTGACCCGACTTTATGGATCTATGGATGTAAAATAATAATAATCTTACTTCATACTAAGCTGTTGACCTTTATTTTACAAAAAAGAGGCAAATGACTCTATATAGAATTGCATTTACATGTATCCTAAGCAACCTATGTGTGTATGTTTATATCCTCCAATTTTTTTATTTTTAATTTTTGTTTGACCTGCATAGAGTCCCACTGCTGAACAAAGGCCTCCCCTATCTCAGACCATTCCTCCCTGTTCTGTGAAGCCTCCACCCAGTCCGGCAAAAACCTGACCAGGTTGTCCCGCCATCGACGTCTCGGCCTGCCTCTATTTCGATGACCATCAGTAGGCACCCATTCAGAGGTCATATTGGCCCATTTTCGGGGGTGCATGTGGCACACGTGGCCGGCCCAGTCCCACTTCAGCCTAGCGGTCTTTGCGCCTACGTCAGCAATACCAGTGATGGAGCGCAGTGTCGTGTTTCTAACATGGTCGGTCAGCCTGACAACGGTTATACTTTGCTCCATCGCTCTTTTGCAAACCTTAAGCTTGGACTTCTGGATCTCCGTCAGCGACCAAGTTTGAGTACCGGAGGTTAGGATGGGCAGGATACATATGTCGACAGGTTTGCGCTTCAGTAACAATGGAAGGTTTCCCTTCATCAGGTCTTTCAGGGACCGGTAGCTCTTCCAGGCGTTCGATATGCACCTATCGATTTCTTTATCCTGCCTGTGTTCGAAGGATACTAACTGGCCCAAGTAGATGTATTCGTCGATATACTGTATTTCCTGCCCATCAACCTTGACCCTACGTTACGTTGGTCATGACCCGCGTTTTGTCCGATTCATCATTATTTCAACCTCAAGGTGCTAAGGTATTGCAGCATTAATTGTTGTTCAGCTGCCGAATCAAAGGTTTGTGAGCCTTCTGCCATCAACAACAATACCTTTGTCCTGATATGGGACCGCTAGCTGTTTAAATACCTTCTCGAGGATGTCAGTTAACAGCTTTGGCGATAGAGGGTCGCGCTGCTTCACACCTCTGTCTAGATTAATTGTTGGTCCAGATGACTGGAACTTTATATTGGCAGAGCTATTGTTATATATCGTTTTGATAATGTTAATATAAGTGGGGTCTATATTTTGGTTATGGAGAGCTTTGAATATGGACTCATGAGTGATGTTATCGAATGCTTTAGAGTAATCCACACAGGCAAGGTAGAGGGGTTTATTGAATTCGTTATATTTTTCGATGATTTGATTGGAGATGATCTGTTGTTGAGAATACCGGGCGGAACCCAGCTTGTTTGGGTGCTTGGCGAGAGTCTAATTTGCCAGCAATACGTGATTCGATAAACTTGATGAATAATTTATTAATGTGGGAAACCAGACTGATTGGGCGATAGTTTCCGATAACGGATTTGTCGCCTTTTTTATGAAGAAGAATTATATTTTAATGAAGCAATTTAGACGCGAATTGTCTTTTATATAGTAGAGTGTTGCACAAGTTTGTTACGTGAGGAAGTAATGCGGGTTTTCCTATCTTTAATGTTTCTGTCGTGATACCATCTTCTCCGGGGCTCTTATCATATTTCATACTCTTAAGAGCACGATTGACCTCAGGGCCTGAGATGGGAGGGATGGTATCTGCATAGCAGTATTCGGCATCAAAGGTTGGGTCCGTCTTTAAAAGGTCAGAATATAATGTTTTGTAAAATGATGTGCAGATGTCCATAACTCTATCTCTGTTGCCTTGCTTAACAACATTTTGGTCCATTAATCGTGTGATCCAGGTTTTGTTGCTATTGATTCCTTGTTTGGCTACTCTAAGGTGACTGTTTTTCTCGATTGCCATTTTTATCATGTGTGTATTGTGATTTTTTATATCTCGTCTTATACTGCGATCCTATCCTGTCCTAGCCCATCCCAATTCGGTGAATCTGTGAGTAAAATGTTTTATAATTTAGCTTTTAAATAAGAAACGTTTGGGCACGTGATCATGGGTCCGGCATTGCCAATGGTTAGGCCTGCCGAGTCAGATGGCATACTTATTGGCTCAGCGTTGTCAGACGCTATCCAACGTTTCTGGGAGATAGAGGAACCTCCCACCGTTCGTCGAGTCGACGCAGACGAAGAAGAGTGCGAGTTGTTTTACCAGAATAGTACTGGTCGCCTTCGTTCTGGTCGTTTTGTAACTCGACTGCCTTTCAGGGCCGATCGACCGCCACTAGGAGAATCTAGGAAGATGGCTGAGACGAGATTGATGTCGATGGAGCGTAGGATGTCAAGGGACGCCGTATTTAAACAAAAATACGTCGATTTCATGAGGGAGTATGAGTCGTTAGGACACATGTCGGTATCGGGTGTGGACTGGAGATCTGAGGATCATTGTTTCCTTCCACACCATGCCGTCCTGCGAACCCCTACCGGCAAGATTCGAGTTGTTTTTGATGGGTCAGCACCTACCTCGAACGGGATGTCCCTGAATCAGTGTCTACATTCGGGACCCAAGTTGAGTCGTGATATTTCGGATATTCTCACGAGCTTTCGGAGACACCAGATTGTATTTGTCGCAGACATTCGGATGATGTTTAGGCAAACAATAATTCATCCGGCTGACAGAAGGTATCAGTTGATACTTTGGCGTGAGACCACGGCCGAGCCAGTCAAGGTCTATGAGTTAAACACGAACACGTAT
Organism: Argyresthia goedartella; assembly: GCA_949825045.1. NCBI lineage: Eukaryota > Metazoa > Arthropoda > Insecta > Lepidoptera > Argyresthiidae > Argyresthia > Argyresthia goedartella. The sequence goes on along the minus strand of OX463826.1, from coordinate 30,539,239 downwards.
GGGTTACGGTCTAGCCCGTATTTGGCGATGCGTACCCTGCGGGAGTTGGCGTCGCGTGACCGTGTGAGCTATCCTAGAGCCGCCGCTATCCTGGAGCAAGATTTGTACGTCGATGACGTCTGCACAGGGGCAGCCAGTGTAGAGGAAGCTCTAGACCGACGTGACGAGCTCATTCAATTGCTGGAACGAGGCGGCTATGAACTACGCAAGTGGATGTCCAACTCCCCTGAGTTGATGGCTGGTCTCCCAGATGAGTTTCAACAAGACCCGCACGTTTTTGAAAATCCTGACAACCCTAACATGTTGTCAGTGCTTGGAATTCAGTACCGGCCCGTCCATGATGAGTTTACCTATCGGGTGGTTTTAGAAACACCGAAGGCCTACGAGGCCCCTACGAGGTCATTAGGTGCTGAGAAGCCTGAACACACATCAATAGATCAATATCAATAGAAAATTTTTCAATAGTTCAAAAACAGGGCCCCTTAGAAGTGAGTTTTATCGAACAATGAGTAACCACAGAGTATAAAATTAATTCATTAGATAGCTTGTTCTGAGGCAAAATTTAACCTACGCACAGTAGTCCCGCTGCGGGAATTTAACTCACCGGGCAAAAGTGACATTTCCCGCTGCGGGATTTTTCACACAATAGAGGATAATTAGCATTGTTTTATTCATTTAGACTTTGTAAATCTTCAAAATTTAACCTACGCACAATATTCACCCTGCGGGAATCCAACACACCGGGCAAAAGTGACATTTCCCGCTGCGGGATTCTTCACACACTAGAGGATAAATAGCATTATTTTATTCATTTAAACATAAGTAAATCTTTTATTTTTTGCAGTTACCGTATAAATTAATTAATTAATTAATTTTAAGTTTTAAATATTTGGAATCTTTGAGTAAAATATAATTCAATTATTTGAATTGCTTTACCCTTAGTTCCGAAAGATTCTAGTTTAATCGCACCAAGTTGAATAGCGCAAAGCTGTTTTGGAATTTCATATTGACATCTGACACTTATAAACAATTTAAAGCCAAATGAAAGGTCTCTTCCTGTTTCACTAAATATGCTCAGTTATGTGTGTATGTAACTTGATTTATTTTTTCATATTTTGTATACATATATTATAACAAAGTATCTACAAATCACGGGTACATATATTACGTGCCTCTGCTACCTTATCTGGGAATTGGTGTTCCAGGTACCCACTTTATGTTAAAAATTACATTTATCTTTTTCCTAAAGTAGATGTCGCCAGGTTATAGTCACATATTTTATTTCCCTGCTCAGCCCTTATTGATCATACCGATAGCGTAGTAATATGTACCATAATACCATAGCGTAGTGATATGTACCAGTCGGTTGAGCAGGAATCAAGATATTTCCTTTCACATTATTATGAATGAATGAAAGCTTTTTTTATGAATGAGGGGGAGAGATCACTTATTTGTCTTTAAACTTGCACACAACATACCAATTTGTGATCATCGATTTTGTATTATAAAGGTGGTAGAAAAATATTGAGTAACACCTTATCAGCTATTAATCTTGGCATGCAAATATTGAGTTTGCTACAAAAACAACAATTTTACATTTACATAATAATAATAATAATGATTATAATAATGCAAACATACCACTACCTCCCCTTCAGCAACTTAGTTTGGTACAAAAATAATAATGATATATCAACATCTGTTAAGCATTACATGATCTGTAAGTGGCGCCACCTAGTGTTGAGTAGCGATAACGATCGATCAGTCTAATAAAAAGGTTTTTACTGGCAACATTTAGTGGCGCCATCTGTCCAAACTTATTATTTTTCGTGTGTGGCAACATTGCCTTGAAACTGTCACTTGACTTTGCACTTTTGTCTCAAGCAAGAACGAAATACACAACTCCATTGATTACTGAAGTATTTTCTATATTATCGTCCCTGACCACGCCAGAGCCCGATTTCGGCAGCGCAGCACCCGGCACGCAACATGGTGACCCCGACGTGATGAAGAACCCGTGGTAAAACTCCCGAAGAGGTCCAAGCTGAAAAACGGATGGCGTGGTCGGGAGATTTCGCGAAGACATAATATAGCGAAACAGTAAATTATCAAGCTTGCGGCATACAATAACATCTATCAAGCAACGTCGGTCAAGAATTCCCGAAAAAAGCAGCCATGGGCGACGGATCCGGTCAGATGTAAATCCTGGTTGGTGTGAATCAATGGCTGCCTAGTATCAACGGACGAAGATCAGCAAGATAGATGGGCGTACGCAGGCAAGACACAAGATCCACGGGCGCACGAAGATCTGAAGACGAGCGGCGGCAGCAACTGTAGTCATTGCGGCAAACATTGCAGTCACATGGGGACGGGCAGTACGCAGAGATCGACTGAAAAGAGGTGGGCTCGCTCCTTGTATTAAGTTATCCTAACCCTCTATCAAACAGGGGGGGGAACCGCCGTGTGCTCTTCAGGGTGTAGTGTAGCATCCAATAATCATCATGTCTGATACAGACGGTGAGTCTGGTAATACAATTGTGGAACTTCAAAGCTCTGCCATCAAAAGGTTAAAGAAAATTAGAGGCACGCTGAAGGCCAAATTAACCTTGTTTAATAAAAACATTAGCAAAATTAACTTGCAAAGCTTGACAGCGGAGCAAATCATAGACTTACGACTACGGACCGACCGTATCAAAAAGAGCTTTGAAGAGTTTGATTCAGTTCAAACTGAGATTGAAACCCTAAGTAGCGACGTCGAAGATGAGCTTAGTAATAGGGAGTCCTATGAAAATACATATTATGAGTGTGTAGCCAAGGCAGAAGCAGGCCTTTCAAAATCAGGTAAAGTCGGATTGCCGGGGCTAGCCTCCCGACAGTCAACTGCTTCATCTGAGCCAGTATTAGATTCAATAAAGTATCCAGATATTCCGCTTCCGGAATTTAGTGGGGATATCTCAAGGTGGATTGAATTCCGGGACACCTTTGATGCCCTGATTAACAAGGGTGCATTGAGGCAGATACAAAAATATAAATACCTGAGATCTTGCCTAAAGGGCGGCGCCCTGGAAGTGGTGGGTGCTCTCGAGTATTCGGAGGAGAGTTACAGTATAGCGTGGCAACTCCTATGCGAACGCTATAACAATCCGAGACTTCTAGTAAACAATCATCTGCGTGCACTCCTGCATATCAGTGAGGTGCCCAACACTCCCAGTGGCTTAAGGGGATTAGTAGATAACATATCCAAGCATCTTAGGACCCTAAAGGGGTTAAATGTATCGACAGAAGACTGGGATGTACTAATAATATTTTTTCTGTCTAGTAAATTGGATAAGAACATTTTAAAAAAATGGGAAGAGCGGTCCAATTCAAAGGATTTACCAACGTTACAGGAATTCAAGAGCTTCCTTCGCAACCGAGCAGACCTGATGGAGACTCTCAATTCGGGGAGTGACCCTGAGGCTCCGGGTCTGAGCAGCCTTGGTGCTGGAACATCTCGAGCGACCAACTGGAGGACCTGCGACGTAGCCACTCTACACCCAGCCACAAACGCCCAGTCAGTAGGTACCCCTGCACCACATAATCAATGCCCAGTATGTGATCAAAGACACTTCATAACACAGTGCGGTAAATTCTTGGCTATGAATGTAGGGGATAGAAACAAGATGGTACGCAGATTAAAGCTCTGCACAAACTGTCTGAGAGGTTCGCATTCCATGCCAACCTGTCGTGCCACGACCTGTCGCACATGTAGAGGTAAGCATCACTCACTACTACACTACACAAATGTTGGCAGTGCCTCCTCCAATAGTCCCAGTACTATGCATAATCCACCGGCCGTTGAAACGACTACTCCAAGAGTACATAATCAACAAATAATAAACACTGCAGTCACAAACAGTGAGCAGTCTACTCAACCCAAGTCAGTGCTATTGTCTACCGCGCAAATTAAAGCATTTGATAAAAATAATAAAGCCCACACTCTAAGAGCCTTACTAGACTCAGGGGCACAATCCAATTTCATTACCCAGGAAGCGTTTGATAAGCTCCAATTAGGGAAATCAGAGATAGATATGGAAGTCATAGGCTTTAATGGCATCCAGACCAACATAAATCATTTTTGCACAGTCAAAATTGAGTCCAAGGTGGAAAATTATAACACCAAAATCTCCTGTCTCATTGTTCCAACATTGTGCGAATTACCGCACCATAATAATAACGATATCCAAAATATTAAATTACCGAGCGGATTGAAATTAGCCGATGTAAGGTTTTATGAACCCGGGAGGATAGACATGATAATCGGGGCGGAACTATTTTATAACCTAATATGCACAGGCCAACGGAAACTGGGGGAGGGACAGCCAATTCTCCAACAAACCAGGTTAGGTTGGGTGATATCAGGGGCGGTGAAAGCCCCCGTATCTAGAACTGTGCACTGTAACTTCATCATTAACTCCCAGATGAATAGACTTTGGGAGAACGACAGTCTCAGTAAACCAAAGGTAGAAGACTGCGAACTTGCCGAGTGTGAGAGAGTGTTCAACCGTCATTCACGGGCAGTGGAAGGTAATTTTGTGGTAGAGTTGCCTCTGAAAATGCCAGTCGAATCTCTAGGTAGCTCCAGGAACATTGCTTATAAAAGAATGAGGACCCTAGAGAAAAAATTTGAACGAGATCCAGTATACAAGGAGATGTATGTGGATTTTATGCGAAAATTTAAAAGTAACGGATGCATGAAGGAACAGACTGACAGGGACACATCGGCTAGGGTATACTTACCACACCATGCTGTGGTAAACATGCAGAAAACAAGCACTCCCCTCAGGGTGGTCATAGACGCCTCATGTCCAACTAGCACAGGCATATCATTAAATGACATTCAATATAAAGGGGCCATTATGCAAGATGATCTCACAGATATCATCATTAGATTTCGAATGCACCAATACGTAGTAAGTGCAGACATTGAGAAAATGTACACAAAAATACATGTTACACCTCACCAGCAAGGGTTGCAATGTATAGTGTGGCGGGAAAACCCGCAGGACGCACTTAAAACCTATAAATTAACCACATTAAGTTTTGGTCTGAGATGCGCACCATACATTGCAACCAGATGTCTGAAGGAGATAGCTAATCAAAATAAACATAGATTCCCAGAAGCAGCAATGGCTTTGGCCAACGACTTCCTGATGGATGACCTGCTCTATGGAAGGGGCAGCAAGGAGGAGGTAATCCAAACGGTCATCCAGGTCGAGCAGCTGCTACAAGAAAGTGGTTTCACACTGAGGAAGTGGAAGTCCAACTCGCCTGAAATCCTGAAATCAGTGAGTAGAACCACACAAACACATACAAACACTGTCACAGAAATAGGTAACACAACACATAAGGTGTTAGGCCTGGCATGGTCAGATTTAGACGATGAGTTACTGTATCCATCAGAGCTCGATCCGGTGCCAAGGGTTTTATCAAAGAGAAAGGTCTTGTCAAGTGCGTCCTCTGTATTTGATCCATTGGGCCTATTAGGTCCTATCATAATTACTGCAAAGATGTACGTCCAAAGACTAGTTATATTAAAATTAGATTGGGATGAAACATTATCTGCAGAATTACACTTAGAATGGAGTCAGATTTGGAATCAAATGAATAACATAAAGAAAATTAAAATAAAAAGAAATGTAGTGATTAGAAATTCAGTCAGTATTGAACTACACGGCTTCTCCGATAGTTCAAAAGGTGCATACGGAGCAGCAGTTTATGTCAGATCGGTCGATCAGGAAGGAAATATATTTACCAGTCTTCTGACCGCCAAGTCGAGGATTGCAGGAAGGGAGACGATACCTAGACTAGAACTTCAGGCTGCCCTCCTATTAGCAAGGCTAGTTAAAAAACTCAAAACCATCCTACGACATAAAATAGATAAAATAAATCTATGGTCAGACTCGACTGTTGCATTAGCTTGGATAAATACAGAGCCTCACAAATTAAATTGCTATGTTAGCAATAGAGTCAAGGAAATAAGGGAAATTACCGATAAATCTCATTGGCACTGGGTAAGCACTAATGACAACCCGGCGGACTTGTTATCTAGGGGCACACCGGCAGAAAATCTTATTCATAACACTCTGTGGTGGCAGGGACCCAAGTGGCTCAGTAAACCTAACACAGAGTGGCCAAAGGAGGTCCTACCACACAACACAACTCAGTTACCCGAGATGAAATCAGAAAAACCAATTAAAGTATGTAACTTAGTAACAACAAACTCGGGTAACCAAGTATTAGAAACACTAATTGGTAGATATAATACCGACACACAATTAATTCGAACACTTGCCTATGTAAAAAGGTTCATACATAACATAAAATACCCGAACAACAAGTTAGTTGAGAGGTTATCAGTCGAGGAATTAAACAAGTCATTGAATCATCTGATTAAGTACGTTCAAGTACAAACAATGGAGAAGGAATACGACCTACTTAGTAGAAATAAATCGATCTCACCAAGATCAACAATTAATAGTTTAGATCCCTTTATACAGGATGGCCTAATTCGAGTAGGCGGGAGACTAAAATTATCCGAATGTCCACAGGACAAAAAACACCCAATCATACTTCCACAAAACAACACACTTACAAAGCTCATCATGCAGAGCCAACACCGAAGGTTACTGCATGCAGGCGCTCAGCTACTCCTGTCCACAATGAGGGAGCGCTTCTGGCCAATTCATGGCAAATCACTAGCAAACAAGGTAATCAAAGATTGTGTTATCTGCTTCAGAGCCAAGCCTGTTACAACTAGCCCAATTATGGCAAGTTTACCAAGGGAACGTGTGACACCAGCACCACCATTTAATACTACGGGCGTTGATTATGCAGGGCCATTCAATGTGCGGGATAGACGTGGTCGCGGCTGCCGGTTCTCTAAATGTTGGGTCGCCCTATTTGTCTGTTTCAGCACCAAGGCGGTTCACATAGAACTTGTTAGCAGCCTGGAAACAGTAGCGTTCCTGGCTGCACTAAGACGGTTCATAGCTCGAAGGGGTAAGCCCAGTCAGCTGGTGAGTGACAATGGCACCACGTTTCATGGGGCAGACAATGAAATAAAAAGGCTTTACAAATATCTTCGGGATAATTCTAGCGAAATAATAGATTTATGTACGAATGAAGGCATCACGTGGAAATTCAATCCACCTTACTCACCACACATTGGGGGGTTATTTGAGGCTGCTGTTAAGGCATGTAAATTACATTTAAAAAGGGTCTTAGGGAATGCTATGCTCACCTTCGAGGAGTTCTCGACGGTTCTAACCCAGATAGAGGGAATCCTAAATTCACGGCCTCTTTGCCCCATACCTAAGTCAGATACAGACAATTTTCCCATCTTAACGCCAGCCCACTTCTTAATAGGTAGATCTTTGACAGCCTTACCCGATTACGATTGTCAAAATACGCCTAGCAACAAGTTAAAGCTGCACCAACAATTCCAACAGATCCAGCACGATTTCTGGCGCCGGTGGTCAAGGGACTATCTTACGCTCATGCAGGAGCGAGTCAAGTGGAGAAGCACGAAAAGTTCGAGCCTGACTGCGGACTCCCTGGTTCTTATACGCGATGAGCAGCTGCCGCCGACACGATGGCGCTTGGGGAGAATCCTCGAACTGCATCGAGGACCTGACAACATAGCACGGGTCGCGTCTATCAAGACTGCGACTGGCATCATCAAAAGGGCCTTCAACAACATATGCCCACTCCCAATCAAGAATGAAGACTAGAAGTCCCATATGTATTTAGTTTCTTAAATAAGAATTAATTTTTTAAGTAATTATTCACTTTGTAAGTTTATTCACTTTGTAAGTCCAAATAAATTCTCTTGTGTTGATTTATTCAGGGGAATAGGATAGCTAGACATGCTAGGATAGCTCTTCAGGTAGGGGGAGGTTTAACTTTGAGGTGCGCACCATTTTATTAACTTAACTTCATAAACATTCTCAACTAATAATTTATTTAAGAGGGTGCGCACTTCAAAGGTGTGGTTGATAGCAACGCACAAGCCAGCAGGATAGCAGCTTGGGCGGTGGAGTCAACCTAGGTAGAATGGATATCATTAGATCTAGACATTAGATAGATCTGAGCATTAGATAGATTTAGACAATAAGGAAGTTGTCTTTGAAACCTCTTTCAAAGGCGGGAATATGTTAAGCATTACATGATCTGTAAGTGGCGCCACCTAGTGTTGAGTAGCGATAACGATCGATCAGTCTAATAAAAAGGTTTTTACTGGCAACATTTAGTGGCGCCATCTGTCCAAACTTATTATTTTTCGTGTGTGGCAACATTGCCTTGAAACTGTCACTTGACTTTGCACTTTTGTCTCAAGCAAGAACGAAATACACAACTCCATTGATTACTGAAGTATTTTCTATATTATCGTCCCTGACCACGCCAGAGCCCGATTTCGGCAGCGCAGCACCCGGCACGCAACAACATCAACTATCAATTAATTATATTTATGATAAAGGAATACATCTACTGAGTATTAACCATTTAAACAGATCCATTTTAAACCTTTTTACTGGTAGCTGTTTCATGTGCTCAGGATCTTATTAAATATTTCAATACACATTGCAGAACAATTTTTCATATATAGCGATGTTCATGGCTATATATATAGTTTCTCGGGTACTTTTGCTGGGCCTTTATAAATAATTGTGGGTTAGTTTTTACAAATTTACCTATTTCATGGATGTATAAACAGGGTAAGGGCAATATATTTTACTTGATGAACATAGGTTTACAAGATTCAAATAGGGCCATACCGTTAATGGCACGTGCACATTTTTTGTGCAATAAAAACATCATTTCTGTCCGTATCTTTTCCCTAAATCACGAGACCATATCGTAAAACAGACTCCACATAACCATGATACGCAATAAGGGCAGTGTTTTTATTCGTAGTTTTGCGCTGTTTTTCCAAACCAGTGCAGGGCCCCTAATGCCATTTTCTTTGAGTTTAAGCTGCTAATGTCGTAGATTTATGTGTATGAAACCCATGCTGCTCCATGAAAAATTAAATATACTAACTATTTAATTTTTCAATGAAATTACTGAGTCTGTCCTGCATAGTTTTTCAAAAATGTTAGAAAACACGAGTGTGAGGGTTAAAGGACGGTCATTACCGATTGCTACTTTAAGTCTGTCTGGAAAACATCGTTTTATTAAGGATAGATTTATGAGATAGGTCAGCATGGGCACGATGGCAAAGTGGCATTTCTTAACAATTTTCGTAGATATACCGTCGTAACGTCGGTCAAGAAAATACCTATAGTGGAATGTAAACTAACTCACGGCAAGGTCATAGAAAAGAAAAAGGCTGCATGGGCTTCCATAACCACCGAGTTCAATAGTAACTTACATGTCAACAAGGTATAAGTATCTAAGAAGTAGTTTAGATTTTTAATGAATCATTGAAAAAAAATTTTTTTTAGAGTTTCAGAGACAACACCAATGCTATTTGACATATGTAATACAACGACGCTGTCAATTCGACTCAGCTTGCTATCACAAAAAATATTTTGTGAATCGAGACCAACATTCGTGCTTTCGCGTGTTTCAGCGTACAGAAGGCATTTAACGTTTTTTAGCTCAGATTCCAGATAATATCATAATGATAAATAACACAACGAAACGCGACATTGGTCGGTTATACAACGATGCTGTCAATTCGACTCAGCTTGCTATCACAAAAAATATTTTGTGAATCGAGACCAACATTCGTGCTTTCGCGTGTTTCAGCGTACAGAAGGCATTTAACGTTTTTTAGCTCAGATTCCAGATAATATCATAATGATAAATAACACAACGAAACGCGACATTGGTCGGTTATCACGTAAACAGACCGACATCATCGGAATTAATAACGAAAGTGAGTTAAAAGTGGATAAATCATAATAAAAGTGATAATACAGGATCACCATAACCTCACCTGTGAGTACACGCCACTGAACAACATTACCAAGGACTTAGAAACACCAAAATCCTATACTTCTGTGTCGGACAAAAAATAAACATAACTACCATATAAGATAACAACGGTTTAAACATACAATAAACGGAGGAAATTCACAACAACAAACATTTTCGAAACATCAACTCCATCATTTGATTGGTTGACGCAAGCTGAAGTCTGACACATGACACATGACGTTTTGATACTGCATCGGTCCATCAACAATGTAACATTGTTCCGAATTGTACTCGACTAACTATGAACAGGAGGATTGTTGTCAACTGAATAAAATTGAAAATCACATTGGTGAGCCTTCAACATTCTCGAGAATAGGCCTAATATAAACATTTTAGACAACATCCTACTACTCTTTGCTAGCCTGAGGTTGTCGGCTAACTACATTTCGCTGCGCTTGCCGCCTTTCAAACCTACGCGACAATTTCGTCTGACATGCTGCAGTGTTCGAGATTCAACTATTTATATCCTGTAGATGTAACACAGCTTCTAAGAGATATCGTAGCTATGCAAAAGGAACTTCGAGAGATACAGGAAAAATATTCATCTAAAACTGCCCAGTACGTACGGTGAGGGAGTTCGAGCAGTTAAAATCCGAACTGAATGCTTTTGAAAAAAACAACGTCCGCCTCTTCTAACGTCAGTGCCTATAGCAATCCGCCATACGTCAATGTAAAGAGAGGTGCATTATGTGCTCAAGACAGCTCCGAATATGATTGCAATAGCGGCCCGATCGGTCTGCTACACCATAGCGTTAATAAATCACTGACCCCTCCGCCTGAGACCAATGAGGCAAAACCCGTTAGTGTGGCAGATGTGGTGCGTGCGCCACCCCTATCGTATACGGAAACGGTACAACACGCGACTACCTACTTCGCACAATCACCCGCTCCTATTCCGCCCATACCTGCACCTGCGCCTGTCTCACCTGCACGCCCACCCGCACCCAGTAACAACGCGAGGCGAGCGGGTATTGGTCGCGGTACCAATCAAGTATGTGTAGCAGGCGCAGTCAAACAGCTGACAACGACACCAATGGCAGTAAAGACTCCCCCACCGGCACCAGTATCTTTCGAAAAGGCTAACGCTGAGGATGTTGGGAAGGGATGGACCGAAGTCGCCAGAATGACACGAAGACCCGAGTTACTGCGCTTTACAGCAGGATCCGCAACAACCACTCTTCGTGCGGTGAAGCGACAGCGTTTCTTCCATCTATGCAATATGAGGTCAGGACTGGAGGAAGTCAGGGTATATTTGCGGGAGTTGTGCTCACCTGAAGATGGCACCGTGGTAGAGTTGCCGACAAAGGGTCAGTACAAATCCTACAAAATAGGTGTTCCGGATTCCCTCTATAACACCTGCTTCTCCATGGAGGTATGGCCTGTTGACGCCCGTATCAGGGAGTGGCTGCCCTTTCGTATATACCTCGAGCTGTACAAAACTGGAACGAAAAAACTCTCATCGCCTCCCAAGACCCTCTAAATGCCTTGAAGTGTTGTATCAAAATGTGCGTGGTATTAAAACCAGACTGGCGTTCTTGCGTCAAAATTTGCTGCTAATGAACCAACACCTCATTGCCGCCACGGAGACTATTTGGACGCCTCAGTTGCCGAGGTGACGGCGGGAGGCTGGAGTGTGCTGCACAGGGACCGCGCCACCCCGTGCGGAGGTATGCTACTCGCCGCCCGCCCTGGCATAGCGTTTCGCCGACGATGCGACTGATCTCTGGGCATCAATCACACTCGGTAGTGTCCAGTACATAGTCTGTGTTGTCTATATAGACCCTAGTATGCGGAGGAAGGGCAAGGCAATTACGCAAGCAGAGAAGGACGCTCAGTATTTTAGTTGGTTTATGAAAACTGAGAAAAACATGACCAAACTTACCGGAACCTCTTTCATTATCCTTGGGGACCTAAACATGAATAGCGCGTCAATCTCTGTATCTAACTATTATTGCTACTTTTTAAGTGTTTCTGGTCTGCATGAGATGAATGAGGTGAAGAATGATCATGGTGGCGTGCTTGATTGGTGTTGCTACCGGAGAGTGTGCGTGACGTAGCTGTGCGCGCTTCCGTATCAGGCAGCCTGGTGCCACACACTGACGCCTACCACCCACCTACACGACGTTATTGTGCCAATGTTGTATGTGCAGGGTACTGTCCAGCGATCCGGCCGCTTGGATCCCAGCAACATCGGTGGCCGTAGTGACTGGAACTTTGCCAAGGGGCAACTACGCAATCCTATACGAACTCATGTGTCTCATCTTGGGACAATATTCTCGAAGCTACTGAAGTTGATGCGGCAGTCAGCTACTTTTACGATACCATTTACGAAGTATAATAATAATAATAATAATAATACATTGGACACTATTTTACATACATTGAACTAGAAGTCTTCAACAACTCCATTCCGAAGAAGACCAGACCGACCCAGCCTACAAGGAGATACCCGGTGTTGTTCACTGGTGACATTATAAAGGACTTGGGCACGAAGGCCAAGCTCCATCGTAAATGGAAAGCGTGGAAGAGACCGGCTGACTACGTCTCTTTCAGTGAGCTGAGAGCAAACCTCAAGTGCCGCATAGATACTGCCTACGCCAACCACATGAGCATAATAGAAAGCAATATAAAACATAACTCGCGCGCATTCTGGAAGCATGTGAGTGACCTACGATCGAAAGGTGGTTTCGAACCTCGGGTTACGCATCAGAGAAGAGAATGTGTTGATGAGGAAGCATTTGTACACTTCATCGCAGACGTTTGCCTCCCTGATGAGCCAGCTCTTGATCCGGATCTGGTAAACAGATCTGATGACTCGTGCTTGGCTAATTACGTACAACTCTCGCATATTTCCTGTAAGGATATAGAGGAAGGGCTGAAGCAGCTAAGACCAAGGAGCGCAATTGGACCGGACAACGTCCCTCCTTACTTCTTGAAGGCCTACAGCGATCAACTGGTTTTACCCTCGGGACAAATATTCGATCTTGCTCTTCAGCAAGGCTAGTACCCCACCAGCTGGAAGCTTTCTCGAGTAAGTGCTACCCCCAAGACAAGTGACACCGCCTCTGTTGAACAATATCGACCTATAGTGATCCTGAGTTCATTGGAAAAACTGTTCGAGTCGATCATACACGGCAAAATCAGTCATCAGATTGCGCCATATCTGAGCGACTCGCAACACGGATTCAGGAGTCGCCGCTCAGTTAACACCAACTTACTGAAGTTAGTCGAGTTTGTGTCGGAGTGCATGGACAAGGGATGCCAGGTGGACGTAGCCTATATGGACTTTCGTAAGGCGTTCAACAGAGTCGATAACGACGTCCTAATGAAGAAGTTATGTGCCATTGGATTTGCCCCACGGCTGTTGGTTTTCTTCGCTGACTACCTGAAAAACCACCAGCAATTTGTGCAACACGGCTGTTTTGAGTCCCAGCCGTACCATACACGGTCGGGCGTTAGCCAGGGGTCTATCCTAGGTCTGTTGTTATTAATTATTAAGATAAATGACCTGGAATAAGAGCTCAAATACGCCAATTTCCTTCTGTATGCTGACGATCTGAAACTGATACTTCCCGTGAGTTCAGAGGATGATTCTAGTTTGTTGCAAGAAGATCTTGAAGCGGTTCATAGGTGGAGCGGTTCATAACAATAAACTCGTATTTAATACTGCCTTATGTTATGTAATGTCCTTTACGTGCTCTTCTCAGCCTATAAGCGCGACGTATACACTCGGTACGGAGTCTATGACTCAAGTGTATTCGATTAAGGACCTCGGTATTACGGTCGACCCTAAACTTACATTCCATGAGCACATGAGCACCTAAGCCAAGGAATGCTTTAAACGATTGGGGTTCGTGATACGGAATAGTGAGGATTTCCGGAAACTGGGTGTGGTCCAGCTTCTATACATGGCCCTAGTGAGAACCAAACTGGAATCTAGCTCGGTTGTTTGGAATCCGCACGAAAGCTCTTACATACTTTTGCTCGAGAAGGTACACAAAGCTTTCCTACGATACCTTTATAAGAGGAAATTTGGATACTATCCTTACCTTTATCCGTCCGCTTTTATATTGGGTATGCTCGGATACAACTCACTAGAGGTCAGACGTAACACCGAACAGCTTCTGACTGTGTGTCGATTGTTGCGAGGCGACAGTGACTGCGTCGCGCTTGTAAGTACGGTATGCGCGCTATTCGTGCCCGATAAATATACCCGCGTGCGCAGGCACCGGCAGCTATTAGCGTGCGTCACGCACTGCACGGTGGCGTGCCAGCAGTCTCCGCTGGTGAGGGCGCGGAACAGTCTCAACGCTCTGTTGGCTGCGACACCTCTGACTGATCTGTTTGGTGATGCATGGAGACATATTGTGCGAGAACGTGGAAGGTTTTGCGAGATGAACACACATTTCTTGAATTTTAATTTGTTTAATTTGTAATTTGATATTTAAACTGAAAATTAATTTTATAGCTGACATTTAGAATTAATTGACTACGTTTAAATTGTGTTGTCTTATTTGTAATTTGACATATTGTAATTTGAATTTAATATTAAGTTGACATACTGATTAAAATAAACAATTTGTGATTTAATTTTTATTATATATGTTATCATTGCTATCTTGTTCGGTGTATGTACAACGCATCAGAATGATTTCTATAATATTGTACTTATGAAATTTGACAAATAAATAAATAAATAACAATAACAACGGATCAAGAATAGAATCTTGGCATACTCCCGACCGTGTGTCATACGGCTGAGACTCAAAACTGTCGTGTCGCAAATATTGTTAGCGGTTCTACAGGTACTCAGCAAATAAGACCAACAGCCCTGCGGCAAATCCAATGGCACACAATTTCTTCATAAGGACGTCGTTATATATTCAATAAATGTGTTGACCATGGGGCTTTCCTAGACCTCATGAAACACAGTAAACTGATAACTCAAATTAAAACTAAACTTCAAATTTAAAAACAATATCTGTTCTTCCAACACTAAGTTAAATATTTGAAAAGATTACACTCAATCAAATGCTCTCACACTTCAACCGTACAAAACAACTCCACGCTAAATAATATGGTTTCACTAGGGGTAAATCGACTACGGATGCAGGTATTACCCTTATATCTCATATTTATTCTGCATGGGAGGCCGCACAGGATGCTATCGGAGTTTTTTGCGACCTGTCAAAGGCGTTTGATTGTGTTGATCATAATACGCTATTAATTAAATTAAATCATTACGGTGTGAGAAATAAAGCGATGGCTCTACTAAGATCATACCTAAGCAATAGAGTTCAAAAGGCAGAAGTAAACGGCGTTAAATCTGATGGATCGGGTGTAAAAATTGGCATTCCACAAGGTTCCATATTAGGTCCTTTCTTGTTCCTGGTATATATTAACGATCTGCCTTTCATGGTGGAGAAATTAACTGACATAGTGTTATTTGCTGATGATACTTCAATGGTCTTCAAAATTGAAAGACAAAAAGCAGATTTTGATGATGTTAATGGTGTATTGTCTTTAACCTTGAATTGGTTCACAGTTAATAATTTATTGTTGAACGCTGGTAAAGCAAGGTTAGCAATTCTTTCAAGGGTCAGTGCATTCTCTACTATAATAAGATACCTCTGGAGATTTTGAAATTGCCATTTGAGCAATTTATAAAACATGTTAAAGCGATTGAAGAAAAAGAGATATTACAAAGTTCAAGATTACTTAAATGACAGACTTATAAGGGGTTAATCTAGCTCAACACAGACCTTGCTGTTAATAATTCTGTAATTATTTATTCCTGCCTTTCTTCTCCCAATGTAGAGTAGAGGCAAAAAATTACGTTAGCTAAGTATATGTAAATGTCTACAGTAATAAAGTACTTTGACTTTGACTTTGAATTTGACTGTATCGAAAGCCTTACAGAAATCATAATAATATTAGTAATAATTATAATAAATCTTTATACATAGTAAAAAATATACACAACAAGGAGATAGTTTTGTCAACTACTATCTCTAGGCTCACAAGTAGCCTGTATTTATGAATTAGTAGGTATAATGGTCTAGATAGGATGGCATAGATAGGGGATATCCCTATCTATGCCATTCTATCTAGACCATTCGACCAACGTCAGTAAGTTGGTGGTTACTGAGTAACGGCTCCTGAATCCGTGTTGCGAGTCGCACAAACGGATATAAGTCCACTGGAACCCATATGAATATTGGTGTACACCAGGGTTCTATCTTAGGTCCGTTCCTTTTCTTAGTGTACCTGAATGACCTGCCGTATATGGTGGAAAAAATGACTCAGATTTTTCTATGTGCTAATGACACACCTATTATTTTCAAGGTAAAAAGACAAGAAGAAATTCGACGCAAATAGTACACTCTCTCATGTGTTAAGTTGGTTCAATGTTAACAACCTGTTATTAAACTCAAAGAAGACTAAATGTATCAAATTTTGTTTGCCTAGTGTACGACAGGTTTAAAGCAGTGTGAGAATAGGATATGAAATATTGGACCTCGTTGAGGACACAGTCTTTCTTGGAATCCCTATATATTCAAACCTTCAATGGGGCCCTCACATACTAATCTCACACGAAAACTTAGCTCAGCCGCTTTTGCGGTCAGACAAATCAGATATCTTACAGATGTTGAAACTGCCAGATTGGTTTACTCAAGTTATTTTTACAGTATTATGTCTTATGGAATACTGCTCTGGGGGAGAGCAGCAGATATAAATACGATATTTATTTTTAAAAAAAAAGGTGATCAGGACCCTATATCAATTAGATGCTAGAGAATCTTTAAGCGAAAAATTCAAAGCAATTAATTCACTTACGGTTACCTGTTAATAAATATACGAGAATATCATGCATGTAGGAAAAAACATAGCTTTATTTAAAACTGTAGTTGATAGCCATAAAATTAACACTAGAAATATAAATAGGTTAGTACTACCATTATTTAGACTAAGTGAAGTAGGCACATCATTCATGGGGCACTGTATTTTCTTCTACAATAAAATACCACAAGAAATCCTTTCTGAAAAGAGGTTCAAAAACTATGTTAAAAATAAGCTGATAAGAAAGTCCTATAATAGTATTAAGGAATACTTAGATGACAAAACTGCATGGTCCATACCATCTCAGCTTACAGAAATTCGAAGAGGGGCGATGGATCAAGTCTATCACTCGCCGGTGAATTTCCTTACACCGAAACCAGTAGTACCTGTTATGAAGTAACTTTTTTATTTATGAGTTATGAGTTTCTTGCCGTTTCTTTTTAACCCCGAGGCCCGCTTTTCGAAACGGTGTAGTATTTTTTTTAAACAAAAAAATGACTTATAGTTATAAGGAAGTATAATTTCGACGTTGAATAAGATAAGTAATTAATTTATATTCAATAAAAAATTAAATCTGAATAATGATGCAATATGTGGACTGATTTTGCCGTATATGATTGACTCAAACAATTTTGCCAATGAATCGCAATTGGTCGAAATATATTTACAGAGGCACTGTCATTTGCCTTGGGAATAGGATTGACTCGAGAGAGCTTACAGCTGATAGGGTACACCCCTCTCCTAGAGCTAGGTTGAAAATATGATCCAAAGGTAAAACCAGCTGATCACAATCGGCCTTCAAAAAGTAAGGAACGACGTTGTCTGATCCGATTGCGCTCATTGGCTTTAGCTGTCTCCGTCTTTGCTCTACATCCCTACGAGAAACATCTGAAATTTGGACGTAGATGCTATAAGTAAAAAAATTGTAACTTCACGAATAAATCGAAGTCGATCAATTATCGCGGGTTAATTTCGTTACTAGTAAGTTACGAAATTAGGCTAATGTTAAAATCAATAGTTACTTATTATCACTCGTAATTAGTTTCGTGTCAGTTAGTAGGTACTAAAATTGAAGCACTTATAACAATGAGACGTCCAGAATTTGTAGTTAGATAAAGTATATTTCCAATTTACTAAATGTAACGGCAAGAATGGTCAAGACAGTATTTTCGTGTTTAAACACGTAACAGTCAATCCCCGTATTAAAAAGAAGGAATAAATAATTACAAAATCATTAACAGCAAGGTCTGTGTTGAGTTAGATTAACCCCATACAGTCCCGTCATTAAGGTAATCTTGAATAATGCATTATCCCTTTTTCGACAAAGTTGTTTTAACATGTCATTTAAATTGCTCAAATGGCAATTTTAAAAACTCCAGAGATGTCTTATTGTAGTACAGAATGCAAACTGCGCGAGTCCAAACTGGGGCGCAACTAGTTTGTGATAATTTCTTGGGTAAACATTACAGATATCGCTAAGTTTGGAAAATGTTGTAACGTACTCAAATTCTTAAAAAGCTCACTTAAGAAGTCCGTGCGTTTTAAATTAAAAATTGCTTGAATAGCTCTTTTTTGTAAAATAAAATAAAAGAGAATATCCGCTGCTTTCCCCCACAACAATACTGACACACAGGACATGATAGTGAAAGTGAAAATATACTAGCCTAGATGTAGCCACATCCGTGCTTTGTATGATGTTCATAACAGCGTTAGCCGCAGAACTTAATTTACCAGCTAATTTATCAATGTGTGATCCCCACTACAATTTGCTATCCATGGTTATGCCAAGAAACTTCGTATCATTTACTAATTCTAACATGTTGCTGTTTAACACTAAGCTGGTCTCATCTTGTCTGTCGATTCGAAGTGAGAATTTGATAAACCAAGTGGTTTTACCAGCGTTTGCTGTCCAAATAGTTCATTTGTAGATCTTGTGACGATAATTAGTCGTGGTATCTATGATGAGTACAGTGGAGGAAGCAGGAATCATTACGCGTCGAAAAAGTATGCGAATCGAACTGTAAGTGACTCTTATACACACTGACATATGGTTCATTTTATATGAACTCGAACACTTTTTCACTCTGGTAATTATTCCTTCTTGAGCCACTGTACTGTTTTAATTATGGTGGGAAATCATTCAAATATTAGCCAGAATTATTTGAATAAAAGTGTTGAAACTCTTACATAGTAGGATGAAATAAAAATTTATACTATGCAATTTTCCATACGCTTGTAATTTGGCAGAACTACAGAACAAATCTGTGCATAGAATGAATATTCATTTATATCATTTAAGCCAAAGTTTCCAGCTATCTATGGGCCCACAGTGAAGACCGCCGCCCTGAGAGGTTCCCTAACACATTATTTATTTATCCCCTAGTGTGCCAACTGCTCGAGAGTCTTGTCTAATACGAAATAAGGCTAATTCTCATAAGAATTGTAGAAATTCAGTAAACCATGTGCGCCACCTTGTTGGGAGCTGGCACCCCTCAACGGCCATCTTTAAAAAATGGCTGACTGCAGAAGGGTTAGTAATTATCGTTGAGCAAATTTTTTAATAAGGCGTAGCAAAGCTACCAGAAAAATTCATACAATTGGGGGAAATTTCTAGTACACTTCCGCAGGAGTGTACCTATCAAAACCCTTCACGTGTCCCCCGGGTGGTGCTAATCGAACTTGAAACCATAGGCAAATAGACAAATCAAAAGGAAAGGTTTAATTTGTAGCATATTCTTATAGGCCATACGATTAAATAAAACACAATGCTAGAATGATGCAATAGTGAGTATGAAAATTTACAGTTATCCTCTGTTCAGATGTGCATTTATATAAATATTGCTACAGCTGTACGTGAAATTCTATCATAATAATAATAGTGCTTTATCCGAAGAGTTAAGAACCTCCCTGGAAATGTAAGTATCATGATGTATATATATATAATATTAGTAGTTTATGTGACTGCTACATAATGGAGGGCATTAATACTCGAGAGTGGCGAGTTTCATAATAATATCACTTGAGAATTTTAATGCCTAATTATGTACAGTTACATACACTAGTTAATCTACACACATATCATAAGCTCTCTTTGATGTGTTCAGGAACCACATGTTCGACCGGCATTGTGGCATTGATATTTGCTTTGCAGTTGTTTAGCTTGTTCTGTAGTACCAACTTCACAGACAAACTAGGGGCGGCACGCAGGCGGGCGTCGGCGTTCGAAATTTGAATATCATAATTTGACAAATTTTGGTACTTTATGGTCATAAAGATAAATATCCAGATAATAAATGAGTTTATACCAAGATATGTCTCATTATGCTGGTCGTAACGTGTGATTTTTTTGGATGCAGTAAAGAGGGTATATGATACGTGTGTAGATAAACATATTTATATCACGGCACTTAACGGAATAAAAATATTATGATTAAATTTGTGTTTATAATGAATAATCATAGTCATAGTCATAGTCATAGTACTTTATTACTGTAGATATTTACATATACTTAGCAAACGCCATTTTTTACCTCTTCTCTACATTGGACCACTGTGGGAGAAGCAGGGCGTAGAAACTCCCACAGATTGATTTTTAGATCTCTTTTAAAAATAGGTTGTGCTTAACTAATACAAATATGAAAAAAATAATTGTTATGATTAATAAGCAGGAATAAATAATTACAAAACTATTAACAGTAAGGTCTGTGTTGAGCCAGATTAACCCCATACAGTCCTGTCATTTAAGTAATCTTGAACATTGTAATATCCCTTTTTCGACAAAGTAGCTTTAACATGCTTTTTGAATTGCTCAAATGGCAATTTCAAAATCTCCAGAGGTATCCTATTGTAGTAGAGAATGCACTGACCCTTGAAAGAATTGCTAACCTTCGCGAGTCTTAAACGGGGCGCACATAGTCTGTGATTATTTCTTAGGTTAACATTACAGCTATCGCTAAGTTTGGAAAATGTTGTAAGGTTCTTGCGTACATACATTATATTTTCGAAAATAAATTGACTAGCTACTGTTAGTATGTCAATTTCTTTAAAAAGCTCTCTTAAGGAGTCTGTTCGTTTTAAATTATAAATTGCTCGAACAGCTCTTTTCTGTAAAATAAAAATAGTTTGAATATCCGCTGCTTTCCCCCACAACAAGATACCATAGGACATCACACTATGAAAGTAACTAAAATATACTAGCCTAGATGTAGCCACACCCGTGCTTTGTCTGATGTTCCTAACAGCGTAAGCCGCAGAACTTAATTTACCAGCCAATTTATCTATGTGGGGTCCCCACTGCAATTTGCTATCAATGGTTATTCCAAGAAACTTCGTATCATTTACTAATTCTAACGTGCTGTTGTCTAACACTAAACTGGTCTCAACTTGCCTGACATTTGGAAGTGAGAATTTGGTCGTTTAACAATAAATTATTAACTGTGAACCAATTAAAGGTTAAAGACAATACACCATTAACATCATCAAATTCTCCTTTTTGTTTTTCAATTTTGAAGACCATTGAAGAATCATCAGCAAACAACACTATGTCAG
The DNA here is from genome assembly GCA_949825045.1 of Argyresthia goedartella. Classification (NCBI taxonomy): domain Eukaryota; kingdom Metazoa; phylum Arthropoda; class Insecta; order Lepidoptera; family Argyresthiidae; genus Argyresthia; species Argyresthia goedartella. The sequence continues at coordinate 30,517,828 of OX463826.1, read as the reverse complement.
TTAATTTCTCCACCATGAAAGGCAGATCATTAATATATACCAGGAATAAGAAAGGGCCTAATATGGAACCTTGTGGAACGCCAATTTTAACACCCGATCCTTCAGATTTTACGCCGTTAACTTCTGCCTTTTGAATTCTTTTGCTTAGGTATGATCTTAGTAAATCATGTTAAAGTCGGGTCAAGATAGGTGACTTGACAGCGTGTCTGTCACTGACGTAATGAGGTTAAATTCAGTTTGGCCCAGTGCACCTATTATCTTGACCCGACTTTATGGATCTATGGATGTAAAATAATAATAATCTTACTTCATACTAAGCTGTTGACCTTTATTTTACAAAAAAGAGGCAAATGACTCTATATAGAATTGCATTTACATGTATCCTAAGCAACCTATGTGTGTATGTTTATATCCTCCATTTTTTTTATTTTTTATTTTTGTTTGACCTGCATAGAGTCCCACTGCTGGGCAAAGGCCTCCCCTATCTCAGACCATTCCTCCCTGTTCTGTGAAGCCTCCACCCAGTCCGGCAAAAACCTGACCAGGTTGTCCCGCCATCGACGTCTCGGCCTGCCTCTATTTCGATGACCATCAGTGGGCACCCATTCAGAGGTCAGTTTGGCCCATTTTTGGGGGTGCATGTGGCACACGTGGCCGGCCCAGTCCCACTTCAGCCTAGCGGTCTTTGCGCCTACGTCAGCAATACCAGTGATGGAGCGCAGTGTCGTGTTTCTAACATGGTCGGTCAGCCTGACAACGGTTATACTTTGCTCCATCGCTTTTTGCAAACCTTAAGCTTGGACTTCTGGATCTCCGTCAGCGACCAAGTTTGAGTACCGGAGGTTAGGATGGGCAGGATACATATGTCGACAGGTTTGCGCTTCAGTGACAATGGAAGGTTTCCCTTCATCAGGTCTTTCAGGGACCGGTAGCTCTTCAAGGCGTTCGATATGCACCTATCGATTTCTTTATCCTGCCTGTGTTCGAAGGATACTAACTGGCCCAAGTAGATGTATTCGTCGATATACTGTATTTCCTGCCCATCAACCTTGACCCTACGTTACGTTGGTCATGACCCGCGTTTTGTCCGATTCATCATTATTTCAACCTCAAGGTGCTAAGGTATTGCAGCATTAATTGTTGTTCAGCTGCCGAATCAAAGGTTTGTGAGCCTTCTGCCATCAACAACAATACCTTTGTCCTGATATGGGACCGCTAGCTGTTTAAATACCTTCTCGAGGATGTCAGTTAACAGCTTTGGCGATAGAGGGTCGCGCTGCTTCACACCTCTGTCTAGATTAATTGTTGGTCCAGATGACTGGAACTTTATATTGGCAGAGCTATTGTTATATATCGTTTTGATAATGTTAATATAAGTGGGGTCTATATTTTGGTTATGGAGAGCTTTGAATATGGACTCATGAGTGATGTTATCGAATGTTTTAGAGTAATCCACACAGGCAAGGTAGAGGGGTTTATTGAATTCGTTATATTTTTCGATGATTTGATTGGAGATGATCTGTTGTTGAGAATACCGGGCGGAACCCAGCTTGTTTGGGTGCTTGGCGAGAGTCTAATTTGCCAGCAATACGTGATTCGATAAACTTGATGAATAATTTATTAATGTGGGAAACCAGACTGATTGGGCGATAGTTTCCGATAACGGATTTGTCGCCTTTTTTATGAAGAAGAATTATATTTTAATGAAGAAATTTAGACGCGAATTGTCTTTTATATAGTAGAGTGTTGCACAAGTTTGTTACGTGAGGAAGTAATGCGGGTTTTCCTATCTTTAATGTTTCTGTCGTGATACCATCTTCTCCGGGGCTCTTATCATATTTCATACTCTTAAGAGCACGATTGACCTCAGGGCCTGAGATGGGAGGGATGGTATCTGCATAGCAGTATTCGGCATCAAAGGTTGGGTCCGTCTTTAAAAGGTCAGAATATAATGTTTTGTAAAATGATCTGCAGATGTCCATAACTCTATCTCTGTTGCCTTGCTTAACAACATTTTGGTCCATTAATCGTGTGATCCAGGTTTTGTTGCTATTGATTCCTTGTTTGGCTACTCTAAGGTGACTGTTTTTCTCGATTGCCATTTTTATCATGTGTGTATTGTGATTTTTTATATCTCGTCTTAAACTGCGATCCTATCCTGTCCTAGCCCATCCCAACTCGGTGAATCTGTGAGTAAAATGTTTTATAATTTAGCTTTTAAATAAGAAACAGATCTTTAATTTATAGATAGTGATCTGTCATTATTTTTGTTTGTAGGTACCTACTTAATTTGATATCTTCCTTTATAGAATTTCTGAAATTATTAATTATTTGACTTGAAATTTCATATAATAAAAACTATTGTATGGGTTGATGACATTTTATTTAAATAATGCACCTCTAGAATAGGGGTAAGTATTTTTACATATAGTAGAATTCCTAACTAACTAGATATTTAACTTAATATTTGACTAAAATAATTATTAAGAAAGTGTGTTTCATGTTTAAAATTATAATTTGGGGTTAAGGGGCGTTCTTACAAGCTGTGAAAAATTTGTTAAAAATTATGCAGTTGTTATATTATGTGAAGCTGTGCATATGTCTGCCCATCTGAGAAAAGGCAACGCTGTGCTCTGCCTCTTTTCAAATTGTTTAGAATCGCGTTAGTAAAGAGTATTGATCAATTAGCACATATGCATGAACTTAAGTGGGGCCATTCTCAATAGTCGTATTTGATATCTGTATCTAAGTGAAACAAGCAGAAGAAGACTGACAAAAAGCAATGTCACTTCAGTTGATGGATTCCAAATGGCTCCACTTTAAATAAGCTAAGTTTCGATTAATTGCCATGAATATACTCACTTCTGTCTTCTTTACTAACATCAATGCGGTCACCAGAACTATCTTTTAGACGGAAGCCAGGCCCATTCGCATAAGACAGCGTCAAGAATGGCAGTCCATCATCTCCTTCCGTGTCCGACACCCCCAGAATATCATTCCCTTTCTGCGAATATCCATTGTAGGTCATCACGTGGGAGTGATCTGATGTCATGATTAACAGAGTATCTTCACCAGTTATACGGGCAGCGCTAGCTATAGCTTTATTGAACTCTAACGTTTCGTCTAAAGCTAGCCTCACTAAGTTGTCATGATGTGCGTGGTCGATCCTTCCTCCTTCAACAAACAGGAAGTATCCATCAGGGTTTTGGGAAAGCCGAGCAATGGCTGCTTCAGTCATTTCCGCTAAAGATGGCTCGTTGCTAGACTCAAGTTCTAGATTATATCTCATGTGAGTGTGTTCAAATAACCCGAGTAAGTAGCTATCTTTTGGTGCTGCTAGTAGTTGTTCTCTGTTCCAAACATAAGTACTTTTTTGGTTTTTGGATGCCTTGTCTTGATGCCAGTCTTCGATAAGGTTTTGTCCGTCAATCCGTTTTCCTTTTTTTCCTTCTTCATCAGTGGTTGTCTTAGGTAGAAACTCCTGCCTGCCACCGCCAAGGATAACCTGTTAGATGTTCAAGATTCTGGGGTCAGACACTATTTCAGAGATTGTTTGTGCAACATTACACAATTTTTATATACTTTATTAACAACGAAACTTTCATTTACATTATCAAGATTAGAATATAGACAACATTTGGTATATATTATAAAATAGTTTTATTTTATAATATATACCAAATGTTGTCTATATTCTATACCAAATATATACCAACTATAACTACACTAAACTAAATTAAAAATTTCCCTGAGTTCGCTGCCGGGCGGGAGGGTGCCCAAGACGCTGGCACTGTTACCTCGCTGTATGGCAATACTGATGCGTGGAGCGAGGTAGGCGCCAGCTCTGCGTTCCCCTGACGGTTCGACGAGCCACTTAGAGATGTCTTTGAGGACTCTTCGAGCGTCAGGGCCCCACGGCCCAAGGCCGAACGGCAAAAACAAATAGTCGTCGCCGAGTGCGGCGTATTTGCGGCTTTTTGAGACACAGCGCCGGCTGTAGCTGAGGTTGCTGATAGGTGACACGGTGCCAGCGTATCTACGCAGGTCGCGTCCCATACGAGCGACCTCCCGCTCTGCCAGGGAATGAGCGTCATTCCGTCCGGCCTCCTGCCATCGTCGCGTGCCAGCCCATTGGGTTCAAGTATTGCTGGCACGCCACAGCTGGCAAGGGCCCGACAGATGACGTCATTGAGATTGGCATGACGGGACCACCGACCGGCACTGCGTTGGCAGGAGAGGCCGTGGTGACCTAGTTGTCTTTACGCCGAGTCGCAGGCAAACGGTGAGGATAAGGGTGGTACGGTCAAGCAGGGTGCCAATGTACTTTGATGGGATTGCGCGCAGCCAGTGTCCTGACTCCTTCTCCCTGGTAACTAGGAGACGAGTGCGCACTGCTGGACCACTAGCCGTTTTTACCAGGTCTTCGCAGGTTTTAATGCATAACGGCTCGTCCCATAGCCGTTGAGTGTTTAAATTGGTCTTTATGATATTCTAATAACAAGAATTTATTCCATGTAGACCGTGACCATTTTTTATTCCATGTCATTTAATTTTTCTTCGACCATAATGTTTTTTCTCTTTGACTGCCTTACTTCCACATTGGGTCCAAATTCCTACCTTCAAGTGATTCCCCGGGTATCCGTGCACGAGCTGCCTGGCTATATCCCACTGGCGGCCACCGCAACCCGATTTTATAACGTCACTGTCACTCTCCCAGTGGCGGTTGGCCGTGTGTGCGTACAAACCGGCTGGTGATGCATGGGTAACCCGCGTTGTTGTTACTAGCCCTGTTGAGGATCAATAACTTGATGTAATATTTGTTTAAATAAGCGAGCTGCGAGGTAAAAATTCGCTAGGTTTGCGCATTAGAAACTAGAAACAAAATAATGTCATAAATAGATGGATTAACCCTCTCATAGATAATCTGCCAATCCTAAAAATTGGCTTGTTTTTTCCGGAATTCGGGTATGGTAGTGGAAATTCCGATTATTCCCATTCGTCCACACCCTATCGTCCACACTGTTGACGATCAGGAAAAAAAAAACTCTTTCGTTCACAGTGTTGAAAATCGAAACTTTTTATTTCCCAGTCGTTCCGCTGTATGGAGTTCATTGCGTGTTGTCATTAACAGTGTTTGACAAACGATGTTTTTATTTCCCGATCGTTAATAGTACTGAATCTATAAAGATATTATTATTGCTATAAAATACTTGAATACTAAAAAATATTTTAATGGAAGATAAGACAGATTTTAAATTGCTTTATGTAAGAATTCCAATTAAATTTTTAACATGTTTTTAGGTAATTTTGTTCCACTTATTTCTTTTTTCACTTAAACAAAGGCGTATAAAACACGTAACATCACAAATAATCTTAACTCTTAACAAATTAAAACAACTACTATTACAGGCAATCAACAAATTTTACAACTATTAAAAAATATTGTTTGAGTTCGACTCAAACTACTATGACAGGCAATCAGCAAATTTTACAACAATAAAAAAAAAATTGTTTGAGTTCGACTTACACTTATTAACACATCGTCGTTTGTCACTCTTCGGTTACGGAATGCTTAAAACATTCAAAAGAGGGCCTAAATATTTTTCTTTTATATGAAAGTTAATCAACTAATTTACAATAATTATAAAGTAGCAAAAGTAAACAGGGTTATGTAGTAAATATATAATTTTGTATCACAGATAATCAACTAATTTACAATAATTATTCGATAGCAAAAATATAAATTCTAACTATATAAATAAGTATCTGATGTATCTAAATGTAATTCACAATAATTGTAATATATTTAAAGTTTTTGTTTACACACAAAAATATTATCAATCACATTTAAGACATATAAATTTGTTTTATCTAAGTAATTAACTCCGCAAAATTTCAAGGAAATGCCCAACTAATCCGAGTTAGTCCCAGGTTATGATTATAGGTACAAGATATTATCTTAAACTGTTACAGCAACAGCCTATTCCAGTTGTCTATTTCAATGGTACCACCATCATGTATAGCGATAAAGCTAAAAACCTGGATCTCATCTTCAACAACCAGCTGTCCTGGTCATTTCATGTCAACGAGGTCAGTCGAAGAGTATTTGCTAATTTTCACTCTCTCAGGAGACTTCAATACTTTTTGCCTCAACAGACCAAAATCACTCTTCTTCTACTCCTCATCGATTATGCTGATGTCTGCTGGGTCAGTGCTAACGAAGAATTAATGAACAATTTCGAACGACTTCAAAATCTCGGGATTCGGTTTATCTTCGGGCTGCGCAAATACGACCATGTATCACAGCATCGCAAAGAGATGAAGTGGCTTCCGATCCGTCTTCGTCGGGATTCTCACATCCTCAACCTCCTCTACAACATTTTACGGATTCCACGCTATCCAACCTTCCTATGGGACCGTTTTCAATTTGTTTCTTCCAGCAGGCCTCGGAGGACCCACGCAGTTTCCATGCTTACGACGCCACAACATAACACCGCATCATAAGAGCAGGGGTTTAGACTCCGGGCGATTAGGTTGTGGAATGCACTCCCCTGCACTATCAGGGATAGTCCTACTCTCAATATATTTAAAAGTCGCGTGAAGAAGCACTTCCTATCTCTTTAGAAATATAGGTACTTTATTTATATATTTATATAAATATATTTAATATTTATTTATATTTAGGATGTAAATTTTATGTATTTAGTTTATTGAGTTGTAATTTAAGGTATGTTGTACACATAGGTCTACCCGTGCTCTGTGATTAACCTATCTCATCCTGACATGGTTTGCTGGAAGATATCTCTTGTTAGAGATAAGCTCGCTTTTGTACAATATTTTAATGTATATCTTGTCAATATAATTATTTGTGTGCAATAAAGAAATTAAATAAATAATTAAAAACTGACAAATCACCCAGTGTTAGCTCAACTTGAGCATCTTGTATAAATTCGTCTCTTAGACGATATTTCTCAAGTCTTAAATGTTGTGTTTGACCATGCCTAACTGCATAAAAAGAAGCGTCTTCGTGGAGCAAGTGCAGTAAATGCAACAGATTCGGTTATTTTTTTCCAACAGCAGAGTTTAATTTGTGATGCTAACGTTCTAGAAAATTCGTCGTCCTGTATTTCTCTCCAAATAGTCAAAGTTATAATTCAATTGTTCAAAACATAATTTACAATTCGATTTATCTGCAGGAAGCTTTGTCAATAACTTAAAACTAAACTTAAACACTTGCTAAACTAAAATAAGATAAGTATACAGCTAACGACTATAACTTAACTAAATAATCCCACTCCGGGACACTTCCCTACCAAATGTCCCCATGAGCGGCATTGCCCCGCTGCACTGCCGAGGAAATCCTCTGCATAAGGAATGCCCCGGAGTGGTAGTCATAACCACCTTCACGCAGACGGCGCCCCAACTCCTTTATAAAAACTCCGCCATATGTCCCCCAAACACCGGTCGTCTCCACAGCCAAATGTACAAAAATGTAACTCCCCATTAGAGCGGCATATTTAGTGCGCTTGCGCCTTGCAGCAGTTTCTGCTGCAGCGCCAACGGAAGCGGTAGTCAAAGCTACATGTGACGCTGCAAAGATGCAGACATAAGTCGCTTCCCATAGGAGAGAGCGCCCTCTCTCCCATGGAACCAAAATAAGGCCGTCAGGCCGCTTCCCATCGGAGCGGGACAGAACGGGAGGCTCCAGCACGCACGGAATGTTGGCCGAGACCAGCGCCCTCCGGACAATGTCATTTATAGCATGGTGCCGCGAAAACCTACCGGCGCTACTAAGACAGTGGAGACCGTGACGGCCCAGACCGTCCACCCACGCGCCACACACATAATGATGCGGCTGGCAGATAGAGCAGCCCAAACGTAGAGCGACAGAGATGCGCAAAGTATCATTGTCTAGGAGGTTTCCCAAATGTGGAGAAGGTAGTGCATGAAGCCACGCTCCTGAGTCCAGTTCTGTAACCACCCGCATCCGCGCCAGTTCCGGCCCCACGTACCCAGCGATGAGCTCGTCGCGAGCCACCGTGCACATCGTCTCATCCTAGGCGCGCTGACTACCCTTCTGCTCCAAGATATCGCTCACAGGACAACAAGCCCGCCATAGACTCTCCGCCTCCTCCGCAAAAGGGATCATGAAAATGTCACCTTGGTAATGAAGGATGTTAGTGACAAGATCCACAACCCCATACGAAGAAGCCAAAAAGGCGGGAAGCTGAGTGTCCTGTAAGCGCCGAATACCTAAACCTCCATGACGAACGGGCAAGGCAGCCTGAACCCACTGCGACGAAGACATCTCCACATTGAGGATGCACTCCAACAGGTCTTTCAAAACTGCATCATACCGCGAAGTGGCCTCTTTGTGCAACCAAGTCGGGGCTGTCCTGATTGTATAGGTCAATCTTGCAAGAGAAAGGCAACTCCTAAGTATTGTCAGCGCGACATGGGTGGACAAGCTTTTCAAATGTGGTTTAGTCGCGGCCAGAATATTAATTTTGGTCCGAAGGACACCAGGAATTCCTTCGGGCACCCAGGAGCGTGAAATCAGCCCTTTCTATATAAGTAACACTTGGGACAACTGAATTTATGTCATAACTGATCTTGTGCGTCAGTTGACCGGAACAGGAGTAAACCTCACACTTCTGGTTGTTCAGGCTAAGCCCCAACACACCTAATCCCTGGATCAGTTTTCTGATGTCAGAAAGTACGACCTCCGGAGACCCACCGATCGTGACATCATCTAAATACCAGACATAGAGCGGAGAACAGAGTAAGCCCACTACCTCAAAAATGGCCAGACTAAACAGCAGTTGACCTAAGAGATCGCCCTGTTGGACCCCCACCCGTGTTTGCACCAAGTTCCCACCGTAAAATAAATAGCTAGTGTCATTAAAGCACTGATGCAGAAACGGGTACAAAATTGGACAACATTACTTCACACGATTCAGTACAAAGGCCCCGCTTGTACAGTCAACTGTACAAAGGTCTTTTTATATTAATTTAGCGTAAATAAGCGTTTTACGCTTTTCTAGTTAAGTGGTTACATTCATTATATTTAGTGCAATAAACGTATTCATTATTCCATCCGCGGTTATTCCATCATTACAACTTAGCTAGCACTCAACACTCACTCATTCTTCATACAACTGTAGAACCTTACAGTTTTTGGTCCTTGGAATTATTGCGACTTGGTAACGTCTGTTTCCTTTGAAGTGTGTTAGCAATCGGTCGGTCAGCCTCCCACTAGCGGGTCTCACTGACTAATTGAGAAGGTGCTTTAATCACACAAAGAGGTTAGGTTATACGGACCATCGCAAGTGCCAGATATCTGCGTTCAAGAGGTGGTTCGCCAGCATCTATCGACTTCTACAGTCAACAGCATAGCATTAATCGGGTAGCCGCAGCACTCAGCTGGACTATCAAAGATATCACTCATTCACTCAGTTCGAGCAAACCACAGCAGATCATCTGGGATCAAGAACCTCGTTGCCATCTCAGCGTGAGCATCATTCAAGAGATATTATAGAAGAAAAAAAATACTAATTAACTTAATCATCATGACCGAAGCTTTACTCAAGCGTCAAAGTGAGCTCCTGTAGGAGATTGAACGTGTTTACATTAATTTTTGCAAGGACAGCTCGACTCGAAAAACCTCTGAATACCTCAAGAAGCGGGTGGATACATTGGATCTACTTTGGCGAGAGTTTGACGGCAATCATGCAAGTCTGCAATCGTGCGAAGATAAAACGGGTGAATATTTTTCCCGTAACATTTACACTGAATGGAAGGCGAACTACGAGAAGACCAGGAATTTGTTAACATCATTAAAAAAACCGGTCGATTCCAAACCGGTGAAATTTCATCTGCCAGTTCCGGCGGGAACGGGCGAATTGGAGCAACTTTTGAGTCAGCAAGGTACTTATTTCCGTGCTTTTGAGCGCCACATGAAGCGTATTGAGGCCAGCCACTTGGAAAAAAATGGGAGATCGAGGATGAGCTGAAAACCTTCATCACATTTGGAAAAATATGAAGACGACTTTGCTACAATCGAAAAACAGTACATAGAGATCAGGAAGAAACTAAACAGGAATTTGAGCCGTACCGATCATATTCGTCACTCAACACCTACGATTGATCTACCTGTCTTTCTAAGAACTTATACTCAATGGCCTACATTCTACAAACTATTCATGGAAACCATACATAACAACAAGTATCTCGCCAGCGCTCAGAAGATGCAGCATCTCAAGAGTAAGGTCAAGGGGGAAGCCGAACGCATAATTCAGCACTTGAACATAACAGCGGAAAATTACAGCACGGCATGGAACCTCTTGACTGGTTGCTACAACAATCCTCAGGTTCTATTTACCAATCAAATAGAACTGTTTCTCAATCAACCATACATTCAGAAGGCGACGTCATACGAGTTAAAGAGATTGTACGATACAACAATGGAAAGCAATCATGCCATTCATAACTTGGGTATCGACACATCAACCTGGGACCCTCTTCTTGTGCACATCATCTCAAAGAAGTTGGATGCAGACACCTATGTCGACTAGAAGGAGCCTTGCGCTTTACCTAGGACTAGGATTTCATGGCATTCATCGAGCGGAAATTCATGGCCCTGGAACCAATTCAACAGAAGGCAAACGAGCCTGAATCATAGGCTTCGAATCAACCAACACAGCAACATTTGAAGTACAACTACAATCGGAATAGATATTCCCCGAGAAATTATCAGGCTGTTGCAACACCATACATAAGGAAATGCCCAATATGTGTCCGAGATCACTATTTGTTCTAGTGCAAACAGTTCCTTAACCAGCCAGGGGACGCTATAATGAATACGATTGCGATGCTTGATGTATGCCAAAACTGCCTTTACAAGCATGACGACACTATTTGCCCGTCAACAAAAACGTGCAGAATATGCAATGGAAGGCACAACTCCGTTATCCACGACGCAGCGGTTAATAGGCCAATGAACCCAAGAAGCAACGATCGACCATCGACGATGCCGTCCGCGTCTACAACAAATTCGACGTCATCATCTAAGCGACAGCACAATGTTAATCAAGTTGCGAGCGAGGACTAAGAAATCCTTCTGACGACGCTATCGCTCAATATCAGATCATCAGACGAAACTATTATCAACTTCAGAGCCCTTCTAGACCAAGGCGCTCAAGTTTCAGTCATCTCTGAAAACGCGGCTCAGCTGTTAGGGCTGAAGCGTAGACACTATCAAGCGTCAATATCAGGCGTTGGTACTAGCTCCAAACAGAGCAGAGGATTAGTATCAATTTAATGTCACTCAATCTACGCAGACTACGAGTTCATTATAGAAGCATTGGTTGTCTCTTAAGTCATATACAACCTCCCCAGCACTTCACTCCCGAACACTAGTTGGGATCATCTTCAAAATACAAGATTGGTTTTTCAAATCAAATCAAATCAAAACTTTATTGCACCTTAATGTGTAAATAAGGTCTTAAAATTTAATAACAGTCTCTATTATGGACTCTTTTTGGGTAATGCAAAAACACTTATCAAATGGAATGTATTACATCTTAACTAATAACAATTATTTAAGCACTTATAGCTATATCTAGGTTTACAATTTATTGAAGGTAATCCTCAATTGTGTATGGACACATATTAATAAGGTATTGTCTTTTAGTGAATAGTGGCTGGTTTTCTATATTTTTTATATCAATAGGTAATTTGTTAAAGAGTCTAATTGCCATGTAGTATGGGCTACAATTGAGCATTTTTATTCGGGATTGTGGTAGATTTAACCTTTCTTTATGTCTTGTATTAAAACTATGTGTCTCTTTTACTTGGGGAAATATTCGGCGGTTATTAAATACGAATAAACATGTATCGAATATATAGATGGCAGGAAGTGTCATTAATTCATATTTTTTGAAGTAGGGTTTACAGCTTTGTTTTTTATTAATTTTTGCAAGTATTCTGACCATTTTCTTTTGAATTATAAATATTTGTTTTGCATGCACACTGTTCCCCCATAGCATTACTCCATACTTCAACCAGGAGTATGCGTAGGCATAGTATGCTGTTAATGCAGTTTCAGTATTTGTGCTTTGTTTTAAGTGGAAAAGAGCGTAAATAAATTTGGATAATTTCGCTTTTACGTGGTTTACGTGGTCTTTCCAATTTAGGTTTGCATCGATTTGTATGCCTAATAAGTTAAATGTGTTTACTTGTTCTATAATGTTATTTTCAAATTGTATTGCAATCTTTAATGGTGGTTTATTAAGTGGTCTAAATTCTATTATTTTAGTTTTTTTGAAGTTGATTTCTAGGTAATGATCACGAAGCCAGTTTGATACTAGCGAAATTGTATTTACCATTTCATTTGTTGGGAGGATCATAGATTTTTTATCTAACTTCATGAGTATTGATACATCATCTGCAAATAATACAGGTTGAGTAATATTACTATTGAGCACCTTTGGCAAGTCATTTATGTAGATACATTTATGTACACTTCCTTGGGGTATTGAATTATTTTGCTGTTTTTCGTCGGATCGTATGAGTTCTATGTTATTTTTTTCTTTATTTAGGTATTCTTTTTGCACAATTTGTTTTCTGTTTTGTAGGTAAGATTGGAACCATTGGTGTGCTTGTCCTCGTATGCCAGAATTATAGATTTTATCCAGTAAGATTTTGTACAATACTTTGTCATACGCTTTTGTCATATCTAGGAGAAGGCCTAGGGCGTATTTTTTAACGTTTATGTGTTGTAGTGCCATTTGTATATATTTGTAAACAGCAAGAGTTGTGGATCTATGTGTTCGAAACCCGTGTTGGCTCTCATCGAGGATGTTATTTTTTCTAAGAAATTATACAATCTATTGCACATTGCTTTTTTGTAAATTTTGGAAAAACTAGGTAACAGGGCTATTGGTCAGTAGTTGCTAGAGGTCATTTTATCATCTTTTTTATGAAGTGGTTTAACTAGGAAAATTTTTAATTGATCTGGAAATATTCCTTCTTCGAAGCTTTGGTTTATTAGAGTTGCTAGTGATGCGCATAGTTCTTCTGCGCATTGTTTAATCAAAATTGTAGTATCTCATCTATACCATGACTGTGTTTGTTTTTAATTGTCTTTATTATGTTTAGGATTTCTTTACTGTCAACTGGACAAAGGTACATTGAGGAAGATGGGGGATTTATTACTGGACGCCCTTGGGCAATGTTATTTTGTCCAATTTCACCTATCGATAAAAAATATTCGTTAAATTTATTAGCTATTTTATTAGGACATTTCTCAATTTAATTTTTTTTATATTTAAGTTTATATTTTTTACCTTGGTATTGTTTGTTTTACCAGTTTTATTTTTTATTATTTTCCACATAGTTACAGTTTTATTGTCCGATTTTGCCATTTGTCTGATATAGTCTAATCTTTTTGACAACTTCACACTGCGTTTTAAGATATTACTATATGTTTTGTAATATGTCTTTAATACTTTGCTATTGGTTTCATTTAAAATTATCCGAAGTATTCTCTTTTGCATGCACGCTTTTTTAAACCTGTTGTTAACCATCCTTTTTTCTGTACATTTTTTATTTTTATTACTTGTTTTGGAATATGATTGTCTAAATGTTTGGATATTATTGTATGAAATAGCTCATATCTTAGATTTGCGTTTTTGGTGTTGTGGAAAATTGTGTCCCAGTTTATTTCTTGTAAGGATTTTTTAAATGCTTGAATTTTACTATTTGAGAATATTCTCCTTTCAGTGTATAGGGTTTTATTTTTCTGGTCTTCAATATATATATTTGCGTTTACTGATTTATGATCGGACAGGCCATGATCCTCTACGTAGGACTTTTTTATGAGCGGTTTGTAATTTGTGAATAACAGGTCAATGCAAGTTGAGCTTGTAGTTGTAACACGTGTTTGTTAATTTATTAATTGTGTTAGATTAAAGGAGCGCATTGTGTTTAAGAGCTCTTGACTTTGTTTGTTTTTAATATCTAGTATATCTATGTTAGAGTCTCCCCCTATTATCACATGTTTGCTTTTTTCCTTATTGTTTAAGTGGGAGAGAATTCTCCGTATTTGTTCATAAAATATTTCTATTTGCCGATCTAATCTATGTAATCCTATGATTATACAATTTAACTTTGGTATTTCAATTGCACATAACTCGAATATATATTCTATTGAAAAGTTAATAATATCTGTTCTATTAATAAATTCAATATCATGTTTAATTAATATACCTACTCCTCCGCCTATATGGTGTTGTCTACAAAAAATCGATGCCACTTGGTATCCTGGGAAAACCAGTGCATTACAGAAGTTTTTATCTCTCCAGAGTTCACATAATGCGAGTACTGCAATATTAGACTTATGTAGTAAATTTTCTATTAGATGTACTTTGTTTCCTATACTTTGTATATTTTGGAATTTTATAACTAAATCAGTAACGAAATGTCTGTTCTTGTTGTCTTGGGATATTTTTATTGTTTCGGTTGTTATTTTCTTTGTATCTATTTTGCCTGTTTTTTGATGTTGTTGGGAGCTCTCGTTGTTAGGTGATGGATTTTTTGTTTCTTCATTTGCTGGTACTGACACATTCTCTGTTGTATTTGTTGTGTTGTTCTGCATTTTACTGTCAATTTCTTTGAGTTCTGTGCCATCAATGTAAAGTTTATTATTAAGTATGTGAGCTCGGTGGTCTTCCCGTCGCGATTTTATTAAGATTTCAATTAATTTTCTTCTGTACTCTCGTGATTCTTCGTCGAGGCATTCAAAGATGGTGATGCCTGTATTTTTGAAATAATGGGCTCTTTGTAAAATTTGTTTAGTCATGTTCTTGCTTAGTAATTCAACCAGTATTGTTCGTCTGTTTCTCCTTTTACCTATTCTTACCTATATATCCTCGCTGTGACCGGTAAGATCTATGCTTAGAATTTCTTGAAATGCATCAACGATTCAGTTGTATAGTTCGTTTTGGTCCTCCCAGGGGTGTTCTTCGAAACCGTATAAGACAATTTTCTTTTTGATATCGGTGTCTGGGGACTTATTTATTGGTTGGTTTGCAGTTTGTTTTTGGTGGTTGACGGCTTTTTGGAGTTCCTGTATCTCTGCCTTCAGCTCAGCTTTTCGTCTTTCAAGGTAAGTGATATTGTCAACAGTCGTTTGCTCTATTTTTTGCTTGACGGAGGATTGTCATAAACTATTTGTTCTGGTTTTTGCACTAGTTTAGACTGGTCTTGGTCTTTTTTTTTGGTGTATTTCTTTGTCATTTAGTTTGCCTGTTGCATTTGCTGTTCGTAATTCTGTTAGTTCGCACTTTATATCACTAAATTCTTTGGCAATCGCCCTCTCCATATCTATGCAAAAATTATTAAGTAGTTTGCCAACATGGTCTAGTATGGATATTTGGGCGTCACCATCAGGAGTGTTTTGGGGAATCTTGGTTGTTCATCGTACATGATGTTGTTTGTTGAGATGTTTTTCTGTGATGAAGATTCATCATGGATTATAGTATCCTCTATAGGTTCTTGAAGTGTGTCTCCAACAATGCTTTGGTTAGAGTCCGTTAGGATGGAGTCTTCCAATGTCATCATAAGAGCTTTCTTTTCTGAAGGTAACGTTCATATTACTCAGAGATGTATCGTTCTGGATATCGTTCGTGGGGAATAGTTGATGTTGACGTACTGGGGTGTTAATATTGCTCGTTTTTGGCAATTTACATCTACAGCAGTGGCAAAGCCATTTTTTCTTGCGTTCTGGAGACTTTGTGTTATAGAAGCGTTTTATTGACACGTTAGCACAGTCGAGATCGTATGTTTCGTTGCATAAGGAACAGGTAAGATGTAGTCTGTCTAGGATAATTTGTAAACATCCTGCACATTTAATTAGAGCATGTGACTGTTCCATGTTTATTCAGGTTGAACTACACGTAACTCCCTCTAGTGGTAGGTAGCGAAGCTACTTTTATCGTGTTGCCTGAGTTTATATATTCAGGTTAACTACATGTAACGCCCTCTAGTGGCACGTATCGAAACTACTCTAATCGTGTTACCTGAGTTCTTGTAGGACGGTTGTGTAATCGTGACAGGTGCGACACGGTGATGCAGTGGCGATTATGGGAACTTTGATTGTTTATGTTTGGGATTTTAAATGATGACACTGGTAACGGATACTATTGAAATTGTGATAAGGAGGTTAAATTATCTATTTTTTGAGCCAACTGTTGAATAATGGTTTATTAGGAATGCTTTAGGAATATGGTGACTTTGAGCGGTGTGTTCACTGTTTGATTTGGTGGCTTTTCATTGGAGTTGTCTGCGGCTTGTTTGGAAGTCGATTTCAATTGAGAGCACTGATAGTTCTTTGTAGATAACACTGTCAATACTAGTTTGTGTTTATCTGAACACTTTTTGATGGTTTTTCACTGTTTCAAATTAGTATTTTACGTGAAAAACATTTATTTTGAGAAGTAACTTGCGCGGTTTACACTTCTTTTTTTTTCAAGTTCTGGTTGACCCCAAGTATCACATATCAAAGCCGACATACTCCTAGGTGCTAGTGTCTACTCTGAAATCATCATGAGGGGGCTCGTGAAAGGGACGTGTTAGCATATATTTTGATACAAAACATCTTTATGCTAATACTCGCTTAATTTTTGGGGATAGATATAGGGATTGATTTATTTAGAGCAGACTGTCGAAGCACTTAGTTCTGCAGGTTTCACTATAAACTTGAAGAAGTGTATTCTTTTTATTGACGAAATCGAATACTTAGGACGGTACATATCTCAAGAAGGTATAAGACCTAGTGATTCTAAAGTAGCTGCATCAGTTAATTCACCTGTAGGGACAGGTACTATCAAATAGATACGCCAGTTTATGGGACTAGCGAGCTACTTTAGAAAGTTTATCCCAAATTTTTCGCTTTTCGGACCGCTTGTATAATAAAACTGTTAAAGAATAATCATAAATGGGAATGGGTACTCGAGCAGGATGAAGCTAGAGAATATGGCATAAAGCATTTGTCAAATAAACCTCTCCTAATAGTGTTCGATCTAAAATTATCAACCGAACTTTATACAAATGCAAGTTCATAGGCTACGGAGCAGTACTGGAACAAAGAGTAGATAGTGTCAAAAAGGTAGTGGCTTACTATAGTAGAAGGACTTCACCTGCAGAATCTAAATACTGTTCCTATGACCTGGAAACTTTGGCCATTTATAATGCATTAAAACAATTCAGGGTATACCTTTAAGGCCTCAAATTTAAAATAATTACGGATTGCAATTCCATCAAATCCACGATGAACAAAAAGGACTTGTCCCCAAGTGTGGCTCGTTGGTGGACCTTCATGCAAGATTTAGATTTCGATATAGTTTACAAAAAGGGTAAATATATAGGCCATGCCGACTTCTTTAGTCGTAACCCCGTTGATAGCTCCGCAATAACAAATTATTATTCTCCGAGTGACAACTCGGAATGTTCGACAGATAATGCTTCAACTTCTGCTACTGACCTACCATCTAGACATGTTATACGATGTCACGATGAATTTGAGGTCAACCAAATTGATGAACCTCAATCGTGGTTGGAGGTCGCCCAACAAAATGACACAGAAGTCCAGAATCTAATCAGTCAAGCTGTAGCTGGTGAACTAGATGAGACTCGATACGTGGGCCAAAACAATTTATTGTTCTATAAGGTTGAACCTAGTGAACTAAAACTATTTGTACCACGAGGAATTAGATTCAACCTTTTGCGGTTATTTCATGATAAGAACTGACATGTTGAGTTCGAATAAACCTTACATAAACTCCGTGAACATTTTTGGTTTCCCCGAATGGCACCATTTATAAGAAAATATTTAAAGCATTGTTTGATTTGTGTCCAACGTAAAGGTCACTCGGGTCCAAAACAACGGTTTCTACATCCAATAGAAAAATCTCCAATACCTTTCGAAACAATTCATTTGGATTGTACTGGACCATTTACACAATCCAACGAAGGCTTTAAATATATTCTATTAGTAGTACATGGCTTTACTAAATTCTGCCTGTTAAAGCCTCTTAAAACTCTCACTGCTGAAGAATTTGTACCCCTTATTAGAGACACATGAAACCAGGGTTTGAAGAGCACTTGGGACATATTAAATCAAAGGCCACTGCCCAGTTCATTCAACAGGAAAGAAGGATGGCCAGAAATACTTTATTAGCCGAGGGTTACAAGAAATTCATTCTCGAGTATCAACAACTAGGTCACATGTGCCCGGTTGACTCAGCAGACGCCCCAAACACATGTTATCTGCCCCATCATGGCGTGCTTAAGTTGAACTCTACAACAACTGCCTTGCGCGTCGTGTTTAATGCTTCATCAAAAACATCATCGGGTCTCAGTCTCAATGACATGATGGAGAGCGGTCCGAACCTTCAACAGGACCTGCAGTCACTCATTCTGAAATGGCGTCAATACAGATATGTCGTCACAGCGGATATAGAAAAGATGTTCCGCCAAGTACTTGTCAGAGAGACCGACCAACATCTACAATCAATCATATGGAGAGATTTGCCTAGCGACCTACTACGAGAATATCATCTCACAACGGTCACGTATGGAACAAAGTACGCCCCATATCTCGCCATTAGAACACTCAAACAAATTGGTCAAGACAATGCTCACACGTTCAAACTTGCCGCCGCAGCTTTGGAAAGCTCCTTCTACATGGATGACCTGTTGGCTGGCAGCAACTCACTCAGTCAAGAAAAGGAAATTCCATTGAATTAGAAGAAGAAGAACTTACAACTGTTCTGGAAGCCGCCGGCATGAATATTCGCAAGTGGTCAAGTAACAAATCAGAACTCATAAAAGATTTTCCAGCGGAATTACTCAACGCCCCATTCGAGTTCAAAGACTCTGAAACTCGAAAAACGCTGGGTCTGCAGTGGAATTCTTCGTCGGACACTTTTGCATACACATACAACGTACGTACTTGTGCGTTAGCGACACAAATACAGGGCATTGTTCTAAACGTCAGTTGTTGTCCGAAATAGCAAAAATATACGATCCAATGGGCTGGATTACTCCACTTACAATTAAAGCAAAGATGTTATTTCAAAAGACGTGGGCATTAAATCTATCATGGGACGACGACCTACCTCAAGAAATACTTCGCGAATGGCTGGAAATCAAAGATGACTTGAAAAGTATTCCCGTATTCTCAATCCCCAGAAACAATGGCGATATGGATAACTCGTTTGAAATTCACGGATATTGCGATGCTTCCGAAAAGGCTTATGCCTGCGCAATTTATATCGTCTCACTAAATGATAAAGGCGAGTACACATTAAACCTGTTCACCGCCAAATCAAGGGTTGGTACGCCAAACAAGTTGGTAACACTTCCCAGATTGGAGCTGCTGGGCGCGCTTTTGCTATCACAATTAATGGCGGAATTCCTCGAGACCATCAATTCCAGCAACTTTAAGGTCTATGCCTGGACAAATTCAATGGTAGTCTTGGGCTGGCTACATGGCAAGGAATCAAAATGGAAACTATTTGTGGCCAACAGAGTACACAGAGTAGATAAAAAAAATCAACCCGCAATCACAGCGTGGAACCATGTGAAGTCGGAAGATAATGTTGCTGACTGTGCCACGCGTGGATTGAACGCCACAAACTTGTTGAAGCACAAGATGTGGTGGAAAGGGCCCGAATGGCTAATCACCTGCAACAGGAAATACACCGAGCAACAATCATACCCAGACCCTGCGATCAAAGTAAAAAAGGCCAGTGTGAACACAGCCCTATTACAAAATCATTCATCATTCATTCAAGAATTGCTAAACAAATGTTGTTCGATAACGCGCATTACTAAAATAACTGCATGGGTAATGAGATTTGTCAGCCGATTGCAAAATAAGCAGACGACTGCGCACGGCAACAAATTGAGGTTAGCGGAATTGAACTCTGCTCACAACCTTATTATTAAAAACGCACAGACTTGCGACTTCGAAGATGAAATTGCTCAGTTAAAGAAATACGGGCATGTAAAGAGCTGAAGTGTGCGGACATAGCGACATAGAGATGTATCATTGTGTGTGTGACTCCTTATTTGTAAGACTATATAAGATTATACTGCGGATAATTAGAGGCTCTGCTATCCAAACTCCAGTACAATAAACATCTATTTACTCTTACAAACCTCTTTCAATTCATAGCGACCTAGGTAGCGCTGTGCCAAATGGCAAATAAATGGAAATACCTAAATATGGAATATGGAAAATTAAAAAGTATGAAAAAAAATTTAAGAATAAGAACCTGAAGACTACAAGAAATCACGACGCGACCACCCTTAAGACCAGATAGCAGCCAGAAGAGGAAGATGGAGAATAAAGAAGATGACAATATAGAAGACAGAAATTAATTAAAGAATAAAGAGTAAAGTTAAAGAAGAGAGAAAAATAAATATAAGTACAGAAGATTTTTGCTGCCGGGTGCCGGGCGAATTTCAAGCCTAAGTGATGTGGAAAGCCGGGCGCCGGGCGTAACCGTACGGGTCAAGTGAGGAGCAGCCGGGAGATGGTACGGGTCCCAAGGTGAGCTGACTCTGAGCGAGCTGCGGCGATCGGCGACGTCGTGGTGACTCGATATAAGATGTGGTTTTTGGACAATGGGTTTCTTTATAGGTGTAATATGTAAGTAATTTTTATGAATTGTCGATTTAAAATCACGCTAGGCAGATTTTTGTATTTTTGACATAGGGTTGACGATACAAACAATATCAATAGATATACCATTTTTTTTCCGAGGATTATTGCATAAAGTAAAGAATATTTGGAAGAATACATAAAGTGAAAAGTTAGTAGGTAGTACAGTGCAGTTAGCAAGAGAAGTATGAATAAATGTTTGATAACTGTTTTTTTTTTTTTGGGAATGGAGATATTTATGACGGCCGTAAAGTAAATTGAATTAGTTTGACACGAGTTATTTTGGATGAGGATTTTGATAGTAGTTTATGTTTGGAGGAGACGATTTTGAGAAATATGGGAAGAATGTGGTTTAAGATGTGAAGTAGGAAGATAAAAGTTTTGTTGTTTTATAGCCGTTCTAATATTTTATTAAATAATTGCCTCATATTTAAAATTTACTCCAAATGTACAATCAAGTACATAAATGTTTCATGACTTGGTAACAGTCACAGTTATTCCAAGTAATTCAATATAGTGTTCGCAGGCAATCCAAATATGGACATGCAACACTGCGGAAGAATCCAAATGAGGTAGAACACTTGTTTCGATTACAGACGTAAAATAATTGTTATTATAAGTTCATGTCCGACTTGTATGGAGCGAAAGATTTTAGTTTCAGTTGACTAATATGGGAGATACGTAAAAGGTAATGAATGATTGATAGCAAGCTTATGGTACCGCAAAGAGATAAAGTTTGGAACCATTTTTTAAATTACAGTATCAAATTAATATTAATAGTATGAGTATGTATGAAAATCAGTTGAGTGTGTGTAATAAATATATGCTAGCTATTCCTGCTATAAAATCAACGCCAACCGCACGCTTGTTCTGCTGTTGTTTTATTGCGACGGCAATCTCGCCTTGTGACAACGGCTCATCCAGCTCGCTAGATACGGGGAGTTGAGGGATCGAGTTAATGTGTTCCAGATCTGCAGACCGGTCCACATTTAGCAGAGTTGAAATATTCCGCCCAAAGTTTGAGTATTTCTTCCTTGCTTTTGAGCAGGCCATTACCACTGGCAGGTTTAAGCGGCACTTTTGCAAGTGAAGTCGTACCAAGCAACTTTCGAACCTCAGCGTAGAATTCCCCTAGCTGGTTATTGCCCGCGAGCCATTGCATTTGACGAGCTTTGTCCTGCCACCACTTGTTCTTTGTTTCCCGAGTTAGTCTGCGCAGCTCCAGGTCACTCTTTCTGATCTCCACAATACCACGTGGGCTCGTTCTATGCTGCCTGAGGAGACGCCGGTGTTTGTCAATTGCCCCCCTCAGAACTCTATCATTCTCATCAAACCAGTCCTCATTCTTACGGACTTTTAACGGTGGTTAACGGTAGTTAATATTGTCGAGTTGTAGGCGCAAAGTTGTAATTCGGTCTGAGATGTGCACCGGTAACTCTTGCAGCTGTTTAACAAGCCGATTCTTGATCGCAAAGCCCACGCCTAACCGTCGCAATTCGGAGGCTGCGAGTTCTTTCCAGAAGAAAGTGTATCCGCCACCGTGCTCTACCAGCTCTCCTTTGTCAGCGAGATATGTTTCGCTGAAAGCAGCCACATCTACGTCATAGCGCGAGAGCTGACGAGCTACAATTGCGGTCTTTTGATCGGGACAGATGTTCTCCTTGCGGTCAAGGAGTGTTCTTACGTTCCATGCACCAAAGGTCAAATAAAGTTTTATAAGTGTTTTAGTAGTTTTTTTATTGTGATTTCGACAGCGAAATTAAGGATGCGGAGGCAGCCGCGGTTACTACCATCCTTATAGGCTGGGGTGAGCAATTTTTAGGGCACCTTTTCTAGCCCCCTCCAAGGCTGAGCAAGGAGAGCAGTGCTACCCTTAATAGGTTTATTCTATCATCCCGGGTGCTGCCGAACCCACTCTGTCCCCCCAGTTCAGAGCGGAAGCAACCACGGTGATCTGAGACCACCCCCAGAGCCACCTATGACACACCATCACTGACATCACTCATGGACACATCGATATTCACTTGCTGTCACCGGAGCAACTAGAATCTCAAGTCGATATCATAAGTCGACAACTACAGAATGATCTCGTTGTACCCAACAAGGAAAACATCCGGAACTTGTACAAAATACTACGAGTATCCGCAAGAGGCGACTACCTCATCATGGAATTCAAAATCCCGCTGATCACGAATGAAGTCTACGAGTTAGACATAATCATCAGTCTACCACACAAGACTTCACTCAGTACAATGCGCATAACAACGGCCTATCCATACTTGGCCTTTAATATCAGAAAGGATATCGTCTTGTCTCTATCCAGAAGCGATTTGCATATGTGCATTCACGCTTCACTAGAGAGGATTCTGTGCCCAGTTGACAAGCCAGTCTACGACATGAGAGCAAGACAATCCATTTGTGATCTGAAGTTGGTGAACTTGGAGTTGAAAAGGGAATCACCCTGTACATCGGAACAATCAACGTGCGGCGACAAATGGATCAAGTTACAACACATCAGACAGAATGACTGGCTGTACGCCTGTTGCAAAGAATGCACAGTGCGAATTTTAAGCCCCGCTGACACGGTAATTCGAACCCTGTCTGGCAACGGAATCGTTAGCCTAGGTCAAGGCTGCACACTCAAGGCAGATACATTCACGATCCTTTCGCATAGGGATCTTTTCAACCGCATAGTCACGGCGGTACCGGAGATGGAGTCCATCCTGAACAACATCATTGACACCAACACGGTGCTCCAGAATTAGAAGATAAGTCTATCAATGGAACAGTCATTCAATGGAAGACACAGGGAGCACTGATAGCGTAACTGAAGCATCAGACCACGCAGACGCTCACCGTACACGATTTCCATCAGTAAATCATATCATACAGCATGCTTGGCGTGCTGCTACTGATTGGCGTAGTCGTGGGAATCATCTATATACGGAAGAGACGACCGCAGCAACGCTTGATGTCCCGGAGATACCGCAGCCGCAGCCGCAACCACGGACACTCTATAGGAAGAGGACATTACAAAGGGGTACTTCACCACGAGAAGAAGATTTCGTGAAGTTTGAATTACCTAAGAATATTGATATTTAAGTTGACATATTTTACACATTTATCTTGCATTATTTTATTCCTAACTAAAGTATCATGTTTTGTAATTTTATAAGTTTTAATCTGTATTCTTCTTGTTTTCGGCATGTACACTCAATTGTACAAAGGTCATTTTATATTAATTTAGCGTACATAAGCATTTTACTCTTTTCTTGTTAGGTT
Source organism: Argyresthia goedartella (assembly GCA_949825045.1). Classification (NCBI taxonomy): domain Eukaryota; kingdom Metazoa; phylum Arthropoda; class Insecta; order Lepidoptera; family Argyresthiidae; genus Argyresthia; species Argyresthia goedartella. The sequence goes on along the minus strand of OX463826.1, from coordinate 30,493,818 downwards.
GTTACATTCATTATATTAAGTGCAATAAACGTCTTCATCGTTAGCGGTTGTACCATCATTTCAACTTAGCAAGCACTCAACACTCACTCATTATTCATACAACTGTAGAACCTTACACCGCTCAACCGCATTTTTGACATCCACTTTAAATATGATGTCTTCAGTAGTGTCCCTGCTCATACTAAAAGATCTAGTGGCTTGTATGGCAGCCTCACAACCCAATGAAATGCCAAACCCCAACTGCACTGGCTTCAACTCAGAAGCCAATTCGCTCCTCACTGCTTGACAGCCCAATTTCGCCACTAAATGGCGAATCACGCTTCCGATAGCAATATACCAAATACCGTCGTCTTTTTTCTTCAATGCACAAAGACCAGCCCCGTAAAGAAATCGACACACCTCCCTATTAACCATGCCCTTTAACATATAATTGGCCAAATCGCACAGAGACTGCAAGAGAGCCACCCCACCATCCCCCGCCCCAACCGCAGTCAATTCCTTGAGGTGCTCTGGACGCAAACCATCCATGCCACCAGCTGAGCAGTTTTTGAATGAGCCTATAGCCTGCGCCACGTCACACACTCCCACAGACAAGGACTCTGATGAAATTTCCGGCTCCGAGGGAAAGACCAACGGGCGGCTGGGGGAGGGATGCTTGTCCCTCAAAGCAGATAAGGTCTCCTTATCGTCTGGCGCAGCGGAGCACTCCGACAATAGGACGCGAACCGCACCGCTCAAGTCACCATCATGAACTTTTGCTTCGACCACTCTATAAAGCATTCGCCGATTATACAAGAACTGACTCGAGTGATTCGACCCCACCCCCAGCTTCTATGTTAATATTTTCCTTTACTTGCGCCGTGAGAGACCGACTCCAGTCATTGACGCTGGTATCCTTAGCGCCGAATATGAAAAAGTCAGCAAATCAGTAATCATGGTACGATTTGCTGAATTTTTCATATTCGAAAGACAAGTCATTAGACTGGATGCATCGCTGAATGACTCGCGATAAAGCAGAAGCAGCGATGCACCTAGCGCCCTTTGGGATATGTTTGAGAATCCTAACAGTCTTTCTCAATTGTGGCAGATGCTCAAACGAAGGGGGCGCCTCCGTACCGCCCCCCAGTACTCCTGTCGGTACATTTTGAGCAGACAAATGGACTTTCCCATTCCCATGAATGCGACTAATATGGGCACTTAAACCGTGGGGACCACAAATTGTCTTGAGGAACCAGAACAGTGTGGACACGCCGCGGTGTTTGTGCTCATGTTTTCACTAAAAAATAAAATGATAATAACAACAAAAATATTAATAATGGAAATTAATCTAATATTACTTAAGAAAACCAGCTCTATTAACCTCAAAAAGAATTCTTAATTAATTACACTAACATAACTACTTTCATACTCGTAAATAACACTATTTTTTTTTACTGAAAGATGCAAACCATAAAGTTAACAATGTCATCTAACAGTAAGTAGCTAGCTATTTTTATATCACTAAATAAAATGGTATCATACTTAAAATTTCAAAATAAGAATTAATAGTCTTAAAAAACCAACTCATACTATATAATTCATAACTATAATGTCAAAATACTATGATCCCTAATATTATAATAAAGTCAAAAAATAAATAAAATGAAATGAAATTAATAAATAAGGTTTAAAAACAAAGCGTGATTCCTAGTGCAATATGCGGCGGATGAGGATCGAACCATGATGACCTATACCATCGAGGCGCTGACAGGCCCACCCTGTCGACCGCTACGCCACAGGAACTTGATGAGAGTGTTGCGAAAAATCGCTAACGTATGTGCAGTTAATAGTTGTAGCTCGTGGTAACTGCTCGCTATAAACATGACTGAATGACATTAATTTATTTTCAAAGTAACTACTTATATTTATATATCACCTCAAATATGCACCCTGCCTTACAGGGCTCTTATTGGCTATTTCAAGGTCTTTGGAGGTACATGTTGCAACTCCGTACTGATGCTCTTAGATTAAGATAGACACCCCTACTATACACGCCGTGTGTGAGAACCAGTAAAAGACGTAATTCCTTTATAATACGATCTGTTGATAGTTTTAACCGCCTACCCCTTGAGCTTGACATAGATACATTTTGTACCACAGCTAATGCTACTCGTCGCAAAATTTCTCAACAATTTTTCGTCAATACCGACTGACACAAATGACTAAATTTTATTTTATTCGTAATCCTGTGACATTTTTCTCTTAATTATTTTTCGTTTTAAACACACTTGTTAAATCTTTATTCTGGGTAATTTAGCTATATATGAGGTCCTTACATATGAAATTGGCGTTTTGCATTGTGATTTCGACAGCGAAATTAAGGATGCGGAGGCAGCCGCGGTTACTACCATCCTTATAGGCTGGGGTGAGCAATTTTTCGGGCATAAAGGAACATAAAGTCGTATTTTTAGGGTTCCGTACCCAACGGGTAAGAACGGAACCCTATTACTAGGACTTCGCTGTCCGTCCGTCTGTCACCAGGCTGTATCTCAAGAACCTAGCTAGCTAGAGAGTTGAAATTTTCACAGATTATGTATTTCTGTTGCCGCTATATCAACAAATACTAAAAAACAGGATAAAAGAAATTGTTCGATTCCAAATCGATATTCGATCGATGGTTTCGGAACGGCCATTTTGAATTTGACGTTGCTGCCAACCTTGCAGTTTTTGACAACTGACAGACGAAAGCCCTCGCAATGTAACGCGTATTGGTAAGGGTAATGAAATTAAATCGCAAGCCATCTGGAATGTATTCGGGTTTCCCTCAGGATTGTCTATATAGCTGAGTGTGTTGTGGTTCCCCGAACCAGATAAAGTTCGCATTTACGTGGCCGATTGGTTTTTCCCACGTAACATAACCTGTGTTGGAACACTGTGCTCATCGAAGCTGGCCTGCCAGTCATACCTGGTTGGCTGAAGAACCTGTCTACCAAGAAGAGCCTAGGGTGCACCCGGGCCTTGCAGAGAGACAGGAGGTTGACGGGACCGAAGCACAGACCAGGTTAGATCGAATCCAATCATTTTAGCTCGGTGAATCGCCGACGTTCAAACTTCTTGGCAACTGATCGCTACGCTACCTCGTAGCTGATGGGCCCCTACGAGGTCATTAGGTGCCGAGAAGCCTGAACAGAAATATTTAATGGGGCTCCCATACAACAATTCTTTCAATACCACATACAAACTTATGGATGCACCTGGTTACGTACATAGAGTGTGAAAGTAACCGCACCAATAACTTTGTAAACAATATTTTGCTGTGTAAAATCCAAACTATTCACTCCACACCATCGCTTCCATTGAACGGTGGTACGGAACCCTTCGTGCGCGATTTAGACTCGCACTTGACCGGTTTTTTTTAATGTAATATATTTATTTAGTCAAAGTATGTACCATTGCTATCTATACACTTTTGCCATCTCATAGGTAGTTCTTCGATCCCTTTACTAAAAAAAAACATTCGGACGGGAATCAATAAAATCTTTTAAGGCGGTTTGGACAGCCCCATCGGAGTTGAATTTATTCCCTTTCAAGAAGTTATCCAAATTTCGAAAAAAAATGGTAATCTGTTGGAGCAAGGTCGGGAGAGTACGGTGGATGTCTTAGACATTCCAATTGACGCTCCTCTAATATGGTAGCCGTCTGTTATGCAGTGTGTGGTCTAACGTTATCATGAAGCAGCAGTGGCCTTGAGCGATTGACCAGCCTCGGTTGTTTAGCAGCTAGCTTTTCCATCATGATTTGCAGTTGCTGACAATAGACATCTGCCGTAATCGTCTGGCCAGATTTAAGAAAGCTGTAGTGAACGACACCAGCACTAGTCCAACAAACGCTCACAAGTAACTTTTTCGGAGTCAATTTTTGCTTGGGGCATGGTTTGGCTGGTTCGGCAGGGTTCAGCCATTGCGATGAGCGCTTCCGATTATAGTACAGGATCCACTTTTCATCACAAGTAATGATTCGATTTAAAATCCTTTCATTATTGTGCCGGGTGAGTAATGCAACGCAGCAGTCAACGCGCGTTTGTTGATTTGCTTCACACAGTTCGTGATGCACCCACCTTTCAAGTTTTTTCACCTTCCCAATTTGCTTCAAGTGGATTAACAGTTTTATCACTAACACCGCAGCCTGCAGATAACTCGGACGTCGTTCTCGATGGATCCGCTTCCACAATAGCCTTCAATTCTTCATTTCTCTGGTCTCCGGCCGTCCACGGGGCTTGTTCTGCAGGTCGAAATTTCCAGAACGAAAACGTTGGAACCAATAATGCACTGTGTTTTTTATTGCGGCACCGTCGCCATACACATCATTAATCCTTCGAGCCGTTTCTGCAGCACTGGTGCCACGGTAGAACTCATACTCGTAAATAACGCGATATTTCAAATTTTCCATTTTGTAAGCTGAGTGACGCAAGGTTGATTGAGGAAAAAACAAATGAATTATAATTTTAGAAACACAAATACATGAGTAAATAGCTGTTATAAATTTTAATTTGGAATTCCCAACCATAGAGGAGATATTTGAGATCAAAGTGGTCAGTACGGCGAAACGCCAATTTCATATGTAAGGACCTAATATCTGTTTTATGTAGGTGGAGACTTGTTATTAGCTCGTTAGCTATTCTGTTACTTCTAATTGTCTTTTCTATCATAGCTGTTAGTCTTCCTAAAACCAATAAATAAATAAATCATAAATAAATAACATCATTAGCATAGGCAGGGGTATTGTGCATATCTATTGTTTAGTTGCTGTATTGTTTGTATTACCTAGCATTGCTCCACCTGAATTGTGTTAGTAACAACATTTTCTAAATTGTTATATTTTATGATGACATAATTTGTTTAAGCTATTACTACTTTGCTTAAATTACTCTGCGCTCAACTTTTTCCCCGATCGTCATCACTGTTAACAACAACAGGCAATGAATTGCATACAACGGAACGATCGGGATATAAAAAGTTTCGATCGTCAACACTGTGAACGAACGGGACATTTTTTTCCCGATCGTCCACACTGTAAACGACAACACGCAATGAACTGTATGCAGCGGAACGGCTGGGAAATAAAAAGTTTCGATCGTAAACACATGAGATTTTTTTCCCCGATCGTCAACAGTGTGGATGACGAGGTGTGAACAAGTGGGAATAATTGGGAAATTCAACCTGTGCATCTACCAAAGTGTCGTGTAGGTACATAAATTCTGTCTGGCTATTAAGAAATTTTAATCTATGAAAATGGAAAAGACTTCATGATTTTTAATCCCTGGATTTTGGGAAACGTAGCAACATCTATCGACTAGGGGCTGAGGGAATAGGAGAGGAATAGTAGTAGCTAGTCTATCGATTGCTCCAGCGTTTCGGCGATAGATCGAGTGAGTGGGTCCGGAGTGATTGTTTGTCAAAACGTCTGGAATATTCTAGGCTGATGGATTGTCTATAAATAGGTGTAATGAGGCGAGTCTTGTTATTTTCTTGTTTGAAGTTCGTTGAAGTGACATTGTTTGTACCGGGGTCAATTTGTGTTATTGAACAAGCTTCGGTGAGTTGGCAATTTATTGGAAATTTGTGTTGATTAGGCCCTAGTAGTGGCGTGATAGTTTGACAGTTGAAATTGTTACTTTCAGCTCCCCCGACCATGAATCCCCACGTGCGTTATGCGTCTGCATTGGGCGCCGCCATTTCCCTAACCCAGACCTTATGATGGAATGCGACCGGCTGGTGCTATTTTCTTCAAGTTAGATACCGGTATGTATTCACGCCTGTGGACCTCAGCAAGACCTTCGCCAAGTGTTGGTTTAGTGAGACAGATTTTAACCGTGACCTTTGTTCATTCGTCGAGAGACCGCAATCTGCTGGCTGCCCATAATTGTTTGTCGGAGGAACTTGTAGACCAAAAGGACCACCGTGAGACGAGCTCCAGCCTGCCCTTTAAGGTAAATTCCAGAAGTACTTATGTAAAGTGATCCGCCTCGTACTTCCCGTATTCGCTATCGTAGACCCCACGTTTCTGAGCGCGAGATTTGTGATATTATGATGCCATATACGATCACCACTGATTTCTTTTATATTAACTATGTGACGCACCGGGTGTCCAGTGCCTAACGAAATAATTGAAAGAGTTTTGCGGTGACTCGCTTTATGATGTAGTATTTCTCTTTGTTATGACATAGTTAGGAGACCGAGCGGAGTGTCTAATGTTCCCTCCGGTCAGGTTTGAGTTTTAGATGTCGGTCGAAGCCCTGTGACATTTCCTATTATGATGTATCTTTTAGTTTCGTAGGTAGATTACATGTTTTTGATATTGAGTGCGGAAACTTATAATCTAAAGGGAAATATTAAACTGCACATCCAAAATACTGATTTTGTTACACCCCATCCCGGCTCTGATAATAATAATAATAATAGTTTCTCGAGACAGACTTCGCCCATCTCACCCCCATCTTCACCAACAATATCCAACCGGACAGATGTTGTGCAAGAGCCACTCGCCGCATATTCCTGCATCCACTGTTGCCAGGACCAGCACGAGAATAAAGTGCACGGAAGATATGAACCACTCCATATGGCTTGCATATCTCATAGCATCTAATCTTGAACAGAATACCAGATCTTAACTACCAGAAATGCACCGCATATTTACAACTGAATTCCCACAAATTAATGCCTCTAGACAAAGGGTCGGAGGCCAAAGAAGAGCAATCCTCAGAACTAAATTACTTATACAAAACGTCCTGGATGAAATTAAAATAGAAGTAGCTACGTCTCGTGATAACCAGCCTCAAACAAACCAAAACTCACAATCAAACAGTCAACTTTTCACACAAATCTTACACACAAGAAATACTCCACGACAAAGAATGACCTGGAGCAATGATATCAACGAGACTATAATACGCATTTGCTACAAGATAACCAGGCTTGAGTCCAACAAAACTGCCTACAGACCAACACTACACGCCGCTGTGATAGCCGCACATCCTCACCTAGCACATTTCTCTGAACAGAGAATCTCTGACCACCTCAGAGCCATCATTAATTATAAATACATTACCGACAATAGATTACAGCATATACGGGATGAAGTGGCCATGGAAATAGAATCAGGTACCGAAGTACACGTTAATTCACTACCAACTCAATCACAGATTCACATACACCTTTCATCACCATCACAAAATGACACCCATCATCAGTTATCGAATCCGGAAAGAGAGGAAGACCAAAGTGACGTCAAGACCACACAACCACACAATCAACGCAACAATCTTGTAGTACTACCTGAAGAACAAATTGGAGAGTTGGACGAATTATTCACCAAGACACTAGCAGACGCACTAAAAGACGACGACCCTATATCAAGGCCAAACAGAAACCAAGTAGACAATTTGCTATTCTAGTACACACCATTATTGTAAAGATACTACCAAAACACATTAGTACTGAAACCGATTTTAATATATTACAAACAATAATTTACTGCGCAGCACATACTGCCATCACTTACAATGGTAGCAAAATACGCGGACCCAACCAATCGCAATACCCCAATAAAAATAGGATACCAGTGAAGCGGAGTTTTAGCAGCAGGATGATTGGATATAGTTTGCCAATGATAATGTACAGCTATTTCTTCACAAATATGTTTTTATTGACTAAACATATTAAAATACAGAGGAGCTGTGTGCTCATGGCATGAAGCGCTATACGAGAGAGAGTTTATGCTATGCTACGACTTCACTTCGTCCCTTGCCTTCCCCGCTGGGGTCTGCTGCTGTCATGCGCAGACATGTTCCCGGCCTTGGAACATCCTGTTCCAACCTTGGTAATAGACACAGGCGGTTGAACGCACGTCTCATAGTCCCGGATGTGGTGAGGATATCAGCAACGCGTGCTACGCAGTCAGAACCTGGGAACACGGTAGTGATTCGACCAAGGAGCCATCGGTTTGGAGGAAGTCTGTCGCCCTTGACTAACACCATGTCGTTGATCCGTAGTTGATCGCCATCTCTGCGCCACTTCTGTCTGGCCTGTAGTTCTGAAAGATATTCTTTGTAGTATCTATTCCAGAAATGTGATTTCATTTGCTCAATTCTGAGATGTCAAGGAAGATGGCAGCTTTCTTTATCAGGAATCTGAGAAGGAGGCAGTATGGTGAGTGTTCGTCCGATAAGGAAGTGTGCAGGCGTTAAAGGAACAAGGTCAGATGGATCAGATGAAAGGGGGGTTATAGGTCGTGAGTTCAGTATGGATTTAATTTGAATTAGCGCTGTATACATTTCTTCGAAAGTTAAATAGCGGATAATACTCTTTTTAAATGATGTTTAACAGATTTTACTGAACCTTCAACAAATCCATTGAAATGAGGACTATAAGCTGGAGAAAATTTGAAATTTATGGATAAATCCGAACAATGTGCAATTATGTCATCATTGTTACGTTTGAGAAATCTCGCTAATTCGTTGAAAGCCCCAACGAAACAGGTCCCGTTATCAGAGAAAATATTGACAAGTTTCCCTCTGCGAGCTATAAAACGGGATAGCGAAGCAATAAACCCTTCTTTGGTTAGATCTGTCACAAGTTCGAGATTGATAGCTTTTATGGTTAGGCATACAAAGACGCAGATGTATGATTTTATCAAACTGCAGCCCCTGCCCTTTCTATTCGCCATCAGGATGGGTCCTGCATAATCGACTGCTGTGTTTGAGAATGGAACGTTTGCTGTAATACGTTCAGCAGGAAGATTTCCCATTATTGGTTGGACAATGCGACCCAAAAATCTACAACATTTCACACAATTTTGCACTACAGATCGAGCTAAATTACGACCATTAGTGGTCCAGAATTTTTGTCTTACTGAAGACAATAACATTTGAGGTCCTGAGTGCAACAAAACTTTGTGATAATACATGAATATAAGTTTTGAAATATAATGTGAAGCATGTAGAATAATGGGATGTTTGGTGTCATAACCATAATCAGAGTTTGAGAGTCGACCACCGACACGCAATAAACCATTGTTATCTATAAATGGGTTGAGCGATATGAGTTTATTTTTTGGTGAAAGATTTTTCTTTTGAGATAAAATGGCAATTTATTCCGAAAAGATAGATATGAGATTTAAGGCAGAATTCAATTCGTGGACCTTTTGATGAGATATAACTTTCTGATTAGGATTACGACAATTGTTAATGAATCGTTGTATATATGCTGTTATGTGAGTCAATTTGATGAATGACGATGTGTTGTGAATGAGATCTGTGATAGACAATGATTGAGAAATGTGGTTACACTGAACCTTTAACTCTGGTAAATCTGTTTCTGTGGTTTGAATGGGATGCACAGGCAATTCGGCTTCATCTTGTTTTAAGAACGGAGGTCCTGTCCACCAAATGCTACCATGTTTTAATTGGGCACCATTGAGGCCCCTAGAACCTACATCAGCAGGATTGGAGTGTGTCGGAACGTATCGCCATGTAAAAGAACTCTTTTGTTCTTGGATTTCACAAACCCTATTGTGTACGAATGGTTTAAGCTTAGATGTACTAGTTCTAAGCCAACCAAGAACTATTGTTGAGTCGCACCAAAATATGCGTTTTTGTATGTTCATATTGTTCATGCGTAATGGATTTAGCAACTTTTTTGCAAGTCTGGTCGCTAACAGTGCACCGCATAATTCTAGGCACGGAATTGTATGAGGTTTTAGTGGTGAAACCTTAGTTTTTCCAACTAAAAATTGGACTGATGATGTGGTGTCTGAGACACATCGTAAGTAAATGCATGCACTATAGGCATGGACTGATGCATCACTGAAAACGTGTAGTTGTACTACTGTGGGTGAATTACTGACAACGTGACGAGATATTTTGAGGTAATTGATAATGTGCAAATTGTTTAAAATATTCAACCAAGCTGTTTGCATTTCCGAGGGAATTGTTTCATCCCACGACAACTTGAGAGACCATAGCTTTTGTAAAATGATTTTAACTTGCAGGATACAAGGGCTTAAAAGGCCTAATGGGTAGAATATTTGTGCAATTTCTGAGAGAATCGCCCGTTTGTTAATATGTGTAGGTGTGAGAATTTTCACAGAGTATAGTAATATGTCTCCTTAAAATCCCAGAGTAACCCTAGGGTTTTTGAATATTGATCTTTATCTAGATTTAGCAAGTTATCTGATTGTGTGTTGTGTTTCTCATGAATTTTGTTTAGTATTGTAGAATGATTTGAACACCATTTCTTCAGATGGAACTTGGCACCTTCAAGTTGATTAATAACGCCCTTACAAATATGTATAAGGTCTTCTTCAGAGTCTGCCCCTGAAAGCCAATCGTCTACATAAAAATCTCGTGAAATTGCCTCCGCCACCGCCTTGTTCACACAATCATGACCAAGTTGAGCCATGCCTCTGGTTGCAAGATAAGGTACGGAGGCAGTTCCATAAGTAACTATATGTAGTTTGTAAACCTTGATTGGTTCACTCGGTTCAAAGCGCCAAAGGATTTGTTGCAATTCTTGTTGACTGTCGTTAAACAGGATTTGTTGATACATCATTTCGATGTCTGAGGTAACGACATACTTATGCTGGCGGAACCTTAATAAAATTGAGACAAGGTCGTCTTGGACAGTTGGTCCGATTATTTGTAAATTATTGAATGAAACACCTGTTGCGGTCTTTGCGGATGCATCGAATACTACGCGAAGCTTTGTAGTAAGACTTTCTTCGCAACATATGCCGTGATGCGGAAGAATATAGTGAATATTGGATTCGTTGAAGTCAGTGTTTTCTGACATGTGACCTAGGTTAAGATACTCTTGAATGAAATTAGTATATGATTGTTTGAATATTGGATCCCGAACGAATTTTCTTTCCAGTGAGTGAAATCGAGATAATGCTTGCTGATAAGAATTTCCCAGCCTTTGAGGAGATTCCTTCAGAGGTATGGATACGATAAAACGACCGTCTGATTGTCGTTTTGTATTGTTGGCGTAATAATGTTCACAATCATGCTCTTCCTTTAAGAAATAGTATGTTGTTTCTACTGTCTCAATTTCGAAAAACTTTGTGAGTTGATTTTGTAAATGAATTTCTGAAACGTGATTACAATGGACTGTATTATTTGATTTTTTCTTGTTGTTTGCCTTATCACTCCTGAAAGATGGCTTCTTTCAGGAATGATAAGGCACTTCATGAAACTAAACTGGGTTGGCTACCCAGCTTAGTTTCATGAAGTGATGGATTACCCTTTCCTAGAGTGATGTGTGTACTGGCTAAAATTTCCCAAAATATGTCTGCACCCAACAGCATAGCAACAGTAGCTGGTCTATGGAACGCTGGATCCGCTAGCTGTACATGTCTGGGGATAGTGAGTGCAGACACATCAATATGGAAGGCTGGTAGTACTTGAGTTATGCGCGGTATCACTAAACATTGCACAAGTTTTGAATATTCGCGTTGCATCGTTTGGACACCTTTGAAAATTGACCATTAATGCCTTCGACTGTAATGGTAGATACAGATGTGGGAAGTTTTAGTTTATTGCATAAGCTTTCGGTGATAAAGCATGAAGTGCTTCCATTATCTAACAATGCGCGTACTGTGTGAATTTGACCTGTGTGGCCAGTGACTTGAACTGCTGTTGAAAGTAACACCTGATCCTGGTGATTTATAGCTGATAGTGCTACCTGTAAATTGTTTTCGTTCGATTGTTCATGTGGTATGGTAATGTTTTCGTGCTCATTATTAGCAGCTGATAGTACAACGCTGCTACTGGTTGCAGGTTGTACAAAATGATTTGGTTGCACATTTGCATTGAGATGCAACATTGAATTGTGATATGTTGGTTGAGTGCATAATTAACACGGTCCTGATTTACATTTAATTGCCCCGTGTGAACGAAGACAATTTGGACAGAAATTTAATTGTTTAACTTTAGCGATTCATGCTTCTATAGGCATTGATTTAAACTTATAGCACTGATAAATCGAATGTTTTTGATTTTTGCAAACTGGACATGAGAAACCAGCATTTGAACAGTTGTTGTGAACAATTAATGATTTCGTTGCCCGTGTGTGTGAATCTTCACTGTATCTGCGATCATTGTGTGAGTGAATTAGTTTTTTCTGTGTGACGACGCAAAAACTTTCTCGTCTACCATGGTTACTCTTTTACACTATGGTTTCTAGTAAATCGGCTCGATTTTTGAGAAAATTATTTAAATCGAGAAGTGTTGGGAGTTCCTTAAGTGTGCTGCGGAACTCCTCCCATTCACGGTTGGTTATTTTGTCCAACTTACTGGCAACCATGTGAATAATCAAAATATCCCAATGTTCGGTGGGTAGTTTGAGAGATTGCAGTGCGCGAAGATTTTTGTTCATTGTGTCCAAGAGCTTAGTGTTGTTGTAGCGGTCACAAAGTAACTGCCAAGCTAAGGTGTAGTTTCCCTCTGAAAACTCGAATGATCGAATAACAATTGCGGCACCCTCCTTGAGGGCAGCACGTAAGTAATGAAACTTGTTGATTTTTGGAATTGACTGATTGCAATGAATCAGTGATGTGAAAGTATCGTGAAATTCCATCCAGTCCTGATAGCGACCCGAAAAGGAAGGCAACTGTATGATAGGTAGTCTGAGCTGACTCGGGCCACCTGTGACCTGAGCGACCGGACCATCACCAGTCTCATTCGAACATGTGACGGAGGAAGGCGCGCGCTGCTCTGCAGAGCGGAACCTGTCAATGACCTCCCGAGCTGCCGCGATAGCCGCGAAGTACTCGCTTTCAAACTTTTCACGATCCTTGAACTGCATCTGGAATTTCGGAAAGATTTTCGATGTCAGAGTGAGTGGAGTCATATTCAGCATAAAGGTCTTCCATTTTGGACAGCCTAGCTCCAAGTTCTGTTAATTGTAACCGGCTGAGCGGTTCATTTCTTTGGATCAATTGTAAACGTATTTTGAAAATTGTTAATTTTGCTTTATGTGTGGATCTTGTCTTAGTAAAGGTTTTTAGTTCAGCCATGAGTAGTAGGTAGGTTGCCTGTGTATAATAGCTACTCACTATATTGATTTACGTTTGAATATGGAATAAATATTTAACGATACTGAATCTGATGCGAGGTGAATGACCGATAACGGTACCTGTCGTTCGCCACTAATTAGGCGAGGAAGGTATGCGAAGCTATAGCGAATCGAAGGATGCGTATGGAGTTGCTTGATAGCTGTTTATGATAATTTGATGTGGGCCTCTGACTTACGGAGACACCACGGGATACTGGATAGCGGTAAACAAACCAATTATGAATATGTGAAAGCAATAGGTAAGTATGTACCTACGCTAATGAATGTTTCATTGTTGTTGTTGTTGAAACACTAGAAGCGCACTAGCTATTTATGCAATAAGCGGCTTAGTGGTTTGATTTTGTATGATTTATACTTAGAATATTAATATAGATACTGGAATATTGATAAAGATGCTATATAGCTGTTGATGAATGTTTGATGATAGGTGCAAACAATTCAATCTGTTTGGGATATGATGAATGTGCTTGATGATAGGTGCAAGCTATGGATGTGGCATGAACTATTGTCTATTTAGTACCGCTTTATTGAATATTATTACGGCTGAATGTTTGATTATAGGTGCAAACAGTTCTGTTTGTACGAAACTGATATAAAGACTGCTTGATTATAGGTGCAAGCAGGTAAATATTGAGTGACAAAAGAAATATAGTTTAAATGGATTGTTGATATTGATTTGTTTTAAGTTTGATTGCTAATTTATATTGATTGTGAATGAACTAGAAGCGAGGTTAGGTCTCAGCCTACAATTATGACTCACAACTGTTTTATTTTGCAAATAATGAGAATCAATCGGAAATAATGCATACAGTGACAACAACAAATTGTGATTCTTAGTGATTGATAGTTGATGGATAGGTGTTGTGATAAGGAAATGACAAGGAAGCGTAACGGAACGAACTCACAGGGATGCGTTCCTCTCGTTCTGGAATGCTGGATCCTTGATTAGCAGGTATGTGTTCTCATGTTCCTCTTTACTTTACAGTCGGTTTGTTGTTATCCAAATCCTTGTCGTGATTGCGATGATCGCGGCGCACGGTGATGTGGACTGCGTAGATGAGTTCAAAAAACGAAAGTCCTGGATATTATGTCCTTTCTTGACCACTGCTTACGTCGATTGTTGATTGATTTATTGATTTGATGATTGATCCTTTATTTGATGCCTTGAATTGATGTTCCTCTGGCAAACTACGTCGCACGTTCGCTTGACCGCTGCTCGTCCTTCCCATGTGCTCCTTATTTTTGTGGTAAATTCGTCTCGAATGGGCCAATTGAAGCGGAGTTTTAGCAGCAGGATGATTGGATATAGTTTGCTAATAATAATGTACAGCTATTTCTTCACAAATATGGTTTTATTGACTAAAAATATTAAAATACAAAGGAACTGTGTGCTCACGGCGTGAAGCGCTGTACGAAAGAGAGGTTATGCTATGCTACTACTTCACAAGGCACTTCGTCCCTTGCCTTCCCCGCTGGGGTCTGCTGCTGTCATGCTTAGACACCAGCGTGGCGAAGAAGATTGGAAAAAAGAATAGCTGACCTTAGAGCAGATATAAGCAGGTTAACACATTATACACAAGGTACACCAGCTCCAATGTCCAACAACATGTTGAACGAATCAAGCTACAATATAGGGTACACTCCCAATACGAACCAGATAACACAGACCCTTCTCAATTTTTAGACACTCTAAAACAAAAGCAAGTCGTCTACGCCGTTACAAACTGACAACTCTTAGAAAAACACAAAACAAGACTTTCTACACAAATGAAAAACAGTTTTATAGATCTTTGCTCACCGAAAACTCAAACTGCCCCACACAATCACAAGAAGCACCTACACCAGAAGCATTACATGACTTCTGGTCAAACATATGGTCAAAGCCACACAATAATAGCAAATGGATCTCAGATGACCAGCATGATCTCGAAAATGTTCCAGGAATGGAATTAGATGGTATCACTATAGATACTCTGATTTCAGTAGGTAATAGCTAAGACACATAACTGGAAAGCCACCGGTTCTGATAAAATTCATAATTACTGGTACAAAAAACTCACAATTACCCACCCAATATTATTGTTACAAATAAACGATTTTATACAAAATCCGGAGCACATGCCATATTAAATTACACAAGGAAATAACTATATGGTACCTAAAGACCTCACAGATACCATAAACCCAGCTAAATATCGACCCATAACTTGTCTCCAAAACATATACAAAATAATAACAGCATGTCTTAGTCAACTCATATACAAACACGTAAACACCAACCAGTTACTAGCTGAACAACAAAAAAGATGCCGCAAATTCAGTCAGGCATGCAAGGAGCAACTTATCATCGATGCGGTCGCATCTAAACAAGCTCTCCGTAAAAAAAGAAACATTAACATTAAGTTTATTGACTATAAGAAGGCTATATTGACTCTGAACCGCACACATGGCTTATCGACGTATTACAACACTATAAAATTCACCCCAATCAACAACCATGCAGACCTGGAACACTATTCTTAAGTTATACAATGATAACAATACAATACAGACTGACAAAATCATCATTCGCAGAGGAATCTTCCAGGGCGATTTACTGAGTCCCCTTTGGTTTTACCTGGCACTCAATCCACTATCAAATCTACTCAATAACACAAAAAAAGGATTCCAAATAAAGTTCGATGACACACACCACACTTTATCACATTTACTATATATGGACGATATAAAATTTTATGGAAGCAACTTAACAGAAATACATAAACTTGCAGATCTAACACAACAGTTTTCTAATGACATACAGATGGAGTTCGGAATAGATAAGTGCAAAATACAATCAGTTCATAGAGGAAAAGTTGATAGCAATACATACATATTAGAGAACGGAGATCAAATAGATCCAGTGGATAACGAGATAGAATATAAATACTTAGGTTATCAAACGCAACAGATACATCAAAAGGAGACAAAAAAAAACAATCACACAGAAGTTAAGGAAACGGATACGTAGCATACTTAAAACACAGTTGAACGCTCGAAATACCGTCAAAGCATTAAACAAATACGCCATCCCAATCCTCACATATTTATTCGGTTTAATCAACCGGTATTTAAATCAAAAACTATAAAAGTTAATAACAAAGCTTTGTTTAGTGATTGGGCGACAGTTGGAATTCATAGGAGCAGACGAAGATTATATGAACTCTATGAAGAGAAATCATATAACAAAAATACGGCCTTTCTAGATTATGTTCGTAGTTATTCAAAAATGTTTAAACGCGTTTGTGCCGTAGCTAAATCTAATTTCATTAAAAACAAAATTGAATTAGTAGCAATGTAATGAAAACAACTTGGCAAATTATAAACAGAGAGACTGGAAAGGCCAAAGCTACACATAATAACTTCAAGCTTAAGATAGATAATCAATTGCTAAGTACAGACCTAGAAGTAGCAAAAGCTTTCGAAAATTTCTTTACGGACATTCCAGTTTCAACAACCAAGTCTTTAAATTCATCTCCCACTGCTGCTGAATCTATACTTAAACAAAACTTTGAGGAATGTAAAACAGATTTTAAATTTAGGCACGTAAATAATGAAGACATTGTAAAAGCGTTTAAATCCCTGGAAATGAAAAAGACAGCTGACGCCCATGGTCTATCAGTAAAAATTATTAGTTCCATTGTAGATTGTATTGCACCTCACCTTTGTTGTATATTTAATCAATGTATAGATAATGGTGTGTTTCCTGACTTGATGAAACTAAGTAAAGTTATACCTTTATTCAAAGCTGGTAGTACATCAGACCCCACCAATTTAAGACCCATATCGATACTACCAACGCTTAGCAAAATATTTGAAAAACTCATACTTAATCAATTGCAAAGTCATTTTTATCTCAATAATTTAATTCATATTGCTCAGTTTGGTTTCACAAAGGGTCGTTCAACAGCCGATGCTGGTGTTGAACTAATCGACAATATTTTTGATACCTGGGAAGACGCAATGGATGCAATAGGTGTCTTCTGCGATCTATCCAAGGCTTTTGATTGCGTCCATCATGACACTCTTGTCAGGAACTTACGCCATTATGGTGTAAAAGATCAGGCACTTGGCCTTCTGGAGTCATATCTAACAGATAGTGTTCAGATGGTTGATGTTAATGGGAAAAGATCACCTGGGTCTTCAATAAGTATAGGCGTACCGCAAGGTTCAATTCTTGGTCCTTTCTTGTTTTTAGTATATATTAATGATTTACCTTACCTTGTTAAAGCAAAACATGGGTTAGTATTGTTTGCCGATGATACTTCTTTGATATTTAAAGTTAAAAGACAGCAATCAAATTATGACGAGGTAAACAATGCTATCTCTAGTATAGTGAACTGGTTTACTGTTAACAATTTATTACTTAATGAAAAGAAAACTAAATGTATTAAATTCGTGTTACCCAATGTGAACCCGGTAACTACAGACATATTTATAAAAGGACAGAGATTGGACCTTGTGCAGTCGACTGTCTTTTTGGGCATTACTTTAGACGCCAAACTACAATGGGATCCTCATATAAATAAATTGTCGAACAGACTGAGTTCGGCAGCGTTCGCAGTTAAAAGAATTAGAGCTCTTACCGACGTAGACACCGCTAGACTAGTCTACTTTAGTTACTTTCATAGTCTAATGACCTATGGTATTTTATTGTGGGGTCACGCTGCGAATGCTAATAGTATATTTATTCTGCAGAAACGGGCTGTTCGTGCAATTTATAGATTAGGGCCTAGAGTGTCACTGAGGGAAAAGTTTAAAGAAATCAATATTCTGACATTTGTGTCTCAATATATCTATGACAATCTTGTGTATGTAAAAAGAAATATAACTAATTTTCAGAAGTACAGTGATATACACAATTTTAATACTAGAAATAAAGACAAGTTGGTTGCTTATGTAAGCCGACTACATAAAATTAGTAATTCTTTTAAAGGCAATTGTATACGCTATTACAATAAGGTCCCTACTGATATTAAAAACTTAACTTTAGACAAGTTTAAAATAATAATAAAACATAAATTGTATAAAAAAGGTTACTATAGGATATCTGATTACTTAGAGGACAGATGTCCATGGGAATAGATTGTTTGAGTAACAGGCTGTTTCGATATATAATTAGCATTCATTTTGTAATTTGACAATATTTTATTTAAAAAAGGAAACGCAAAAGATGCGACGACTGTGGAGTTTCTTCGGTGAGCTCTTCTTCACAGATTCCGCCATTGTGTTAGTGAACTCACCCAAAAAAATGTAATGACGGATCTAAGTGATGTAACAACATCCTATGGAAATAAATGATTTTTGATTTTTATTTTTTGATTTTGGTCCCAATCCGACTTAATAAAACACCAACGCACCATCAACACACTTATGACTTAATACAGAAAACACCATCCACGCTCTTGCATACAAAGACCCACAATACCTAAAATTAAAGGAGGAAGGGGAATAATAGACTTAAAAAATTTACACAACAAACAAATCACCACACTAAGAAGGTTCTTTCACGCTAAATCATCGCACTCAACTCTGCACATTGCCGTTGCTCAGTCCGACTTTAAACATACTCCACTTAACCTACAAGCTCAGATAAATGAAACTATCATCAAACCGCAACAGAAAATCGACATCTGGACACAAAAATCCCTCCACGGCAGACACCGCTTAGACATAGCCAACACTAACATCGACAAAACTGCGTCAAACGCGTGGCTTAAGAAAGGCAAGCTGTTCCCGGAAACGGAGGGATTTATGTTAGCCATACAGGACCAGGTTAACGATACTCGTAACTACAGAAAACATATCATGCACGACCGTACAATGGCAAGCGACATGTGCAGACACTGCCACAATAGTTCAGAAATAATACAGCATATCACAGGAGCCTGCAGATCACTAACACAATCAGATTATAAACACCGCCACGACCTAGTTGCAGCCATCATACACAAACACCTCGCATTCACATACAAATTGATTGCACAAAAAACAGCCTACTATAAATACACACCTCAAACAGTTTTAGAATCAACAGACTTTAAACTCTACTGGGACAGAATTATAATAACAGACAAAACTATTCATTTCAACAGGCCTGACATAACTCTCCACGATAAACAAAACAAAACAGTATTTCTCATAGATATAGCCATACTAAATACACACAACCTTACCACAACTTTTACAGAAAAGAACACAAAATACACAGACCTTGCCATTGAAATAAAAAAATGGCCTGTACAATCTGTCAAAACCATCCCAATAGTCATCTCATCCACAGGAGTCATCCCATACACATTACACACTAGTCTCAAAATATACCCACTAAATATACCCAGATCCACACACATACTTAAGCAATATTACGCTGCGTCGACCTCGACTCGAATATAGTGATGACGCCGACCCGTTGCAAAGTTTGTTGCTGGAGGTGCGATTGTTGAGAGAAGAAATGCAAGGTATGCGGGATGAAATGCGTGAATTCAGGCGCGAAACCAATGAATTCCGCTCAACGCTTGGTGCATGCAATCAGCGGATTGAAGAGGTGGAGCGGCGGGTCGATGATCTCGAGAAGAGGGTCACGGATGAAGTGGTGTCGACGGGAACGAAGGTCTTGGAGGAAGCCATTACCAACCTTCAGATGGAGCTGAATGATCGGGACCAAGATATGCTGGCGAACGACTTACAGTTTAGCAATGTTACGGAGGAGCGCGGCGAGAACCCTGTACACCTGGTGTCGCTCATCGCGGTGAAGCTGGGTGTGCCGATGGACGAGCGCGACGTGGTCAGCGCGGTGCGGGTAGGCCCACTCGGAGCCGGTGCCGACGACCGCAGGCCGCGGCCTCTGGTGGTGCGGCTGGCCCGGAGGGCTACGCGTGACGCACTGCTACGTGAGGCGCGCGTGCGTCGTGGAGCAACAACCGCTGATATGGGTCTCAGTGGAGTACCGCGACGTTTCTACGTCAACGAACGGCTCACCAAGCTGAACAGGCAGCTATTTGCCAAGGCTAAGGAGCAAGCTCGCATTCACGCCTGGAGATGGGTGTGGACCAGAGATGGGCGGGTGCAGGTGCGACGCGCGGAGGGGCAGCCCGGATACCGTATCCGAAAGGAGATAGATTTCTTTTTCTCTTTCTTTTTTTTTTTTTTGGAGGGTAGCCTAGCAAGCAATATTAAAAAAGTCTGTCTATCTATTTTAAATTAATTTCAATTAAAATAAAAGTTTAATGTCAGTAATTTTATTATAAATCTAGGCCTGGACCCCTAACATCACTGGGCAAATCACATTTTCTATATAAATACCTGGAATTAATATAACAATGGAGCTCTACACTAAACTGAACAACAATATGGAGAAGATAGTGACCACTTTCAACTCCAGGATGTCACAATATGAGAAGGACCTTCGGGAGGCCGCCACCATGTCCTCGTCCAGCAGCCCACCCGATCTAAACACCATCGCCAGCGAGTTTGTGGAATTTAAGGCATTCACTTGGAACTGCCTTGACTTGCTGCGCGCACAGATGGAGTTGTTGCTTGCTGGCCAGGACCGTCTCGAGATGGCATCCAGACGGAAGGTGCTTCTTCTCCATGGTGTTCCTGAAGTGGAGAATGAGGACTCTGTTGACATTGGTCGTGCAGTATTGTCCGACCAAATGAAGTTGTCCCCGGAGTGTGTGTCCAACATCAGTTTAGTGCATAGACTAGGATCCACGAAGAAGCCGTCGCATCCCCGTCCGTTGCTGGTGAGGTTCTCGACCTTTAGTGCTCGCTCAGAGGCCTGGAAAGGCAAGACTGCATTGAAGGGATCCAGAGTCACAGTAACCGAGTTTTTAACAAAGACGAGGCATGAGGTGTTTATGGCTGCCAGGAAGCACTTTGGTGTGCAGAATTGCTGGACCACAGAGGGCAGGATCGTCTTGCTGCTTCCTGACAAATCCAGACAGAAGGTGGAGCGTATGTCGGAGCTTCTGGTTCACACCAGCAAGTTCCCTCCTTCTGTTGGGCAGTCGGAACCTGCTAAGATATCTGCTCCAAAGTCGGCTGGGGTCGCTTCAGGTCCAGTGGCTGCCTCTTCGGCGCCCGGCACTGCCAAGCGTCAAATCAGGCGCGCTGGTCCGACTAAAGCCAAGAAATAAACATCTTTTCCGTACTCGCTATCACAATTTGGACGGGTAATACTCATTTTCCCAACAAGGTAGTTTATTTTATTCATTTATTTTTGTTCACCTTCAATAATGTATATTTATTTTTCGGTTTCTGTTTCATGCTTGTCTGAAGTCAACATTCAATCAATATCATGTTTGTCATTGTGTCATGCTTCTACTCCAACACTGCCCCAACGTTCATCCAACGTTGAGCTGTTGTTGCTGTATTGTCGGACGGAACGCAGGGCGTGTTCCTTAAAAATTAATGTATAAAAATAATGTTAGTGTTCCATATTACCTATAATGCTCTGTGTATTAGTGATTGTTCCACAATGTGTCCCGTTTCCTTTTGTATTAGTGATTGTTCCACAATGTGTCCCGTTTTCGTGAAATTAGTCCATTTATGTGTATTATTCTTCCTCAATGTTTAAGATGAAATATTTTTCTGATTTTTCCCCGGTAAGCCCAGTGTATGTACGACTGGGTTCAGGCTATTTATTTATTTTAAGTATTTGATTTTTTTTTTAGGGTAATATCGATTTATTGTTGGGTTTATTTATTATATATATATATTTGTATTCATTGTATTAGTATATTTATTTTAGACTATGGATACCTACAACTTTAGTAATAGTTTCTTCTCATCTTGTGATAACGATATTTCTGTTAGCGCGGGAAGTGTTGGGTCAACAGCGGATGATTCGCTGTCGTCTAACTTGGAACGGGTGTTTTCAAACCTTGGTGCGAACTTCAACGTTGTTCATATTAATGCACAAAGCATTCATACCAGCTATGCTGACCTTCTTGTAGTTTTTAGTGATCTGAACATACATGGCATTCTTGTTTCGGAATCTTTTCTCAAGCCGTCTCTTTCTTCTGTCATGTATGCTCTCCCAGGGTTCAGTCTCTACCGGAACGACAGGATAGGCAAGGCTGATGGCGGTGTTGCTATCTACCTTCGTTCTGACATCCCATGCAAAGTCATCAGCCAGTCGCCAAGCCTGTACTCTGGTTCTGCTGAACACCTGTTCCTGGAGATATTCTTGCGTCACAACAAAGTCCTCCTGGGTGTCTATTATAGCCCCTCTCTTCGAATCGACTATTTTAACTCTTTTGAAACCCTTCTCAGTGACTTGACTCCTCTTTATAGCGACACCCTAATTCTCGGCGACTTCAACACTTGCCTTCTCAAGAATAACGGTCGCTCAGCGAAGCTGAATTCACTTGTAAGTTCATTTAACATGCATATCCTTCCTCTAGAGGCCACTCACTTTCAACCACACTGCACCCCCTCTCTTCTAGATCTAATGATTACTTCTGACATGTCTAAGGTTGCTGCGCATGGCCAACTTAACGCCCCTTTCTCCTATCACAATCTTATTTACCTCTCTTATAAGATAAAGCCTCCCAAGCGTGCAGCTAAATTCCTTGACATTCGTAGCTTCAAGGGCATGGATATAACCTCCCTTAATTCAGACGCCTCTTCTGTCGACTGGTCGCCTGTCTACGGTAGTGAGACCATTGATGACAAAGTACGGATCTTCAACTCTATTGTCCTGAGCTTGTTTGATAAGCATGCCCCGGTCAAGAGAGTTAGAGTTAAGCATCTCCCTGCACCATGGCTTACTGACACGATTAAGGGTCTGATGGCTAAGAGAAACCGTGCCAAGTCTAGATATAAGAGGGATCCGACCGAAGAGAATCTTTTAATTTTCAAACGCCTCCGTAATCGTTGCAATCGCCTGTGTCGTGATTCTAAACGCCGTCATATCTACGAATGTATCGAGAGCTATACTCCAGCACAGGTCTGGAAGTTCCTGAAGACCCTTGGTGTTGGTAAGTCCCGGGACTTGGCAGCCGGAAATGTCGATCTCCGGGGTCTCAATAGTTTCTTTGCAACTCCCCCTGTCGCGATGGACCCCCTCGTCAAGGATGCAACCCTTCGTAACCTACGGTCCAAGGCAATAGCCCTCAACTCAGCATTTAATTTTATCCCTGCCGGAATCGGCGCAGTAAGGAGGGCAATACTAGCAATCTCGTCGAAGGCCATAGGTGAGGACAAGATCTGTTCTCAGATGATAACAACTATCATTGATGTTCTGTTACCTCTCATCACCCACATAATTAATGTGTCGCTTGACCAATGTTGCTACCCCAGCCAGTGGAAATTGGCACTTGTAATTCCCCTCCCCAAAACGTCCAATCCCGCCTCCTTTAAAGATTTCCGTCCCATTTCTATTCTGCCTATCCTCTCCAAAGTCCTGGAATCAATTGTTCACTCCCAACTCTCCTCCTACCTTTCCTCAAAAATGTTACTGAATCCCCACCAATCAGGTTTCAGGCCGGGTCACAGCACTACCACAGCACTGCTCAAAGTCACTGACGACATTCAATTAGCTATGGATCAAAAGCAGCTTACGGTCCTTACACTGCTTGATTTCAGTAGCGCCTTCAACTGCGTCGATTTCGATATACTAGTTGAAATTTTAAAGTCACTTTATATCTCCTCGCACTCTGCTCGCTGGTTTGACTCCTACCTGAGAGATCGCCAGCAACGCATTAAGTCTGAGGAGATCTCAACGGACTGGTGTGATCTCTCCGCAGGTGTTCCGCAGGGAGGAATCCTTTCTCCTCTCCTCTTCTCGGTATTCATTAACTCCATCTCTGACGTTCTTACCTCTTCTTATCATCTGTACGCAGATGACCTTCAAATATATCGGCACTTCTCTCCGTGTGATGTGAATCTGACAGTAGAGGCGTTGAACGCTGATCTCGATAACATCAGGAAATGGGCTACCTCATATGGTCTGCTTGTCAACCCGGGCAAATCGCAGGCCATGATTTTGGGTACTCGTCACTCTCATAACCTAGTTCAGAAACTGCCCGTCGACCCTATAGTGTATGATGGTAACATAATTTCATACAGCGAGAAGGCCAAGAATCTTGGGGTTGTATTTGATAAATTGTTGTCCTGGTCGCCCCATGTTTGTGAGGTCAGCAGACGAGTCTTTGCGTCATTTCACTCCCTACGGAGATTGCAGCACTTCCTGCCGCAGCAGATTAAAATTACCCTTGCCCAGTCCCTCCTACTACCTTTAATCGACTATGCGGATGTTTGCTGGATCGGTGCGAACGAAGAACAACTGAACAAACTCGAACGACTTCAAAACCTCGGGATTCGGTTTGTCTTCGGGCTGCGCAAGTATGACCATGTCTCACATTATCGCAAGGAGTTGGGGTGGCTTCCGATCCGATTTCGTCGTGATATGCACGTTCTCTCCTATCTGTTCAACATTTTGCGAAATCCCCGCTACCCCTCATATCTTCGAGAACGTTTCGAGTTTATTTCCTCCAGGCATAGCAACCGGAGATCCCACACGATGTCTCTTCTTTCTACTCCTCGGCATAACAATGCCGCTTACAAACACTCGTTTAGGTTAACGGCGATCCGACTGTGGAACGCACTTCCCTGCGCTATTAGAGATAGTCCCTCAATTTTCACTTTTAAGACAAGATTGAAAGAGCATTTCCTTTCTCTTTCGTGATAGGTACTTTTATATATGTATATATAAGTAGTATATGTTTGATATATATTTTATTTTTTGCTTTTGTATTTTATTTAGTGTAAATCATTTACTATATCATTTATTTTATTTTCATTCATTCATTTTTTTATTATATCATTTATTATGTTTTAGTTGTAAACAATTAGATGTGTACAGTTTTATTGCGCACTAGGACTCTCCTGTTGCACAATTTTTCCTGTCCTGCCTAGGTTTGCTGGTAGAAATCTCTCTTTAGAGATAAGCTCGCCTTTGCTCATAAAATGTTTTGTTACCTTACTATTAAGATTTCTGTGCAATAAAGAATAATAATAATAATAATAATAATAATAGATATTGTTAATATTTTTAAAACGGACTAAGTTAGCCTTGCATTGTCTGCCTAAAAGTAATTTTCCTTATGGCCTAATAATTTGTTTAAATCTAGGATTAAATGTTGTGCGTGCGCCGTGGTCGCGGTGTGTCAATGTGCTGGTTGGTGCCGATGGTGTTTGCGTTGTGTTTATTCAATTGTCATATATCTATATATTTGAATGTATATTCATAAATATACTACACAGAATAGTATTTAAAATATTATTTATATTATATACAAGTGTGGGTAATTTGTATTATTATAACTATGTCTAAAACAAAACATTTCCGGGTTGGTCTGTTTAATGCCGATTCTCTAGGGACAGGTCATGACGAGCTTACTGTCACCATGACTAATTTGTCGGCCGACTTAGTAGCCATAAATGAAACTTGGCTTCGTGAAGGTGAGGAAGGACGCGCGCCCGTCGTGCCCGGCTACCGACTGCGCCATGTACCGCGCCCGCCTGGCTTCCGGCACTGCGGGGGCGGTGTGGGCTTCTACGTGAAGCGAGGTGTCAGTGCGCGGCTCTGCGTGCACCCCCCCACCCCTCCCGTGGAGCAGATGTGGTTCCGAGTCAACGTAGCTGGAAAGAAGCTTATAGTTGGCACGGCTTATCGCCCCCGATGGGTGAGTACTGACATTTTTTTTGATGCGATTACCGACTCACTGACTTCTATGACTGACTACGACAATATTATACTGGTAGGGGACTTTAACATTAACTATACTGACTGCAACGACAGCAAAATTTAGATGTCTGACGCAATTCTTAACTTCACTGAAGTTGAGACAAATTGTTGACAAACCTACCCACTTTACCGACCATAGCGAAACGACGATTGACCTTGTTTGCACGGATGCGCGGGTACGTAGTGTCGAAGTGCATCATATACCGGACCTAGGTAATCATTGTTTTGTTACTGTTGACCTTCACGTCAAAAAACAAAAGCCCATCCCTAGGACTATAACTTTCCGTCCAATTAAGGACATAGACCGTGACAGTTTTGACGAAGACTTGTATTCAATAGACTGTGACAATATTAATAAACTAGATAACGTTGACGACTTGCTAAGACAGTTCAATGACCAAATTACTGGACTTTTTGACAGACATGCGCCAGTCAGGACTAAAGTTGTGCGGGAGTCTCTTAAACCGTGGCTTACAAGCAACGTTCGCTTAATGATGCGACTTCGTGATAAGGCACATAAAAGGTACAAAGAGTCTAAATTGGATGTGCATAAAAACTACTACTTAGACCTCAAACACCTAGTCATCACCGCCCTACACAATGAAAAACATGCTTTTTTTGAACAAAAAATCAACAGCTGCACTAAAGATCCGAAGCGCCTGTGGAAAAACCTTAAAAACACTGTTCTACCGGATAGACGAAATATTGAGTTACCCGCACACTTTGGTAATGCCGACGCCATTAATGACCATTTCATGAATGTACCAGGAACGACTAAGGTGACCATTTCGGACTTGACTTACTTTGAATTTAACCGACACGACAATGCTACTAGTTTTTTTCTGAACCCCGTCACTGCACACACTGTTGCAAAAATACTGACGTCTATCAAGACCAATGCGACAGGAGTTGACCGAATTGGAATAGACATGGTTATACTGACTCTACCTACGACATTGCCGACCCTCACTGCGATTATTAATTGGAGCATTTTGACGAACATCTTTCCGACTGCGAAAGTTTCACCAACCCCCAAGAAACCTAATCCTGTCCACATATCCGATCTCCGTCCCATTAGCATTCTTCCTTGCATGTCTAAGGTAATTGAGAGGGCGGTATATAACCAGCTGTCGAGGTATCTGGAGGAAAATGGCATTCTACCGGAATTGCAATCTGGGTTCCGGAAGGGTCGAGGGACGGCTACTGCGTTGCTAGACGTCGTGGACAACGTGCTGTCAGCGCTCGACAAGAAGAGGAGCACAATTTTGGTGTTGCTAGATTTCTCCAGAGCCTTCGATTGTCTTAATACTGCCCTCTTATTATCAAAGATGTCTTATTATGGATTCGATAATGCTACGGTTAGGTGGTTCGGTAGTTACCTGTCAGACCGTGCGCAAACAGTCGTAATATATAAGAATGATGGTACGATGCGGTTTTCATCAACAAAGCAGCTGACGCGGGGGGTCCCGCAAGGCTCCATATTAGGCCCTCTTCTGTTTATTTTATACAGCGCCGATATTGTCACCGGTATCAAAAACTGCTCTTTCCACTTGTACGCGGATGATACGCAGTTGTACTTGTCGACACCATCAGAAGATGCAATAGCTGCGGCACGGCAGATCAACAGTGATCTCGATCGCATAGCGGCATGGTCTGGCAGGAACTGTCTGGTGCTGAACCCCAGCAAGTCAAAGTACATGGTACTTGGTACTCATAATCAAATCCATAATACGGTGCAAGCCCTTGCCGGCAATAATATAGCTATTATGGGGGAACCAGTGGAAAGGGTTGTAGAAGCAAAAAATCTCGGCTTACTAATTGATGGAGAGCTGCGTTTCGAAAAACATATAGGCAACGTAGTCAGCAACTGCTTCTATCGCCTTAAACTTCTCTATAATATACGCGATTACCTTAGCACTGATTTGCGTGTCAGGCTAAGTGAATCGCTTATATTATCAAGATTAAACTATTGTGATGTCGTTTATGGTGGCTGTATACTTGCCCGGACAAGAAAGTTAATACAACGTGTTCAAAACGCATGCGCTTGTTTTTGCTTCAAGGTCCCTCCCAGATCCCATGTCACTCCACATTTGAACAATGCAAAACTCCTGAACATGGAAGCCCGACGAAAACTCCATTTGTCCATGTTGCTTTTTGGTGTCATACGCACTGAAGCTCCCAACTACCTATACAAGAAGCTCCAGTTTTCCACCAGGCAGCGTAGCGTTCACAAGGAGAGAATCGTCACCCCTCAGCATAGAACGATGGCATTCCGGGGTAGTTTCAGGTATGCGGCGTCCAAATGTTGGAATGATATTCCTTCCCCAGTCCACGAAGCTTTCAGTAGATATGCTTTTGGGCGAAAGCTCAAGGCATATTTGCTTGAACAGCAGAAACTTCCCTTCCCTGTCTGAACAACTCGCCGCAACTCAACTTGACGACGACGACGTAATCGCATCAGAAAAAGCAGTTGTGTTATGTCACACATTTTTAAGTTTTTATTAATTTATTGTATTATTTATTTATTTATTTATTTTCAGTTTATTCACACAGCACATATTATCTCAGCCTTGTATATACACACCGATCATAGTTTATTTAAATATAAGTAATATTATGTAAGTATTGTACGCACACTACACGGCAATTGTGGCACGTGCGGTCACTACCTGGCACTAACTGAAAATCAGCGCTGAGGGCCTCCACCCCCAGCACAATGCTGAGTTAGTGCCTTTTGCACAGCAAGAACACACCGTGACCCTGGCCAATAATTGTTTACAATTAGTTGTGTTTTTAGATGTTTCGTTTTGTTTATTATACTTTTTTGTTTTGTCCTACTGTAAGGTGTGTTTTTTGTGTGTAATAAATGTCTTTCTTTCTTTCTTTCTTCTTTCATACTTTTTCAAAAAGCAACAATACTAAATACATGTAGAATTTGTAACGTTGCACGTACATATCGTATTTACACTTTAATTATTATTATATTTTACAAATAAATTTATACAAAAACATCATATTTCAATTAAACACCTAATGAATCAATTTATTTAATTCTAAATTAAACTCTTTTATTCAGTAAAAGAAGATTAAAACATGGACACATTATCAAAATAACCAAATTAATAAATAAAATAAAAATACAATGTTTACGCGTTCGCACTATTCTGCGCGACCGTACTCGGTCCCGCGATGAGTTTATTTACTTTATGGAAATTTCCAGAGTTGCTATGCGCGGGCGCGGCTCGCCCGCCAACGCCAATATACGCGTCGTCTCGCAGTTCGTGTGGGCTTTTAATATTTCACCTTTTATTTTATTCGGTGGCCGCACACCTTTTGAGGCGACATATCTTCTCCTGACACCAATATAAATTGGTGAATAACGCACCCACGTAATTGGTAAGTGCAGTGCAAAGTGTTGAACGTTATTTTAGAAGTAGGTATTATAAGTAGCTTAGCTTTACCAGTAAAAAAGCGTACTTGTGGTCTTCCTCGAGTTAAGGTTTTATTTACTCATTGCAATTATTGCTAAACATATTCTTCGTGGCTAAATACTGCGTCTTTGTTCTTATACCTAGTAGTCTGTACCTACCTTCTTCCTTAGAATGTTAACTATTGCTTTCTGTGCTTTTTTATTAGCACATAGGCTCACTATAACTCCACTCTGCTTTTTGAACACAAACACGCTTACACTTACGGTGCCCTTGCTTATTTAAATGGTCGTTATTGAAGACAGGGAGTTCACAAAGCAGAGTGAGCACGAACAAAAATTTAACCCGGTGCATATTCCACAGGGTGAGTCGTTTTTAACAAGAAAACCCGGAAAACGCACAACCACTATCTTGGCGGCCTGGGCTGGAACCGCTCGACATTCGCCCGCCGCCTCCATACCTACCAAACGTCACAAATTGTACGAAAATTAATGGGCAAGGACCGTGATCTTTAGCAGATAAGCACTTGGCGTAAGCCCGTGTTTCAGAACCTCTTTATTACAAGAGTGAAATGAAAAAATCATAAAAATATTATAATAATAATAATAATAATCTTTATTTCAGGCTTACAAAAACCCATATCTTTACCTTACAACTAGAGATAAATGATGTAATATAATATGTTTAATTCCACGCCTAAACCGAACGGCGTGGAGTCATGAGGGGGTGTGCCTCTGCCCGCACGTGAGAGAAAAGAATGATGAAATTGTTATTACCTTGTCACCGTAGACAGGAGATCGTAGGCTCGATTCGAGACAGGAATTCGGGAAAGGGGGCACAGTTGGGATAGGATATGGATTGAATTCTTGCCGTCGTTTCGCTGTCGTGCTGCCTGCTGACGTGGAATCGCCGTCCGAATACGACTATGTGCTTCACAACACAAATCACTCAACCGCTGACGCGAATCTAATTACAATCAATAGCCCGACGCTATGAGGTAGATTTACACTCTGACCAGGCCCGATGCCTGTATTACAATTGGTACACCGAAATACCATCAATGCCACGGGGCCCGAGCCGCCATGTTATTCTCCCGATGAGACCAGACCAAGAGTAAAGATAACCTCCAATTTTACATCTCGTTCTGCGGTCCGTTTCCGCTAGTGATGTCTCGATTACTCGCGATCGATTCGCGCAACAAAAAACCGGTGCGTTTCCGAAGCATAAATATTAAACAGTCACCCGTCCGGACAGGCCCAAACCTGTCCCTAATCAATAGGAAGGCGAGAAAGTGTTGCGACCGCTCTCTTGAGGACCGAGTCCCCCACCTTGACTTCTGCTGATCGAGGCGTGCCATCCCGACCCGTGTGCAAATTGACGATCCGTCCTCGTCTCCATCTCAATGATGGCAGGTTTGCATCCTTAATCAGCACCAAATCACCGACTTGAGTCCACTTAAGGCGCTGCTGCAAGATGTGCAAGTACTCAAGGGACCACCGTTTCCAAAAATCTTGAGCCATCTGCTGCAACATCTGCCACCTAGTTAACCGACTTATCTTAACATCACCGAATGGGTATTCTGGCAAGGCGTTAATGGGCTGACCTATCAGGAAGTGACCCGGCGTCAACGCTTCCAAATCATTTGGATCCGAACTGAGCGGGCACAACGGACGCGAGTTCAGTGTCATTTCAATTTTACAGAACAGCGTCTCAAGCTCTTCAAAGCGTAGAGAGGTCTCACCGATGATCCTCGTCAGGTGCGACTTAGCCGATTTAATCGCAGCCTCAAAAATTCCTCCCCAATGAGGACATCCCGGCGGACTGAAAACCCATTCAATCCCTCGTCAGGAGCAAGCAGTACCGATGGCATCCTGGTTACCGTTCAGGAATTGAGTGACCTCCTTCCTCATGCCTCTGTAGTGAGGTCACTGACCACCTCCAAGTGGACTGCCTTCGTGGCCAAGCACACGAAGACGCACAGGTATGCCTTCACTATTCTAGCGTTCCGTAGCTGTGAAGACTTGACCATGAATGGTCCCGCGAAATCCGTTCCGACACCCGCAAAGGGCCGGATTTCGTTAACCCTATCCGAGGGCAAATCGCCCATCTGGGGCTGCATCGTAGCCGCCTTGGCCCGATAACAAGGCAGGCACCGAAATACGATGCTACGCACTAAGCGTCTTCCCGATAGAATCCAGAACTCGCGCTGGAGAAACGCCATCAAGGCGTGGCATCCGACATGCCCATTCCGAATGTGTCGATCCTGTATCAACAGTTCGACCAACTTCCCTTTCCTAGGGAGTAACAACGGGTGGCGAGCCGCATAAGGCAGGTTGGCATTCCGCAGCCGACCTCCTACCCTCAGCAATCCTTGAGGGTCAATGAACGGGTTGAGCCGAGCCACAGCTCCCTTCAGTTGGACGCGTCCGCGTCTCAGAATGTCCAATTCGGACTTAAAGTGCACCGTCTGCACGTTCCGTACCAATGCGAACAACGCATGGTTCCGTTCCCGTGGTGTCAGGGCCTGTGTCCGCACTCGTTGCGCCTCAGAATTCCGACAATTCCGCGCAAATCGGCAGATCCAGGCGGTCACATTGACCAGCTTGTCGAGCGAGCTGTACCGTTCCAGCAGGCTGAACTCCTCTTTCGGCTCTGGTTGCGTCGTACAGACACCGACTGTCAAGGCGCCGTTCGCCGTGGTAACGCGTGGACTCATTGGCCAATCCGATTCGGCTTGAGTCAACCATTTTGGACCCCACCACAAGGGATGTCCAACCAACTCCGGAGCGTGACACAATCGACCTGACCGAAGGCGACCAGTATTGTTCCGATAAAACTGTTCACACTCTTCTTCAACCGGGTCCAACCGGCGGACCGTAGGTGGATCCTCCACCTCCCAAACTTCTGTATCATCTCCGAGAGTACAGAACCGAATAAGGGACTACGAGTCGCTAGGCGTGGGGCAGCCGGCATGACCGGACCCATTACCGCATGGCCCAGTCTGGTGTTGACAGAAACCAGACCAGTCGCCTGCAACACGTGGACACCTGGCACTAACAGGTATCCCAAGGCATCGACACCCAATAAAATGTCTACTGGGCCCGGAATATCGAACTCCGGGTCAGCCAGTGACAACCCAGCGACCAACTGTCGCACCGAGGGCGACAACCGTACATGAGGGTGTGAGCCCATCACATTAGGCATGACTAATGCCGTGACCGTCAGATTCACCGATGAATCCACCCGTGACGAGAGAGTAATCCAACATACTCCCTTAACGGAACCGACTTCCGTGTTCCCAATTCCCCGAATGGAATGTGAGTACTCCCTTACCGAAATGCCCAACCGTCTTACAAGGTTGCACGAGACTAAGCACCCCTGGGCCCCCGAGTCCAATAGTGCTCGTGCCACACAAGATTTGCCGTCCGAACTCCACGCTATCACCGAGGCGGTGGGGAGCATGACCGTCTGTGGAGTGGCGGCACCTTGTAAGTGGGCGGCGTGTCCCTAGCGGGAACCTCCGCGGGATCCGAACCCGCTGGGACCCCCGTCGGCCTGGTAACTCGGCTGCTGATATGCCACCGGTGGCATATCAGACCGCATGTACATCAGGGGGTCCCAACCCGCATAATAGGCCCCTCGCTGTCCCGGTACCCGACCATACCGGACTGCGAACGGTGTGCCCGGTGGCCACCGTGGGTGGAGGGGGGAGAGCGGATCCAACCTGGGGCGCTCTAGGAATGGGGGCGACATCCGACTGTTCGCCTCCCTGTTCGCCTCCCAGAGCGACGGGCAGGGTGGCGCAGAAGGTGGTGGGCTCCAAGCCTTCGCGCCACTCATAAGTGCCATCTGACACCCGCCCGTAACACGCGGTGAGCCAGCGGCCCGAAGTCCTCGCTGGCCCTGGACAGCGGCGACCGAACCCCGGCTATCCCGCCTGTTACCCCCCGCGCTGCCCCCTTCCCCTCGGGGGGAGTCCCGTCCGCGGGTACCCCAGTCACCCCGTTGGTGACTCCCGTTGCCCGGAGGGGGACTGGGTCCGGCCCTGGTTGGGCCCTTTGACCGACCAACCTGAGTCCGGCCCTGGTGACCGTCCGATGGGCCTGACCGGTTCAGGCACAACACGACGTGGTGCCTGCCACCGCAGCACTCACAGGGGGACGCGCGTGAGCACTCGCTCAGCTGGTGCGGCCCCAAACAACCGAAACACAATCGGTGGCGGAAGACCACCTTCCTGCGGGCTGCCACACCGAGCGCCTTAAAGTTGGCGCAACTGGTCACTTCATGACCGGCACTGTCGCAGTGCGCACAGCCGTCACCCGACGGCGCGGCACTCAAAACGCCAAATTGTTTTGACCGACCACCCCCCCGTGGGGGTGGGGGGCGCGGCCCCTCCCGCATCCGCGCGGGTTGGCGCTGCACACTGGCCTCCGAATCCATGGTGTCGCATCGCCTGCATTCACCCTCCAAAAACTCCGTTAATTGGACGAGCGTGGGCAGTTCCGAGCTACTGCCCCCATGCAGCTGTTCAAACCGACTTTGAACAGCTGCAGGCAACCGTCACAAAACCATATATAATACGATATATGACCATTGGTCTACCGGCAGACCAAGGTTCTGAAGGGCCTTAGTGGCCACCAGCACAGGGTTGAGCACCTGTACCCGGATGTCAACATCCCGGGTTACTCTTGGGATGCTGAACAGCTTCCCCAGCTGCGCATCAACCAACCGCCGTTTGTGTTGGTAGCGGTCAAACAATATGACCCGGGCAATCTCATAATTGCCCGCCGTAACCATTAGGTGACCGACCAACTCCTTCGGTTCACCCCGCAGTGCCATCAATAGCTGGGCCAACTTGTAGGCGCTGTCCAGGTCGTCCCGACCGTGGACCAGGCTATCGAACAAATTGATGAATGCCGGCCACTCATCAATTGCCCCACCGAAGGCCGGAATCTCCAGGTGTGGAAGCCGTCCAACCACATCCTTAGGGGGGGGGGGGTCTCCGCTACCCTCCCCGCGGTCATCCCGACGCGACCGCTTAATTTTTTCGGCGCGACGCTCGATGTCGCCCAAGCACTCCATCGCTTGGTCAGCATCCGCGCAGAGCTGCCTCACTGCAGCCACCGAGGCCTCATCCGTAAGCCCGAGGGCTTCAGCCTCGGCAGCCAGCCGACACACCTTCCCGACGCGTGTCATTGCGTCCTCCACACGCTTGAGCAGGACATCGTCCATGTCGGGTCGCTCCACATACTTGTGAGTATGGGCGAGCCATCTCATCTCCTCACGGACACCATATCGCAGTACCGTCAAGGGCGAAGGTGCCATGGTTACCGATTTAATTGTTCCTGGTCCTATGCTTCACTACCGAACTAAGCACAGCCAGATACCAGCACTTTCATGTCAGCGCTGGGCACAGAAATTAAAACTAAGTTGTAAAACCCAAGGCAACCACTAAACAATTAAATCCTAAACAATATTTAATATGGTCGCCCTGTGGACATACACCTTATAATATACACTCTAAATCAATTAGAGAATGCCACCATGTGGTACAATACAAATAACACACAAAAGGTTATTATAAAAAAAAACAACTATTTTTCTAGTAGTGGCCCCTCCGATAGGAACCACACTTCCTTTGAGGTCAGCAAAATCAGCTTAATACCCCTTAAATAGCCCGACCCTGCTGTGTAAACCAAAATAACACTGTAGGACTATAGAACCCGATGTTCTATCGCAAGTAATACAATATAGGCTTCGCAGAATGACTGTTCAATCTTTTATGCTCAACTACAGTAGTTTCCGACTACAATTTTATAACAACTGTTAACTAAATTGGCACTTATACTTTCACTTACCGAAAATGAACTTTAATCGTGGTGTACCGACCACAGACTCATTGCCGACTTGAGCCAATCTGAGATATTCCTTTCTCCCAACTACAATGTGACAAAGGCAGCCCTACAACCGTGAATCGATGATTTCCCACTAGGAAACCGCGCTCCTGCTACCAAAATGTTTAATTCCACGCCTAAACCGAACGGAGTGGAGTCATGAGGGGGTGTGCCTCTGCCCGCACGTGAGAGAAAAGAATGATGAAATTGTTATTACCTTGTCACCGTAGACAGGAGATCGTAGGCTCGATTCGAGACAGGAATTCGGGAAAGGGGGCACAGTTGGGATAGGATATGGATTGAATTCTTGCCGTCGTTTCGCTGTCGTGCTGCCTGCTGACGTGGAGTCGCCGTCCGAATACGACTATGTGCTTCACAACACAAATCACTCAACCGCTGACGCGAATCTAATTACAATCAATAGCCCGACGCTATGAGGTAGATTTACACTCTGACCAGGCCCGATGCCTGTATTACAATTGGTACACCGAAATACCATCAATGCCACGGGGCCCGAGCCGCCATGTTATTCTCCCGATGAGACCAGACCAAGAGTAAAGATAACCTCCAATTTTACATCTCGTTCCGGTACGAGTAACATCTGCGGTCCGTTTCCGCTAGTGATGTCTCGATTACTCGCGATCGATTCGCGCAACAAAAAACCGGTGCGTTTCCGAAGCATAAATATTAAACATAATAAATAAACTAAATATAAATTCCAAATTCCAAATGTTTTCGAAAATAAATTCTACAGTTAGTATGTCAATTTCTTTAAAAATCTCTCTTAAGGAGTCTGTGCGTCTTAAATAATAAATAGCTCGAATAGCTCTTTTCTGTAAAATAAAAATAGTTTGAATAGCTTATAATCTAACCTAGCTAGGGATTTTCTTCTTCTTTCTCGCTTCCCTGTAGCGTCGGTAAACGATGCCCTCCGGCCAGTAATCTTTGCCCAGGAACATCGTCTTGAGGTCCGCCGGTACATGAAGTATGAAAGAAAGGAACTCCTTGGGTCTTTCTGACTCCAAAACTTTGATCTGTACATTCGCCTCTTTTATACCAGACGGCGGATTTTTCTTCAGCTTTTCCAGGATATGACGTTCAACGTCCTGGCAGGTCATTTTCACATCAATCCTGGAAATGTATAACTGAACGGTGGGAGCGGCAGCTTTAAGGCTGCTCTCACCGGCGGGGCCTTTGCTACGCTGATTGCAGCTGCGTCTGGAGCGGCGCTTCCTGTTTTGGACCAGGATAAA
Organism: Argyresthia goedartella; assembly: GCA_949825045.1. Taxonomy (NCBI): domain Eukaryota; kingdom Metazoa; phylum Arthropoda; class Insecta; order Lepidoptera; family Argyresthiidae; genus Argyresthia; species Argyresthia goedartella. The sequence continues at coordinate 30,457,338 of OX463826.1, read as the reverse complement.
GCCTTCCCCTTCAACTGTCGCGTTTGTCGGGCCACGGGAGGGCCTAGTCGGTACCGCGCGCGGCGCAGCGTGCAGCTTCTGTTATTCGGCGGCAGGCAGTGCGGGGCGCGGGTGGCGGCGGTGGGCACGGCGGGACACAGCAGCATACGTGTCCTTCTGGGGTTCCAGTACTGTGGATGTTCCAGAAGAAACCGCATGCGGTGCTGGTCGACTCAACTTCGTGACGTTTGCGATATTTATCAACACGGGCTTGACTCGTGGAACTGGTCGGCTGCAGTAACCGCATTTTTGCTTACTGGCGTAATGTTTTCGCGCGTGGCGGTTATTCGCTGCGTCGGCAAAGAGCAATACCGACAAGTCACGTTTTAGGTCGGCGCAGATGCCTTTGGAAGCCTCCAACTTGCTTCGGATTTTGGTGACGTCAGCCTGCAGCCGCACGATGTCCTTCAGCAGCCGGGTGACGTCGACGTGGTCAAATGTCACCGGCAGCAGCTTGTTGAGGTCGCGGGCCACGTAGGTTGGAACGTCATCGGGTTCGGTATCCTTGAACACCCAGAAGATGTCCTGGAGATCCTTCTTCCCGCTCGCGTTCCTCCGCGCCTCAAGGCACACGGTGGTGACGGCGGTATCATGCAGCACTTTCTTGGCTCTCAACCTCCTTGAAGCTGGTCGAGCAGATCTGCTCCAGGGAGAGCTCTTCCATCACGTCCAGCTTCTGTTGCTCGAAGGTGAGCAGTTCGTTCACCAAGATGGTGTCCGCGCGCTTGGCTGGTAGAGCCATGGCGGTATCAATATTTCAATAACTAAGACGACGCTGACTTATGGGACATTGTTGCGGACGCTACTAGGAAGCGTCTGTACGTGCCGGTGTCGCAGTTGCAACTGATTCTAATGATTGTGACATCTATTTCGTGTCCGAGCCGAGTCATTAGGGTCCTCCTAAGGACTCGGCTGTGAAAGTAATAACTTCAAGACTTTAAGAATTTCCAGAAAAGGTAGATCAAGAAGAAATTATCCGATGTGTTATGTGTGCTGTGCTCAACTCTGGCGCATTTCTATTCCAAGGATAGTACAGCCTCTCGAATGATGGCCCCTAGTTTCTTTAGTGCTCTTTTACGTCATCTCAAGTGGAACGATATAAGAAGCATTTGTAGAGGATGTGTTTGTGTAAATATTCCTACATCTTGGTTGGTGTTGATAATTTAGTCCTAACTCAAGTTTGGATTTGATAATTTAGTTTTCATCTTCCTCCTTCATCATTCATCAGCCCCATCTCAACTTCCAATGAGAGTCTGGTCCGAATTGACTCTCTTATCTAGTGCCAATTCCTCTTAAACCCTCAGCGGATTTCCGAACGTCTTCCTCAAGACAAAATAAAAGATAATTTAAAGTGTTACGTAACTTGCCAAATCTCCTGAATCTCGGTTAGGACATCCGGGAGACTAACTCTACCGTACTGATCCGTAACACTAAGGAAATGAAGAACTCTAACGGACTGTTTTTATAATCTGATCGGAATTTATTTCACGGCTTGTATTTCTCCGAACGAACCTACTCCTAAATTTATGGGTTTTAGAGTTTTGGTTTTCACTTCACAAACACAAAAAGGCCACAACTTTCGCATTCCACTTCTCGAGCCGAGCTTCACTCACTGGTAACTTTCCACTTTTAACACCTAACCTACGCTAATTCTTACGTCCTCCCCGTGCACCCAACAAACCGAAAGTGCCCTTCATCCACCAAATCATCCTTTTTCTGATTTCCAAATATTTTTGTTTCTCTTCTTGTTACTGCATTGAAAAGAAGTGAAAAACAAAGGGAAGAAGTTCATAGGTATAAAACGTAAGACCTACAAGGTGTGATCGCAATTACAGGGTGTGACAGACGTTGTAGCTATAATTGTGCTTTCGATGACTTATGAGGTTGTGTACTGTTACAAGTTGCACAGCAAATATCCCCTATATTTGCTGCGGTAGCTTAGGTGAAGGGTAAAGGGGATGAGCGAAGCGAAGCCCCCTTTATCTTTATCCTATATTTTTGTTGATCCTTTTTTGCTGTGCAAATCAATATTTTCAATGTGCGATTAAATACGAGCCTAATCTAAAGTTTATGTGTTTTTAAATGTGTTTAGCAGTAACTGAGATAAGAATTCTAATTGTTTACTTATGTAGGACCGTGCTTCATTGTTATTTTTTTCCGAATGCCAGGGGAATAGCATCAAGAATGGCGTCTTAATGTGGTCCAAAAGGCCCGTTGTGAGCTTTGGGTAAGCAGTACTACCCCGCCGAGTACATGCGAACTCAGAGGAGAAATCCCCACCTCCCCTGGTCCTTTGCGGACCAACTTTTCCGACTGGATCGAGTTTGCTTTTTAGAATAGAATAGGCATTTATTCGCTGTATCAGCACAAACGCAAGAATATAAAAGTATTACATGGAATGAAGTAGGTACTTTTAAAAATAAAATAAAATTCAGCAATAAGACTACCCACTTTTAGTACCCATAAACATTTGTGAGGGGTTTCGCTGCCATGTGCACATGCTACGACAGCAAAAGGGTTCAGACTCAGCATAATGTCACAGGAAATCCTGTGACTCTGGTTTTAAGTCTGGGGCCCAGAAGATATAATATGATTTAAAAAATATATATTTTTTTCCTTTTTGGATCAACCTTACGATTTCGTTGACCACGTGAGTTTAGTTTAGTTCTAAGCACTAGATGATAATGCTAGTTAATTTAAAGTCCGGCCACCAAGTCAATGACACCATAAATATTTTTGTAATAAACTGATTTGACCTCTAGTTGACCCTTTTATTTCCGCATAGGGACTTCTCAATAAATAAAATCAAGTTAAAATAGATAGTTTAATTTGTATGACCTACCTGCATCCCGACCATCTTGCAAAGCCCACACAGCTATCGAATCCAATCTAAATTCATCGTTCATAGCAGCAGTACAGTTAAACCTCCGAACATCAGATGTAACCCCGATGGTGCCATGGTTGGCTTTCACACCCGACAGGTAGGCTGTGGAACTGCAGGCGGAATCTGCGATTTGTGCGTCAATACAGTAGGTTTTAGAGATTCCAATACCAGGGAAAGATTCAACGGCTAATTTCGACTCTTCACCAGTGTGATTTTTACGTTGACCTAGTAGTGCTCTTGCTGCAGCCAACGTAGGTATTGATAGGCCGTCACCCAAGAACATTATGACGTTTTTTGCAGTTTTACCATTCTGGATGTTCTTCAAGCGCTGTTGCAGAGATTCTTGGGCTTCCTTGTACCAGTAAGCTGCAGTGTTTTTGCCTTTGTTCGTCCTTGGTGGTTTATTGTTTACGGATCTTGAGATATAGTCTTTGTGATATTTGTGTCCATCTGTGGTACAAAAAACAGAAATAAATGGATTTTATAAATCACTCAAGTGCCATTTGAATTTAAGAGGCAATAGTAGAAATGTGTTTTTATGACACCTCTTAGTAAACAAACCAAATTTCATGGAATTGGTAACTTACCTTTAAGAGGAGCAGAAAGTGCTGCTACTGCCAGCAATAAAATTAATAAAAGGCACCTCATCTCACGAAGAGGAAGACGGAACTAAACAGATTACTCTTTTATAAAAGATATGAAGTTTATCTTGAAATGACTTATCTGAAACAAACTACACTGTATCAATCCGTTTTGTTCCAAACATTTCACTTTCTTATCAGCGAAAATTGATAAGATTATTCATTACCTAGGTATTATCAATTAACTTAATCTCGTGATACAAAATTAAAGTTGATACTTATATATTAAATATAATATTTAGAACATTTACAGAATACGCAATTTCAAATCCATATTGTGTGTGTTTGCGAGTTATTTGCGTAAAAATCAGTAATTACTGCTTAGTAAATTTTAAGTATGTGAGCCATAAAATTGTCGGAAGCAATAATTGGTTAGATTTGCTCGTGTGGTATATTAGTAAACTTACCTTTACAACATCTTAATCTGCCTTAGGGATATTTTATGGCTAATGTCAGAAGCGTGGCCACAATTTGATTTAGCCAGCTAAACCAAGGATAAATTAATATTATTTAATATTTATCGAGAGATGGAAAATAAAACATCGTGGTATTTGAAACGGAGATCAGGGACAAGCTATATTCATACAGATAGTGCAGACATTTTTAGTTAATATTGACATTCATAGATGACGTCGTAGAGTTCATTTTGAGTAAAATACAATAACCCCCACTCTCAAAATACAGTTTTACATTACAAGACAATGTTTTAAATATCTACAAAACCTAAAATTTTAACAAATCTGTGATGCTTGACTGAATTTAAACTCTTTATCAATATGTCTGCTAGCATATCCCCTTTAGGTTAATAAGCAATTTTAACAATCTTCTTAGATACTACTTCTCTGCAATAATGATACCTTACATCTACACACACCGGCACAATTAGCGGAACAGAAAAAAAAGGGAGAAAAAAGAGGGAATTGAGAACAATAAATGTAATTTTTAAACAATATATTATTTAAAATGAAACAACAACTAAATTAACATGTTTTGACATTCATTTGTAACACCATACTAAAATTTTAATTAAAATAAAAATTAAATTTAACAAAATGCATTTTTCTTCGATTTTTTAATTATAGAGAAACAGCAGAAAATTCAAGATTTTCCAAAGGTTAACAACAATTTCAATGACTGTTCAATATCGAGTGTTTCCTCCTCGAGCTCTGATGAGGGTTTCCATCCGTCTGGGCATGCTGCGGATGATGTTATCAATGGTTTCTTGGGGCAACCTCTGCCATTCTTCAAGTAATGCGTTTCGCAACTCGTTGAGATTATTGGGAGGTGGCATTCTTGACTTTACACTCCTCTTTAGCAAGTCCCAGACGTTTTCTATAGGGTTCATATCGGGGGACCGTGCTGGCCACTCCATCACCGTTATACCAACATGATTTAGGTAAGTCTGTACTGTGCGAGCACTGTGAGCCCGAGCATTATCCTGCATTAGAACGAAGTTGTTACCAATAAAGGGGGCAAATGGCACAACATCTTCTAAAATCTCCCTGATATACCGATCACCATTCAGATTCCCGCCTTCGACCACTTCTAACTCCGTACGAGCTCTTAAACACATTCCTTCCCAGACCATAATTGAACCGCCGCCATATGCCACTGTATTTTCAAAATTAGACTGGATATACCGTTCTCCTTTGCGTCTCCATACTCGCTGCCTTCCATCAATTTGATTTAACATAACTCTGCATTCATCAACAAAAAGAACCTGTCCCCAGTTGCCGAAGTCCCAATCACGATGTTCACGACCAAAGTGTAGACGGTTTGTGCGATGATGTCTCTCAAGTTTTGGGGCTTTGGCGGGCACATACGAGCCTATAGGTAGCCACTTCTTCGAATCTTCTACGAACTGTCCGCTCACTCATCCTTACTGCTCGTACCTCTTCCAGTACATTTCGAGCCTGCACCGCCGTTAGTCTCGTGTTCCGTCGGACTTGAAGTTGGAGAAAACGGTCATCCCTCCTTGAAGTACACCTTTTCCGGCCTTGTCCTCTTCTTCTCACTAGAGTATTCGTCAATCTGTATCGTTGGATGCTACGATGAATCGTTGATAACGATCGTCGAAGGCTTCTGGCAATCGATCTGTAGGTTTGACCATTTCTCCTCATTTGATCTGCCCTAATGATTTCTGATGGCGTTAAATCAGGCATACTTAGTTGCTCGTAAATTATCAATATGCGAAAAAACTCAAAAGCCTCAAAAAACTGCAATTCAAAGCTTTTCAAATGGAATGCACCTACCTTCTAAAAACGGACAAGCAATCGAAAAAAATGAATCAATGAAAATTAAAACAAAAGAATGAAAAAAATGGCAGTTGTTTAGTATTCCATTTTTAAATTAAAACCCAAATTTAAAAAAAGCTTGTTTAGCCGGCCAGTAACACGCAAAAATGCGTAAATACTCCCTTTTTTTTCTGTTACGCTAATTGTGTCTGTGTGTGTATATGTTTGGTTCTACTATGAAAAACAGGATTTTCTGACAATTTTTTGGCACTTTAATTGTCATTGTACATGTTTATTGTGTACATTAATCCAGTTATCTCATTCTGTAAATTTTGTAGATACACAGCTTCCCTACAACCCTCTGTAAAAGACATATATTCGGCCTCTGTACTCGAGAGAGCCACAGTTCATTGTTTTTTACAAACCCATTATATGACAGCACCCGATAGCATAAAACAAAACCCCGTACATGACCTTCTATCTATCGGATTATTTGCCCAAACGGCATCACAATAACCTTCAGTATTGATGTTACCTGTCTTACAAAATTTTAAAACAATATTCTTTGTTCCTTTCAAGTATTTTAATATTCTTTTTGCAAACATCCAATGCCATATTATGACAGTTGTTAAGCTGACTGAGAAATCCTACAGTCTGATGTATTTAGCCATACTTACAATCCTGGTAAGTATGGCTAAATACATCAGACTGCCAATAAGTTGTTGATACGGATTATTGCTTTTTACTTCTTGACTTTTCTCAACATTTAATTTAAGCTCCATATGTGTATCAAATTTCTTACTCTCAGTCATATTAAATTCACACAACAACTGATCAATATATTTTTCTTGGCTCAGAGTGATGACATTATTTTTCTTATCTACATTAACAGTCATACCTTGACAATTTTTGACAGGCCCTAAATCTATAATTTTAAATTGACCACTTAAAATCTCTTTTACATTTTTCATTTCCCCCTCATCATTTGAAAAAATGAAAAAATCATCAACATACAATTTTATGATTGTTTTGAGCCCAGCTACAATTGTTGTATATAAACACGGCTCTAATTTCGATTTTTTATAACTATTAGCTAACATTGTGCTATCAACTTTCTTATTCAAGCCGTAGAAGATTGCTTGAGACCATATAAATATTTTTTCAGTTTCAGGACCTTGTATTTTTCCTCATCAGAACACTCAAAACAATCTGGAAATTTCATATTCATATATGGTTTCATCCAATTCTCCATTTGGGAATGCAGTTTTCACATCTAAATGGGCAGTTTCTAGTTCCAGTTGCATAGCCAAAGAAAACAACAATTTTAAAGTAGTATTCCGGACAACTGGTGAAAGAGTATCATTATAGTCTATACCACTTTTCTGATTGTATCCTTTTGCAACTAACCTGGCACGGTAAGTAATGTTATTGTCACTGTCACTTTTCTTTTTCAACACCCACTTATATTTCACAATAGTAGTGCCTTCCGGAGCTTTTTCTAGTTCCCGCGCATCATTGTCATCAAAACACTTTATTTCATCTTGGATAGCACGAGACCAGTGTTCCTTTTCCGGGCTTTGCGAAATGCAGGATGACCGAGTTGAACGAGGACCGAGTACGGCCACGGAGATAACATATGAAATGGATCAAGGTAAGAAATAATAATTCTATGTTATACATCTTACAATAATTGTTCACTGACATCGATGGCTGGACTCTCAGTACACAAGTTCGAGAAACCATATCGTTCTGGTTTCCGCCTTTCTCTAACAGGTATTCTCTCCATCACACTGCTGGTACTTCCAGTTGAACTATCAGTGTTTTCATTTCCACTTGGTACGTATGTTGGGTCAAACTCGTTATCCACGGAGATAAATGATTCATCAGATTGACTGCTGTCCCCCACAAACTCTTCTCTTCTTCATGTGTATGAGTTTCTGTACTCTCATCATCGACAATAACATGACTGAAATGCAAGTCTTTCTGATTCTCAATTACAATGACATCACGATTCCTAGTAACTTGTTTCATGTTGGGATTATACATCTTCAGCGTAGCCCACCTTACTTCCAAACACTCATAGATGATAAATATCAGGTTTAGTATTAGTCCACAACTCATAAGGTGTTCTATCTTTTAAGCCAGCTGATACTGTCCGGTTCTTTTTCCTCCCAGCGAGACACACTCCATCGGTCCGCACACGTCTGTATGCACAACATCGAGTGTTTGAGGTTCACAACAGGTAACACATGAAGGTTTTCCAACGTCTGCCTTCTGATTAATGGACATACCCTCAACAGAATTCAACATCTTTTTCAAGTAACTGCTATTCACATGTCCAAGTCTGCGATGCCACATCGCATTGGACACCATCGCTGCAGCTGTCAGGTGAACCGGTGTATTCAGTTTATACTCAAAGTAGCGGTTGATACTGTTACGCCGGTAGGTTAGGTCAAAAACTTTGAACGTCAATTTCAGTGCTTTAGAGGTGTTTTCAGCAGGCTGAAAAGTCATTTCAGGCCGTTTCAGAAGTTGCTCTATCACATATCTAAAGATCGAAATTTCACCCAAGTTGCCGTCGTTTTCAGGCGCCTGAAACATGTTTTCAGTCCGTTTCAGGGCACCCTCTATCAGATGACGTCATAACCTGAAAACCCGTTTTCAGGCGTTTTCAGGACCCCTTATGGGCCTCTGAAGCACAAATCGTTATATGGCGAAATATCCGGTAGTAGTGACAGAGATAGCACTACTAGAAAGAGATAGCTATACTCGGAACATTCGAGAAGTGTGTGACAGAGATAGCACTACTAGAAAGAGTTAGCTATACTCGGAACATTCGAGAAGTGTGTGACAGAGATAGGACTACTAGCAAGAGATAGCTATACTCGGAACATTCGAGAAGGGAGTGACAGAGAGTGCACCATTAGAGAGAGACATATATGGTCTCGAATGTTCTCGGCCCTCACGCTGGTCATTACTAGAATATTCGCGATATGTGTGGACAATATGTCCAGAGCGGCTCCGCGGGATATAAAAGGCGCCGACGGCCGGCGCGAGTTAGTAACATTTTAACTGCGATCGAGTGCTAGTACAAGGATAATCGGAGAGAAAGACTCTTCGTGTGAATAGTGAGTGCATAATTAGTGAAATAGTGTGTGTTTTAATTAGTGGATTTTAAGTACAATTCGTGTGAATTGTAAGTACGTTATTTGGGTAATAAAGTGAGTGTTTTATTTAGTGGATTAATTCGTGCTTTTCTATCAAATACGAACCCCACGCTCATAACACTACCAACACTCCTTTTTGGTCATGAATGCTGCTACCATAATTTTTGAATACAACTCTATTCCCTTTGTTTATCAGTTGACTAACAGATAGCAGGTTCGTTGTCAGACTAGGAACACACATAACCTCTTCCACTATCACATCAAAGTTGCATTCATCAGTACATGTAGTAATCTGCACGTCACTTGAACAAATAATGGGCACTTTGTTCTCGTTTGCAACTACTATCTTCTTTAGGCACTGATCGTAAGACGGATTCTTCAACCAATGTTCATTTGTTGTCAAATGAACGCTCGCGCCTGAGTCAACATACCAGTCCATTTTGCTGTAACCACCACTGAGAAACACTGCTTCGTATCCATTTCATTATTTATCATTGGACACTGATTGCGGTAATGTCCTAATTGTTGACATTCAAAGCATTTGATCACTTTATTTTTTAATTGCATTCCGCTACTATTTCCGCCATCTTGTTTCGCGCTAGCGCTGCTATTGTTGACTATTGGTTTCTTATGTTGGCTTCACTGGGGCTTGCGTTTGAAAACCCCAAAGGCTACATTGTCGTTTCCGATCGAATCTCCCTCCATGTCTAACAAATTAGATTTAATGGCGTCTGTTGTGATGAATTTTCGATGGCCATAATCATGAGCGAAAATTTATCTATTAGCCCAGTTAACAATAATAATCCAATCCATTCATCATTGATATTAAAACCAGTTCCCGCCAATTTCTGTCCCGTTTCCACTAGTTGAGACACGAAGCTATCCATGGAACTGCAATATTCTACTCATATAGATATCATATTTCTCAACAAACTAATTCTTCTCGTAAAGCCTGAATCATCATACAATGATTTCAATTTGTCCCACAACTGCTTAGTCGAAATTACTTGCTTGATGTGCATGTTAATTGACGGATCTATTGTCAGAATCAATTTGGCTCTGCTCTTGGCATCATTCTCTTCTGAAACTGTTTTACCTGGTTCTGGCTTTATAAGTGCTAACGTGCCTTCTAACACTAGTTAATTCTCGGCCGCAAAACACCATTCACCATAGTTCTCACGCCCTTTTAACTTGGGAACGTCTACAATATACAGTTTGACGCCATTACCCTTTTGAATATCGACTGTTTTATCATTCACCTAAACTAACTACATATTGAACCTATATGTACATGTACGATACAGGCTGTGCCTAGTGCGGGAACCACAAGCGAACTAATGATTCCTATCTCCTGCCTTAAAAGACAGTCCTTTGTACCTCTGAATATGTATATGCACTGTATTTCTGTACTTTGGGTGAAATAAATATTTTTGTTTGGTTTTTGTTTTTTATTTTATTTCTGTTCGTTGTTAGGATTTAAGATTGAGCTTAATATAATCTTCTTTCCATTTATTCCTGTTTGATTATAGATTTTGGAGTTTAAAATACAACAATGATTGGTGCAACTCGTGCAAGAGAAAACTCGATACGACATCGACAGTACCCAACTCTTCTCCCCCAAGTAATTTAAACACCCAAAACTGCTTATTGAGCTTCGTTTATTCGTTAAATTGTTACCAAATTGTTGTAGAGGATATCGGTGCCATATTAATTTGTAAGCGCCTTGGCTTCTCGAGTAGCACTGTGAAGTTATCAGTACAAAGTCATAGAAAACGGGGCTAGGATTCAGGAGATTTTGAGCTTATTTTGAGCTCCCAGAATACGAAGTTTCAGAAATTGAGCTCGAGCGGTTTTCGAAAAAAAAAACGCAATAAAACACCAGCAGTGCAAAATCCGAGTAGAGAGGTGAAACTCGCAGCGCATTTGGGCATGATTTTGAGCTCCCAGAATATGAAATCAGAACGTCTCTTACTTGAGTAGTTTGCGAGGAAAAAAATAAAAACCCTTTACACAACAATATCAGATATACAGATATATATATATATATTTTTATCGAAACCACTAGAACTATAAATCAGAAATTTCGTATTCTGGTATTAATAATTATTTTCTATATATGCTTTAAATTTCAACTCTATGTTGTTTATGTCTAACATGTAAAAAGTGATTTGTTAGTGATACTTACAGCTACTATTATTTTTACGTACTTCATGTTTAAGTGTTCAATTAATATTATTGCACACATAATAATAATAATAATAATAATAAAAATAATAGTAACTACAGAAAACATATCATACACGACCGCACAATGGCAAGCGACATGTGCAGGCACTGCCACAATAGATCAGAAACAATACAGCATATCACAGGAGCCTGCAGATCACTCGCACAATCAGATTATAAACACCGCCACGACCAAGTTGAAGCCATCATACACCAACACGTCGCAGCCATCATACACCAACACGTCGCATTCACATACAAATTGATTGCACAAAAAACAGCCTACTATAAATACACACCTCAAACAGTTTTAGAATCAACAGATTTTAAACTCTACTGGGGCAGAACTATAATTACAGACAAAACTATTAATTTCAACAGGCCTGACATAACGCTGGCTGATAGGGTCGACAGCCCTATGATGAAGCACTGGGTGGATGTGCACTTAAACAGGAATAAGAAGTAAGTGAATGTGTTGTGTGATGGATGTGTAATAGACATAATTATGACAGAATGACGAATGATTGTGTGGACTTATCTTACATACTTAGATCTTGTTTTCTGTGTTACCAATTAATTTATTTTTTGTTTTGTGTCATTATTTCAATTTATTTTTCATTTTACCGTGTTTAATTATGGATGTATATCTGAAATAAATAATAATTATTATTATTATTATTATTATTCTAACTCTCCACGATAAACAAAACAAAACAGTATTTCTCATAGATATAGCCATACCAATTATAAACAATCTTACCACAACTTTTACAGAAAATAACACAAAATACACAGACCTTGCCATTGAAATTAAAACACAATGGCATTACAATCTGTCAAAACCATTCCAATAGTCATCTCATCCACAGGAGTCATCCCATACACTAATGTGTATTACACACAAGTCTCAAAACACTAAATATACCCAGATCCACACACGTACTTCTTCAAAAAGCAAAAATACTAAAAACATGTAGAATTGTACGAAAATTCATGGGCAAAGACCGTGATCTTTAGTAGATAAGCACTTGGCGTAAGCCCGTGTATCAGAACCTCTTTATTACATGAGTGAAATTAATAATTCATAAAAATATAATAATAATAATCTTTATATCAGGTTAACAAAAACCCATATCTATAAATACCTTACAACTAGAGATACATAATTTATTTTTTATCACACCTGCTCTGAAAATACATACTAATTATACCAATTAGAGGGAAGAAACGCCTTTATCCCGCCCTTCAAATCCTTTCATCCCAAGGTATGGAAGTTTGTATGAAAATCCTTCCGACCCAAGGGTGGGATGTATGTATGAAATTCCATTACATACCCGGTTTTTTTTTTTATTTGTCAGCAGTCATACCGCAAAGAGACTTTTTATCACACCTGCTCTGAAAATACATACTAATTATACCAATTAGAGGGAAGAAACGCCTTTATCCCGCCCTTCAAATCCTTTCATCCCAAGGTATGGATGTTTGTATGAAAATCCTTCCGACCCAAGGGTGGGAAGTATGTATGAAATTCCATTACATACCCGGTTTTTTTTTTTATTTGTCTGTAGTCATACTGCAAAGAGACTTTAACTGTCTACTAATTAAATTTCAAGTAAATTGTTACTGGCCACATACAGTTTTTTTTTTACCAGTTACCAACCTCCTTGGTGCATACAGAAAATTAAAAACGAAATTATTTTTGTATATAAAACGCGCGGAATCACGGAAGAAGTGGCTGCATGACCTTATGATCTTAGCCTACTCCAGAAACGGGCGAATAAAAAAAGGAAAAGCCCGCGCATTTTCGCAAAAACTTCGATTGATTTAGCATTTATCTTTGTGTTTTTTGTAAAATATGGATGCATTTATGTCTATAATTTTCCTCGTAGGTGTAATAAAAAGCACTATACATACCTCAGGATAAAGTACAGTTCCATACCTCAAATGGTTTGCGCCCCTCGCAAGCTCGTGGCGCAAATGCCATAATCTCGGTATGGAACTGTCACTTTCTTCCCTCTGAAGTAATGTACTAATAAAAACACACAAAATATTATCTAACCTAGCTAGAGATTTTCTTCTTCGTTCTCGCTTCCCTGTAGCGGCAGTAAACGATGCCCTCCGACTAGCAATCTTTGGCCAGTAACATCGTCTTGAGGTCCGCCGGCACCCGAAGTTTGAAGGACAGGAACTTCTTGGGTCTTATTCGCCTCCTTGAGACCAGCCGTTGGATTCATCTTCAGCTTTTCCATGATGTGACGTTCAACTTCCTCGCAGGTCATTTTCGTGTCAATCCTGGAAATGTATAGCTGAGCGGTGGGAGCGGCAGCTTTGAGGCTGCATTCACCGTCGGGAGCTGTGCCACGCTGATTGCGGCTGCGTCTGGAGCGGCGCTTCCTGTTTTGGACCAGGATAAAGGCTTCCCCATCGACGGTCGCGTTCGGTGGGCCACGGGCGGGCTTGGCCGTCGGCATAATCTGTGATTGTAGACCTAGTACGATTAGTGTAAAAAAAGTATTTTCTGTTATTAAGAGAAATTTTATGTCAATACGTAAAAAATATCAGCGATACCACTTTTATAGTAGTTTATGTGACTGCTACATAATGGAGGGCATTAATACTCGAGAGTTTTAATGCCTAATTATGAACAGTTACATACACTAGTTTATCTACACACATATCATAAGCTCTCTTTAACGTGTTCAGGAACCGCATGTTCGACCGGCATATGGTGGCATTGATAATTCGTTTGCACTTGTTTAGCTTGTTCAGTAGTACCAACTTCACAAAAAAGTAGGGGCGGCACGCAAGCGGGCGTCGGCGTTCGAAATTTGAATGTCACAATGTGTAGAAAAATTACACATTATGGTCATAATGTGTAATTTTTCAGATAAGAAATGAGTTTTTACCAAGTAGTTTAACATTATGCTGATCGTAACGTGCTATTTTTGTACGCAGTAAAGAGGGTTTATGATACATGTGTAGATAAAATATCTTATAGGTACTTATATTATTAATCGGATACAAAATAGGATACAGTAACAGTTATTTAAGAGAATATGTGAATTTACAAATTATATGTGGTTATAATAAAAGTATTTATGTAAAAATGCGATTTTCTGTGATATTTTAATGAATACAAGATTTCGTTGTTTATAGTAAATGTATGAGTGATTTCATGTCTACTTGAATACATGTGTTTTATTGATTTTTTTTTCGAAAACCGCTCGTGCTCAAATTCTGAAACTTCGTATTCTGGGAGCTCGAAATAAGCTCAAAATCCCCTGAATTTGAGCCCCGCTTTCTATGACTTTGTACTACTAAATTCACAGAGCTTTCTCGAGTTGCATGCCCTCCCTCGAGTAAGTCGCCAAATTGAAAAAAACCCACTCAGTTCAAAACATGGTGTTTGTCGTATCTATTTAAAAATTTGTAGGTTTTTTCGGTTTTAGAATGAAATTTAAGTAGGGTCTGAAACGTAAGCCGGATTAGGACCAAGAGTGACAATAAGAATAGTGAGAAGAAGAAATCTAATGCAATATTACAAGGGATTTTGTACTCACTTACTAAGTTAGTATTCGGAATTGTATTCTTGTGTATTACTTTGGTTTAGTATGATTTGTTGATATACGGAATTGCAGGTCTATAAATGTATGACAAAATACAAAAAGAAAGTAAGATATTTTGTTTTTGCCTCGCAGGGTGGCAGTTGCACCCATGTTATTTTGCGGCAGGTTAGATCATCACCGCAGCTATGGTTTTCTTTATTGGTGATATAAAGAAAACCATAGCTTCTTATTTAAATAACTACATGATTCAGGGTCCTTTTCAAATCCCCCGGGTTACCGCGCAATTTACGGCTGACTTAACACATTGTCCGACGGAAGGCCTTCTCGGATTAATCCCTCTAATTGAATTTGTACGGGTTAATAGTTACGATTATAGAATTTGTACTCCGGACTGTAAGTTCCCGAGAGGACGGTCTGCAATGGATCAACTTATACATACCAATGTGATACAATTTTATAGGCAGTGGCGATTTCGCTGTATTTATTCGGGTCATCAAATTACATACACAAGATTCGCTACACTACTTCGACAATATATTCTAACAGTACCTAGTCTAAAGAAATCTTAATGGGTAAGAGTTTTATCACCCGACATATTGATTAATTGTTATATTAAAGTATAAAACCTAGTAGTAAGTGTAACCACAAGCTTGTTTGGCTGCTTCTTGATAGGATCATATGATATTGTAGAAGATTAAATTAAAAATAAGATTAAATTGTGGAAAATCCGATATTTTTGTAAAAATATTAAAACTATTCTTAGCTCAGAAGCGTAGGTAGAATAGATTTACACAGTGGTCATATAGTATAAGCCGACATAAGATCATATTATGGTTAGCCGATAGTTTCTGTCGTATTTACATATTTTCTTGTGACTAAGCAAATAGGTCGGGAACGTCTGTTGGCTGAAGGGGTGCGGTCGTTCGAAAGGGTTCTAAGATCATCCGATGTCGGACTGTTTGTCGGTGTTTAATTTTGTGTTTGATCATCAAAAGGAGATCTTCGCCAGTTTCGTGCTCAGTTGGATTAAAGGTTATATAGCGATAAATATAACCAATACACTATTTTGAATGCCTGGCCATCTTGTTATTATTAACTTATCTCATATGACTTATTTTATCATTTTCAGCAAGGCAAAAGTTTACATTGTTTTTTCTAATTCCAGTCATTCTCTTTTGGCGCTTTCTTTGATATTTTACGAGGTTGACTACCAATAAATTTTCTCCGTTTTTACTAGGGAAACTAAATGTTCTCGTAAATATTTGATACAATGCCGTTGAACAAGAGACTAACTAATACAATTATTAACGTAATCAATTAAAATATAGGTATTTAGATTGATATTTAGATTTATTTATTAAATCATATCATACTGTATACACCAACAAATGTAAATAGCAATAAAACAATAATTCAAGGATCTTAATATCTTATTAAGTACACTAAATTAAGTTCATCAAACATTACATCAGAAATACAATTATATTGAATAAGCATTACATAAGAATCAAATTGACATATTTTGTAATATTAATAAATATAAAATTAGTATTGATTATCATGAGACCATAATTCAGTTATTCAAAATTGTGTTTAAATACTTACTGACTATTTGAACAAATCGCCAAAGGCGCATTTCATAAATGTCAGTGTATGTTATAACAAGTAGCAAAGTATATTAAATGAAAAAATATTTACCAAATAAATCTTTCTATCACTGTTTAAACTCAGCAAATCTGCTTAGAGATAAATCCAATGAGAGGCAGCTAGCTACTACACTGAAAGCTAAAAAGCGGGTCCTGCTCGTAGGCTCAGAGAGTTCGGGCGAGGGTCCCACGAAGGCCTGATCCGCGGTAATTCCTTAGATTTATTCCTTGCACCGAAGAACAGTTCCGAACACTCCTGGTGGGGTGAAAGTGATCAAAGTCGTCTGTGGTATATGTACTAGGTCTACATGTTTATAAATAGGTGGGCCACTTTATGTACAGGTCGTAACAGCAGGTGTGTTTGGAACAATAATTAGAATATTATTGCAAACATATTTTATTAGACATTTGCTGAATTATATTGTATAAAATAGTATACCTCTCCAAAGTTCACTGTTTTAAAGAGATATATACCATTATGATATTTTGCCTTTTCATACTACCTATCTATATAGGTAAGATATCATGGCACTTTAGATATGTCACCGTTAGATAGTCATAACCGTTAGTTGATAAACTAACGCGTTAGTTAATCAACTACCGATAGATAGTAAACCAGACCGACAGGGTTTAGAATTTACGTAATTTTTGTTCTTACATGTCAACCTAACACGAAGACTATTCGGCGACCTCGCTGCGCTCGCCTCCTCTAGTCTTCACCTAGGTTACCGCAGTGTTTGCCCTGGTATTTCGTTTGCAATTCAAGTATAAACCAGTTTACTATTTAAAGGTTTTAATCGTTAGTTTATGAACTAACGCGTCATATAGTAGGCAGTACGTTACAGTTTATTTTCTGTCGATAGTTGACCAACTAGCGAGAAAAAACGTTAATTTATCAACTAACGGTTTTGACAATCTTACGGTGACAGATATACACTTTTTCATGATAATGTTTAATAACGTTTCAACTGTACTTTGAAAACATAGGGAAATATATACAATTATACCAATATGTACAATAACTACATGATAAACCCTATAAACTGAATCCAATAACTTGTACCACCGCCCCACAAGGGGAGGAAGTTTTCAACTAATCAAACTGTCTTAAAGACCACCTTCGACATATCGACTGCCCAAATTACTGTTGTTCGTCTGTGTTCGTACTACGACGTCTATTTTGTGGTTTCGTCACAGTGCAACACATTCTCAAACGAAAGTGTAGCTAAACTTTCAGTATCTTAAAAGTTTTATTTGGAGATTTTGTGCTCTGTCTATGATGGTATAAGTAAGTGTAGAAGGTTGAGGGCTCTGACTCAGCTAGCGTAAAGTTCGCGGCTTCGACTAAAGGGATTTGTTCTGTTCACTTATTTATGTGGGTGCGCGTAGATAGAATGAAAAGTTTTGCCGGTTTAAGTGGGATTTTTGTCGATCGGAATTGTTTGAGAGTTCGAATGGAAGTGCTGTTAACTATTGATAGTTTAGGGGCGTGTGTGAAGGGCTGTCTGGAATTTCAAATATGTTTGAATTTTATTTCGTTTTCGGAATGACGTTGGCAATGGCAGACATTTTGGATGATTGTTGTTATTCCCGAGGTGTTATTTTATTAAATGCAATGCCTCTTTGAATTTTTCAGGTTTATCTTGAAATCTATCTATCTTGAAGTTTAACCGTGGTGAAAAGCATTTCAATCACCGAAATTGCCAGGCGTGAAAAGCCGTTAAATATAATTGTAAATTGTTTATTTCATCACGATCATATAACAGCTAAAGATTTTAAAATCAATACTACCCATCTCCCTATAGCTATGACGGTAGCAAAAACTAATTTAAAGGCGGCGTGCACACGGCACGGCCGGCGAGCTCCATCGCACCAGGGCGGCGCGGCGGTGAGGCGGCGTTCACACAGGACGGGCGCGTCGATACGTTGAACAATTCCACCGGAAAAAGACGCGCCGCTGTAAAGATTCAAACACTCTGATTGTTTGCTTGTTACCGCAACAAAATAACTGGCTGGGCTCACGCACTGGGTTAGTGAGTCGTGGCGGCTTGGGACACTGGGAAAAAAAGTACGAGCATAACAGCAGTACAGCAAAACAACATAAAGGTAGTGATTGAGAAATTTACACTGGTTTTAAGACCCACGCAGGATTCAAGAGTAAGAAAACATACAAATAAATATAATGTATCGTTAAATATTTTCTGTTTTTGTTATTGTATTATGTTAAAAAATAAAGAATTATTATTATTATTATTGTTATATTTAAATGTACGTGAAGTAAAGGTACTGTTATATTTAAATGTACGTGAAGTAAAGGTACGTAATATTGGTTAATGACCAAACTAAAGTAATATCAAGCCATACTCCGCCATGCCTGCTCAGGGTTCGTTGACAGGAGGATTAGAGGAGAATCGACGCTCCTTTAAAAATGGCGACGTCGCCTGATTGCTCACATTCAAATTGTTGCGAAAACGTGTCGCTTCTCTCAAGCAAGTGAGTTCACGTAACTCACGCATTTTGCTTCACACGGCTTCTGTAAAATGCACATGGAAACAAAGAGTAACTAAGCACACAGCATATGTAAATATCACATGGGTTCCATTTAAACAATTTTTACATCTCTCTCTGTAATATAACAATTACTGCTGGTATGCAAGACACTCCCATATTGCATTGAATATAATAAGTTGCCCCAACTCAGATCAAAAACAACCATGACGACGATGATCTCCGACTTTTTAGGCACTGCGGAGTACTACCAGTCACTGACAAAGTCAACTATTGCCTCCTCAAAGAGCAGTTCTTTGACTACAAAGACAGTCAAAAAATCAATCACCCTGTAGTGACCAGGCGAATGGCGCAAGGTAAACTGGTTACCGAGCGCGCAAACAATAGCTATGGCCGGCGGACGAGCTCATACATGATGACGCGATTAATAAACACCTTACCTCCCGACATTAGAGACTCGATCAGTCAAACTAATATCAAAGCTAAACTCAAATCACACTTTACAGAAAAACTAGAAAGACGGAATAGTTCTTGAGAAATGTACCTACTAATTATATTGAATTTTAAAATTATGTTTTTGAATGTCATGAATACCATTGAATATTATGTAATTGATTTATTAATGATGTAACTGAATATTTAAAAAAATGCTATTGCTAACTTAAATACGATAATTAATGAGTAGATCACACCACACACAAACCCCAGTGGTTTAAGTGGTGTTCCCATAATGAGTAACTATGTAAAATTTTGTGTAAATAAATAAATAAATAAATTTAAAAAAAAGTTATTATTTGTAAAACACAATACGTATTCATGCATTAAAATAACCATGAAAATTATATGTTTCGAACCGGAATTAGAGGCCTGGGACCTCTAACTTCTGAATCAGAACCTCGACCGTAACTTTGACAAAAGTACAATTATAGGTACGCGTTAGCGTGGCAAGGGCGGTCATCGACTCCTGTCTACCACTGTACGCTCATGATTGGGTTAGCGATTCTTACTTAATGCGTTCAGCATTGGATATAACTATCACTTAGCGTATGGTAGTGGTTGTACATGGTAACCCTGGTAGTAGACCGTTACCATGGTTATCATGCATGATTCGATTCGCATTAGTAGTCGGCTGGATGACCGCTATTGCCACGCTGTGGCGTACGTGGTTTACTATTAACATATAATACTTAATAGTACCATTAATAAGGCCGGCTTGTACCACATTACAGACTCTATCCGTAGAGTGCTTGACCGTGTAACTTGACAGTGTTGTATTTCAGTTGTGTTAAAACTCTATTTAGCGGCTGTCAAAAGTGAGGTAAAGTCGGCCTCAAAGTCATACACCCGTTGGCACTAAACATAAGAATCGCCTAAGTTCTTTCCTACTTGTTTCTTTAGGCTGCTCCTAGCAAAAAAATTGATAGCACTAACCCTTAGCCATTCCTGAGTTCAATCTGTCAGTGCAATCAAATTTTGTAGCTAGGCTATTCTTAGGCTTAACTGAATCTTAAGTAGGACAAGTAGAACTTACGTTTAGTACAAATGAGCGATAAAGTGTCGACGTAACCCCGAAACCGAAACATGTACAAAAAGCCCGGCAAGCGATAACAAAGTGGTGTTTCACAATGCGTTGATTAATTTCTGTTATCTTTGCCTTCACATCGACAGCGCGGAAACATGCCCGCTTTTACTGTGACAATGGAATGCCTTTTCATGGAGAATGTTGCTGTACTTTGTGCCTTTTTAATGAAATTTAGGCTGATTGATTTACTATCTACGAATTTTCAGAGCAGTAGCTGATAATCACAATTGATTAACGAATACTATAAATTAAAAGATACTCTGAAAATTAACACTAGGACATCCTGTGCAATGGGAACCAGAAACAGCAACATCGCACACATATAAACATCCAAGATCTGTTTTTTTTCCTTTCCCCAGCCGGGGATCGAACCTGGGACATCTCGCATGGTTGGCAGAGCCACATCCGCAGCGCCACAGAGGTCATCAAGCTCAATCTCATGGTACTGTAGCTTGATTCTGGATCTCTTGATATATGGCGATAGGCTTTCAAATTCGAATCACGTTGCTTAAGCATGCATCGCGATTTTTAGGGTTCCGTACCCGAAGGGTTCCAAACGGGACCCTATTACTAAGACTCCGCTGACCGTCCGTCCGTCCGTCCGTCCGTCTGTCACCAGGCTGTATCTCAAGAACCTAGCTAGCTAGAGAGTTGAAATTTTCACAGATTATGTATTTATGTTGCCGCTATAACAAAAAATACTAAAAAACACGATAAAAGAAATATTTAAGGGGGCTCCCATGCAACAATTCATTCAATACCACATACAAACTTATGGATGCACCTGGTTACGTACATGGAGTGTGAAAGTAACCGCACCAATAACTTTGTAAACAATATTTTGCTGTGTAAAATCCAAACTATTCACTCCACACCATTGCTTCCATTGAACGGTGGTACGGAACCCTTCGTGCGCGATTTAGACTCACACTTGACCGGTTTTTTTTACCTATTGCCATGGTAATAAAATGCAAAACCTATTACGGGAAATGGCATGTCTATAAATTCTATGGGAGGTGAGTCCTTATGAAATGACAGTGTGAAACAATCAATGTATGTGTCTGTTATAGATGTTTATGTTTAATTTGAAGGTGATTGAGAATTACGTTTAAAGGGATATTCCTTGGATATTAACTGCTTGTTCTTCCATTGGCTATCTTGAAAATAAACATAATTGAAATCAATGTTTAATTGGTCATAAGTATTTCCTTCGATGAATAGCTACCTCAGAATTTCTTGTGCGTTCTTCTCTGAAAAGTAGATATTTGCTTTTGACGTGCTCAAAGATATATGTAATTGCCCAACAGAATAAATAATATTTTGATTTGATTAAATTTGATTGATTGATTTTACAAATACAGAATTCACATATACATATAGCTTCTGAGGTACATACTATTGTTTTTTTTTGTTAAATTTGCACACATTACAGAATGTGTCAGTGTGATTCGACCGGATTTTTATGGCTTTTCCAAGACAAGAGAAAGAAGATTATCAACAACTAGGTATAATCGTTTATCACTTAACAGTATGATTAAAAGTATAAGTTTATTTTCTTTCTGCATATCTGATAATATATACTTTTTTGTACTGTAATCATACAAGAACATCTCTCTTGCATGAAATGTTACATTTCCTCTCAAAAATATATTTTAATTAAAAGTATGATTCTGTGGAGTGTTCACGGCGTGCAACGATCCGCAAGAGACTCTGACGTGAGGTACAGTAAGAGACAGAATTAGCTAAGCCGGGCTGCGTAGTATATTAGTATTCATCCGATTGTTTCAGATTCTGTGTTTTACTTACTGTACAGTCGCGTAAAGGGACGAAAACGTAGGGAGCTGTTCAGTCAAATTACCAAGCAAAAGATCGTTGTCACCGCTCAATACATTTTAACGTATCTCAGCTAATGATGAAAAGATCTTGACTAACTGATGATCTTCTATTATGATGGCCACCGCCGTAGGTGTGAGGTTTTCATGCAAAACAATACAAAATCTAGTGCCACTGCTTTAGATGTGTGGTGACAGTGCCCAGCACGTACAATCTTTTGCCCGGTCCTTTAAGGCCCAGTTCTGGCTGTTGAGGGGCGCTTCATTCGCCCATCGTCCTCTGGCGGGGTAGCGGAACTGGCAGGGTAGCGGGCGGCGCGGAGCAGCATCAGGCCGCCCGGATACTTTAAAAATTAGGTGTTTTTTTCGAAATAACTGAAAAACGGACATAAGCTAATTGATAAATTTAAGGATTAATACGGAGCTATAAAAGAGGAAAATTAAGGTATGAAATTATGAGAAAAATCAGTAATTTTATATTAAAATTATTGAATCTCCTTTTAAATATAGACTATGTTCAGGATTTTTTACGATCAAGCCAAATTAATCCAATCGCGTAACGACGTAGTATTTAAACTAGATCATCTCTTTGTGAATAACATATAATTTTTTGAGACCTACGAGTTAATTGGCTTTTTTTTTTTCGCCATAGCTCTCTTCAGTGGTTTTGTCTGATCTTGGGCCTTAAGCTACACCATGGCAATACGCTTGTTAATCCATGCAGTATCGGTATCACAATACTAAGTTCAAGAAGAAGAAAATGAAGCTGTCCAGTGTATTATGTAATAAAGTAAGTAAGTAAGATGTGCATGTTTACTATACTACAATCGTATGAGATAATATCCTAATCCGTACGCGCAACAGAAGGCTACGGTGTAAGCACATAGAACTTTAGTATTATAAAGGTATAGATAGTTTTTCAATTTCTTAAATCCATGATCAAGATTGTCTTCCTGTTTAGTCTCATCTGCTGCCTACTGCACAGGCGAGGATTACTCATCGCAGTTCTGCGGTGAGTTGAACGCCGCAATCATTTTAATTGCCCACCAAGTGTACCGAGCGATGGGGGTACGAAGGGGAGCTGCTGACTGTACCATTGGATTTGTTCCAGTACATGCTGTCTGACGGGTTGCCGATGCCAAAATCTGGGGAGTGAGTGAATTACTGTTTTGTTAATCGACTAAAGTATAGTTAAAGGCTTGAAGCGCTATTTATAGGCTTAAAAATTACAAAATTCGCGGTATTCTTGTTAAAGTTGTAGCTACTATTTATATATGTTACATATTTATATATTACATTATTTTATGTATTAGGTAGATATTGGTAAGTAGTTTATTATTTTTATTAACTTTTTTATTGTAGTGCACATATTTCTACCTTCAGTTTCTTTTTTTCGTCTCCATTCTGGGTTTGCTGGAAGAAATCTCTTGTTAGAGATAAGTTCGCCTTTGTACATGTTATTTCCCTTATATTTGTTTGTGTTCACTGTTTTGTGCAATAAAGTATATAAAAAAAAAAAACAAAAAAAAAAGTTCCTAGTCCATACAAAAAAATACTGAACAAACTAGAAACTGGCTACTTAAAATATTTAAATGGATACTAAGTAGGTGTATGGGCATACCGTAAATATTAAATTGCCTAATCGCCTTACTCCAATATACAGTTGTTATACCTACCACCTGCCCCGACCTATGCAATCACTTCACAGCACAGTGTATACAACAAGTCCCAAAAGGGCCTATCTTCATTGTCTATTGGTACCGTCACCAAATCCCGCATTCCACACACTTCAATCCCTATCACAGGTTGATAAGCTCTAAAGTACCTGCGTTGAAAATCCACAGATGGTACGACAGTAAACCAGATGAATGGTGGGATGTGTTTCCAGCCAGATTTATTATGCGTTTCCACCTCTTCCATTAGGACGCAGGTGGGTAGGCTAGTCCGTTCAACCTGCACATCAACTCACGACCATTTCATGCTACTCTAAATAATAGGGGAACTGTTCAACCAAAACTGAAGTTTCCTATTTTGCGACCATGATAAGGCCCATAGCAACTGCATCATATATCATATGAATTAAGCAGCGTCCAATATCGCTCGTGATATAATACATCCGAACTCTAGATAGGCAGACACGGCCTCAATAAGACACGACAAAATGGATTATCTTATCTTATCTTCAAATGATTAAACAACTTTGGTTTTGTAATGCAATTAGTCTACATTGAGAGAAATGAGAGAAGAAAAAGTTACGTTAGAATGTTAAGAAAGCGAAAAAGATGTAGCTTGTTGAGGTAGTTAGTCTCTGCCTACCCCTCTCCTACGAAAACGGTCTGAGTCTTAGCTTAACCTCCCATTTGAATATCGAGATGACCATTGAACTTAGATATCACGAAATATTCAAATGTAGCCAGGCATGTCTTACCTCCATATCCACAAATCATCGCAACTTCCTCATCCTACTTCCTCTCAGTAATTAATACTGCCTCATCAGACCATGACCTGATGATGAGCCAACTTGGAAACTTCCTACAGAATGTGGTTGGTTTGAGATTGGCGGTGGGATATCTGGAGTAACTTCCGAGATTGGTAGATTAATGTTGAAATAATACGCCAGCTTGGTGAGAGCATATTAAGTGGAAGTGGGGTACAGTCGTTTATATTTTCAAGCATGGAAGACGCCTTCAGAGCACTTTTCGATTGAGATAGCGACTGTTTTTTTAAGGATATCAATGAACTAAATCGCAAGTTTGATTGCTGACATTTCAAACTCTTGTTAAATGTTAACCTAAGAAATAATCACAGACTGTGTGCGATTTAGACTCGCGAAGGTTAGCAATTCTTTCAAGGGTCAGTGTATTCTCTACTATAATAAGATACCTCTGGAGATTTTGAAATTGCCATTTGAGCAATTTAAAAATCATGTTAAAGCGACTTTGTCAAAAAAGGGATATTACAATGTTCAAGATTACTTAAATGACAGGACTGTATGGGGTTAATGTAGCTCAACACAGGCCTTGCTGTTAATAATTTTGTAATTATTTATTCCTGCTTATTAATCATAATAGTTAACTTTTTCATATTTGTAATAGTTAAGCACAACCTATTTTTAAAAGAGATCTAAAAATCAATCTGTAGGTGTTTCTACGCCCTTCTTCTCCCACAGTGGTCCAATGTAGAGAAGAGGCAAAATTGACGTTTGCTAAGTATATGTAAATATCTACAGTAATAAAGTACTTTGACTTTGACTTCTTTGTCGCAACACCTGACAGATAAAAAGAGTAGAGTTAAAGTTCTTATTTCGAACGTATATCGATCGCATTGCTTTTACTGAAGGCCTGGTTGCACAAGCGACAACTCACGGTTAACGGAGACTCAAAGTCATGCTGTCACCGTGTCTCGCTCGAGAAATGATAATACTTTAAGCGGCATTTAATTTGAGCAGCAATATCAGTTTTCGGCCATTGATCTAACGAGACTATGTGAGGAAGGAGGATGCTGTATGATAAGTGATAGCAATCAGTCAACATGGGAAAGGATGGTAATGTCTGTTTGGGTGTAATGAACTTCCAAACTGATCTCATTAAATCAACAATTTCCACCTAACTTACCTTTGCTACCCCAGATACTTCCAAAGACATTTTACTATTGTTAATTTACGACTTATTTTACCAACTACCGAGTCTGACTCCTTAAATATTGAAACAAATCTTCTCAATATCTTAACAACATGACAAACATGTTTACTTCGTGAAAGGTTGTGAAAGGAAAAACGATTCACGACTTACAAAATATTCTTACACGCCGCGCGCAAGTTATCGTTGGTTAAGGACGGGTTCACACTTGCGTATGAGATTCAGTTGAATGTAAAATATCAAGTACACACACGACATACACATGAAATAGAAACAGAGATACACATTGGCCCGGTGAAAAGCCTCTTGTAGTGAATACCAGAAGACATCTGGATCATATTGCCGTTCACAATCAAAATTTCGAAGTCAGCGTTTCGAGAAGTGAACAATTTACCAAGTGGACGATTCGAGAAAAACGCATATTTTCGTTCAGTTCAGTGGAACAAACACGACAAAACGGCCAAAAAGCAACTATAACATTTTCTCAACAGTGTGGTCGCATCACAAAACGAACTAGAAACAGCAAAAATAGGCGAACGACTGACGATATATCAGCGCGCGACGACGGCAGATATTTATGATAACGCGGCGATGATTGCGCGATCACGGGAGGCGATGGAAAAATATGATGGTTTTGGATCTTTGTTAGTAGTTGTAAACAATACAGGGCGTGGCAGAAAGGGGTTGTCATGTTTCATAGGTTTATAGAGGACGTCTCTGAACAAATTTTGTTATAAAAGCTATTATGTTAGAGCGAGTTTTACAATGGTAAAGCGTTTTGCTACTGCCTAACGGATAGTGTTTCGTAACGGCCAACTCGCCATTAAAATAGCTTGTAATTTACAACAGGCTTGAAAAGAAAGAAGTCGCGTAGATTTTATAGACCCATCTATGGTAACAACACATCAAATATCAAAAACAAACACAATCGATTTGGGTGCCTACAACGTTCAATGTTTACCAATTACCAATTAAGCAATAAAACAATTGCCGAAATTAGGCTAAACGTAGTTAGAGGTATACCACCTGCCCTTATGCTAAGTCATTGCAAGCCATCGACCAGCATCACTGGACACGGTACACATCCTTCAGGCATTTAACACTCAAGCGGCCACAAAGCCTCATTACCCCTCCCACCCCCCCCTTCTTCGCCCTGCCAAGAGGGGTTGGTTCCACCGCGTCATGAAACAAACATCGACCTGATTGTACTCAAACATTGGAGCCAACTTGCACGTACGCCAAGGCCACATAAATCAAAGGTACAAACATCGAGAAGAGACGACGCGTTTTACAGTATAGCAGTATCTCCTTTTCGCAAATGAAATTTTGAAGCCCGGTACAGGCCCAGCCAGGTTTCTTGGCAAACGCCCGAGTTAAACAATCGAGCTGTCACCTCTCTCTCTCATATAGGGTAAGGTGGGATGAATAAAGATAGGTTACAGGCCAAGTAATCCGGCACGGCCGGTGTACATAAAGAGGCCAGATCATAAAATGGGTTAATTCATGGGGTCACTTTTAGAGCAAAACCCTGCGGCAGCTTAGGTGAAGACTCCTCTAGCAGAAAAGCTCCCGAATAATCTTCTTGTTAGTTCTACGTATAATATAAAAATACTACCTAGTGCTCAAAACTTTATTTTCCTACAAACAAGTTTGGTATGAAAAACATCCTTTTCATGCAGTGGCTGACTAGATAATGAAATGGTCGGCCACATCATAAAATGATACATTTTACGATATGACCACGATATACATAAGCAAATTCAGTCAGCCTGTCCTATTCTAACTTGTCGATATCCTATCTCTGACCTGTCAGTGTTCGAAAAATATTTTATATTTTGGTCGTCTGCTAAATATTTTATATTTTGGCAGTCTGTCTCAAAAGTTGCAAATGTTAACCAACGTTAGTGGGTCATTGAATTTCTGGCTAAACATGGGTATATTTTCGCCTCTGCCATTCTTTATGGTAAAAGGTATGACGCTATGCTGCACCTATAAAACATCATCATATTATATGCCGTATCGTACTATATGTACCGAACAATATTGTATGCCGTATCGTAAAATACACATTGTTTTTTTTTATTTTTTTTTATCTACTTTCGGGCAGTGTGAATACATTAGAGCAGCCAACTTACACACATACCATTCACAAAGCGAATTAATTCTAGAACAAACGTATCTGCCTTCCTTTGATATTCACACAATAAGGCATCTTAGCTCAGAAATCCTCACCGCATTCGACATCACACCCTAAGGCAAAGAGATTAAGGTTGTAAGGAATGAAAGGGGTAAAACAGAATATGCAATTAAACAATTATGCCTTAATTTAAATTGTTGCTCGGTTTTAATTAGCGGCATTATGAAGAGATGGTGGTACAAATTATGTTAAGGTAAACATAGTGCGTGCGAATTTGTCTTAAAGATGTTAAGCATTTATAGGTAGATAGCGCAACTGTTAGTATGGAGGTTTAGCTTAGGTCACTATGTTTGATCTACGGAAAAGGCTCTTACACTCGAAAATATTGCTAATTCTCTATATAACTATCATAGGCAATACGCACAGAGTTACTGAAAAAGACCTGGGGGCCGATGCTACTATTTGAACAGCCTCGCAAATGTATCTCAAAGGCTTCCCAATACCATAAAATGGCGTATTTGGGATTCCCTTATTATTTATTTATTTATTTATTTATTTATTTATATAAAGATACATGAGCAGGGTTACACACTTAATATTACATTATTATAGTTAAGGTACAGTTTAGAGATATATCTGGTGTGCACCCAAATACATGTATACAGCATTTCCCTAGAAACAACACAGTTTATAATTAACCTAAACTATGGAATAATAAATGACATATTATACATCTTTATAACCGTTTTTAAACTTCTAAATCTTATTTAACGTACCAAACATAACAACATTAATAATATTAACAATTTACTTTTCTTGCGTAACTTTTAAAGATGTTAAGTGAATTGGAAAACATGTCTATATCCGGATCTTTGGAAAGTAAGTTGGTATAGCTTTGACACATTCTATTTATAGGAGAGTGACTGAGTAATTTGGTTTTACCAATTAGACCATGGAGAATTTTAGAAATAGGCTGTCTTGGATAATTATAGGGTACTGTCAGGAAAACGCGTTCCAGGATGTCACTGCATAGGATGTTGCCATTCATAACTTTATGTAGGAACGTAAGGTCACAAAGGGTACGACGACTTTTAAATGAGACCATATTGAAAAAACTAAGGCGTTGTTCGTACGGGCATCTGTGGGATATTCCGCTTGAAATAAAGGCCAGATGCCTAGTAAATGATCTCTGAATACTTTCAATGTGTTGGGAATGAAGAGCGTAAGATGGGTTCCAAGCTGAGGAGGAATATTCCAGGTGACTTCGGACAAGAGAGTCGTACAATAGTATTTTCGATTGAACGCTAAAGCCATTGGAATTTCTTCTGATGAAACCCATCATTTGAGCTGCTTTTTTGGTAATATTGTTGATATGGGGAATGAAGGTTAGTTTTGCGTCCAAAGTGACACCCAGATCTTTAACTTCGTTGACTTCATTTAAAACATCATCACCAACCTTGTATACAGAAGGAATTGGCATCTTCTTTCTCGTAAATTTAATATGGTAGCATTTTTGTGAATTTAAGACCATGAAGTTTTCTGTACACCACTGTTGAACTTTGCTTAAGTCGCTTTGTAACAAGCTGGCATCAGTAAGGCAATTCACGGTTTTAAAAATTTTCAGGTCGTCAGCAAACAATGAGCAGTTTGAGTTCTGGAGTTTGGTCACAATGTCGTTTATAAAGAGTGAGAATAAAATTGGTCCCAGGTGTGAACCTTGGGGAACTCCAGAGTCAGCATAGTACAAACGAGATTCATGACCATTCATTGATACCAGCTGTGAGCGTCTTTCCAAATATGATTTGAACCAGTTGAGCAGCGACCCATGTACACCATTAGCCTCCAGTTTTGCGATTAGGAGCGAGTGACTGACTTTATCGAATGCGCTACTGAAGTTAGTATAAATAGTATCGACTTGGTATCCAGAGTCAACTTCCTTTGATATATCAGAAATAAATGATACCAGGTTGGTTTCGGCAGATCGACCCATTCTGAAGCCGTGCTGGAAATCACTGATGGCGATGTCTATGTGCTGAGTAATGATTGGGCAAATGAGAGATTCGAAAAGTTTCGAGAAGCAGCACAGGATGGATATTGGTCTGTAATTTGTTATAATGCAACTATCACCTTTTTTATGAAGAGGTAAAATCCTCGCTTTTTTCCAAATATCGGGAAATTGACCTGTTTCTGGAGATTTATTGAAAATTATAAATAATGGGTAGGTCAGGGATTGCGAACATCTTTTGATAAGTAGTGGAGGGATTCCATCGGGACCGGACCCTTTATATATGTCTAGTTGGTTTATTTTAAAGTATATATCTTTTTCACTAATTTTAATTTGGGCAATGGATCTATTATTGAACTGCTCGGGTATTTGTGTAACGTCATCAGCTGAGTTAGCAAGGTAAGTTGACGAAAAATGAGAGGCGAATAGGTTGGCTACTTCTGGACCAGTTTTGGCAGTAGAGTCCGCTAAACGCATTTGAGAAGGTAAATTAGAATCGTTATTTCTCTTGTCTCTTATGTAAGTCCAAAAAGATTTAGGATTGATTTGTAGGTTTGATTCTATTTGACGCTTGTACTTGCTATAGCAAAAATCAGACAACTTGTGACATCGACTGCGAAGTAAATCGTATTCGAGTTTGTCTCTTGGATTATTAAATTTACGGTAATTAATTCTTGCCTTATGTTGTTCTTTGATGAGTTTTATTAACGCGACACTGTACCACCGAGGAAATTTAGAACTTTTCTTTGTCCGCTTAGGAACAAATTTACCCATAGCTTTATTCAAATTATCATAAAATAGTGAGATCATTTGTTCCACATCCTCACAGCCATGCATTGCAGCATCCCAGTCATAGGAGTTTAATTCTGTTATCATATTACAGTAATCAGCTTTGAAGAAATTGTAATCGGTACGGGGTTTCGGATGTAAGTATTTAAGATTGTTCAGGGGTAAATGGAACAGAAGGTTGGGGTGCTTTTGGTCAAGTTTACTAAGGAGTTCCAAAGGCAGTGTCACAGAAGCTTTCGGTATGTTACTTAATATGAGATCTAACTTTCTGTTATCACAGTTGCAAATATTATTATATTGGTATAAATTATTATAGCTAATAAAGTCCACAAATGTATATCCTAGGTTGCTATTATAATTTATAGGAATTGTATACGACTCATTATGCTTATCTTCCCAAGAAATAAAATTAAGGTTAAAGTCGCCTAATATTACCACATCATTATCACCGTTCAATGCATTGTCATTAACATTATTAATAAATGTTGTGAGAGCATCCACTTTTACAGGCGGCGGTAAATATATTGCACAAACAAAGATGTGACGCGGAGAGTTAGCAGAGTTTAGGGTGAGTTTGACCCAAAGGTATTCGCATTCGCTTTCCCAATTCTGGACACGAACTGACTCTATATCGCGAGATACCGCTATTAACACTCCGCCTCCATCCCTTTTTGTGTTTGAACTACTGTCGCGATCACGTCGGTAAACAATATATCTGTCGTCTATAAATTCACTATTATAAATACTAGAGTTTAACCAAGTTTCCGTTAGTATAATTACTTTATAATCACTTTACAAGATAGATTTGTATAGTTCGTTTGTTTTTGTTCTGATACTTCTAACATTTTGATAGTATATATCCATTAAGGAGTAGACTAAATCGATAAAAAGGATAAGGCAGGTAAGTTCCCTAGTTTGCACTCTACACCATTAGCTTAAGAGAGTCCACGTTACGAATCGGTATGGCCTGGGAATATTCATCCTTACGTGCACTGATGCGACCGTTGCGTACCCACACGAATTTGTAACCAACTTCTCTGGCTTTCTTTCGGGCCTCAGCGTGGAGGGATTTGTTAGCAGGGGTGAGGTGCTCAGCCACGTACACCGGGGTGCTCGGTCCTTCCATCCCAAGTAGGCGTGTGCTGGTTTTGTTCTGCGGGTTCTTTTTGTTGTAGGTGGCAGCAGCGGCTAGGAAAGTATCACGGTGGCGAGGACTACGGAGCTTCGCTACAACTGTACGTGGTTGGGCATTGTCCTTATTAAGTTTGGCCACCCTGGTGACGTGCATGATGTCGTCTTCCTTAATGGGGCAGTCAATGGAGTCCGCCAGCTTGAGTATTGTAGTTGTCAAATTTTCGAATCTACTCTCGGGTATGCCATTTATTTCAACATTGTTCTCGCGCATATGCTGCTCTACCTGTTGTAGGCGCCCGGAAAGGTCGCTAACAGTTGCCTCAAGCTGCTGGTTGTCAGATTCAAGCTGCTTGATAGTGGCGCACTTATCTTCCAGACTTGCTCTTATAGACTCGAATTGCTCGTTGAAAAAGGACATAGACTCGATAAAGCCTGAGAATTGCTCCTTTAGGGGCGCTATTTCAGCGGCAAGAAGTGCTTTGAGCATTTTTAGTAGGTCATCATTGGGTTGACAAGGAGAGGACGTTGGGCTCGGTTGAGCTGGCGCATTTATCAGCTTTTGATGCGCGCGAGTAGTGATTCTGGTGAATAACGGTTTATCGCATTTGTTGGTTGTTGGTGCCGGGTCTGTGTCAGGGGTGCTGCTATTATTTCCGGGTTCGGCGTTACTTTTTTTACAGGCCTGACATTTCCAGTTGCGAGATCCCTCGGAGCCTGCGCCATAAAAACTATAGAAGCGTTGAGTAGAGATTTTGAGGCACTACAGTGTTATTCTTCCTGCGCTTTGAAGTACGATATACATATCGTACTTCAAAGCGCAGGAAGAACAAGTTAGGTGTTCTTTGTTATTAATGGCTTTGGTACATCCAGCGCAAGACAAATTAGAATCTTGCTTCTCCATCTCCATTTTTCCCATAGCACAATAAATCAATATGCGTCTAACGTGGCTTCAAGCGTTAAAGCGCTGCAGCACTGCTCGACTGGGCGATACACGGTCGATTTAAGTGTGTGCTTGAGCGACGCGCTGGCGACCGACCGTTGGAATATCGTTTTGGTGAAAAGAATAATGGTCAAAACACACAAATGCGGGCACTATGGTTCAATCCGAATACGTCAACTGGTTCCACAGCACTTAGGCCAGCTTTTGGCAAATATTTTGTCGAGAAATAACCACTTTTTACAATATTTATTATAATCGCAACGCAGCCGCAGTCCGCGAGCGAGCGATCGTCCAACGCCGTAGTCCCCAAATGACAAGCTCCTCGATCGCGCGATCCAACCGTAGTCTGTTAAATTTTGAATCGCACCATTAGCCTCAATAGCCTCATCTGTCAAAATCGTCACTTCTACAGCGTTTCTAAAGCTTGTAGTTTTATGGGGCATATGCAAGGTGGAATTTGTGAATTTTGACGATGTCCCGGCGTCTTAGATTGAGATTGGATATATGATGCCCCGCAGCCAGAAGGAAATGACAGAACCTCGGAAAATGCGATCCCATAGGCAAAGTTTATGACATTTTTAATATATTGGAAAATCCGCGACACCCCAGCTACCTTCGACAGCGCTTTGAGTATCTTTTTTCAGGACCGAAGAGCTCACACGGTCTCACTATTAGCCACACCAAGGCACAATACCTCGGCATATGAGCACGCCTTCAAGTTGCAGGCGGTCTGACTGTGGAACGCACTTCCTTGCAAGATAAGAGACAGTCCCACTCTTTTCTCTTTCAAAAACCGGGTAAAAGACCACTTCCTCTCTCTTTCATTGACCGAGCGAACGAAGCGAGCGAAGGCCTCATTTCGACAAGATAGGAGGCCAATTTTACTTTCGTCTGTCTCTCTGTCGTGTCTGTCAGTTCCGGTCTAGGGGCCACAGTTTTCAAGCGAGCCTCAAAAAACTTGGCACACGTGTTACTTGAATTAAAAGATTTTTTTGTCGAAATTTCTTATGGCCGCCTGTTTTCTAAAAATCCAAGAAATATTTTCAAAACATATCAAGATTGGACTCCTCGAAGTAGGAGACGGATTAGTAAAGAGGATCTATACAGACCATGAGAGTGAGTGAAATAGACTATAACTATTTTCGTGATATGAATGATATGAAAGTCAATAGATTGTATTTTAAATCTCAAAATGTAGTTTACAAATGTAGTTTATTGGTGCGGCTACTTTACTACTTGATTTTGATTGAATCTAAAATACTTACCAATAAATTGGTGCACAGTCCCCCCTGTTAGCGAGGTCTACTGCCCACAGGGCCACTAGTGATAGTAGTTATAGTATGTATATTATTACTATATGTTCAAATTTATGTAAATATTGGTACTTATTTAGTAGTTTGTTATATATGTATTTTATTTTACATATTTTATAGATATATGGTTATTTATTTATTATTTATTATATATAACTTATTAGACATTGTGCACTGCCTACGCTTTCACAGTAAATTTCCTTATCATGCCTTGGTTTGCTGGAAGAAATCTCTTTTTAGAGATAAGCTCGCCTTTGTTCATATGTTTTCCACAAATGTAACTTTTTATTTATCTTTGTGCAATTAACTAGATCTTTAACCGCACGGTCGGTGTTGATACATCTTCTTTGTTTTGCTCTGATAGAAAATTAAAAATAGACGTATATTATGCTCTTTTCGGTCTAAGTCTTGTGAATTCCTAAAGACTAACATATAATCAGTGGTTATTACGTAAAATCTCGCGATAATAGTGTGCAGTTTCGTGTATGTGATAACAGAAATCTGAATCAGCTGTCCGCCAAGTGTTACTCTGTTGTGTGTTCATCTGCAAGCCATTCTAGCCGCTGCGCCCTACTCTGAAGACTCATTTCCAAGTGCGGCCGCTCACAGCGTCCTACGTGAACGACGGTTATCGACTCAAATCGCGCGTCAAAGAGTAGTCAGTGTACAGACGCGTAAGTAGATCGAGCCTCTCAGAGACGTTGTGCGTGTTCCAGCTTTTTCTAGTTATTGAAACCCACCTATTTCATTATGGATTGTGTTGGCTGCTGTAAAACTGTCTCACGTACAGAGCTGCTTGTTTGTATTGTGTGTAGTGGTACATACCATCATGGATGCGTCAACATGACGAGTGCACAGTACGCACATAATTATGCAGACCTGAAGGTTACTTAGCGCTGCCCAAAACCGTCCTGCACAAGCGTCAGTCAGCGCCGAGGGAGGAACGACAATACTCCAGTGGGCAGCAAGCAGAGGCCTGGTGTGATTAAGCCTGATAAGAATGTGGCCGATTCCAAGTTGGGTTCATCGATCAAGGTTGGGCAGAGTAAAGAACAGGCTGTAGATGTTGTCGAATCCTGTGAGAAGATCGCCGATGTTGTGCTGCGTTCTCCTATTCATAACTCGCCGGATATGATCTCATTGGAGAAATTTTAAGTATTAATAGATCGTAAATTAAACCAGATGAGATCTTTTCTTACCGATACCCTCAAAACGGAGATTTCCACGTCAACGAGCTCATTATCAGCCGACATCCAACTGCTGCTCACTAATATGTCAGTTCTTAAGGACCGAGTAACTGTAGTTGAGACCGAGAATGCAGTCCTGAGAGATGAACTGGCAGAATTAAAAGATCGGTTGAAATTCTCGCAATTGGCTGAGCTGCAAGCGTCGGTCAATAAGCTGAGGGCAGCGGCGAGACAACGTGACCAAGCATCGCTACTGAACGACGTCGAGCTCACCTGCATACCGGAGTACGAGGGAGAATCAGTTCTGCACATCGTGACCGCCGCGGCACAGAAACTCGGCGTGACGCTGGACGAGCGAGAGGTGGTCAGCGCGACGCGTGTCGGCGCACCGCGGGGCGAGGGTGCCCCACATGTAGCAGTGGCGGAGGCAAGCGGCTTACCCCGCAAGCACCGGCCGCGGCCCATCGTCGTGCGGCTGGCTCGGCGATCCGTCCGCGAAGAGCTGCTGAAGGGCGCAAAGGTGCGGCGCGGAACCACCACCGAGGGACTCGGCCTCCCACCCCATACACCCCAGAAGTTGCATGTCAATGAACGATTGACTAAAGAAAACCGAGTGCTATTTGCCAAAGCTCGCGAAGTAGAAAAGCAGTGGCAGTTTATCTGGACCAGGGATGGTCTTGCCCAAGCCAGGCTAACTAAAACCTCTAAGATCTGCTATATCCGATGCGAAGCTGATCTTGACCGTGTTTTTGGCAATTACTCAAGTCCTATCAACTCCTAATGAGCAAGTAATATTGCGATACTTACATCCTTGCTCACTTTGTTTTATTATAATTTGCACTCATATCATTGTATCCACTGTCTTCTTATGTGTTTTTATAGTATGTCATTTTGTAAACACTCACGGATTCGATTCACCCTCAAGTTATATAATTTTTTACACGAATATGTCTATTTGGTTTGCCATCACCGTATTTTACTTATTTCGAGCCGTAGACGTACTGCTGTGTGTGTACGCGGCGGCGAATGAGGTGATTACTCGCATGAAACTGGTTTCTGGGAGCGAACCGATACACTTCATTCACTATTCTCGCCACATTCCTTTGCTTACGCACTACCGTTTTACTATTGTACGTATGATATCCTTTCTTCCGACGACTTATACCGACTCACATTATATCCATACTGCTATTTACAACAGAGCTCAGCAATAAACTAATTAAAATTTCACTCTGGAACGCGGGCTCGCTGAATACTGGGCATGATGAGTTCACGGTAGCTATGTTGCAAAGATCGCCCGATATTGTAGCTATTAACGAAACTTGGCTCAGGGACGGGGAGGTGGGGCGCGCGCCGACAGTGCCCGGATACAGACTGCGCCATGTAGCTCGCTCAATGGAGGTTAGACGCGCGCGAAGTGGAGGTATTGCTTTTTACATTAAGTTAGGTATGAAAGCAAAAATCTACCCTCATCCGCTATCTCAGTTCAAAGTCGAGCAAATGTGGCTTTCTTTGAATATTAAATCAATAAAAATCATAGTCGGAACTGCCTATCGTCCTCAGTGGATGGCTGTGGATGACTTTTTGGATGCACTGACTGACTCAATATCTACGTTTTCAAAGTTCGACCGCATTGTATTAACTGGTGACTTTAATATTGATTTGCATGGTCCGGGGAATGCTATGACACATAAGTTGCAGCAATTCCTTGATTATACTAAGTTAACAAATTATGTAGCCGAGCCCACACATTTCACCGATTCCAGCGCAACGCTTATAGACCTTTTCTGCACTAATGCCGGTGTAACTCAAGTCTGTGTGGATCATATTCCTGACCTCGGTGCAGACACGTTTGTAACTGTTACAATAAAGGTTAAAAGGGAGAAATATATACCACGTAAAGTTCTGTACAGGCCGATCAAAAATATAAACCTGCAGTCGTTTGACATTGACCTTCATAAAATTAACTGGGATTCTGCTCTGGAGCACGAAAACGTTGATGACATACTTAGAGCGTTCGAAGTAACAGTCCTGGAATTATTTGATAAACATGCACCCATAAAAATTACCACCATTAAAGAAAAAACTATGCCTTGGCTGACAAGTAATTTACGGCACATAATGCACCTCCGGGATAATGCTCACAAGACCTACAAAGTGTCAAAATTGCCTGCTCATCGCCAAGAGTACAAATCTTTGAAGCATTTTGCGAATGCCAGTTTGTACGCAGAAAAAAAAGCTTATTTTGAACACCACATAAACAAAAACATAAATAAACCTAAACTGTTGTGGAAAAATCTAAGAGAAACTGCAATACATAACGTTAAGAAATCCATAGATATCCCTGATAACTTCGCTAAATCCGATGAAATGAATGCACACTTTATTAATGTTCCTGGGGACAACTCTGTAACAATATCGGATCT
The DNA here is from genome assembly GCA_949825045.1 of Argyresthia goedartella. Lineage (NCBI taxonomy): Eukaryota > Metazoa > Arthropoda > Insecta > Lepidoptera > Argyresthiidae > Argyresthia > Argyresthia goedartella. Next base: position 30,419,444 of record OX463826.1, on the reverse strand, counting down.
TTCTTTCTTCGAATTTCATAGACATAGTCCGGCTGTTTTCCAGCTACGTTCTATTAGCGAGTACGACATCGGAAAGATCATTTGTGGAATGGGATCTGACTCCTGTGGATCGGATAACATTACCATGAGCATGATAACTCTGACGCTACCACCCACTCTTAAAATAATCACTGAAATAATTAACAGATCGATTTCTACCAGCACCTTTCCGACCCCTTGGAAAAATGCCATTATACGACCTTTTCCAAAAACTAGTGATCCTCAAACCGTATCGGATTTACGTCCAATTAGCATACTTCCCTTTTTGTCTAAGATTTTGGAGAAAGTCGTTTACAAGCAGGTCGTCTTGTATGCTGAAAAAATATCTATTCTGCCCAAATTTCAATCAGGATTTAGAAAGAAAAGGAGCACAACATCAGCCCTTCTTGATATTGTTGACAACATACTCGCGGCGCAGGACTCCGGAAATGGAACAATCCTTACACTCCTGGATTATTCTAGAGCCTTCGACTCGATCAATGTTAGTCTGTTGCTGTCCAAGCTGAGCTACTACGGCTTTGATGTTGCCGCGGTGCGATGGTTTCAAACCTATCTTAGGGCTCGTAGTCAGTAGGTGGTACTAAGGAAGGCCGATGGTAGCTGCGATCAATCACAAACTGTTAGTACCGACAGGGGTGTCCCCCAAGGTTCAATCTTAGGGCCACTATTATTTATCATCTACAGCGCCGATGTCACAAAGTGCATTAATCATTGTCATTACCACATTTATGCAGATGACCTGCAGATTTAAACAAGTCTAAATAAAAACAACTTTCTCGACTGCGTTAGACGTATTAACGATGACTTGGATAGAGTGAACAACTGGTCTACGAGGAACGCCTCGGTCTTAAATCCTATTAAGGCCAAATTCATGATATTAGGGTCAAAAAATCAGACAGAGACATTTATTAACCTAAATCCACAAGTAACTATTGCAGGTGTCCCTATTTAACGTGTATGTGAGGCCCGAAATCTTGGTATTATCATGGATAACCAATTACGTTTGGAGAAGCATGTTCTTGACGTAGTCAAAAACTGTTTCTATAGACTAAATATATTGTATAGGATCCGAAATTATCTGAGCGAACAAATGCGCATACTACTGTGTGAGTCATTGGTTCTCTCAAAATTAAATTATGGCATTACAGTATACGGGCCCTGTTTGCTCAAACGCACTCACCGGTTGCTGCAAAGAGTTCAGAATGCATGCGCCAGGTTCTGCTTTACCATCCCTTCTCGTAGTCACATTACTCCCTACCTGAACAAGGCCAACATGCTCAATATCAATGGTAGGCTGCAACTACATCTTGCCTCCCTCTTATTTGGTGTGATAAGGCAATAAACACCAGAGTATTTATTTGAAAAGCTTAAATGGCGGGTATCTCGTCACTACATCAACAGGACTACAACCAGCATTTTGACAATCCCTCGACATCGATCAGCTGCTTTTCGGGGCAGTTTCAGGTATCTGGCGACGAAGTGTTGGAACAACGTGCCACCACCAATCCGAGTTCACAATTCTATTGCCAGTTTCAAACTTGCATATGGAAAACACCTTCTGCACCTGCAGAAGTCAGATGCCTGATTCTGCCCCAGTGAATCCCCGCGTTTGCTAGTTATATTATCTTAAAGCTAAGTCTTTTTAATGTACATATGTGAATCGGTTAAGTCACTGAACAATCTATAGTATACACTATTTAATATCCCTTATACTCTCAACTATTTATGCAATTAGTGTTTTTTAATGTATTATTTATTAATAATAATTATATTTCTGATATCAATTCGTCTCCAACTTAGCTTATCCATCCACTAAATTTTCCTTATTTTTTCCTATAGTTTATTTATTTTCATATCAATTATATATGCAGTTTAAATAAAAAGTAGTTTATTAACACCCACCCTTTATCTTCTCCTCCTTGATAAGGTGCCGACAGAATACCAGCGTTGCAGGACCTCTTGCAGGTTCTGTGGCACACGCTGAGTCGGAACCTATTCGCCGCCTAGGCACACACTTCACGACGTTACTGTCTACTCGTCGCTACAAAATTGTATTTTGCTTTTATTTATTTCTTGTTGTCTTGTGTATGTACTATACATATAAGTTACTGTGTGGTATGTACTTTTACTTTTGTGACGCGTATGTATATTATTGTCTGCGATATTATTTGTTATTACTTTCTCCTTCAATTGAATGTTTCACTTTTTTTCTTGTCCTCTCATAATTATCGTGTATTTTATGTTGTGTGTGTTATGGCGTAGTCCGAATAAATTGATATTCTATCTTTCTTTCTTTCTTTCAATTAAGAATTATGAAAAACCTCTTCCTGCAAACCAGGTTAACGTGGGAAGGGTTGTTTGCTGAGCAGGGGTAGACCTTTACACAGTCAGGTCATAAGTTCTGTCACACAATAAAAACTTTTGAATTTAGAACGCTGGCCACAAAAAAGTTTATTGAATTCGAATTTCAAATTTTTCATGAAAATAAAAATGTGTACTTTTTAGAATTTTCCTCATTTTTAAATATGGAGTGGACACTTAAAGAAGACCGTGTCGCAGTTATTGCGTTGCATCGTTGCAGTTACGCGCCAATTCAGATTTTCGACTTACTGATAAATTTGAATATAACCAAAAGATTCGTTTATCCTACCATAAAACGATACAATGAAGACTCTAGTGTAGATGACAGGTCAAGAAGTGGTCGCCCTCGCTCTGTTAGGACTCCAGCAGTGATAAAAGCTGTGAATGCGCGAATTCAAAGAAATTCCATACGTAAGCAGAAACTGTTGGCCCTTCAGATGGGGTTAAGCAGGACCACGGTGAAAAGGGTGTTAAATGAAGACTTAGGGCTTAGGGCATATCGAAGAAAAACGGACATCGTTTGGACGCTCGTTTAATGGACCCTGAGACTGAAGATATGCCGTGCTTTGTTGAAGCGGTACGCGGGAAAAAAGCATCGGGAAATTCTTTTTTCGGATGAAAAAATTTTCACCGTGGAAGAGAGCTACAACAAACAAAATGATAAGGTGTACGCACACAGCAGTGAAGAAACGAGCAACCGTATTCTGCGTGTCCAACGAGGTCATTTTCCATCCTCGCTCATGGTTTGGTTGGGAGTCTCTTATTGGGGCTTAACTGAGGTACATTTTTGTGAGAAAGGCGTAAAAACGAATGCAGTTGTGTATCAAAATACAGTCCTCAAGAACCTTGTAGAACCTGTTTCTCATACCATGTTTAATAACAGGCACTGGGTATTCCAACAAGATTCTGCGCCAGCTCATAGAGCGAAAAGCACACAAGGCTGCCTGGCGGCGCGTGAAATCGACTTCATCCGGCACGAAGACTGGCCCTCCTCCAGTCCAGATTTAAGTCCGTTAGATTACAAGATATGGCAACACTTGGAGGAAAAGGCCTGCTCAAATCCTCGTCCTGATTTGGAGTCACTCAAGGCATCCTTGATTAAGGCAGCCACCGATATTGACATGGACCTCGTTCGTGCTGCGATAGATGACTGGCCGCGCAGAATAAAGGCCTGTATTCAAAATCGCGGGGGTCATTTTGAATAAACTTTATTACTATAATAATCTATGTTTTATTAAGTTAATTTTGTTATATAAATGTTTACATAAATAATAAACATGTCTAAATTATTTCATATTGCACATGTGACAGAACTTATGACCTGACTATGTAGATAAATAACTATAGATAATAAAATAGCGCGCGCGCGACGTTCGCATATAGGGAGGGTTGACATGGGACAGATTCCTGTGACATCCTAAAGTGAGTCTACCTGTGATACTCCCAACAGTTCTTGTGTAACTTGCCATTTAAATGCAGCCTTTGACGTGCAAAATGGGTCCAGGTCCGAAAAACGTTTATTAAAAGTACGGGGAAGCCTATGACAGCTACAGTTCGACGTATAATTGGTGCGACTGTAGGGTATAAAGAAAAGTTTAGTATGTCGAGTGCGTTAAGCCAGAGCAGCAAGTGATAATATCTCTGTTACCAGTCTTGGACAGTCTAGAGCGCCAGTAGATACGTCGTGTAAGAGTGACATGTCAGCCAGGACACGCCTATCTTTTAATTTTATTAAGTTGTAGCGGCTACATGTGGCGGGGTATTCTGTACGAGTGTTTTTATTGCGCCAGTCCAAGAATGTTATGAATTTCATCTGGATGTGTTCAATATCATTTTCATGTGTGGTATAATGTGGATTCCAAATTGGACTGCAATATTCCAAAACACTACGTACATAGGCAAAATAATTGATTTTGATACAGGTGGTATCTGTAAATTCCTTGCATGTATAAAAGACGAATCCTAAGTTTCGGTAGGCCTTCTTTATGACATGTTCAAAGTGAGCTGTTTGGGTCGAGAATAGTACCTACATCTTTCACAGTGTCACTTTTATTTATTACTATATTATTCAGACTAAAGTCAGAAGAAATTGGATTGGTCTTTCTTGTGAAAGTTATGTGTACGCATTTTGACATATTGACGCCAGTTCGGTTTTTGTCATAGTATCTATCTAAATCTTCTTGTAGAAGATTTGAGTTATTTCTGCTACGGACGTTCATATAAATTTTCTTATCGTCAGCATATAACAAAAATTTGGCGTTTTTGAAGCACTCTTAAATGTTATACAGGTATGCTGCATAGAGTAGGGGTCCTTGCAGAGAGCCCTGAGGGACACTAGAGGGTACATTTATGTAATCAGACCGAAATCCACCTATAACCACGGCCTGTCGATGGTTGGATATATAGGAGTCAGTCCATCGCAGCAAGTCCCCGCATATGCCCAGTGCGTGAAGTTTACGAAACAGGATTACGTAATCCACACGATCAAAGGCTTTTTCAAAATCGGTGTACACTGCATCGTACTGACCATGAGAAGTCATCCCTGGGAGGACGTCACTGGTGAAAATGACCAGGTTGGACGTGGTAGACTGACCTCTGATGAAACCTTGTTGTTTTTCTGGGATGCCTTGCATCACTACGGGGTAAATATGTTCAAATACAATTTTCTCTAGCATTTTACCGAACTTGTTTAAGATAGAAATTGGTCGGTAATTCTCCTCGTCCAATTTGGAATTCCTTTTGTGTACTGGTAAAATGTAAGCTTGTTTCCATTTTGAAGGAAAAGCAGCCTCACGGATAGATCTGTGAAATATAATACCAAGGGGTATCTTCATAGATTTTATACATCTCCTAATAAAGTTTGGTGGAATACCGACGTTCCCAGCACCCTTATTCGTATCGAGATTCTTAATCAATTTGACAATCAATCCTTCAGAAATGGTATCAGTACTAATGGAGTTTTCAAATGTGGTTAAGAAGCGATGGGTAGGGTACGCAGCTGCTGGTTTCCTAAACATCTTTTCAAAAAACATACTGAAGCCATCGCATATTTCTTTCTCTCAGTTTAGTCTTTTACTCTCTAGTATCATAGAACTGATACCCAGAGTCTGTTTTCCTTTTAGATTTGATATATGTCCATAAGTACTTGGGATCGTTCTTAATAGTAGCTTGTGCCCTGTTTAAATAAGTTTTGTAACATTCATCTTGAAGTGATTTTTGTCTTGTTCTAAGTAGAGAGAAAGTACTGTAATGGTAAGGATTGTTGAATTGTTTCCATTGTTTATGTACAACATACAATATTACATTAGATTGATTATTCCACCTACAAACACTTTGAAAAGTTTATTTTTACTCAGGAAGATTTTACTGCATTTGACTTTGGCCTGCCGGCCAAATATGTTAGGTATTGTTGTGGGACTCTGTGACAACGACAGTCCTAGACACGATGTTCTGATAGGAACATTGTTAGGTTAGGTTTAGTACACACAAAGTTACCATAATTTTGACGGAAATGCCGTCAGTGCTGTACTCCTGGGGCTTGAAGGACGACAGCTTATCGATTAACTCCAACAGGCGGAACATTATCACAAACTCCGCATATGGGATCTCATGAAGGAAATGACAGCCTCGTCTCAGATTTTCCGAGGCTCTGTCACCTCACTTCTCCAATCTACCTCGGCTGTGGGGCGTAATATCTCCAATCTCAATCTACACTTCTGCGTTCCTGGGGCTTGGAGGACGATAGCTTATCGAACGCCAACAGGTGGAACATTGTCATAAACTCTGCCTATGGTATCGCATTTTCCGAGGTTCTGTCATTTCCTTTTCGGCTGCGGGGCATCATATATCCAATCTCAATCTAAGACGCCGGGACATCGTCAAAATTCACAAATTCCACCTTGCATAAGCCCCATAAAACCACAAGCTGCAGAAACGCTGTAGAAGTGACGATTTTGACAGATGAGGCCATAATGGTGCGATTTAAAATTTAACAGACTACGGTTGGATCGCGCGATCGAGGAGCTTGTCATCTGGGGACTATGGTGTAGGACGATCGCTCGCTCGCTCGCTCGCTCGCTGCGTTGCGATTATAATAAGGGAACCCCAAAAACGCCATTTTGTTGTATGCCTTTGAGATACATTTGCTAGGCTCTTCAAATAGAAGCATCAGCCCCCAGTAGACTTGGAAATTAGGCTGGTACGTCTTCAGTATCGCTCGAGTGAGGAAATCGCTTCGTATTTAGTAGCATCGCCACCCTGATCGTTGACGCGAATATAAACTAGTTCTCATGTCACCTATCAGGGGGTTACCACAACATCTTATGCCGATTCAGTTTAGGAACCTCAACTGATTGAACGTCTTAAAACAAGTCTTGGTATTAAGCATATAAAGCCCATTATTGCGTATTGGGATGAAACTGGTTGCCATTGTGATGTTCTTGTTTTGAAACTAATCTGAATCGCTAAAAGGTTGTGGTAATCCTCCAGGTACCTATGTTTCTACGCAGAACTTTCCGGAGAAAAACGGAAGCCTGGTGGGCAGTATCTCCGATACAAGGAAGTCCTGAAACGACATCTAAAGTCCTGCGGCATGTTTCATAATACGTGGGAGGTAGACGCCTTGATGAGACCAGAGTGGCGTAGTACAGTCAAAAAAGGAACTAAACAGTTTGAAGATGCCCGTCTTGAAAAACTCGACGCCAAACGCCACGATCGAAAGACTCGCCCCTAGGTCTCCTATAATTACACCTACAATACAACCGGACAGTTACAGAGCTACATATGCAGCCGCAAACATGTGTTAGTTTAAGATTTAACATTCTCCAAATGTTACCTATGTGTTTCTTATGGAAACAAACTCTTTTTTTTTTTTTTTGAATTTTGAAGTCGGAGGTTTCTTGAAAAGCCGAACTTGTTTGCGCATGCCAGAAACTGACAGGGTGTCGCCGTCGACGGATACGTTGTGGATGACATCATCATCATCATCATCACCTTTGTTTCAGTAGTTCCTTGTGCATTGCTGGCAAGTATTATCTAAAAGTTAGAACGGGTGTTATTTTGCACTGATCTCGAGTGAATTTTGAAATTGTAAAGAACGTCATTATTGACCCAAAAATTATGATTGACTCCTCAATTCTCTTTTAGGCCTTATAATTTTGTAAAAAAGCTATTCTGCGCAAACAGGTAAAGAAGATCTTCTTTGCTTCTACGAGTACATATGTGCCCCCTTAACTTTATTATGATCTTGTGACTGTGACCAATAGGTGGCCTCAAGGCTACAAAGTGTTGAGATAGTAATAATAATAATACCTTAGACACTATTTACACACATTGATATAGCCAGAAACTAGGATTCCCTGTATCTTGGGTACTAGACAACGATACACATACATATAGATAAATATTATACTTATGTAGTTAAACAACCATGACTACGCTACAAACATCAGTTCTTATCAAATAAATATTTGCCCCCACCGGGAATCGAACCCGGGAGCCTTGGCTTCATAGACAGGGTCACTGCCAACTAGGTCATTCGGGTCGTTAAATAAGTTATACACCACCACTATAAGTACTCTAAGCACAACACATGTGAAGTTAGATGCGATAGTGAATAGACTGGAACTAGGGCACTAGGAAACCGCTCCAAAGTTAAAATTTATATATGCTACTTGACTGCTAACTAGAACTGGACTAACAATTAGTTCCATACATTTGGCATTCCACAGTAGACTGAGTAAATTATGAGTGTAATGGGCTGCAACACAAATCCAACTATTATAGGTTGGTCCTCGAGTTAAAGCGCTAGCATACTTTGTTTCTCGTTGTTTCTAAGCAGAGTTGTATTTTGCAGTTTTCAGCTTAGTATAATTATTACTGGATGCGACTTTCAAATGAAATCCTTCTAGAGAAGTCTGTCAATCACAGCAGGGGACGAGGTGACCACATACAGTTACAAAGGTAAACTAATTCGCGTCACAACAAACGCTCACCTTATAAGACTGCCTAACACAATTATAATTTTACGCACATAAAGGGTTTTATCTTAAAGACCTCCGGCTGAGGTTTAGGCCCAAGGATGGCGTTTCTATCCTGGCTCCTCCTTGATTTCCGGTGACTTTGTTGGTAGCCAGTTCCCGGCAGTTACCCGGAGTTAACCGGGTACCCTGGTTGTAATGAAAACTATATTCAAACAGCTCTAATTCCCGGTTGTAAATAACGGTGCAAAACGTTGCGTTTTTTCTGGTTGCTGTCTTCGACTAGGCAATAAATATAAATTGTATGTAAAGATAGTCAATCAATCTGTATTTTTTACTTTGTTAAGTAAGGATGATTCACTTTAAGGACAGTCCTAATTGAAATCTGTTTATGTTCCCACTCAATTTAAAGAACTCATTAAAATAATGACAGAATTGTAATTCATAATTGATTCATAATAAATAGATTCTCTAAAAAGAGATTTATTCTAGCAAACCAAGGCATTACAGTACATGGTATCATAAAAGGGGTGTAAATGCACTAGGAATAAAAATACCCTGAAAATGTGACATGGGTCTTCTTTAAAGACACAATTACAATATGCAAAATATTCCTCATTGTATTTATAAACCTCTCCTAATGTGGGCCTGTGGTTTCGACCTCACCTCTAAAATATTCATATCGTCATAGTCCCATGCAAATAATTATGTTGTACATGCTAATTTCGGGGTCATAATCGGCTTGGAAGATGTAACACTATGTAGACATGGTTATGGGATATTCTGTATTTTGCACTACTATGAAATAAATGCTGACACTTTAAAAAATGATGTCCGATGTCTAATTAGGCGATGATCTCGCCTTATTAGACATCGAACGAAATTTGAAGTCATAATTTGTCAAATTTTGGTACATTATGGTCATAATGATTAATATTCGGATAAGAAATGAGTTTTTACCTAGAAGTTTATCATTTTGCTGGTCGTAACGTCCACACGTTATAATTATGCTGGTCGTAACGTATAGTTTTTGGACGCAGTAAAGAGGGTTTATGATACGTGTGTAGATAAAAATATTTATTACCTACCTAATGCACACATAATGTATATATATCCTTATTCCTAGTTGTCTGAAGTGATCGAAATCAAAATCCACCTAGAATTAGGCTGATAAATAATTAGTATATTAAATGGACAGGATACAAGGGACGTGAATTGTCCTGAAGCATGATGCAGAGTGGAGAGCCGTAGCGCGGTGATTGGCTGGGCTCCCCCCCCCCCACGCGGACTGTCGCGGAACTGTTCTTAATGTAACCACAGAACACTTAATATGGTTTAACTTTCATAACAAACTGCTCGTGTTGAAGTCTTTAAGATTCCTCTCCCCACCAGTGACCCTTCCTATGGGGCTGACGGTCTTGGGTTCGAATCCCTGTCAAGGCAAATATATGCTTGATGAGCATGGATATTTTGTTGTATAGTCTTGGATATTTTTTATGTATTTATAGAAGTATTCACAAGCCTAATTGAGCTTACTAAGGGCCTAGTTCGTATTGTGTAAGATTGTTCTCTAATATTTATATTTATTTATTTATTTATCTATATATTCTTTTATGAAAGTGTATTTTAATTCTAATGTAGTGTCACGAATAAAACTGCGCTCTATGGTTTAAAACCAACTTTTTGACATGCCATCATAGTAAAGACTGTGTCGAGCTCTTGGGAGCTTCTGGAAGCGTCTAAAACGTTTGTCGTCATTTAATATGTGCACAAAATTACATGTTTTTTAAGACTTAAAGGATATTTCCGTATGTAAGCCAGCCTAGTTTTGGTTTCATGTAGTTTAGGTTTATTATTGCCAAGGTTTATGAAGTTTGGTATCAAAACATCTCAAAATATTTCCGCGCCTATTAATATGTCAATATTTGCTGGAATGTTAAAGTTTAGGTCTGGTAGTGTTAGGCCTTCTTGTAATGTGTTGTTTATCTTAGTAAGCGACAGGCAGCGCGTTCGCGATTTTTGGCAATACGAAACAAGATATTTTTGTTTGTAGCCATGAGCCAACAATGCATTGGATGGATAAGGAAAATGTTGAATTACGCAGTACTTATATTAGTTTCGTTTTCATTTGTTGTTAATTACCTACGTATGCAATTGAGAAAGCTTTTCGCTTTTGGAAGACAAAGCCCAAAGAAAGCAGTCAGTGCACTACAAGGCTCAAACAATCACTTCTATACGGCAGCGTTTACATATAAAACTTTGTAAAGTTCTATGACGTGCGTCGTAGAGGCTTTATTCGTGCTACAAACGTGTAGATTTAGTTGAACGGGGTGGTGCGTTAGCCCCAGGCACGTCGCGGTAAATATTGACTGTTTCTAGACAATGTTGGTCTCGTTCTATTGCTTAGCAGCTGTGCTGGTGTTTTGGTTAGAAATACATACAATACTATTGTACTGTTATAGCCTTTCCCAGTAGCATAAAAATTTGCAGAGGATATTCTAACGGTGATGAAAAGCACCTTAAGGAAACTTTCACATATCTACAGCTGCAGCTAAAGACCAGCGTCATGCAAATCTTCAAAATTGAGTAATTATTGAATAAACCACATAGGGAGTCAACGTCAAAGGAGTTTCTTAAGTGATGTGTGATCTAAATCTAAGGAATAAACTGGCTTTAATTGTATACGGGTTAGCACTGTAATAGCGGTCATCGACCCGAATGCTACTGCGAAACTAATCATACATGGCAACCTTGGTTACGGTCGGTAACCATGATATTGATCGGCTCCCGCTACAATGACAAGCTAAACGACAGTAATTTCGAACGTTGCACGTAATGAGTAAGAATCGCTAACCGTATCACGAGCGGTAGTGGTAGATAGGAGTCAATACTCGCTTTTGCTATGCTAACCTGAAAAGAAGCTGCTACCCCAAATAGCAAAGGGCGTGATGCTGTGTTTTGATTTGATGGGAGGCAAGTGAAGAACTTTATCCCCAAAAAATAGGGTCCAAAAGCCCGGGCCAGATTTTTTGATCTACCCACAGACGAGTGGATAATTGGGTTGTAGAGGCAGATATCAGCCGGTAATTTAGCTATAGATTTGACACGGAGTAAGTACACCTTCACTTTGTAGTAGCGAATGTATCGCCAGTTTCAATAATTGCGGAATAAATACAGGCGAAGACGACGAGTTTCTTTATTGTTTCTAGATCAAATACATTCTATAGTAAAAGTAAATATAGATATAGATCTTATCTATAGTAAAAGTAAAAACAATATTTGATGGAAGTGTTTTGTATGTATAATTTAGTTATTATGAAATTTTACGTTAGTTGAAGATGGTTCCGTGCAGCGTGTTCTATGTTTTAACGACATCTAAGCAGCATTTAATATGCAATTACCTCCCCTCTTCCATTATAATTATTGTCATCCGCCGCGACTACAGTTTGGGAAGCAGTTATTAATTAGTTATCCTTCTTGCCGAGATGCTCTTATAGGCTTATATTAGTTAGAGGAATATGTTATCAACACGACGTTTGATATGATTCAGTATAAACTCGTCAGATCAACATAGGGTCTCACGAATATTCCATAGTGTATCCATGTATCTAAAACTTAAAATTACATTTGTATTCCCAGTTACTAAATCATTTGACTATCTACTAAAACGCTACGTTAGATGAAAGCGCGTGGTATCGATAATAGTAGTTTATGTGACTGCTACATAATAAAGGGCATTAATACTCGAGATTTTCAAATTTTTGTACATTATGGTAAAAACTCATTTCTTATCTGAATACGGATACATTATGTATTCAGATAACGTATAGTTTTTGGACGCAGTAAAGAGGGTTTATGATACGTGTGTAGATAAAATTAGTATAACTCGATTCGTGGTGGTTAAAATTCGGGACAAAACCATCTCTGTGAGCTGTAGACCTCGCGAGTGACACAGTTTTTTTCATTATTTTCCACCCCTGATACCCCCGAACCCTTGAAGTGTATGTAACCTTATTTATTTTCCCTGAGCCAGCGTGGAGGGGTATGGCTTATATTACTCGTATCCGGGTAATGACCCCTCGGTGGGGACACTAATGGGTTTCTTTTATTATTTTCACTTATTCATTATAAAAACAAATAAACCGACTCCATTTTCAAATAAACTTATGAATGCACCCGATAAGAAAACGTATATGGAGTATGGCAGGTAGCCAATTAAATTTTACGATCTAAAGTCCAATCTATTATTTGTTTTACTTAAATTATATAGATCTAAAGACAGCTCATTTATTAAATGTTGTCAAACCATTGGCTGTAGCGTTTTTTTTTTTACATTTTCAACCGCATAACTTTCAAACAACAATTTCCCTGCGAGGAACGATTGATCGAACATGCTCACAAAATTTCTCAAGAATCTGTTGAGAAATGCGAAATGTAGAGGAGAACAGCCAAAAATCCGGACAGCTGGACACAGGAAAGCATTTTTGCCCAAGCTGACTCACTCGGTGAAGTTCATAACAGCTCACACTGCAACATGGCTGTTACGTCAGTCGCTGCGGCAGAACAGTACAAAAATTGTGAGCTCTTTATTTAAGTTTGAAAATCCATTGATGATTTCTTTAATTGTAAAGTCTACGGGTCTTACCACAAAAAAATAAACTCCTGTTTAAAACAAAACTTGTTGAAAATGTTTTCACGTTTGTTTTGAGGTTAAACACTGTTTAATATTTTTTGTGCTTACACGGTACGTTTCCATTGCCACAATAATCTTTTAAATACTATAATTGAAGGATTTTTTTAAATTTTGTTTTGGATAAGGGAAGTGTCTCCTTTGGGAGGTATAATGCTTCAAAGTTAGGCATTTGACAATACCCAGCGTCATAATACAATGCGACCCAAATAAATCATATGTGAGACCCTTTTTTCGATCTGACTCATGGCAAAAGAGCTCAAAATCAAGACAATTTATAGTATTGAATGCTATTTAATTCCATTGAAAAATTTAATTTTGTGAAGCAAAAAGACAACGCGTATTTAAATTTCATAGAGGGATGGGAGGGGCAAAAGGCGCAATTACAACATGCATTGTGCCATCCCGGGGCGTGGGTCTCCGCGGGGGTGAGAGGTGCAAGCTGAGGGCCAGGGGGGGGAGTGGGGTTGGCCGCGGGCGATTAATGTCGGCATCTGATTGCTTCATTACCACTCCAGCCGGACGGTGAGAGAGCAACAGTCCCGGTTGCACTGGGGTAACATAGGCGTTAAGAATATATAGGTGATGGCAGGTGGTAGTGCAACACACACAACAGCACTATGCTGTACACACTCTAAATGACCATATGAACTAAGATGTTCCTGACCATCTGAGTTTATACCTTGCGATTAGTTCTGGCTTTTCTGCCTTCGGAAAGAAGCGAAAAGTCTCCCTACAGTAGGTACCAAATATTTGGCATATGCCTAGCATTGGGTTGATGTACGCTAAGCATGATGATGAAGACCGAAAATCTAGCAAATAAATATCCAGCACACATAAATGGCCAAGACCTAAATTCATAGTTAACTGCGTACTTTGCCATATATTCGTATATTTGAATACGTCAACCATAGTCAAACGATACCATCTCTCCAAGATGCCAGCGCTGTCCAGACGAAGCAGGAATATTCAGGAGTAAGAGGTCGCATCACAGCCCACTGCGGCGGTAGTTGGATAATTGTTCAGATATTACACTTTATGAAGAAGACGCCCAGAGAGACGACTAATTCTGTGTGTAACGTGGTCTATGAAGCTGTGGGATTGAGCCTTATTTGAAATAATTACTCATGTCATGTCGTGGCGCGTGTCAGGGAAATATTATTTGACATAACATTAATATACAGGCAAATGGACCCGAAATAGCAACCAGAAACAGCGCCATCGCACACATAATAACATCCTAACATTATTTTATTCATCTCGGTCAGGATTTGAACCCGGAACCTCTTGTTTATACTAAATTACTTGTGTCCAGACCCTCGACCGCTTGGCAACAGATCAATCCCACTGTTTCGTTGCTCAAGTTATACCGACTTACATAATTGCTAAGGAGATGCTTTTATAGATGTGCATTCATGGTTGTGTGGGTAGAAGCGAAGTTGGATCTCTGAAAGTTGTGCTGACCTGGATCTTTAGCATCATATGAATAAGAAAATCAGGGCGTAAAGGTAGCTATACTTCATTTAGCCAAGAAACAAATTGAACGGCTACAACGTCAAAAGTTAACATATTTATTTACACTACCAGCCCATAACATACGATGCACGAAACCACGTTCCCAGCAGCAGTTTACAAAACTACATCCAACTAATTCAGCTAAAACGCGCTTCTGTTAAACTTCCCGGATGCCCGCAGTAATTTGCCTGCAATGGCCGTCTAAAATACCTACATATTGTTAACCCTGCGTCGGCAAGCGGGGCGCGCGGCCACAGAGCCTAAAAATGAATTTTAATGGTCACTTAGGACGGGATAATGAAGACAGCGGGGCGCTATGGCCGGCGGCGATCACTCCCTCGCTTCATCTACTGCGGTGTTATGTTATGACGATGGTTATTTTACACAGCCCTGCGACATATAGCTCTATAATAGAGCCACGCTGTTTCACCAGCCCTATTTCTGCGCGATAGAATTCATAAATCGTGTGGTTTAGTCAAATATTGTATAGACGGAACTATGAACCTGCTATTATTTTTGGCTTAGTTTGAAGTTATGTATTTACCGACGGGTACCATCGTTAATTAGTAACCCAAGATACATTTTTCTCAAAGATATCCCTGATATTTTGTTTTCACTTCACAGTAGAATAAAAAATACAGAAAAAAGAGGCCTTTATATGTTAAAACTACTCTAAAAGACAAATTGGCTACGAGCATAAAAGCGAACCCCACAATTCTCTTAGAAGAAAAGTTGAACTACCATTTTGAAGCCTCTGAAATATCACTTCAAACTGAACTCTCCGTAGTTGTTTTGGCTATCACAAAACAATTTGATTTATAGTCTTGGATCGACAGACGACAAACCCTGAAAAACCTCTCCTTGGGGTGTCCTGGATTGATCGTATGTCAGCCCGCATCGATGATAAATCCACCGAGTCAGCGTCATTGCTTGCTTGCATAATGTCAGGTTTGCTCATCGGTGGAAAATTCTGCATTTGTTTTCCTACAATCCAATTTTATTTTTAGAAGTCAGCAATAAGTGTTATTGATCCGTGATACTGATGTGAAGAGTTGATGACTTACATTTGGCTTTACAAATTAATGTTACTGTATCCCACTAATATTATAATTGCGAAAGTTTGTCGATGTGTTTATATTTTCGTTACTCTTTCACGCTAATGCGGATGGACGGATCAAGATGAAATGTATATAGCTTGTTCTCTGACTTTACATATTATAGGCTATCTGTCGAGGACATAATTAAATAGTCTTTTGATAATGTTTAGAACTGTGTATTATCGAGTTAATTACAGTGGTTTTGACGGAACCGAGCGTGTGGTCTACGCGAGTGTGGTTTGCAGAGTCGCGGCTGCCTGAGCCGCGGGAGGGGAGGCGCGGGGCGCGGGCGCGGTGCGGGCGCAGCGCGCATATCTTCACGCTGGCTATCTTGGCTTTGGGGTAGACAGACAGGAGTTTTGTGTACGCGTGTACACTATCTTTTATCCAGAAAAACAATAACTGTTCCCTTAAGATGATCCTTGGATAAAATTTGGAATTTATGTACATTATACCCTGACTTAATATAAAGGCTATCACAAACAGTCGTGAAATCATTTACTCCATCTTCTGGCACATTCCAAAGCATGATGTAAAACCGAATACCACATGGGCGGAGCCACGGGCAGAATCTAGTTTACTAATAATGTTATGGCTCAAGACCCTACTGCCAGGTAAACAATCTTTTTACCAATCTATATTTCCAAGAATAATTACATCAAACATGAGCACTTCCCACCAAACTAATCCTTTTCTCCAACAAGCATACCCATTGCTGTCTATTGAACCATGCAGCGGCGACGTCAGTGACCCGCGTCACGGCTTTGTCACATTGACACGCGCGGTCTAACAAGCCTCGTCAGCGAAGGGTTGATTCGACGCAAGGTGAGGTTTTAATAAAAATCTATGAAAAAAAAAAGTGAAGACTTCGATTTCTCGAAAGCGAGGCCACACGATGCGGTGCGACGCCGCCGCCGCTGCGGTGTGGGAGTTTTAAGGCCGATTATATAAACGGACTCGGGCTCGAAGATTCCGTACCACGAATCTGGTTTGCTCTTAATTGTGCCCCAGTATTTGAACCATATATTTCTCATTATTTTTCCTGTAATATTTAATTAAAGACCTATACGTTATTTTTTTCAAAATTTTAGGAGTATTTATTTCGGGATAAATGGTATTTTTTTACTTTTATACAACATATTTTTTATTAAAAATATATATTTGATATCTACGCAACAAGCCCTTTCTTTTTTAATTTCACACGGCACAAATTGAAAAACTTTTTAATATTTTTTGATTTGCCCCATAATTAAACCATATGTTTCTCATTATTTTTCTATTAAAATTATTATTAAAACTTTCATTCCAAATGTAAAGATCCTTAAATAAACTATTTAAAATCTGCCGAACTTTTAACAACTGCCTATTTAAGGTGAAAAATCTTATACGTATAAAAAATGTAAATATTAATTAACAAGTGGGATGGGGTTTGTATTCCAAATCAAATTAAGTACTGTCATAATTATAAGTAAGAATTACAATTATGACAAAAAACAACATTCCGACAAGTTTGCTTTCCAAGAGTTTTTCCAAATTCCAAATGTCTTTATTACTGTAGATATTTACTTATACTTAGCAATCGTAATTTTTTGCCACTTCTCTATATTAGACCACTGTGGGAGAAAAAAGGCGTAGAAACTCCCACAGATTGATTTTTAGATCTCTTTTAAAAATCGCTTTTGCTTAACTAATACAAGATATATATTTATCATTATCATAATTAATAAGCAGGAATAAATAACTGCAAAATTATAAACTGCATGGTCTGTGTTGAGCCAGATTAACACCATACAGTTTCATCATTTAAGTAATCTTGAACATTGTAATATCCCTTTTTCGACAAAGTCGCTTTAACATGGTTTTAAAATTGCTCAAATGGCAATTTCAAGATCTCCAGAGATATCTTGTTCTAGTAGAGAATGCATTGATCCTTGAAAGAATTGCTACCTTCGAGAGTCTAAACCGGGGCGCAAGTAGTCTGTGATTATTTCTTAGGTTAACATTACAGCTATCGCGAAGTTTGGGAAATTATATTTTCGAAAATAAATTGCGTAAATACATTATATTTTCGAAAATAAATTGACAAGCTACAGTTGACATACTAAATGTAGCTAGTCAATTTATTTATTTAAAAAGCTCTTTTACGGAGTTTGTGCATTTTAAATTATAAATTGTTCGAATAGCTCTTTTCTGTAAAATAAAAATACTTTGAATATCCGCTGCTTTCCCCCACAACAAGATATCATAGGATATGACACTATGAAAGTTACTAAAATATACTAGCCTAGATGTAGCCATATCCGTGCTTTGTCTGATGTTCCTAACAGCGTAAGCCGCAGAACTTAATTTACCAGCGATTTTTTCTATGTGGGGTCCCCACTTTACAACATACCTTTAAAGGTATAATAATAATAATAATAATAAACTTTCATTTATAAAATATTTCCGTATGAACTGGCCTGGCATACTATTAAGTAACTTATGCAACATTCTAGATGGAAATCTAGACCTATAATAGTTTTGAGATAATGTATTTGATCTTATCACTTTTAGTGTTATTGGTTAGGTAGCCATGGCCCTTTCTTTTCAGCTAGTTTTGCATTCCAAATGCATCTAAAGCAGTTTGATTTTCTACTTTCTTGTCAATTGGTATGATTTCGCAACTTTATAATAATCCCTCGAAACTTTTGTGAAATTCCCAAGTTACACAGGAAGCATTTTTACAAACGAAAAGAAAACTTATGTAGAACATAAGGTCCTTATAAACTCTTATATAAGTTTACCGAACATCTTGACGTTTGGAATTTAAAAACCATTATTGTGCTTTATACTGTATAGCGGTTGGATATTGGCATATCAAATGGCAATACTTTTGTGAAGCCTTTAGTTTTAGTGCAGCAAACCAGAACGCAACTGTAAAGCTTTCAGCTGTTTTAGCATTTTGAGGTAGGAAATAAATGCTTTATAGCTTAGACATGAACCATTATCGTCAATGGGGGAGGCTTTATCCTGGTCCAAAACAGGAAGCGCCACTCCAGACGCAGCCGTAATCAGCGTGGCACAGCCTGAAAGCTGCCACTCCCACCGCTCAGATTTGCATTTCCAGGACCGACGTGAAAATGACTTGCGAGGACGTTGAACGTCACATCCTGGAAAATCTGACGAATAATTTACCGTCTGGTCTCAAGGAGGCGAAGATAAAGATAGTGGTTTTGGAGTCATAAAGACCCAAGGAAATCCTGTCCTTCAAATTTCTGGTGCCGGCGGACCTCAAGACGATGTTCCTGGCTGGAGGGCATCGTTTACCGACGCTACAGGGAAGCGTGAATAAAGAATAAAATCCCTAGCTAGGTTAGATAATAATGATAATATTTTGTGTGTTTTTATTATAAATTATGTATTTCTAGTTGTAAGGTATTTTTTTTCTAGATATGGTTTTTTGTTAACCTGAAATAAAGATTATTATTATTATGTATTTCGCCATGACCGCGACCGTGTCTCCACGGGTAGAATGGATGGTGGCGGAGTATTGGTTATCGCACGTCAAACAACTAAACGCGGTTGCGCGTCCTGAATGGACTACATTTAACTCAGAATACCTATGGGTTACCATACCCGCTAAGACACTTCATGGTACTTCTAAGGACTTAAACGTATGCGCTGCATATTAGGGTGACCCGTTTGAACTTTTTATCGAATTTGGAAAAGTTAGGGGTCTCAAAAGTTCCGTATGCAAACATTGTTCTCGTAAAAAATAATAATAAAAATATTGAATAATACTTTTAGCCCTCTACCGGAGGTCAAAGTTTCAGTTTTTTGTTAATATTGGCCTTAAGTTCCATTTGATTAAGTACTAATTTCATAGGTCGAAAAGTGTCAAATTAATACTCAAATCATTGACAGTATTATTGTTTGTCAGTACTTGTAATTTTCGGAGTCAATTTACACGTAGGTAGACTTAAAATAAACATTCTCTAAGTGACGAACTTCAGTACTATTGCAGCGCTCGGCTCGAAAGTTGTTTGATTGAAAATACAAATAATGAGTTCGAATTCTGTTACTAGGCGCAGTGAAGTGGATTGTTTCATTCTTGGAGCACCATCAAAACTCAAAAATAGTGTATTACCAACATATTTACAAGTGCTAAGATACATAGTGCATGTAAGATATACCCTACTAAGTGCAGGCACTGCAAAGCAGCCGGCGATTTCCAAAGTGTTCGCTATTGTGAGCAAAGATGTGAAGAAGATATGGGAATCTGCTTCGATACCGACAGTGAGTACCTTAAGAGTTATTCAGTTACTAACAAAAGAGTACAATGAGTACCTAAAGCTGAAAAGATGGCCAGAAAAAAAGAGAAATACAAATTTTGATGTTAGAGTGCAAACATTCCAAAACAGGATCACATCTGGTTTGTTCGACATCGCCGCATGCAAGTGTAAATTGTTAACTTCATGCTGCTGCTCACAAACCAATAAAGTACCCCCTAAAGAGCAAGATTTCCTGAATGATCAACGAACGGACCGAAAAATGATCATTGGTACGGTCGACTTAGTTGAAACGAGAAAACTTCAAAAAAGAGCAAGCCGAATACTTAAACGCCAACAAACACTGCAGACTGAAACATCAATTGCAGTGCAGCCAGAACCCCTAACGAGAAGACAGCTGATTAAAACGATACCACCACCAGTATCCGAGGAAACTCCTATGAGCAATGAGCCTTCAACATCGGGACTTTCGAGATGTAAGAATAACAAAATTCCAATTCCAGTTCTTGCAACAATGTGTGATCGGTATGGCATCTCTGACCGATCAGCAGCCGCTGTCGCCACGGCCGTCCTCCAGGACTTTGGGCTCGTCACGAGTAAAGATAAAAGCCTCGTTATTGATAAGAATAAAGTTCGCCGAGCAAGAGAAACAGTCCGGCATGACATGCAAGAAAAGACATTGTGTCACAATGTCGAAGGTATATACTTTGACGGAAGAAAGGATAAGACACTGGAGATTTTAAAAAAAGATAACAGGTATCACAGAACTATTTCTGTGAAAGAACATATCTCGCTTATATGCGAACCCGGTTCACTGTACTTGGGACACATCACACCGAAATCCGGAACTGGAAAAGCCATAGCTGATTTCATAATGGACTTTTGCTTAAGCACTGATTTAAAGTTGGATAAAATAATATGCATTGGTTGTGATGGCACTGTCACAAACACGGGATGGAAAGGTGGTGCTATACGGCACATCGAATTAAAACTTAACAGACCGTTGCAGTGGTTTGTGTGCCAACTTCACGCAAACGAATTGCCATTAAGGCATTTATTCAACCGCCTGGATGGAAACACTACTGGACCACGAGAGTATAGTGGACCAATCGGTAAATCTCTAGAACAGTGTCAAAGCTTGCCAGTTGTCGATTTTACGCCTGTTGTAGGAAACCTACAGCTACTCCAGGCAGATGTTATAAATTCTTTGAGTACCGACCAAAAGTATTTATACGAGTTAAGCCAAGCCATCTCAGTTGGATCATGTTCTTCTGAACTAGCACATCGTCAACCAGGAAAAATGGGGCATTCCCGATGGCTGACGACGGCCAATCGTGTATTAAGACTATATGTCGGAACCCATGGTCCTTCGAATAATTTGAAAATGATCGTGGACTATATCATGAAGGTATACGCGCCGGTCTGGTTCAGTATAAAGAAAGAATCTTGTGCACAAAATGGAGCCCACCACGTTTTCAAGCTCATAAAATATTCGAGGGACTTGTGTGACGACATACTTCTAATTATAGATCCTGTCATACAAAGAAATTCATTTTTTGCACACCCGGAAAATTTACTTTTGGCAATGATCTTTGATAATAGACGTCCTATCAGAGAACTAGGTCTAAGAAGAATCATTGAGGCACGCAGGGTCAAAAGTAACTCTGTTCGAGTTTTCAAGTTACCAAAACTGAATTTTCAAGCTGCTGACTACATTGACATAATTATTTGGGCCGAATCACAAATAACACCCCCGCCCATTTTGGATAATGTATCTGACAAAGTTTTAAAGGAAATGGTCGAAAAGGAAAGGCTCAATGATATAGCTATTCCAGCATTCCCCTGTCACACCCAGGCTGTGGAAAGATGTGTGAAGTTAGTGACTGAGGCATCGATGGCAGTCGCTGGACCAAAGGCCAGAGATGGGTTGATTCGGACCAAATTAATGTCTCGGAGTAAAATGCCAACTTTTAATTTTAAGGGTCAATACAAGGCTTAGATTTGTGTGTTTAGAGTTTGTTTAATATAGTTTTTGATATGATTGTTGCTTTATTTGTCTTTCACACCCTGAATACTAGAGGAATAATAATCAATAAGGTACTAAATAAAATAATTATAAAATATTTAAGAAGTACGATAATTCGCAAAATATTCAAAATTCCAGGCCTGGTAGAGGGCTATAAGTACCTATAAATCCAAAAACTAAAAATGTAGTTTTAAACTACGCACAAATATGCAACTTTTGAGACCCCTATGTTTTTGATAGCTTGAGAAAAAAAAACCTCCATACATCAACGAGGCACCCTACTGCATATCTTCCCGAAAAAAGTGGCCGCTCTCCGGTTCGCCATCTCCACATCAATAATTTGATTTCATCCGTGAACTCTGTGATAATTTTATACCCTGATTCAAACTTCATTGTCGCTGGTGATTTTAACTTACATTGCTTGCGATGGTCGCCCACCGGTGTTGAACATTTGCGTAGGGAACTTATAGCAGTCCAAGAAGAAGCCACTAACTTAACTAACTTGAATTTCAAGTACTAGATCTTAATCAGTTCAACACTGTAACCAATGACAGCGGGCATACCTTAGACTTAGTTTTTAGTAATATCGCACTCGAAATTTCACCCACCCCCGTCCCACTCATTAAAGAAGATCTAGCCCACCCATATCTAGAAAAACTGGCCTACGACCTAACATCTAAACCTCTTACTGAAGCAAACTGTCCTAGATACCGCTTCCATAAGGGCGACTATGATGCAATCTGTAATATACTCGATGAATCCAATTGGTCCAGATACCTCAATGTGAGTGCCCTTGATGATGCGATCGATAATATTTATGTTATTATTGATAAAGCAATTAGTAAACATATACCTATGGACACCAGAAGAAAATATACGCTGCATCCTATATGGTTTAGTGAGGGACTTATTAAAATAAAAAGAATCAAAGCCCAATGTCACAAAAAGTGGAAACTGTACAATAATCAATTGGATTACATGGTTCTCACTACTGCGAAAAAGGCAGAAAGTACTTCAAGATGAATGTTTTAAACGTTACATTGAAACAATGCAAACAAATATCAAAATCAACCCTAAGCAATTGTGGTCTTTTGTAAAAGCACGTAGGCGTAATTCGGCTTACCCGCAATCACTCGTTTACCATTGTAAATCGGAATTGTGTGCAGTATTCCGATGGCCCTAGCATTTGTAAAGGTTTTAACGATTTATTCAGCTCAGTTTTCAATTAACCAGCAGAATCCTATCCCGATTTACCTTTGGCTCCACCATTTTGTGACGATATCTACAATATCAGTACCATTCAGTTACATCCTGACTCTATACTTAAATAACTTGAGTCACTCGAAATCAATGGTGGTGCAGGCAGTGACAAGATCTCAACATATTTTATAGTGCGGTGCGTGGAACAATTATGTTTTCCCCTCTGCATCCTATTCAACAGATCGCTAAAAGAAGGTTCGTATCCGGCTATTTAGAAGAAAGCGTATATCCTCCCGATCCATAAAAAGGGCACTAAAAATAATATTGAACATTATAGACCAATATCCATCCTCAATGTATTTGGTAAGGTATTTGAGAAAACCGTCTATAACTGTATTTACCCAATTGTTTCGAGCGGAATCCCACCACAACAACACGGGTTCCTTAAGGGTCGATCTGCTATTAGTAATATTACTGAATTTTTGAATTTTGTAAACAGCATGGTGGACAGACGCAGACAGGTTCACGTGGTCTAAACAGATTTTGAGAAAGCTTTCGATCGCGTGGACCACGTCATCCTGTTGAGCAAGTTGTCCCATTTTGGAATTCACGGTGACCTCTTCAGGTGGGTCACCTCGTATATATCTAATAGACAGCAGGCTGTGGTTTCTGGGGGACATAATTCAAACTTCATAAACATACCATCTGGGGTACCACAGGGTTCCCATTTGGTTCCTCTTTTCTATAATGCCTATATTTTTGTTATATGCCGATGATAAAAAGATATTTCTTGATGTGACTAGTAGTATTGATTGTGCTAGGCTGCAATCCAACCTCGACCGCCTTAGTCAATATTATAAACAGAACAGAATTTCTTTAACCTCTCCTTTTCCGCCGTCAGCATAAGCAGCGCGGCCCCGATCACTCTATGTACCGCTGTCAGCATAAGCAGCGGGATGACTAATATTTTTGAAACCGGTATTTTTTATCCAACGGTTGGACCAATTTTTACGGTTCGATCATGTGTGGACACCCAATTAGACAAACTTTATGGTCTGTGTGCTAGTTTATGCTTTTCCGTAGAAAAAAATAATTCAACCGCGTTTTGAAAATCACTTTCTTCCGGACGCTCCCAACGTATGTGGTGGTGAAATTTTATTGAGAGAAAAGTGTAGTTTTTTTGGTGAATTGAGGTAAGTATTTGTTTTATTCATATTTACAACTCTATTTGCGATAAACAAACCACAAATCATAGTAAAATTCATCAAGATGTCCAGAAAATCGGCAAATTTACATGATACGTCATGCAACCAGACGGATTCCCCCCAATGCTATTTGTAATTCCAATGAGAAATACAGTTAGATTTCAATAAAAAATACACATATCTTATTGGAAATCTTATAAGGAATCCATTTTTATAGGTTTCTTTATCAAAATAATGTACCAATTTGCTGATTTTCCGTCAGAAACGTGATCAGGCATCCAATTCACATGCTTCACACGCACACATAAGCATTCCGCGACGCCATTTTACTCACACACAGACAGAATCTCACTACAGGGTGCGGGTGTTTTCAGTCATATTCGGTGAAACTCCATATCATAGGTTTCGGGGTGATGTGATGATTGGGGTTTCCATATCAAAGGTTCCGCGGCTTTATGATTGGAGTTCAGTGTCGATAAGGGGGCGGAAGCCCCTTTTTTTTATCAATGGAAAAATCCAGCATCCAGCGACTTAGAAAAATTGTGTTAAAAATTGTGTTAAAAAATATTTTTTTTTGACTGTTATTTTTTGCTTCGGAATCGTGTAGTGCTGCTTTTTGTTATCACTTTTGGTTACAAACATTTTCCTCGTGCACCTCACCGATTTCGAGATATACGTCATATTATGTTTGTAATATCGATATCTCTATAAATATTGGTCCTAGGGAAAACATGCATATGACATAAAATTATGCTCGTAAGACACCCTACACGATGCCCAAGTGAAAATATCAAAATAAAAAAAAATAAAAATAAAAATAAAATAAAAAAATAACAAATTTGTGTCATATTGTGTTAACTTGTCTTTTTAGGCGGATTCGTTTGCCTGCAAGTTCAGATATGTACTTTTGACAATTTAGTGTAAAATGACAAAAAAATGCAAAATTACACAAATTTGTAAAAGTGCACAGAGTGTACGTTTTGATCCTAATGCCTTAGCTACTTTTTTCAGAATGGATCATGACTATCATGCCCAGCTTGCGCGTCGGTCGCCGCCGGTGCGCATTCTATCCGATGAGAAGCTGGTGTATGTGCGCTCCCGCTCCGGTCGGATGAAGGTAAATAATTGAAATTTCACTCGCATCGTTTTTGCTTCGTTTCCTTTTATATTTATATATATACATATCCATTAATTTGTTCCATTCAGCAGCCTAAACGGTCTGAATATAGTTTTACCAAGTATAATTATATATTTACCTGGGAAATGTGAAGTTTTATACTAAAAGGACACAAATAATTATACTGCAAATGTCACTGACTGCCAGTCTGGTATTTTGTTTATATTTAATTTGCCTATTTTATTTATGTTATAGATGGTGAAGCAACCAGTTTCTCTGGGCCGGAGCGGGAGCGAGGGCGACTCCTCCTCGCAGCCGTCGACATCAAGGCGCTGCCGGCATGCCTACTGACTGATATCTGACTGTGTACTGATGGCTGGTTAATATGTCTCTGTAATAGGGGTTTTAAAACTACGCACACCTCGCTTTGGACCGGTTTCGGTCTGGTGTATCGCTTGCTTGAGTGGGTAACTAAAACTACTAAAATATGCCATATCATATAACTTCCACGTTGCAGCATCAAACTGGTGGAAGACTGGTGTGTTGGGAATGCCTGCCTTCAGGAAGTTGATGAGTCGCAATCGCTTTCATGGACAATTGATATAACCAAATGCCCTTGACGAGGTACCTCAAATCCCGTGCTACTGATGTCATTGGGACGATGAATCGCAAAAGGGCACACGTCCCTGCTGAGATAAAATCGCTCAATGACTCCTGTGGGCATTTATGTCTTGCTAGACACATCTAAATCAGCCATCAGTGTGTGATTGTAATTCTCCTCCTTCATAGCGTTAGCGATCCGGATGTTTCTATCTTTTTGTGTGTAATTTTTATGTGTGTATGTGTCTAATGTTTATGTGTTTGTGTAAATAACAATTTCTATTTGTGGCCAACTACCTAACTATCTTATAACTTGTATAGAAATTGTTTACTTTAACAGTTGCAATGTTTCTATCTTTTTGTGTGGAATTTTTATGTGTCTAATATTTATGCGTTTGTGTAAATAACAATTTCTATTTGTGGCCAACTACCTAACTATCTTATAACTTGTATAGAAATTGTTTACTTTAACAGTTGCAACAAAATTCTTTTTCATTTTTCCGTAATTGTGTACTTTATTCCATTTTTTATACGGTAAAAGTTACAAATATCAGTCAAACAACTATCTAAGAACTTGTATAGAATTGTTTACCTACTTACTTACTGTTTACTACTTTTCCATAATTGTGTACTCGTGTGTGTGTAAATATAATGTATACAGTTTCATTGTGCATTAGTACTGTCCTGTTTTTTAAACAATTATGTCTCGCCCAGGTTTGCTGGAAGAAATATCTTTTTAGAGATAAGCTCGCCTGTTGTTATAAAATTTCTTTTAAGTACATTTTTATGCACAGGGCAATAAAGAATATGAATAAATAACTATATAAATTTTGCTGGAAGAAATATCTTTTTAGAGATAAGCTCGCCTGTTGTTATAAAATTTCTTTTAAGTACATTTTTATGCACAGGGCAATAAAGAATGTGAATATATAACTATATAAATTTTTGTTCTTTTTTATTTTTCCAAAACCTAATTACACAATTACACATTAGGTAGGTGGTAGCTAATTACTAATTACACATTTCAAATAATTGTTTATTTTTTACAAATTTGTGTAATCTTACACTAAATTGTCAAAAGTACATATCTGATCTCGCATAACACTAGTTAACACAATATTACACTTTGTAAGAACAGTAGGTATCTGTACTTGCGCGTGAACGGAGCCGCGTGGAAACACTTCATATACACATAACAACTAAATACTAGTTAACTCAAACTTACACCATACCTACACGAACGAAACACCAGTTTAGCTATTTTACCTAGAATAAAATCACGACGAAACATTTTCTTCCTTCCATCTTTGCACACTCTGTATAAACGCATATCGTACACCTGCCGTGACCTTGAGAAAGCCCAGAAACAACACACCGTGACACGAAATAACATGCATGATTTTGAATTATTTTTGTATGAAAAGGTACATAGTACGATACACTGTTAGAAAGCCTAGTTTGTCTTCTACTTAGAACCACTAATTCTAGAATGATAAGTATCACCTATTGCCTATAAATTCAATAATAGTACAAAGTGTTGATTTCTACCTATTTTATACTTTCCTTGCGAGATATGGCGTCCTCACACTTATCATTTATGATTTAGTGGCAAATACCACTTGTTTTCCTCTTATTGAATAAATTACCTATCCTAGGAACTAAGAAATATAACGCTAGGTAGTCTAGTCTCTTCACAAATAATTTCACAAGATTTGCATAATTCGCGCGATGCGTCAGTTTACTTTCCGTATTTTATGAAAATTTGAAACGCTGAAATATTCGAAAGTTTCTATAAGAACACCCTAATGTTTTTATTGTTTTGAAAAGGTTATTTTGTGTAGATTACGTAGGTATCAAACAACGTGTACATGTTGTTGATAATTTTCTAATGTCGGCTAGATTTGTGTCGAGAGGGAGCATTTTCATAGAAGTCTGTGTTTCTCATGCCAGTACAAAAATAAACTAAGGTCACAGTGACATTTTCTACACATTGTGTAAAAGAGGGTTTCATTAGCTACTCAGATATACAACTCCCATAATTCTAAGTGTTACCATTCCAACAGAATCACTTGATATATTAGTCAAGTGCCGCGCAGCCCGCACGCTCAAAAACACTCCGGTATTTGTCGTTTTTGACGTCTCGAACTCCCGGGAAAGGAGAGGTTAAACTCTAGCAAATGTGTCCAAATATCCTTCACCAGACATAAAGAGCCTATTGTATATAATTACAATATTAATAACCAACCACTCACTCGCGTCGACTCGATCCAAGATCTGGGTGTCATACTCGATAGCAAACTGACATTTCAAATGCACATTGAGAACATCGTGGGCCGCGCATTTCGAGGTCTCGGTTTTGTCATTCGCATCTGCAAACCATTCAGCGACCTCGGATGCATAAAGCAGGTTTATTGTGCCTATGTAAGGAGTATCTTAGAATATGCATCATGTATTTGGTCCCCGAACTATATTACATACATCCAACGTATTGAGCGTATTCAATTAAAATTTTTGAAACACCTAAACTATCGATCCCATATCCAGGGTCGCTCGTACGAGGAGTCCTGTCGGCATCATCACCTCGCCACGCATGAAGTTCGCAGAGTATTATTGGATATGATGGTGCTCCACGATATCCTATCTGGTCGTCTTGATTCTCCTACGCTGCTATCCGAATTTGATTTTTGTGTTCCAAAACATCTTACTCGCCATTCATCTAATAGGCTATTATCCATCCCTCTCGCTCACACCAACTATGCCCAAAACTCTACCATGGTTCGCTTTGTCTCTGAATTCAATAAAAAAATTAACGCTTTAGATCCTTTTTCAACATCTATAGCCAAGTTCCGTCAGGATATCATGAATGTGTTGATAGATGATGAGGGAAACAAGTGATTTTACACACACACACACGCACACACTCACACGCCTTCATAACACAGTTATAATCCTCACATTGCACTTTATCATGTATATATTTATATTACATACTTCCATTCATTAATTTATTATTCTTATTTTTACTGACTTGTAATTGTTAAAACTAGGTCACTTTTCTTAATTGGGTTAGTTTCTTTATTCTTATTGCTAAGTTTTTCTTCTACTTTTTTCTGTATCTTCTGTGGATATCTGTAACTGGCTTTATTTTTGTATTGTTTAATATTGTAACTTATCTGTATTATTTACTGTTGATGTCCCAAATACAATAAAATAAAAATAAATCAAAAATATGATCCGTTTATCCACTTAACAGCTTTCAGCAGTTTAAAGTGCCTTTGGGTCTATAATAGCATATTTAAGTAGTAATATAATGCATTAAGCCGCATAATAGCATAAACTAAAACCATTTTAAAGCACCATAAATGTTTTACGGATTTGAGCTGTTTTAATGGCCTTATTTGTGTAATAGCACTTTTAAGTAGTTAGTAAAAGCCACGTACTGCTGAACAGCATAAATGTGAATAAATGTAATTCTTGCATTTTTAAAGATCAACTGAGTTATGTTGTATATCTAACAGCTCTTTAATCAAATACACGTGAGTTATTGTAATGGGTAAAGCTGCGTATACATTAATTTTACTCTATTCTTAAATGGCCACAATGGCGAAAACCACTTTTTTTATTTTTTTTATTTATGATCATCATTAAGTATTTGTGCCATTACAGCAAGCCAAAGCGACACAAATTAGAACAAGAAAATCATATTCAGTTACAATATATTTAACAATTACATTACAAAAATAATAATAGTGAGATGACAGCTCAATCATGCATCCCTCTCGCAGAACCTGCCATACTCTCACACAATATCCCTCCATGCATCACCGAACACTGGAGAGAGGTCATCTGGATCTTTCATCTCAATGGGTGTCCCTCAAGGTTCAATATTTGGCCCATTTTTATTTTTGTTGTATATAAGCGATCTTGCTATTTTTGTTAAAAAAAACTTATATGATATTGTTTTGTTTGCTGATAATACTTCACTTATTTTTAAGATTGACAGACTATTAATTGTAATTTTATTTGTATTTGGGGCATAAATATTGTGCAACATTATTCAAAGAGTATATAATTTACTACGTAAGAATCATTGTTAGTGTTTATAAAAGGGGGACAAGTGTTTGCGGCCAGTTTTCTCAAGATTGCATCATCCACCGAGCCGTTACCTACTCGAATGTGAATTTGAATAACACAAAGGAATTTACTAGCTGAGTATTTTTGTTTCATAATCTAATCACGCTCAACAGATATTTTAGACAGAACTAACCAGAACCACGCGCATTCCACATCACAAATACCTCAAAATCAGCGTAGTATCAATGCAAATTGATTACCGACCAACCTAGTGTCAATGTTAATTGTGTAAACTAGATGCGCGGAGCCTGAGATAGTTCTATGGTTCTACAGTTCTTAAGTTCTTAGTTTAAATAACTATATATCAGCTGTCACACCTACAAGGCTAGCAGAATTGTTGTAAACCATCACTGCAGAACTTAATCACCTGGTTTCAAAGTTTCACTATCCCTTCTGAGGTCATCATACACAACATAGGTAGAATAAAAATAGCAACATTATGACTAATTAGAATAAAAATTGAATAGTAAACTGATAAGAATAAATAAGTACCTAAATTTTATAAAACCACTTTAATTTAGTAAGGTAATAGAATAACAATAAACTACTTAGTATCTATTAAGAATAAAGTCCATTTATTAAATTCTATATAGAATGACTGATTTGTTATTATAGAATAAATATGTACATTAAAGTTTTGTGTAGTTATTAGGTAAATTATTTTTCACATGAATTGGTTGCCAGTACTAAAACAATATAAACACACAGCACATACACAAATCGCCTCTCTTTATTAGAACTATATTGTATTACCCTGTGTTTCGGTTCCAGCATGGTGTCCAAGATGACAACGCGCAGAGCTGAGACCGCACTGCAGCTTCACAACGCTCTTCAAGATATTTTGACCTCAAGAGAACTTAATGCTAAATATGAACAAGAGAGAGCTGACAGTGAACTGTAGATTGAGAAAATTCTTATCCCAAATAAGAATCTTAAAAGCCAGTTGAGCCAGCTGAATAGTGATTGGGTCGATGCCTGTGCGGAAAGAGACCAGATTAGAAATCTGTTAGACTCACTTGACGAGTGCTACCATTCTCACGAGTTGAGCCTTCAGAGAATATCATCGCTTGAACAACAGTTACAAGAAGCAAATCAAAGTATACAATAGCTGATGGACCAAAAGGCTGAAGAAAACACAGAAAAAAATATCTCTCTGTACCATGAGTTGGTCGGGCAAATTCATTTGACTCCAACACAGCAGCCAAAACCAATAATAAATGACATAACAAGTACTAATAAGAAACTACAGCGCTGTTAAAAACAAGAAAATAATTTTAAAAAATCCAGAAAAATAAATAAAGCTATTGTCCAGACCCGGAACCGGCTACAGAAGCTAAACAGTTGCAAGACACCGGAAAATAATAAAAAATCAGGATTTTCAAGATTGCTACAGGAAAGAACTGAAGAGTATCAGAAAATAGTCACTGATTTAGAGCTGAAAATATCGCAACTCGAGATTGAACTGCAAAATATGTCTACTGCTTACTCACAATCAGAAGCAGAACAAATAATAGAACTAGATAAAATAATAGCAGACAGCAACACAAATTTACAGAGAGTACTCGAGCTTTCGCAACAATCACAACAATGCCCTCACAAGAACTGCCCGGTATCTGAGGTCGAACCTAACACCGCTCCCTTCGAGATTACCACCAGAGAGGTCACCATCATCACATCTGACACAAATAACACACCACCGGTGGAGTTGGAGGCTAAAAATGTAGGTTTACAGTCAGACCTCCAAGATGCCCGAATAGAAATCCAGCATCTACGTGACCTCCTGTCAAACGCACTCCAATGTTATGCCAAAGAACAGAGTGAGTTAGTCGAACTCAGAGCTGCGAAATCTGAGCTACTACAACTACAACGCCAGAACGCGGAATTTTAGGCATTCTAATTGAGGACGAGGAGGATGAGACCAGCAAGGAGGATGACACCAGCAAGAAGGATGAGCCCATATCACAAACTCTAGTCTTGACCCCCCTCAACGTGAGTGTTGCAACGCCCACTGCTGTCCCGACCAAGAAACAGCGTCGCCGTCGTCGTCGAGGAGGCACCTCACAGCTCATCAGCGCAAGCGCCGCGCCGCTAGGTGACGCGCGTGTCGCGCTGCCTGCTGAGTCGTGTGACATGCTGCATACTGCCGCGAGGGCCGCGCTGCTCGCCGTTAAACGCGTTACACCGCTCGCTACCGCGTATGCCGCGCCGCCCGCTGGCACGTGCATCGCACCGCACTTCAACACGAGTGTCCCGCCACTCACCTCAAATCGTGCTCAGAGGAGAACAATAGCAAACAAAAGAACTGTAGTTTATTCAGATAAGATAGGTATATATTTTGGTATGTTTTTGCATTATGGCCTTAAGCAACAAGTTACAAATAATTGTTGTCCTAATAGTTCCTTTGAGGATATTATAAAAAAGATAGCTGTAGGGAATTTTGATGAACAAACTACCATTGTTATTATGGTAGGAAACCACTCAAACATTAGTCGGGTTGCATTAGATACCGGTCTAGATGTACTGCTCGATTTATATAATAAGTGATGCTATTTTATATTTCGACATGAATAATTTTATTCATAACATTATTTTGACTCAGGATACTATGTACCTGTCTCAGAAAACAAAAAAACGAGTAGCTAAATTGTTAGCGTATAATATATGCGACACAGTTGTGAAACTCTATATTTTTTGAATGAAAACATATCTTTTATGTACAAGAAATGAATTTCTAGTGTGAAAATGATACCAAAAATGCTCTAGTGGCATTTACTGATGAACAAAAAATTAAGGGTCGAGGTGCCTCTTTTGACCCCCCTCGATTAACTCGATAAACTAACGCGTTAGTTGATCAACCATCGACAGATAGTAAACCAGACCGACAGGGTTTAGAATTTACGTTTCTTTTGTTCTTACATGTCAACCTAACACGAAGACTACTCTGGGGCTTCGCTGCGTTCGCCCCCTCTAGTCTTCACCTAAGCTAGCTCAGTGTTTGCCTTGGTATTTCGTTTGCATTTCAAGTTTAAACAAGTTTACGATTTAACGGTTTTCACCGTTAGTTTATCAACTAACGCATCATGTAGTAAATAGTACGCTACAGTTTACTGTCTGTCGATAGCTGACCAACCAATGAGAAAAAAAAACGTTAGTTTATCAACTAAAGGTTTTGACAATCTTACGGTGACATAAATATAAGATAAAATACTCTGCCTTGGCTGGGTAGGACGGCATACTGTTCTAGTATGTAGACTGGCCCAAAATTTTCAGTTTCTAACTGTACTCGTAAAAAATAAGTTATTCACAAAGTAAAAAAATAAACCATCTTGAAGCCCTATTTATTACCCCGCGGTCATGCAGGATTTGATGGTCATCTAAATACATGATAACGGGGCAACGAAATCTGTCTTCTGACAATCTAGGCTACACATAAGTAGTACATGAAGTAGAGCCATACTTAGAGGTCGCATTTGACACTTGTCAACAGTAGGGATAGATCTATGCGTCAGTTTTGTTCTCCTTGTTTCACTTGGAGAAGAGGAAGGGAGACCGTGGCTTAGCCCTGGCCCTCCCTACTGTTGACAAATGCTCCCGGGAGGCAGTTCCTCACGTCCGAAGGAAATACTTGGTTCCTAAAGCCCTTGAAGTCCTCCCGGGTAGTGCTAATGAGCAAATTATTCGGAAGACGTTAATTTCCAGGTTCGATACAGAACCTGACTAATTTGTGAACTTTCAAATACTCGTGACACTGACAAGAAAAAGATGAAGAATGGCTCTTGAGTGTAAACACGCCTGAAAAGTCATAGGAAGGCGAATTGTAAATACTATAACGCAGTCGCCTTCAGTATTAGTTAGAATTAGTACTAATAGTGTTTTAAACTAGATAATTCGACAAAAGAGGACCCCTCAAAACATAAGAAAATTTTACAAAATAAGCAGGGGTTTTCTGGCAATCAAATGAAAAATACTAGGACAAAGGGTAAGCCCCACTTAAATATTTCTCATCAAAACATGCAGGGGCTACCTGGCAAAGAACTTGTATTAGAATTATTTCTTAAACATTCAGACACCGATGTTATTTGTATTACAGAACACTGGTTAAAGGAAAATATCATGTCTTTTAACATAAATAATTACAAAATTGTCAGTTGTTACAATAGAAAGACTGCTGATAGAGATGGTTCTTTAATCTTAGTAAAAAATTATATTAAGGTGAAACAACGGAAAGATATTCTTGCACTTACTGTAGAAAGACAAATAGAGGAATCCTGTGTTGAGTTGGATAGCCATATTATTGCTTGTGTCTACAGACCTCCGAGAGATGAAAACGGCCATTGCAATTTTGAAATTTTCGAGAAAATTATGGAGGAAGCCCTCATTAAATTTTGTAATAGCAGAAAAAAAAAATTTTGGCGATTTTAATGTAGATTTGCTTGTATTTAAAACATTGAAGCAACGAATAATAATTCTGTTAAAATCATTTAATTTATGTCATATATTTCTAGAGCCGACTAGAATTACACTTACCAGCCAAAATTGCTTAGATAACGATGTTTTTTGACTGTGCATTCACAAGTAAAAATGTAATTAACTGCTTAACCTCCGATCACAGTGGTCAAAAATTTTCATTCCCAATTGCCAGTAAAGGCCTATTACATCCCATAGTCGTATATGAAAAAGTTAGATATAAATTTGCCAGTACCGGATTTTGATGAACAGAACCCAAACAAAATCTACTCAGACTTCTTCAACATTATTAAGACAGAATTCAATAAAGTTTTTTAATTAAAGAAAGTCAGTGACTACAACGGTAAATCTAAACTAAATGACTGGATAACGTTGGGAATTCGTAAAAGTAGAGTTATCTTATATGACCTTTATGAACAAAAAACCTATAACTTTGATCGAAAATTTCATGACTATGTTAAAAAATATTCCTAAACTTTCAAGTTGGTTTGTAGAACTGCAAATACTTTACACATTAATAGAAAAATTCAAAATTCAAATAAAAGAATGAAAACCGTTTGGCAAATAATAAACCGCGAAACTGGCAAAGTTATACCAAGGGACAATGATTTCTGCCTAAAGATAGATATAGATAGTGATGATGTTGTTAAATCCAGCGCTGATGTTGCTCGAGCTTTTGAAACATTCTTTACCAATGTACCCTTACTCACAACAGACCGTCTAAATTCATCTCCATATAAAGCAGAGACTTTATTAAAAAATAACACTAGCGTCAGTAATGTATATTTAAAATTTCATCATGTATATCCCCAGGACATTGTCAAAATGTTTAAATTACTTAACTTAAAAAATACGGAATACCTGTGGGGTATATCAGTCAAAGTCATTGGTTCAGTAATACTAGTTATAGCCCCACACTTAGCTTATATTCGATAAATGTGTTGACGATGGGGCTTTCTCAGACCTCATGAAACACAGTAAACTGATACCTCTGTTCAAGTCGAGAGATAAGGGTGATCCTTGAAATTTCAGACCAATATCTGTTCTTCCAACACTAAGTAAATTATTTGAAAAGATTATACTCAATCAAATGCTCTCACACTTCAACTGTACAAAACAACTCCACGCCAAACAATACGGTTTCACTAGGGGAAATCGACTACGGATGCAGGCATTATCCTTATATCTCATACTTATTCTGCATGGGAGGCCGCACAGGATGCTATCGGAGTTTTTTGCGACCTGTCGAAGGCGTTTGATTGTGTTGATCATAATACGCTTATAATTAAATTAAATAATTACGGAGTTAGATATAAAGCGTTGGATCTACTAGTGTTAGACAACAGCACGTTAGAATTGGTAAGTGATGCGAAGTTTCTTGGAATAACCATTGATAGCAAATTGCAGTGGGGACCCCACATAGATAAATTAGCTGGTAAATTAAGTTCTGCGGCTGACGCTGTTAGGAACATTAGACAAAGCACGGATGTGGCTACATCTAGGCTAGTATATTTTAGTTACTTTCATAGTGTCATGTCCTATGGTTTCTTGTTGTGGGGGAAAGCAGCGGATATTCAAACTATTTTTATTTTACAGAAAAGAGCTATTCGAGCAATTTATAATTTAAAACGAACAGACTCCTTAAGAGAGTTTTTTAAAGAAATTGACATACTAACTGTAGCTAGTCAATTTATTTTCGAAAATATAATGTTTGTACGCAGGAACCTTACAATATTTACCAAACATAGCGATAGCTGCAATGTTAACCTAAGAAATAATCACAGACTGTGTGCGCTCCGATTTAGACTCGCGAAGGTTAGCAATTCTTTTAAGGGTCAGTGCATTCTCTTCTATAATATGTAGAGAAATTAACACAAAATTATCGGTAGTAAACCACTTAGGAACTAGCGTGATTGCTTTGTTGACATCGTCACAATTGTTCTGGAGTCAAAGTCAAAGTCAAAGTCAAAGTACTTTATTACTGTAGATATTTACATATACTTAGCAATCGTAATTTTTTGCCACTTCTCTACATTGGACCACTGTGGGAGAAGAAGGGCGTAGAAACTCCCACAGATTGATTTTTAGATCTCTTTTAAAAATTGCTTGTGCTTAACTAATACAAATATTGTAATATCATTATCATAATTAATAATCAGGAATAAATAATTACAAAATTATTAACAGCAAGTTCTGTATTGAGACAGAATTACCCCTACAGTCCCGTATTTAAGTAATCTTGCATTCTTTAATATCCCTTTTTGACAAAGTCGCTTTAACATTGTTTTTAAATTGCTCAAATGCCAATTTCAAGATCTCCAGAGGTATTTTGTTGTAGTAGAGAATGCATTGACCCTTGAAAGAATTGCTAATCTTCGCGAGTCTAAACCGTCTATTATCATGATATACATAGCTACTATAAATCTCACGAAAGAGAGAGGAAGTGCTCTTTTACCCGGTTTTGAAAGAGACAAGAGTGGGACTGTCTCTTATAGTGCAAGGTTGTGCGTTCCACAGTAGGACCGCCTGCAACATGAATGAGTGCTCATATGCCGAGGTGCTATGCCTTGGAGTGGCTAAGAGTGAGACCGTGTTAGATCACCGGTGCCGATCTAGTGAAAAGAGATACTCAAAGCCGATTTGAAAGTAGCTGGGGTAGCGCGGATTTTTCAATATATTGAAAAGATTAGAAAGAATGTGACTGTATCGGTGACGATGAATCGGAAGCCAACCCAATTCTTTACGATATTGAGAAACATGGTCGAATTTGCGCAGCCCGAAGTAAAACCAAATCCCAAGATTCTGAAATTGTTCGAGTTAATTCAGTAGATCTTCGTTTGCGCTCGCTCAACAGACATCTGCGCAGTCGATTAGCGGAAGGAGAAGGGACTGAGCAAGGGTGATTTTGGTCTGCCATGGCAAGAAGTACTGCAAAATCCTGAGGGAGTGAAAAGACGCAAAGACCCGTCTGCTGACCTTGCTGCCATGTGGAGACCAAGACAGCAGGTTGTCAAAAATAACCTCAAGGTTTTCACCATAGCTGTGTATTAATATTGTGATGTCATTATATAACATAGGGACAATGAGTTTTTGTACCAAGGAAAGCATGTGCTTGGTTCTTAAAAGCATGGCTTATGATTTTATGAGGCCCAGTCTTTCACATTCTCGAGGTCAGCATTCATTGCGTCCAAGGTTGAGGCTTGGACGCAATGAATGCTGATCATCGCTGATCGTATCATCTGTACGCAGATGATCTCCAAGGGAGATCATCTGCGTACAGATGATACGAAGAATAGAGAACGTCAGAAATAGAGTTGATGAAGATTAAAAATAGAAGAGGAGAGAGAATACCACCTTGACGCACTCCTGAGGAAAGATCACACCATTGAGTTTCGGTCTCTTCAGACTTGATGCGTTGCCGAAAACCTCTCAGATATGAGTGGAACCAGTTAGCAGCATGGACGGAGACATTCAGTGAGCTCAATGTAGCGAGCAGAATGTCAAAATCAACGCAGTTAAAAGCATTGCTGAAGTCTATCTCTCTATCTCCGTGAACAACTTCTGATCCATGGCTAGTTGTATGTCATCTCGAATTTTAAGAGTGTTTTGGTAGTACTGTGACCTATTCTGAAACCAGATTGGAAAGGATTCAGATGTTTGTTTTATGAAAGGTATAATGAGAGTTGGGAGTAGACTATGGATTTAAGGCTTTTGAGAAAATGGATGAGATCGATATGGGCCTATTATCTTTGAAGGAGGAGAGATTGTATTTTTTCCGCAGTGGGATGACGAGTGTTTTTTTCCACAGGCAAGGAAAGGAGCTTACCTATAAAGAGAAATTGATAATGTGGGTAATTGGAGCAAGTAACTCTTCAAGGATGCTGTGGATCTTCTGAAAGCTGACGTTCACGCCACCAGCAGCTTTGGATATGATAGTTAGCACTGCCTTTCCAACTGCGCCAATTCCAACAAGCTTAAAGTTAAACTTTGAGGCGCTGACTGCAGCCTTCGATCGTAGACAACGAAGGATTGCCTCCTTAGTGGCAGGGTCCATCATGACGGGAAGAGAAGATAAAAAATGGTAAAGACCGTTTAGATTAACATTACCTGAATTTCCTGATTCCTGGGATTTGCCAATACCAAAGTTTTTAAGGAAGTTCCAAACCTGAGCTGGAGTTTAAATCTCTATACGCGCAAACGCAAGACACGCCACATCCATGAGATGTGGCGTGTCTTGCGCTTGGCGCGTTTAAAAGCTAGGGGATTATCATTGGTCGGGTCTCTCTTATATTGCCCTTTTGCACGGTTACTTTTTTCTATTAAACGCTTGATGGCGTCGGTCAGCCACGGGGCAGGAAGATGTTTGACCCTGACTTTTTTCATTGGTGTGTGCTTTTTGAACAGTCCAAGGACAATTGAGTTGAAATTCAGGATTTTTTCATCATTGTACGTTCCGAAAAATATAAAACCTTTGTCAAAAAATGCGATGTTCATAATTTCAAGATTTCGGTTCCAGAAGGTTAATGGTTCACTTATCCACGCTTTTATCAATTATCCTTGCATAGGTTTAAAACATTAATTAAGGCTTATCCTATAAAGAAAGCCTTTACACTATTAATGACTTTCCATGATAATGATAATTACAATTAACGTAACTTTTAAAAATGGAATAATGTACATTAATAGTCTGGTAATAAAATTAAGTGTACAAAAGTGCTAAGTGAAGTGACTCATAACAATTTATTAGTTTTGACGTATAATACAAGTCTTTTACCAAGAAACCAGAGTTTATGGTCATGCTTACTAAAATGTCTTTGCTTGTGTCGGCTATGGGTGATGACTGGTGCACAAGTCATACTCGTGAACGGGTGCTGATTAGGGGGACAGGGGGGCGATCCCGGTAAAAAATATCAACCGAACCATAGCTGAACCATAACCGAAACACGACTTTAAGGACTTTTCGTATTGCGCTAATGTTTTGACAGATGGTTGAACCGAAGTTCGATTGGAATTGGACCATAACCGCTGTCAAACGAACGCTTTTGTTAAAGTTAATGCGGAGCTACTTTTTCACGACCGTTGTAGAATTGTTGAGATGAAAAGTGGGTGAAAATCGTGAAATTGATGTATCTGGACCAAAGAGTATAGTAATACATGGCCTATGAGTGTGA
The DNA here is from genome assembly GCA_949825045.1 of Argyresthia goedartella. Taxonomy (NCBI): domain Eukaryota; kingdom Metazoa; phylum Arthropoda; class Insecta; order Lepidoptera; family Argyresthiidae; genus Argyresthia; species Argyresthia goedartella. The sequence goes on along the minus strand of OX463826.1, from coordinate 30,379,576 downwards.
TGTAGCTATAGCGCGAGCCTAATCTAAAACAGAGAATCGGAGTTTATCAAGCGAAATTGACTGTCGAAGGAGTTAGCTTGTGGACACATTAATTACTCAGTCGACCCTTAATTTGCCACCAACCAGTGCTTCGGATGTGGACACGAAGGTTAGTAACACTATACAAAGTACTAGAATGTATCACAGCACATTTACTTTTGTTTGGACATAAACAATTTTTATTCCGTTTCCCAAAAACAGAACTAGTTCTAAGTTTTTTTTTCCTTGGCGCCCCCTTATCTACACTCCAACCGAGCTTAGTAACAGTGCTTACATTTTGTTTCAGGTACTGGTTGTTTAGCATTTTGCCACAGGCTCTTACCAGACGATTGGATGAGAAAGCCGGAAACACTGTGTTTACCATTCAAGTGTCTCCACAATTGTAAAACAAGTCACCTTAGCATTCAACAAGCCAGAAATCTTAAATTTCCCTTTCAACTTCGTGATAGGGAGCAAATTAAAAGGAAGTAAGGCATTGAGAAGAGTCAGTGCCTGGAGACTGGGTGCGTGACGAGCGGGCTGTGTACGAACAACACCCGTAGCGAAGAGCGGCCGCGATCGCAACATCGCGTACCGAGCCGGCGCGTAAAGGGCAACACTTTGTAACTATATGTTAACATCATTCCATTCAATTCAAATCAGATTACATTTACCTACGGCTGGGTATAGGCCTCCGCTTTACCACACTATCTACTCTGGTCCTGAGCCTCCCGCAGCCACTGCTTGCCAGCCAGCGTCTCAGCGTCCATCTATCTGGTGGTCTGCCTATCTGCCTCATACATCATACAATTCCTATTTATTAGTTTGCCTATCACAATTTACTTTAAATTATTACTTTTGGTTTGGTAATGAACAAAAAAAAGCATACCAAGATTGTGTGGCTTATAAGTTTTAATATATAAGTAAAAACATGTACAAAGGCGAGCTTATCTCTAACAGGAAATGTCTCCCAGCAAACCTTGATTGGAGGGGTAAAAAAGAAACTACAGGTAGAGCTACATATGTGCACAACATTAAATACTACTACTTACCAGTATATACATAATACTAAAATATATATCATATACTAATATATCAAATACATACTATAACATGCTTATACTTAGATATATTGATGAGAAAGATAGTGTTCCTTCAAACAAATAATTTAAAAAAATGTAAGTTGACGGACTGTCTCTGATTTGATTTGAAGTTGTACTAATTATAATATAGGTATAGGACAACGGTGGTGCTGCTACCATGTACGGTTGTTGCCCTGCCTACCATGAGAGAGGTCCTGGGTTCAATCCCCGGCTGGGGATAAAGAAAAGAAAACCCAGTCTTGTCATCATTGTTTCTGGTTCCCACAACCCAAGGTACGCTAGTGTGGGGCCAGGAGCACTGTATGTGCCTGTATGTAAATGTTTATGTATAAATGTTTATTATTTTCAGATTTTTCAAAAAGTACAGATTGCCAGGGGTTCTGGCTTGTGGAGATGGTACTCATATGTCCATAGTTACCCCTAATGAACATGAGGAGAGATACTATAACAAAAAAGGGTGACATTCTATGAATGATATGATGGTAAGTCTATTGCGGGGAGCGCAATTGTTGATAGATTAAGGACTAAAATAAATGATATTTAACTAGGTAAATTTGTTTTATTCATGTCTTGGTACTTAAGTTATCTCACTTTAATTATTCTCACATTAGAGACCTTTGCCCAGCAATGGGATATTATATGTTAGTAATAATAATTAAATATTTTTCACTTCTCTTTGTTGGGTACAAAACTGAAAAAATAAAATAATGTACAAGTTAGTAGAAATATTTTACATAAAACTAAATAAGTATACTATACTGACATGATTGCATGAATTAATAAATTATAGCTAATATTTTCTACAGCATATTTACAGGAAAAGTAAACATGGTTTAGAAAACTCGTGGGGAAAATGTCATTAAAATTATACTAAGGGCACTTTTAAAATAAAAATTTATATTAAGTAACAATTCAGGGCATATTTCCTACATAACAATATCCTACCCAAACTGATAGTAATGTATAGAATTACCTGCTTCGTCAATCTATTATTTCACAAATTCATTTGAAGGACTGCTATAGTATTAATACTATAGGGGTCTGAGCATTCTGCAGAGCAGCCTGGGAAGTCTGTGCAGCCTTTGCCCTGAGATGTTCAACTTTCAATCCCATCAGCCTTGATACGTCCAACATGCTTATGCTGGCTGGAATATTAATAAAACAATTTGCTGTACATTTTCCTTTAGGATATGAAAACAATTAACATTGTTATTCTTATTCATCTAAACTTCGTACACCTTCTTACAAAAGCATTATATTCTGATAGGGAACAAGTTTAAGATAAAGAAAACTACATACCTTGGTTCATTCCTTTGCAGTCCTAACTGCTCTAAAGGGGTTGAGGATGTCTGCGCACTCCCCCCACGGGTCAGGTCAACGAACCTCTTCCCGAAGAATCGCCTCTGTCCACACCTGTGGACAGGTCATGGTCAGAGTGTCTATAAGACTCCAACCCAGGTCATAGGATGGCCCTTGCGGGCGGTGGTCTTCATGTGGCGCTGGTATGCAGTGGGTGATCGCCGGCTAGGCAACCAGGTCGCGTGGCAGGCGGCGGCGGTCGGGCGGGCGCGCGTGGTGCCGCGCCAGTTCGGCGATGTGCGGGTGATGTGAAGCATCCGCACGCGCGAACATGCCCTTCGCCAGCCTCTGGACAAACTGGTCCACGGTTTTCCATCTTAGGTCCCTCTGGATTGTCGCGTTCCTCATGTAGCGGGGGGCGCCGACGATGGTACGCAGAGAGAGGTTCTCTTGGGCTCGGAATCTCTGTTTGTTCGTCTCCGAGCACAGGGCGTACCATGCTGGGGTCGCGTAGGTGAGGCGGGATCTCGCGTAGGTCTTGTAGATCCCGAGCTTCGCCCTCAGAGGTAGGCTGGAGTACACTTATTTATAAAGCTACATTTCTATCCACTTGAATCTTTTATCTGTAATTTTTCGTTCACCTCGTAAACACATCAAATTCCACGAATTCCCACCCAAGTGTGGTCAAAAATAGAGTAGTTAACAACAAAAAGGCGAAATCGACGGTCGATTATACACAATCGATGCTACATCTCTAATGTTTTGATTACGACAATGGTTCGGTTATGTTTCAGCTTCGGTCTCCACTTAAACTTTAGCGCGATACCGAATTTCATTGAACCGAACCAAAGTTAAATTACAACTGGAACTGAACCAGAACCAAACCTTTGACGTTCGTTGACTATACAAAATAGCGCGATCGGCCCCCTGGTCCAGTCTGTTTTCTCATAATTTTTGTTCATTACAGCTTGCCTTTGTTCGTATTTATTTATTTTGTTAGATTTTAATTTGAAACTTATTATTGGCACTTAAAGATACGATGTTATATTATTAATATTAAATTAAATAATATTGTCATTAGATTAGATTTCTATATTTTACATTGTTTTATATCTAATTTAAAATTACAAAAATTAAAAAAATAACTTCCCCATAGAGTTTATTAGTGCTATCTTTTCTGATCTTTCCGAAGCACTGGTAGAGTTAATGGAGTTTCTCTTTCCTGTGCGTGATTCAGCCATGAATCACCAATAGAAAAGTGATTTTCTTTTTCAAACTCAAACCTTAATCAGTCATGTACTCATTAGTTTAGTTGATCATATAATTTGATTTATTTTTATCCATGTAAGTGTTTGACTTGTAAAAGTGCATTATTTTTTCCCATTTGCCATAAAAGTTTTGAGTTCTGAGAGATTTGAAACAATTTTTTCAATAATGCTGCAGTCAACAGAGCGTTGAGGATGTCTCGCGCCCGCTTTAGCGGAGACGACCGGCGCGCCTCCGTGCGGTGCAAGCCATCCGCTAGCAACTGGTTCCTGCGCACGCGTAGTTAGTTGTCAGGCACGTATAGCGCACACACTTTACTGAAAAGTGCTGCATAGTTACTGTCACTTCGCTACAATAGACACATAAAGAAAAAATAAATAGTTGGCTCTAAATGAGATCTGATAACTGTATGACTGTGCGAGCCACCTGGTCTCGTGTCGGCAACATTTTTCATGAAAATGTTTTTGGTGGCATTTTTCTTCTTTTTGTAAGTTGCCTAAGACAATATTTAATTTTTAATCTATTTGTATTTAATTTTTTGGGGAATATTTTTTGCAGATCAGAGGTGCTTTTTTATAGCCCACTCTCTATCTTTGCGGTCTTCCGATTCGTAATACATGTTTGTGGTATCACCATTAACATTTCTGTTTTAGACTTGACTCGTCGATTGTGGTTCAAGTTGATATCTAGCCACCTAATTGTCCCCTAGGGATCAGTGGCATACAATAGGATACCCAAAAACTTAGAGTATACTGGCCTCTGGCGGTGCAACCCGCGATTTGTCAACATTCTTAGCCCGATGTTCGGGTACACATTAGATGATCTTCGCGCGCTTAATTCCATCACCTTATTTTAAGGATGGGGTTTGATTTACCGAAAATCCTGAAGTATGTGTTTTATTATTTATAACAAGGAGTCTCTCTATCAATTTTCAGACCTCTAGCATCATAATTTACGGTTTTATACAAAATTCTATCCCCTAGTTAAAGGGGTTGGGTATTAAAAATTCCAAATTTTAGTTTGTTTTGTTGTTTGTTTACTAACTCTAGCTTAGATACCGAATTTCTAGGTCTTGAGGAAGTACCTTAAGAATTTTTATGATGATCAGTCTTTGGGTCAGTGACGAAATCGGAGTATTTTAGATATCAATAAAATTTTAATTATAAGAGCTATGCTATTGAAACTTTCTACGTATATTAAGCCTACTACTGACATAATTACCCGAGAATTTCGTTTAACTTCTATAATCTTAAACCAAGTTGTGATGGTTCGAAAAATCGAAGAAGCGCTTTGAGAAAAGGTATGTTAGGTAGGTAGTGCCCTTGCGCTTCGCTTGCTCGTCTTGGCGGGGGCACCGCCGTGCCCTCAGATTACATAAAAAAGTATACAAAGGCGAGCTTATGTCTGATAAGAGATCCCTTCCAGCAAACCAAATTAAGATGGGAAAGGTCGATTGCTGAGCATTGGTAGACCATGTGTACAACAATATAATTTACCTAGTAAATAGCTAAAAATTATATAAAACAATACAAACTTGCCTGCTATATGATACGAGTGCCTACATATCATATTTTATATTCGAATGAATGAATGAATGAATGAATACTTTATTGCACAAAACAAACATACAGAGATATACAAAGAAAGATATATGTACAAGAGGCGCGCTTATCTCTATAAAAGAGATTTTTACCAGCAAACCCAGATAGGAAAGGAAAGTGGATTGTGAGAGTAAAACCTATTTGCACAACAAAATAATTCATACACAATTATAATATAAGTAGGTACATATACCTATTACTACTACTGCACCTAATTTATATAATATTATATACATACATACATATCATACACATACAAGTTATATACATACATAACATACACATACAAAACATATATACATACTATGAAAGAGAGAGGTAATGATCTTTCAAGCGAATCTAAAAAACGTTAAGTGACGGACTGTCCCTGATGGCAATGGGGAGCTTGTTCCAGAGCCTGATAGCACTGATCCTGAATCCTTGCCCATATGCGACTGAGTTGTGTTGAGGAGTTGCAAGCAGCGACCGAGTGTTTGATCTCCGAGACCTATCCGAAGAAAGAAAAATAAACCGATCACGCAGGAAGCTGGGGTAGCGAGGGTTGTGCAGAATATTGAAGAGTAGAATGAGAACATGGGTATCCCGGCGAAGACAAATTGGAAGCCACTGCAGTTCCCTACGATACTGGGAGACATGGTCATACTTACGCAGTCCGAAGACAAACCGAATCCCGAGATTTTGAAGTCGCTCGAGTTTGTTCAGTTGCTCTTCGTTCGTGCTGATCCAGCTGACATCTGCGTAATCAATGAGAGGAAGGAGAAGAGAATGGGCAAGAGTAATTTTAGTATGACGAGGCAGAAAGTTTTGAAGGCGCCTGAGGGAGTTTAATGTGGCAAAGACTCGTCTACTAACTTCGCACACGTGAGCAGACCATGAAAGCTGATTGTCAAAGATAACTCCTAGATTTTTTGCCTTAGTACTGTACGGAATTATGGTTCCATCATAAGTTACAGGAACAAGAGGCAGATGCTGTAACACTCTATGGGAGTGTCTGGAGCCGACAATCATGGCTTGCGACTTACTGGGATTGACAAGTAGTCCATGATACAGAGCCCAGCGCCTGATGTTCTCAAGATCGGCATTTAATGCACCCACAGAAGAAATCATATCACTTGGAGAGAAATGGCGGTAGATTTGCAGATCATCGGCATAAAAATGGTAAGAAGAAGAAATGGCATCCGAAATGGAATTGATGAAGACGGAGAAAAGAAGAGGGGAAAGAATACCACCCTGAGGAACTCCAGAAGAAAAGTCGCACCACTCCGTGGAAGTCTCCTCGGACCTAATACGCTGCTGACGACCTCTCAGGTAGGAGCCGAACCAGCTGGTATGGTACCAGCCGAACCAGCGTATATGGTTAACTTAAATACTATACATTTTCTTTTCATTTAATTTACTACGTTTGTTAGAGAGATGTGATCCTTATGATTGACCCGGTCGATTGACGCCATAAAAGTACAGAATAATGTTTTTTCGAATTTTAGCCGGTTCGATCCCTGGTTGTGGCAAGCTTATTTTTCAAAATCTTTGAATGCAGTTTTGTTTCTTTTCAAAAATAAAGGAATGTTTCCTTTAAGGGGAATTTGCTACCTCCATTATTTAGAGTACTTGCCCTCCAGGTGGTATCAAAAAATTACACCCTGTATATGTACTTACTACTTATAATTCCAAAGAGAAAGGTGATGCTTCTTCATGCGTCTTTTAAATATTAGTGAGAGAAGGACTGTCTGTGATGGCTCGGAGTCTAAACCTGTGCTCAAAGGATGCGGTTTTATGCTGTATGGCTGTGACCATTGATATTGTGTGAGTTCTCCGAGGCCTGCTGAAAAAAAAGGAAAAATGGTCACGTAAGAAGTTTGGATAGCGTGGATTCCGTTAAATGTTGTAGAAGAAGTTGAGGATGTGAGAATCCCGACGAAGAAGGTTCGCTAGTCACTCAACTCTTTGCGATGCTGTAATACATGGTTGTATTTGCGCAGCCCAAACACACACACAATCCCGAGATTTTGAATTAGAGTTTGTTCAGTAATTCTTCGCTAGCACTGACCAAGCAGACATCAGCATAATCGATGAAAGGTAGAAAGAGAGACTGAGCGAGTGTGATTTTGGTCTGTCGGTACAATAAGTACTGAAGTCTCCTGAGAGAGTGGAAAGTAGTAAATACTCGTCGCTTCATTGACTTGCGATGACCAAGACAGCTGGATGTCCAAATAAGACCCAGGTTTGCAGCTTTATCGCTATATAGGGTTGTGGTAACATTAAAAGTGACAGATGGAATGGGCTGTTGCTGCAACAAATTAAGAGAATGTCTAGTCTGATATCAATCAATATACCTATTTCTCATGTTAACCTTCTGCGATATCAGAAGTGGGATTTGATAAATCAATTGAAAAATCACGAAGTGACTAATAAACAATGGTGTGAACAGTTTGAAATTCATATTTCGCAATTTTGGGTCCTCATACATGCGTCAAAATTGCTGGTTCGAGCAACGGTCGGGAATGTTTGTTACTCATTACCCTAAGGCGTTGCCCTAATGGATGGAGCTGTTAATACAAATATCTGTGGTTTGATTGGTATGATTACAGAGTTTGATCAATCAGAGGCTCGTGTAGTAAAAACGCGGTAGCGAAAGATAGCTCGGTGGGGCCTGATGCCCACATAGGCACTTTCGAGTGAGAAATCGTCGAAGAAAAATCTGAAGCAAGCTCTGTATTGAATACGTCACGTTTCCTTACCAAGCTAAGTAAAATGTCTTGTGCCGCGCTGACTTGCCTAATGTAAAGCTAAGTATATTGGCAAACAATGAATAGTAAGAGGGATATAACATTGTAAAACGAGTGACATTGTGTTAACCCATTGCTTGGTTGCCCACATAACATAACATAAACAAATACGTACAGGAACATACGTTGCTTCTAGCATCAGCGCCAGGCCGCAGCGCCACAGCCGTAAACAACCCACATATCTGATAACTAATAATAGTCTTGCTTCTCATGCTTGCAGGGATATTATATCACGTATCCTGTATGGGATCCCTAAAATTTATAAAATCTTGAGTTATTCATTATTTATTGCTGGGACGGCAACAGAAACACACATACCTACTTAAAAACAACTCTCTATCTAAAACGGTTCATAAGATATAGCCCGCTAATAGACGGATAGACAGACGTACAGATAGGTGGACAGACGAACAGCGGAGACTTAATAATAAGGTCCCGTTTGGCACCTATTGGGTACGGAACCCTTAAAGGTATAGTTGTTCCAGTTTATGTTACAAACATTAAATAACCCATTAGTTTAAAGCTCGAATAAAGTTATACTAAAGACAAACAGACAACTAATAACTTGCAAAATGTTCTCCCAAGTCCCAAGTCACACAAAACGGAGGAGCGTACCCTCATTTAAAGAAATATAATAAAAAATGCAACTCCTTTTTAGTTGGTAAAGAGTGTGGGTTCCGTACAAGTTGAATTATTTATTTCGTCAGATGTGCAAGTTCGTCAGTCTGTGCAAACAACACCGGTACAGGAATTGCCAGTACAGTGGGGTACATAGGAATTGCTAAAACTAGCTTTGAGCTAAAATATTATGGTTTTTTCGAGTTTTCTCTATGAAGACAGGGAGAATGGTTGTGGACTTTCTTATTATGAAAATTTTAGTCCTTTCTCATGATAATTGTTCTCCCACTTAGTCAATATTCCTTTTAATCACTTAGTTCTCCATTTTATGAGATAAAGTTACGATGTATAGGTACCGCTTTATAAGGCCCGGGTAAACAACTATCACTCAAATTAAACTGTCACTCAAACTCCTGTCTCCCTTTAGGTAAATGAGCAGACCTCATGTAGTTGGTACTTACTTAGAATTGGTTCGTTTCTTCCATTCCAACCATTTTATCAGTTTGAGTATAATATACAAATATACTGATCTTGCTAACGTAAGTTACTGTCGACTGTATCAGGGACTCCCTGCCTGCCGCCTGCGGGTAGGTTTCCAATCACCGCCACTGTTGGTCTAGGAGGAAAAAAATCGAGTGCGTGTTGAGCTCTTGTAAATAGAGGCTCGCATCTTACTCAGACAAGAAAGTATGTACCTTTGATGTGATAGTATTCAATGTATTTGCAATTTTGCAAATAAAATTCCTCTTTAATACTTTACTTCTGACCTCACAGTATATGTTATGATAATAATGTACATGGGAAAACAGAAACATTGAAATCATCGGTATAAATATCTGGAGTGTCTAGTCTCACTGTATCCCATAAATTCAAAGGGCTTAAAATAATTTTAAAATAATGTTGTGAGACTGCATAAGGGCATGATCTTTCGTAGTTGAGATACGGAACCCTAAATATATGCTACTGAGAGTTGACCGTAGAATCTCTCGTCTAGCGATGTGTACAGAATTTTGATATGCTATTCCCCTGTGTCTCACCATCACGAATCGAGGGTTGCTTTTTTTCATTCGTGGATGTGGTTGAACCCATTGGAAATCATACTTTTCAGTTTACAAACTTTTGGCAATTTGTTGCAATTTTGAGAAAGTATATTTTCTCTTGCATTTTTTTGTGATAATAATCCTCTAATTTTCATCCTGTATTTGGTATATTGTCAATCATTACGAATACCCATAGAAAACAAAGTTTAAGAAATTAAATATACCTCATGTTAGTTTATGAACCAGATTATTTATACCAACTTTGAACCACCACAATCTAATTGGGCACACACAATAATAGCTCAGTTTGCAGCAACAGTTTACTCCAACAAGCTCTAATTTCCGCTTGTTATAGCATCTCAATGGATTCAATATTTACAAAGCCCTATTCAGCTCAGAGCGCAGGTAGCCGGCAGCATAACATTAATTATTATGTTGACAACATACAGGAGTGCAACACACGCGCGAAGGGTTCACTGAAAAGTAAACTGTTCGCTGCGGGAGTTTCGCTAGAATCGGCAAGCAAAGGTCTGATGACAAAGTTCAGCCGGCCTCAAAGTTTATTATTTCTATCTATTCTATGTATCTACTCTGTCAATTATTTTTACAGTAAAATAATATAATTTCCTTCTGCACCCTGTGACTACTTATCTCAGTACAGTTTATCAAAGTCACATTATGCCACCTCATAACTCTATGGCATGAAGTGGCCTTGAAACAAATATTCGTTACAACCGAAATAAACAACCCCTCAGAGCCTGATGAGACAAATTATATAGAATATCAATAAACTCGATTAATATTAACATTGGAAATAAAATGAAATTTTTAGATTTTAAAACCTTTTTTTTGCGTGTAATTTTCAAAAGAAAAGCTGATTTCGTAACCGAGCGTATTTCCATGAAGGTGTCAAATGGAACCCTATCACTAAGCCTCCACTGTCCGTCTGTCCATCTATCTGTTTATCCGGTCGCCAGCGGGATGTATCTCATAGGTAAGATCTGAGTTTAAATCCACGTACATTCTGTGATTATATTATTTTCTTTTTGTTTTGTATACAATTTTTAGTGCTTTAGTTTTCTTGTACGATGATACGGAACCTTTCGTATGCGAGTCTGACCAGTACTTGGGCGATTTTTTTATTTTTCCGCCAAGGAGTTTGACCTAGAAATGGCCATCCAAAAATATATATGCGTAGTACTTTTTATTTTATCTCACTAAATTTTTGCCTATTTTAACGAAATGTTTATAATAACACCCCTTGATGACTATTAATAAAAAACGGTTACTTATTGCTAGTTGTTTCTAAACTTAAAAAACATTGTCACTATTGAAAATTCATTTTAACCAAAAAAAACATTCTAGAAAACTGATTTATTAAATTGAAATTATGGACTCATTGCAATGTTCACAGTCGTTACGGATATTAATATATGTAGGTATATGGGCTCAAAACAAAACCACAAGAACGCAATCTCCTAGCAATATCGGGTAAGTTGAAATATGAAGGTAATGATCGTCCGGACAACATTGGCGGATATAAGCAAAAAGACTATCAACGAGAGTGTTATGTTGCTGGGCCCATCCAGGTAAGTAGGTACAAATAATGTGTAAATCATTAGTCGAGTGGATTGAACAAGCGTCTACTGTGACGTGAACGATCTCCAGTTGGGAACCAGTGCCGGCGGTGACGGTGCGCGGCGGGCAGTATCGTTCTATTACTTGGGGTGGCACTAGGCATGGAAGGAACTAAATAGGCTAACTATTATGCTTGTTATATTATTAATCCTGATAGCACTATGAGTACATGGGCCAATGAGATGACATAGGGGCGTAGTCATGAATGGGATTTGGCGATGTGATTGGTCGAGACTGGAAGGGTAGGTTACTACCTACCCTTCCAGTCTCGACCAATCACACCGCCAATCGCCAAGAGTAGGTAGGGCTGCGCCTACGCCGAAAGGCTAGGAATTTGACAGAGTAAGGAGACCGGGTTGAGACACGAAACAGGGTAGTCGACAGCGAGGAGGCTTTACCGAGCGGAAGTACAGAAAGTGGGGGAGTTTTCTGGTGCCGGGCGCGGGAGGCGATACCGCGGCGTCAAAAGGCCTTCGCCGAGTGGTGAGTAAAGGTACACGTGGAAGGCATCGGCTGTCGAGTGAAGGATAGCACAAAGTGGTGAGTCTATACTATTTTGTTACATTTCAGAGATGAGGAAAATTATAATTACATAGCGTCACGCCTTTTCCCATAAGGAGTAGCAGAGGCACAACTGTGTCCACTTTGAGCCGGTTATTTCATACTCCGCCTTGCGTGATAGGAGCTAACCCATCGCCTCAGCTATGGAGTAGTGAAGGTTTCCTCACGAAGTTTTCCATCACCGTTAGAACGTCCTGAAACTGGTCACTGGAAAACATCTTTTAGTTCAACACTTTTATTGAATCACTATTTACACTGGCAAAGATTGCTCCTTACAACTTTATTTCACAAGATTCACATCAAGACTGAGCTCTGCTGACACGGACAGCCATTTTTTATAGACTTCCATTACCGCTTCTTTATACAATTTCCGGAAGTGGTATTATCCTAACATTCATAAAAACTTCAGTAGCATAATTATTACGTATCTTTTAATTCTTGAATATTCTAAAAATTAAGTAAACTAATATCTAAGCTATCAATAAAGAATAGGTTAACTTCTCAATTATTATACCACTGTTACATATGTATTCTAAAATATATCAAAATAAAGTAAATTAATATCTTAGTGGCTTAAAATTAATATCTTAGCTACTCAATAATTATGCTACTATTGCAGTCGGCCAAAAAAAAAGAGGATATTACATGTGTGCCCGTTAGTGACACTCGGCTTGAACACTACAGGAATAATATTTTAGATAAACTATGGGAAATACCATACAGTGACGATTCAAATTTGTTTACAACTCAGTATTTAACCTTGTAAAAAATGAATATGATACGGTATTTAAATCAAAAACTATAAAAGTTAATAACAAAGCTTTGTTTAGTGATTGGGCGACAGTTGGAATTCATAGGAGCAGACGAAGATTATATGAACTCTATGAAGAGAAATCATATAACAAAAATACGGCCTTTCTAGATTATGTTCGTAGTTATTCAAAAATGTTTAAAGGCGTTTGTGCCGTAGCTTAATCTTATTTCATTAAAAACAAAATTGAATCTAGTAGCAATGTAATGAAAACGACTTGGCAAATTATAAACAGAGAGACTGGAAAGGCCAAAGCTACACATAATAACTTCAAGCTTAAGATAGATAATCAATTGCTAAGTACAGACCTAGAAGTAGCAAAAGCTTTCGAAAATTTCTTTACGGACATTCCAGTTTCAACAACCAAGTCTTTAAATTTATCTCCCGCTGCTGCTGAATCTATATTTAAACAAGACTTTGAGGAATGTAAAACAGATTTTAAATTTAGGCACGTAAATAATGAAGACATTGTAAAAGCGTTTGAATCCCTGGAAATGAAAAAGACAGCTGACGCCCATGGTCTATCAGTAAAAATTATTAGTTTCATTGTAGATTGTATTGCACCTCACCTTTGTTGTATATTTTATCAATGTATAGATAATGGTGTGTTTCCTGACTTGATGAAACTAAGTAAAGTTATACCTTTATTCAAAGCTGGTAGTACATCAGACCCCACCAATTTTAGACCCATATCGATACTACCAACGCTTAGCAAAATATTTAAAAAACTCATACTTAATCAATTGCGAAGTCATTTTTATCTCAATAATTTAATTCATATTGCTCAGTTTGGTTTCACAAAGGGTCGTTCAACAGCCGATGCTGGTGTTGAACTAATCGACAATATTTTTGATGCCTGGGAAGACGCAATGGATGCAATAGGTGTCTTCTGCGATCTATCCAAGGCTTTTGATTGCGTCCATCATGACACTCTTGTCAGGAAGTTACGCCATTATGGTGTAAAAGATCAGGCCCTTGGCCTTCTGGAGTCATATCTAACAGATAGGGTTCAGATGGTCGATGTTAATGGGAAAAGATCACCTGGGTCTTCAATAAGTATGGGCGTACTGCAAGGTTCAATTCTTGGTCCTTTCTTGTTTTTAGTATATTGTTGGAGGGAAGATTAATAGTAGAGGGGAGAGACTATAAAAGGCGATGCCCCGCCGGTACCGCCACATTCTCGCTTCATTTTTCGTGCTATTAGGTCGTCACTCTGCCGGTTTGGTTATCGATTTCAGTGTTAACGTAATTGTGAGGTTATAGTGTTGTGTGTTCATTTTGTGATTGCTTTACTTGGTTTGTAATAATTTCTAATTTGGTCGTTTGGATGAACTGTTAAATGGTGTAAATTAAATTGTTGTCAAATAATTCTATTTTTAGTTGAATTTCCTTAGGTAGTAGTGATTAAATTTTTTTAAAAAAAATCACTTCTGGTCTTATTTCCAAGATCAGAAGTGGGATTCGAAATCTTTTGCCCACTTGCTTAGTTTTACATGTGATTTTATCGGATTATGATTTGAATAACCATTTAACTTCATCTACCCTCGATTTCGTTATTTTTTATTTTTACTTGCTAACGCGTGCGAGTGTGGATTGCAAGTCGTCGTTGTCGTCAAGGGTGTGTCCTCCTTTTTTTTTTCCTCCATTTATTTTTAGGCAGTTAGTTTGTATTCTAGTGATTTGTGTGTGATTTTCTTCTGAACTTACCTCAAGTACTCTAAATTCAAAGTTATTGTTCGAATCCTTGTAAATTAGAATGTCGGATCACGGGCGTGGTCGCAGTGTGACCCGCCGTGATAGTCGTAGCCCGTATCGCGACGATGATCGCCGCAATAGTCGCGACCGACGTGATAGTAGGCGCCGTGAACGGTCTTCTGAGATGGAAGCTCTAATGCTTCGTCTTAGGATGTTAGAAGAAAAGGTTAGGGCTTCGTCCGCGTCGGTTTGTCCTAATGTACAAGTGGTTTGTTCGAGAAATCGAGATAAGAGTCGAGATAGGTCACCACCGCGGCGTCAGCGAACATCGTCACGTTCGCGTGCACGTCTCCCGTCGCCAGCGCGGTCTACGCGTACGTTAGTGTCGCCAAGTAGGCGCAAGTCGCGGTCAAGGGATAGGTGCTTGTCTCCTCCTCGCGATCGAAGTCAGAGACACTCACAGGATTGGCTCATATCGCCTACCCGTGGTCCGTCGCGTTTGCATTACAGATCTAGATCGCCACCTCGCGATTCGGAACGTAATTCGAAAAATCCAAGGTCAACCCCGGAACGTTCGTCGGTTACCGATCGCATTGTGGATGCGATCCGTTCTATTAATTATGCGGGTAGGTCAAGCCAACATTTTTATATTTCGAATTTCGATCCGAATTTGCACAATTTTGATGATTGGTGTGCGGAAGTGGATCGTGCAAAATCATGTAACAAGTGGAATGACTATGAATGCCTTTCGCGTATCGGCAACTGTCTTAATGGTGACGCACGATCATGGTTAAACGAGTGGGTGTCAAGTGATCGTTCCTGGACAAACTTTAAGAAGGAGTTTAAGCCGTTATGCTCGAAGACACCTGATATCGCGAATATTTTGGCCGAGGTTATTAATACGAATTCTGACAAGTACCCTACATATGCGGATTATGCACGCCGGGCATTGCTTCGGTTACGTATAGTGCGGGGTCTTAGTGACGAGTTAATTTCAGCAATAATTATACGCGGCATTAGTGATCCGAATATTCGAGCGTCGGCAACTAATGCAAAATTAATGCCAAATGATTTAATTGAATTTTTCTCGATTTATGTTAAGCCCGTTAGTACCTCGAAGAGCTCTGCTCCGCGTTCGGTTGCGTTTAATAGTACTCAGAGTAAGCAAACCACAGATTCGTCACGAAAAAGAAGTTCTGCTGATATTAAATGTTTTTCGTGTGGCCAACTAGGTCATAGGCAGGCTAATTGTTCTAAGCGTCCTAGGATCGATCGGGGGTTAAGTAAGGTGTCGAGTACTTCGAGTGCTGCGTCTTCTAGGCCTGCTTTTGTGCAGACTAGGTCTGAACCTTGTTCATTCTGCAAGAAGTTGGGTCACAGTGTCGATACTTGTTTTGCCAAACAGAGATCTGAAGCGACAAATAAGGAGACAGTTAATTTCTGTAAGGTTTTAGTTACTTCCACCAATAGTGACGTTGTAGTGGCTGTCATTCAGGATGTACCAGTAGATATTTTGATCGATAGCGGTTCGACCATTTCACTTATGTCGTCATCCTTGCTGAAACATTTTAATTGTTCAGTTAAGCCTGCTTTTCGGATTCTCAAGGGGTTGGGTAGCCAGGAAGTAGAAAGAACGTCTTATGTAAGATTGCCAATTGAGTTTGATAGGTTGACTCTCGAGGTAGACTTGTTCATTGTACCATCCCAGTACATGAACACTCCAGTCATATTAGGTACAGATGTTTTGAATAGGGAAGGTGTTAGGTATGTTCGCACCAAGGATTATCAGCGGCTTACGAGGGTTGAACGTAGCACGGATACGGTGATGGCAGTTCAATCTGAGCCTTCTATTCCAATTAACACGCCTCTTGTTGATGACCAGTTACAAAAACTGTTAGAAATAGTAAATCACTTTTCAAAATTTTTCATTTCTGGTACTGCGACCTCAACTGTCAAGACAGGGTGTATGTCAATAAAACTTAACTCCAACACTCCTGTTTACTATCGCCCATATAGACTGTCCCATGCCGAGACGCTTCGCGTTCGCGAAATTATTAAAGATCTTTTGGACAAGGGCATTATTGAGGAGTCCGATTCTGAGTACGCAAGACCTATCCTTCTCGTCAAAAAGAAAGACGGGTCGGACAGAATGTGTGTTGACTTCCGTAAGCTCAATGAGGTCACGGTGAAAGATAGGTTTCCTCTGCCGCGAATAGATGACCACATAGATCGATTAGGAAGTAACAAATTTTTTAGTAGGCTGGATATGGCAACTGGTTTCCACCAGATCCCGTTGGATCAAGATTCGGTACCGCTCACAGGATTTGTTACCTCTGAAGGACATTATAATTATTTAAAAATGCCTTATGGATTGGCAAACGCTCCTGTCGTTTACCAGCGGATTATCGCAAAAACACTTCGCGAGTTCATCGAATCTGGCGATATCCTGGTCTACATCGATGATGTCCTTGTTTTAAGTAAAACGGTAGACCAAGGCCTTGTTTTGCTTCGTAAGGTCCTTGACACATTAACTAGCGCCGGTTTTTCGATTAACTTGAAGAAGTGTTCATTTTTAGCGACAGAGATAGAATACCTGGGACGAACAATCAGTGAAGGTCAGGTTAGGCCGAGCCATGAGAAGGTGAGAGCTTTGATTGACTCAGCCGAGCCACAAAATGTAAAACAAGTTCATCAGTTTCTGGGCCTAGCCAGTTATTTTAGACGCTATATAGCCAACTTTGCCCAAAAGACTGCATGCGTAGCCGCGCTAACTAAAAAGGGCGTTAACTTTTCTTGGGGAGTAGAACAACGGGCGGCTCGAAAGCACATCATAGAATGTCTGACGAGTGAGCCGGTACTAGCCATCTACGACCCTTCGTTACCAATAGAGGTCCATACAGATGCGAGTTCTATTGGTTATGGAGCTGTTTTGATTCAAGTACATGGGGGTAATCGTAAACGCGTGGTGTCTTATTTTAGCCGACTTACTCAGGGTGCTGAGAGCAAATACCACTCGTATGAGCTGGAAACACTCGCAGTGGTCAAAGCTCTCCAGCACTTTAGGCACTATCTTGTAGGGGTACGCTTCACCGTGGTCACTGACTGCAATGCATTAAAACTCACTCAGAGGAAAAAGGACTTATTACCTAGAGTGGCCCGGTGGTGGGTATACCTGCAAGATTTTGATTTTTCCTTGGATTATCGTAAGGGTTCCCTTTTGTCTCATGCTGACTATCTCAGCCGTAATCCGGTAAATACTGTTACTGTCCAGAAGCCTCAGAATTGGGCCCGGATTGCCCAGGCCTATGACGAAGAGACTCTGTCTCTTAGGCAGAGATTGTCGGACGGACAATTGGATCCTACCCAATATGTTGTAAAAAATGATATCTTGTATTTTAAGTTTATAACCACTGGTGAAAATCCAAAATTGTTATGCTACATTCCGAAAGGTCATAGGCTGAGTCTTATGAGAATATTCCACGATGAACATGACCATCCTGGGGAAGACAAAACGGTCGACTTGATCATGAAGCACTTCTGGTTTCCAGGGTTGAGAGCTTTCGCGTTGAAATATATAACCCACTGTTTGGTGTGCCTTTCCCATAAGAAAGTAGCCCGTGCTCCTTTAAAACCCATCCACTCATGGGAAAAACCAGATGTGCCTTTTGAGACGGTCCATATGGATGTGTTAGGACCTTTACCAGAAGCTGATGGCTATCGTTATGTCCTTATTTTAATAGACGCTTTTTCTAAGTACTGTTTGTTATATCCTATGTTTCGGCAAGAGTCAGACGAGTTGAAGCGCCATGTTACCAACCTCATATCACTTTTTGGAACGCCCAAGCTAATTGTAGCTGACAGAGGTAGGATGTTCCAAAGTGCAGACTTCCTCGACTGGATTCACGGTATGGGCTGCGATACGCATCTAATAACTCCCGAGATGCATCAATCTAACGGGCAAGTGGAGCGCTACTGCCGTACCGTGCTCAATATGGTGCGAATTGAGTGCAATTATCGCGAACAAAGATGGCCAACCGTTATGTGGAAGCTACAGCTGGTCCTCAATATCACCAAGCATAGGACAACAAAATGTTCGGCTCTGAACCTATTGATTGGCATTGATGCAGCTACGCCGCTCATTCGGAGTTTAATACGTAATGTGGCCATTGAGGGATCCAACCCAAACAGGGAAGCTCTCCGGGAGATGAGTCGCCAGAGAGTATCTGAACGTCTTCGTTCAAATCAAGCGTCTCAAAATGCTTATGTCAACAAAGCTCGCAAGGCACCTCGGGGTTTTGAACTTAATTCCTTAGTTTTTGTCAGAAAACAAGCCCAGGCGACAGGGAAACTGGATTCCTGTATGCGAGGGCCTTACCGGGTGATGAAGATCCTGCCTCATTGTCGCTATGAGCTTCAGCTCCTGGCAGGCTCATATGGGAAGTTAACGCAAGCAGCTGCGGAATATATGATGCCGTGGCATGGAGAATGGACTCCTGATGTCTGTTCTGCTTTCTTTAGTGGTGAGTGAATTTGATTATTTCGGCTTGCCAAGAATTCTGCTCAAATATTTTTTGCGAGACACGCCTGTGCCGGGGCCTCTGTCTGTCTTAAAGATAATGTTCTCAAGAAAGTATTTTTTTTTGGGTGTCCTGTTATTTTTGTTAGTGTGATATGTTTACGCATGGGGTGGACACAGCCGATGGAGGTTTTACCTTGCAGTCTGGATAGCCTCTATCTTGAAGTCCGTGTACTTGGGTAAGCTGTCTTGGCTGACAGATGTACTTCCAGTATAAAGTACGTTTTATGTTCTGGAATGCTGTCTTGGAGTGCGCTCAGACATGCGATTCTGGTATGTGGAACGTGCTTGACGTTGTATGCTCGGACACTGTCTTGGAGACGCTCAGATACGTGGTCCTGGAGCATTTGTACACGCAGCGTCATGCCACGGGTTGGTCTCTGACGAGTCGTGGTGTATGTATGTGTGCGGTGCTTGTATAGGAAGCACTGTCCATGGGTTATTAAAGGTTTGGGTTGAAACATTATTTTATGTGGAAACGGTTCACACGCGCAAAGTTATGTCTCACGTAAGTGCGCGTAGATCTCTAACGAGTCGTGAGGCGGCACTCCCCCGACGGGAACTGCCCCTGGTGATCGGTACAGATATCAGTTTGTTTTATATCCGTTGTGTTTAGGCTAGGCTAGGTTAGCTAGCTTACCGTATTGCTGTTTTAACGCACCTACATATTAAGTAGTTTCCTTACTTTGTTTTGAATTGAGTGAACAAGTTTTTGTGCTTTGGTTTTTGTTCTGTGCAGATGCAGACGACGAGAGCGAGGAGTCCTCCTCGAGCGTCACCCAGCCTCCCGTAGTCGAGGTGACTGACGCTAGCGAGCCCCAACCTGGATCGTCCGGGATGCAGGGATTGACGGAGGAATCTGCTATGCCGCCCGAGACCATCCGGCAGCGAAGAATCTTCCATGCCAATCTTGGATACCGACCATCACAGTTAGAGAGGAAGGAGCCCGAGGACGGCCTCCCGTCAGGAAAGGCCGTGTTGGAGGGAAGATTAATAGTAGAGGGGAGAGACTATAAAAGGCGATGCCCCGCCGGTAACGCCACATTCTCGCTTCATTTTTCGTGCTATTAGGTCGTCACTCTGCCGGTTTGGTTATCGATTTCAGTGTTAACGTAATTGTGAGGATATAGTGTTGTGTGTTCATTTTGTGATTGCTTTACTTGGTTTGTAATAATTTATAATTTGGTCGTTTGGATGAACTGTTAAATAGTGTAAATTAAATTGTTGTCAAATAATTCTATTTTGAGTTGAATTTCCTTAGGTAGTAGTGATTAAATTCTTTTTAAAAAAATCACTTCTGGTCTTATTTCCAAGAATATATTAATGATTTACCTTACCTTGTTAAAGCAAAACATGGGTTAGTATTGTTTGCCGATAATACTTCTTTGATATTAAAAGTTAAAAGGCAGCAATCAAATTATGACGAGGTAAACAATGCTATCTCTAGTATAGTGAACTGGTTTACTGCTAACAATTTATGACTTAATGAAAAGAAAAATAAATGTATTAAATTCTTAATACCCAATGTGAACCCGGTAACTACAGACATATTTATAAAAGGACAGAGATTGGACCTTGTGCAGTCGACTGTCTTTTTGGGCATAACTTTAGACGCCAAACTACAATGGGATCCTCACATAAATAAATTGTCGAACAGACTGGGTTCGGCAGCGTTCGCAGTTAATAAAATTAGAGCTCTTACCGACGTAGACACCGCTAGACTAGTCTACTTTAGTTACTTTCATAGTCTAATGACTTATGGTATTTTATTGTGGGGTCACGCTGCGAATGCTAATAGTATATTTATTCTGCAGAAACGGGCTGTTCGTGCAATTTATAGATTAGGGCCTAGAGTGTCACTGAGGGAAAAGTTTAAAGAAATCAATATTTTGACATTTGTGTCTCAATATTTCTATGACAATCTTGTGTATGTAAAAAGAAATATAACTAATTTTCAGAAGTACAGTGATATACACAATTTTAATACTAGAAATAAAGACAATTTGGTTGCTTATGTAAGCCGACTACATAAAATTAGTTATTCTTTTAAAGGCAATTGTATACGCTATTACAATAAGGTCCCTACTGATATTAAAAACTTACCTTTAGACAAGTTTAAAAATTATAATAAAACAGAAATTGTATAAAAAAGGTTACTATAGGATATCTGATTACTTAGAGGACAGATGTCCATGGGAATAGATTGTTTGAGTAACAGGCTGTTTCGATATATAATTAGCATTCATTTTGTAATTTGACAATATTTTATTTAAAAAAGGAAACGCAAAAGATGCGACGACTGTGGAGTTTCTTCGGTGAGCTCTTCTCCACAGATTCCGCCATTGTGTTAGTGAACTCACCCAAAAAAAAATGTAATGACGGATCTAAGTAATGTAACAACATCCTATGGAAATAAATGATTTTTGATTTGATTTGATTTGGCCATCCGCCTCAAAACGAGTCCCTTCGTTCAATTAAATTTGTATGACAAACAATAGCAATAAATAAAATATCACACTTCTAATACAAAAAAAATACTTACAAAAATAATATAACTCATTCCATAACTGAAAGATTAATAAAATTATGTTTAAGCACAAAGACTCGCAAAAAGTATTTATCCTCATGATACCTCATGGTTTAAATACCAAAGAGTGCTATACCTGGGCGGCGAAAACTCACGCCAAGCCTGCCCACACTCATATTATAGTATAGTAGTTAAAGGTGGCGAAACTTACGCTTGGCCTGCCGTATTCATTATATTTTATCCACATATTGTGCGTTGTAGATCCAGCATCAATCCAAAATTAATATTACTGTCATTTTTACTAATTCGTCGGGGTAGGTGATCATGAATGGCTACGTTTTATAACTCATCTTCACTGGATTATGATGAGGAACATTCTGCGTTGAAGTTTAGCCAAGGGAATATTTTATCAATCGCGATAATGTTTTCATAACGGCTACCTTTTCTAGTGATAGGAGTATCTTTAACGAAGAAACGGTCATTTGGCAGTACCTTTTTTATTCTATATGGACCTTTAGTTTTGGCTCTAGTTTCTTTGACTGTCCAGACCCTGAAGCTACTGCTTTAACTATTCTAACTAAATCTCCTTCCTTAAATTTCATTGATTGTTTTCTATTTCTATCAAATCTGGTCTTATGCTTTTGTTGATTTTTCTCGATAAGTTCACTTGCTTTACTCCTAACTTCATTTAATGGCATGTCCAACATGTAGTTACCTATATCTGAAATTACGTTATTTAAAATTCCTGTGATAGATTAATGATTTGTCTTCCAAATAATAACTCAGACGGACTCTTTTTTGTCACGTCATGTACTGTTGAGTTTATACCCATTTGCATGTCTGGAACGTACTCATCCCATATTTCTGGTTTTTTTGTCGTGAGACACCGCACCTAATGCTGACAATATACGAAATACTTTTATACTTTCTTTGGATTTTGTGCTTCGAACCGGATTTAGACTGATATATTTTGTAAATCCATCTATTATTACGAGTAAGTATGTGTTTTGCTGCTTACTGCGAATAAACGGGCCTAGATGGTCTGCATGCACAGTATGAAGGGGTACATCTGATTTCGGAATTGGATGAAGTTTTCCAGGTTTTGCTCCAGATGGCGCTTTGTGATGTGAGCACTCCAGGCAGGCCGCTAGAAATTTTTTTACGAATCTGCGCATTTTAGGGAACCAGTAAAAGGCCCGGATCCGTTCTAGAGTTTTTGTGAAACCGGGAATGACCTACGTCGTCATGGTTAGTTTTGAGGATTTGCCACCGGACACCTCTAGGCACAACCTAACGGATAGATTTGTCATCGATAATCCGATAAACAAGCCCATTCTTAACTTTGAAACTATTACGTATCGATGTGGTCTTTGCGGTTGCAGGATCCTCCAAGATTTCCTTAATCCACTTAATCTCTGTGTCCGACGACTGCACGGTAATAATCCAGTCATCCGCACTCACAAATAAAATATCTAGGATGTGTGATCGCTTGTAATCCTGTTCCTCTATAGGCCCCCGGCTTAACGCATCAACATGTGCTATTCTATCACCAGCTCGATATTCTATATCACAGTCATACTCAAGGAACTGTATCCACTATCTTGATATACGAGAAATAACGTCACGTTTGGTAAACGTGGATCGCAAAGCATTACAGTCTGTAACAATTGTAAATTTTATTCCTAACAGGTACACTCGAAATTTATTTAGAGCGTTCACAACCGCGAGAGTTCGAGCTCAAATGAATGTAATTTTTGCTGGTCTCCTGTCGTTTGACGACTCTAATAGGCAACTGGCCTCCATGGATTACTTCTTCGCCTTTGCACAAGTATCCCTGCTAATCCTACATTGCTAGCGTCAGTGTGCAACTGTGTTTCAGCTTTCGGGTCAAATAGAGCTAAAACCGGGCGGGCGGTTAACAGATGTTTAAGTGTGTTGAAAACTCGCTTCTCTACTTCTGTCCATTTCCAGGGAGTGTCTTATTTGAAAAGGTGTGTCATATCTCTTGCGATTGTAGCAAAGTATTTTACGAACCTTCGAAAAAAACTTGCTAGTCCTATAAATCTTAATACTTCGTGCTGATTTTTGGGAGTCGTAAATTTGGACACAGCTTCAGTTTTTAGGTGATATATAAGGACAGTTGTTCGCCGTGATTCAAAGTAGGTTTATCTACAGGAGTAACGACAGTAATTAGAGTATTCACTATTAGTCCTTTTCCTACGTATCTTGCTCTAGTAATAAGTGTGTCTTTACTAAACTCAATAAAATTTGGTCCTAAACTATGCATAAGGAGGGAACATTCACCATTGTTTCTTTGAAATTCACTTGGAAATAAATATTACTCATTTCCAGGTAACCCCCGAACTGTTCCCTTAATATAAATATTTCCATTATGTGAACCGTTCGATTTAACCCGTATTGACTTTGTTTGACCTACCGCAAGGGTTTCGTCTCGTTCCAATAAAAATGGGATCTTCACTTCACAATCCTGATCGATGTTACGAAACAAAAAATCAGTTGCAGTTTTGAGAATGCAAAAATCTGGCCTTTCTGTAAAACTATGCCCTAACAGTACCGGGCTATTTATCAAGTGATCATTACAATCAAAACTTCAACTCTGTTTTCAGTTATTCCTTGAACTTCGATAGAATTCTCAACCCAACCCAGCGGTAAATATGGTACATTCTGCGATCTATCCAAGGCTTTTGATTGCGTCCATCATGACACTCTTGTCAGGAAGTTACGCCATTATGGTGTAAAAGATCAGGCCCTTGGCCTTCTGGAGTCATATCTAACAGATAGGGTTCAGATGGTCGATGTTAATGGGAAAAGATCACCTGGGTCTTCAATAAGTATGGGCGTACCGCAAGGTTCAATTCTTGGTCCTTTCTTGTTTTTAGTATATATTAATGATTTACCTTACCTTGTTAAAGCAAAACATGGGTTAGTATTGTTTGCCGATGATACTTCTTTGATATTTAAAGTTAAACGACAGCAATCAAATTATGACGAGGTAAACAATGCTATCTCTAGTATAATGAACTGGTTTACTGTTAACAATTTATTACTTAATGAAAAGAAAACTAAATGTATTAAATTCGTGTTACCCAATGTGAACCCGGTAACTACAGACATATTTATAAAAGGACAGAGATTGGACCTTGTGCAGTCGACTGTCTTTTTGGGCATTACTTTAGAAGCCAAACTACAATGGGATCCTCATATAAATAAATTGTCGAACAGACTGAGTTCAGCAGCGTTCGCAATTAAAAAAATTAGAGCTCTTACTGACGTAGACACCGCTAGACTAGTCTACTTTAGTTACTTTCATAGTCTAATGACCTATGGTATTTTATTGTGGGGTCACGCTGCGAATGCTTATAGTATATTTATTCTGCAGAAACGGGCTGTTCGTGCAATTTATAGATTAGGGCCTAGAGTGTCACTGAGGGAAAAGTTTAAAGAAATCAATATTCTGACATTTGTGTCTCAATATATCTATGACAATCTTGTGTATGTAAAAAGAAAAATAGCTAATTTTCAGAAGTACAGTGACACCCCTGCTCAGCAATCGACCATTCCCATCCTAATTTGGTTTGCTGGAAGAGATCTCTTATTAGAGATAAGCTCGCCTTTGTACACTATTTTTATGTAAGTCTTGTTGTCCATTATTAGTTGTGTGCAATAAAGAAATTATGAAATTATGAAATTATGATATACACAATTTTAATACTAGAAATAAAGACAATTTGGTTGCTTATGTAAGCCGACTACATAAAATTAGTAATTCTTTTAAAGGCAATTGTATACGCTATTACAATAAGGTCCCTACTGATATTAAAAACTTACCTTTAGACAAGTTTAAAATATTAATAAAACAGAAATTGTATAAAAAAGGTTACTATAGGATATCTGATTACTTAGAGGACAGATGTCCATGGGAATAGATTGTTTGAGTAACAGGCTGTTTCGATATATAATTAGCATTCATTTTGTAATTTGACAATATTTTATTTAAAAAAGGAAACGCAAAAGATGCGACGACTGTGGAGTTTCTTCGGTGAGCTCTTCTCCACAGATTCCGCCATTGTGTTAGTAAACTCACCCAAAAAAATTTAATGACGGATCTGAGTGATGTAACAACATCCTATGGAAATAAATGATTATTGATTTTGATTTTGATTACCCAGACCGCGGAGAAGCGGTCCCTGCACAGAGTCTCAAGTAAAATACAGATGTTTTGCATCAGACTTGCGAACGAGTGTCGCTTCGCTACCTAAATCTACCACCGCATTTATTGGTTCATCATTCATCTTTATTATCATCCGATATTTGTCGCTACTTGAGTATTACTCTTTATTGGAATGTGGTTCGACGACAATCTGATTTTCTTGCTCTACAAACACTTTCAGAACATTTTTGTCCTTAGGGTCAGATCCGACATAGACTTTTTAAAGCACTTACTTTCTGTATGTCCCATAGTAAACTCAAAAAACTCAAAACGTTTATTCTGTAAATAGGCCACAAGGGCACTTTCACATGTCATTTCATTTCATTTTTTACATTATTATTTGTATCATATTATCAGAAAAAAAGTACTTAATTATTGTTTCTGAGAGATGTAAAAAGTCTCAAATGTCATAATAAAAAAATTAAAATATAAATAACAGAGATGTATAGTCTCTTTAGTGAATAATACAATGATGATAGGAGATGTAAATGGTCCCCACAGTCAAGAGTTGTATAATTAAATTAATCTTTGGAGGTGTAAAAGGACTCCAAGTGTCCAGTAAAAGAAACTCTGGCAGTGAGGATGCTCATAATTAATTAAAACAATTCAGTCCCAAGCATTTTTATCGTCTATGTACTCTTTAATACTGTAGTAAGCTTTAGAAATAAGCCTTTGCTTGATGTATTTCTTGAACTTATTAATTGATAGATCTGTCAAAGTGCTTGGGAGTTTATTGTAAAATCTTACACGATTACCCTTGAACGAGTTTTTTATTTTATGGAGCCGAGTAGTGGGCACTGCAAGTTTATCCTTGTTTCTAGTATTAAAGTTATGTATATCACAGTTTCTTCGAAAGTTAACAATGTTCTTATGGACATACATAATATTCTCGTAAATATATTGACTATGGACTGTCAATATATTTACTTCTTTAAACTTATTTCTAAGAGAATCTCTATTATTCATTTTATAAATCGCACGAACAGCCCGCTTCTGCAGCACAAAAATAGTATTTATGTCAGCAGCACTGCCCCAGAGCAGAATACCGTAGGACATAATACTATGAAAATAACTAAAATAAACTAATCTGGCTGTTTTTAAATCTGTCAAGTGACGGATTTTCCTGCATGCAAAAGCTGCAGAGCTCAGTCTTTTCGATAGCTTATCAATATGTGGACCCCATTGGAGTTTGGAATCCAACGTTATATCTAGAAACACTGTGCTGGTTACCAATTCCAATTCCTCATTTTTAATTGTTATACATGTCTGATTATTTTTAACGTTAGTAGTAAGAAACTTAACACATTTAGTCTTTTTCTCATTTAATAGCAAATTATTAACATTAAACCAATTTACCACTCTTGATATGGTATTGTTCACGTGATCATCATTAGCGTGTTGGTTTCGCTTTGTTTTAAAAATAAGTGAGGTGTCGTCAGCAAACAGTACCATATCATGACAGTCCCTTCCTAGATAGGGTAAGTCGTTTATATAGATGAGGAATAGGAAGGGTCCCAATATTGAGCCCTGTGGCACGCCCAAAGAAACCAATGATCCTGGTGATCGTTCTCCGTTTACGTCTACCCTTTGTATTCTTCCGTTCAGATAAGATTTTAACAAATTCAATGACGTGTCTCTAACTCCATAATGATGTAATTTCCTGATCAATGTTTCATGACAAACGCAATCAAAAGCCTTAGATAAGTCACAAAAAATGCCTAGGGCATCTTGTGACTCTTCCCAGGCATCAAAAATATTTTCAATGAACTGAATTCCGGCATCTGTTGTTGAACGACCGCGAGTGAATCCAAACTGTTTGTTATGCATTAGCTTATTTGATTCAAAATGATGTAATAGCTGTGATAAGATTAATTTCTCAAAAATTTTACTAAAAGTTGGTAGATTGATATAGGTCTGAAATTGGTGGGGTCTTGAGTACTACCTGCTTTTAAGAGGGGAATTATCTTACTTTGTTTCATTAAATCAGGAAATTCACCGCAGTCTATACAATTGTTGAAAATGACCGCTAGGTCAGGTGCAATTAATTCGATCAGGGATTTAACGACGTGAACAGAGAGTCCCCAAAGATCATTCGTTTTCTTAACATTTATCAATTTAAATGCCTTTACGACATCTGAACTTGTGACGTGCTTAAAATTCAAGTATGAAGCACACTCTGAGACATTATCTTTTAATATTGCAACAGCAGACAAAGGTGACGAATTTAAATACTTAGTCGTGGAAGCCGGTGCATTAGTAAAAAACGATTCAAATTCAGTTGCAACTTCTAAGCTAGAACTCGTAAGCTGTCCATTAATTTTTAGTTCGTAATCGTGACTCGCTTTTTTACTACGACCGGCCTCCTCATTAATTATTTTCCAAGTCGTTTTTATAACATCGGAACTATTCTTAATTTTACTTCTCAGAAAATTACGTTTAGCTGTATGACAGTCTAATTTAAATTGTTTGGAGAACTGTTTGACTTGTTCTTTAAATTCGTCACTCATGTTGAACCGTCGTTCCTCATACAATGCATACAATGCTTGCCTGCGTTTATGCAACTCTGCAGTAGCCCACGTACTAAAGTCGTTTGAACCACTAACCACAACCGATTTTGAAGTGAATATCGCGCTGTACTGTTTCATAAAGGTTTCAAAGAATAAGTTATACATTATATTAGGAGACTGTTCAGCAGCCAAAAACGGTAGTTCCTGGGCTAAAGAGTATCTCATTCTTTCTAACCGGTCAGCAGTTATTGGCACAAACGAAATTTTCTTTTTAATGACAGGTTCTCTAATAGAATCAAATTGAAATAATTGACCTAAATGATCTGAATCCAATTCACTGATAACACTTTTACTGATTGGAATAACATCAGTAAAAATGTTGTCAATGCATGTAGCACTAGTAGCAGTCACTCTTGTTGGCTCCATAAATAAATGGCTAAGCCTAAATGATGAGAAAAGATTTATCAATCTAACGCTGAGAGTAGTTCTTTCTAACAGATTAACATTAAAGTCACCACATATAATTAATCGTTTCGTACTGTGTGATGAAATAGTTAGGACGGATTCCATTATTTTCTCGAACATTTCAAAGTCGCTCAAGGGTGGCCTATAGACACATATAACGATGAACTGTTCTAATTCCACAGCTGCAAGTTCTATAATTCGTTCAACAGATAAGGAAACAATGTCCTTACGTTCCTTGAATTTCATATGATTGTTTAGTATGATTAATGCCCCACCATGTATTGAATTAAGTCTGGTGAACGAACTACCAACCTGGTGATCTTTAAAGCTAAACATAATTTCATTAATAGTTAACCAGTGCTCTGTTATGCATAAAATGTCAATTTTATTACAATTTAAAAATAACTCTATTTGTAGATCTTTGCCTCTAATACATTGAATATTCTGATGAACCAGGCTTATATACTTAGCATGTGAGCTTCCCTTATTCTTAGGGTTTTCTAATATACTAGAACATATGTTGCCAGAGCCTGGGTCCTCTGTTGCCTTATGAACTAATTTAAATGCATCCTGTTATTCTGGTCTGATACCAGATTCATATTAGGCTGCTCAGTAAAAGCAGAGTTAGAAGCCAAATTTTTGGCTGTAATGTCATATAAATATAATAGTGACATAGCTATTTGTCGTTTACAATAATTTGAAAGGTAAAATGTACCTTTAGTCCTAGTAAAATAATTACTAACATAATTGTTAGTGTCAATAATATCAAACTTATTATTATATGTACATAAATTGTACATAGTTATATTCATATTATGTCTATATACATTTTCATTTTGTGTCAATTGGTTGCTGTAGGGAAATGTGAACAATATAATTTTTTTCACACTAAGACCATTCAATGTTTCATAAAATTTTATTAAATTATTTTTGTTCACATCTCCCCTATTGCCCATGAAAATTATCAGTGGCTATGATAGTGCTGTCATTCAAAATTTGATTTATAATATTATCTACAGTGCTAAAAGGTGAGCAATTACTAATAACACTATGTCCCTTAGAGTATGAGTGGAGTGCTGAGCCCATGCCACTTCCAATCTCATCACAGTACATTATAATATCAGGTGTTGTGGTCATATCAGACTTGGCAGAACTATTATCAGTAACACCTTGTGTTGGTAAACTGTCACACAAGCCCGGAGAGTTGCCCGCTGTCAAACAACCACCTTTCTGCTCACAGCGACAAGTATGGTTGTTGGTTAGCGACTCAAACCGCTCACAATTATGGTTCATTTCTTGAATTAAATCATCCATAGCCAATGAGTATTCATTTATAACTTTCTCAGAGTTCAAATATGCACTGTTTAGTGATCTCAATGAATCCTCCAAGCTTTGGATTTTCAAATGTAAGTTTTGTGTGTCAGTTTCATACATCAACTTAGTACTTTCTAATTCTAATACACACATATTCAAATCATGTAATAAGTTTACATTTTTCTTGCTTACTTTTAAGTTTTTAGTACACAATTTATTATGTTTTATTAATTTCTGAGTTTTCCGTATATACCTATTTATTTTACCTAGTTTGTTATTGCTGCAACTTAATAACCTTGATGTGGGCAATGTGTCATTAGTTAAATCAATGACATCATCAAGGCTTCCAGTTGCAACAGTAACCAGCTGCGGGCTCATCCCTACGACTTCACTGTAGAGGCTCTGGGTCTGCAACGCTGCGGTGTTTTCCTTCTCCTCCTGGAGTGCATGTATTTGTTCATGGGCATCGAACAATGCTTTCTCCAGGGAATCAATCGATTTCAGGGCTTGCTCGTACTCTGCACTACATACAGTGAAGCTATCTACGGTGACCTGCAGCTTGTCCCGCTCAACAATTACATCACTACATTCTTGTTCTAATACACATATTTGTTTCTTTAGCTTATCTCTACTTTCAAGTACTGATAATAGCTCTTTCTCATTTTCCTCCCTTTCACAAAGTAATTCGGTGACCATTTCCTTTGATTTTTTTAATTCTAGTAAGGTAACTTTGAGCTTGTCATTTTCCTGCTGTCGGGAGGCGACAGCAGGAGCTCTGCGGGTCATCATGGTTACAGTTGAGATAAGAATCAAGGAATTGCACACCAAAACAATGCGAAATTACTTACGTGGAATAGTAACGATCTTCAGCGTTTGCACATCACTAATTGCTATGAAATATATTTTAAACGTTGTTAAATATAATAATTTAACAATAAGGTAACAAAAAGCGCTGAAAGTGTACGGAAATAACAAATACTTTTAAATTTATAACCTGCAACGGTCACAAATTTAACATGTTTCGAGACACTAGTAAACGTCACTAAAACACACTGCAAACAATAGAAATACTTAACATTACACTATAATCCTAAAATAACACTAAATTGGGCTCAGAATTACACTAAATCATATTAAAATATAAATTTTTCTAGGGACGTAGTGAAATCAGCTGTTTGCCGTTTGACAGCCAGCCAGTATTACAGAAGGTGCATTTAGTGATAGGTTTGGGACATTTAAAGAAAGGGTGTCCCTTCTGTTTACAGTAGTAATCGCGTTGTAGAACTATCCCTAGCCTGACCCTTCACAGTTTTAAAAAATTCAAGCACCTCTTTTGGTTTTGTAAACTTTGCCGCTTGTGCTCCTACTCTAACACCCCTGTCATCCACCCCATGAACTAGACAATCTACTGCGTTTTTTTTGAATATTTTACACCTGTTCAATAAATTTAGTTTGGAGTAGTAGTATGTTTCGAGAGATTTGCCAAAGCGTGCCCTTTTGCCCAACATTTCAGTCAAAAGTTCCGCGTAGTTTTTTGTTGGTGGAAAAGATTCCTTTAGTAGTTGTTTACATTCGGGCCAAGACCGGCAAAGCGAAGGAAGACCCTGATACCAGGTTTTTGCATGACCGATAAGTTTAGGCAGTTCATAGTGAATTATCTGCCTCTCACGCCAGTTATTAATTTCGCTACACATTCGTTAGCCACACATTAATAGTTTGCTCCTTCGACATTGGGTCAAATTCTGGCAGTACGTTGTTAAACACAGGAAATCTTTCACGATCACCTGAGCTATCCTTTAAAGCTTTTAGAAACTCTTGGACAAGAATTGATGTTGAGTCATACCTGGACCTTTCCGGGGAGACATGCCGATTGGTGGATTTCCTTATCGGGGAGACATGCCGACTGCGACTTCTAGCTGGGGAGACATGCCGACTGAGACTTCTAGCTGGGGAGACATGCCTTTCTTCGATGGATCTACTCGTATCACGCTGTCGTCGATCATAATTTAACCAGTCTTCCAATATCTTCACCCGATTTCTTTCCAATTCCAACTTTTCTTCCGTGTCCTTTAATCTCCGCAATATGCTCCTGCTGCGGGAGCAGGAACGGGAATGGTGATGAAGCGTATCACCATCGACTATTCGTTTCACATTCGACTAGTCCTAATTTGTTCCGATGTCCTCAGCTCTCTTGAACGTCTACGTGATTCGAATATGATACTCCGAGATCGGCTGGGACGAGTAGTGTCTTCATTTGGGCTTTCCATTTTCTCTGAAACTTTCAACAGGCACTTGTATTTTACACAAGATACGTTATTTAATGTAAAAATAAAAACTATGCATTCATTGCATTTCATTTCTAAGATTTATAGTTAATAGGACCGGTATCTATGATAAATGAAATATGTTTACTACTGATGTGATTCTACAGTCTATCCATTAAAATTTTCACAGTGTGTAAGTAGTCACCACCATATTTCGTGTGGTAACCTTTGTTATATGCAGTAAACAATAAACTTACATTATTTTATTCAGCCTGCTTCAATTGAAGCTATTGTTGAGTGTTCTTTATAACAGATAAGAATTATGCTGTCGGTTTGGTGTTGATTAAAACTTCACTACCTAGTAGCCGGAGTGCCTCTTGGTTATTTGTATTGTATATTGAATTGTAATTTATCCTCTTGTGTGATGCGGTGGTTGTGTCATATTGCAAACTTGGGCAAATAATAGGGATCTGCCCCTTTTGTAGATGGTGTGATTACCTAAAAAGTCTTACATTTAGGGGATGTAAATATTGTCATAGTAGTAGTGGTGCCCGATGACAAGGGAGTAGGTCATGCCGTTATATATGAAAGGGTGGGAATATGTCTTCCAAACCCCGTGAATTAAATTATTGCTGGCCGGTTCTCGCGGTTGACTGACTGAGACAGTTGACCGCGAATACTTCCGAGTCTAGTGGCGTTGTTGCAGTTTCTTACTGCGGGAATGCTAATGAATTAATATGATTTTCATTCGGTCGAGGAATCACATCCGTAGGGAATAGCAAAATAGCTCCAAGTTTGTCATTTGACATAAGTAGATGCGTCACTTAGAATCCGTTAGGCCCTATCGTAGCATCCTATGCCAAGCTAAGGGTAATCCTTACTCCTCAATAAAGGGAATTCAACATAACATCTAGTTGCGAGATCTTTCACTTAGCAACGCTGGTTGGAATTCACAGATGCGAGGCTTGGGGCATCTTCCACTACCCCCTTCACCATTGTTTTATTACAACATTGACAGAATCTAGATTTAGGGAACTATAATTAACTTCTTTTATGCTTATAATTATCCGATGTTGGCGTCGCCTAATGATCTTTTCAAATGGTCCTAACCAAATTTTTAAAAATGATTACATCACCTTTATCTCAAACTATTTTTTTATTATGGAATTTCTCTACCTATCTCATGTCTCTAAAAGATCCTTGGTTTGCTAAAACAAAAAATTACACAACGTAGCAAGTCCTACCACACTAATTTACCACTACCACTTTAATTTCGAAATATTTGAGAAAATTATGGAGGAAGCCCTCACTAAACTATGTAATAACAGAAAAAAGTTAATTATCTGTGGCGACCTTAATGTAGATTTGCTTGTAGGAACAACAATGAAACAACGATTAATAACATTATTCAAATCGTCTAATTTATGTCTTGTATTTTAAAACCGACTAGATTCACACTTACCAGCCAAACTTGCTTAGATAACGTTTTTTATGACTGTGCATTCACAAGTAAAACTGCTAATCTTCCGATCACAGTGGTCAAACAGTTTCATTCTCAATTGCTGTTAAGGATAAGACTGGTCCATTATTTTAAAGGCCTATTACATCCCATAGACTAGAGACATATACGAAAAACTTAGATATAAATTTGCCAGTACCGGATTTTAATGAACAGAACCCAAACAAAATCTACTCAGAATTACATTATTCAGACATAATTCAATATATTTTTTTCAAATTAAAGAAAGTCAGTGACTGCAACGATAAATCTAAATTTAATGACTGGGCAACGTTTGGAATTCGTAAAAGTAGAGTTATCTTGTATGACCTTTGTGATCAAAAAACCTATAACTTTGATCGAAAATTTCATGACTATGTTAAAAAATATTCCAAAACTTTCAAGTTGGTTTGTAGAACTGCAAAAACTTTACACATTGATAGAATAATTCAAAATTCAAATAATAGAATTAAATCAGTTTGGCCAATAATAAACCGCGAAACTGGCAAAGTTATACCAAGGGACAATGATTTCTGCCTAAAGATAGGTGATGATGTAGTTAAATCCAACGCTGATGTTGCTCGAGCGTTTGAAACATTCTTCACCAATGTACCCGTACTCACAACAGACCATCTAAATTCATCTCCATATGAAGCAGAGACTTTATTAAAAAATAACACTAGCGTCAGTAATGTATATTTAAAATTTCATCATGTATATCCCCAGGACATTGTCAAAATGTTTAAATTACTTAACTTAAAAAATACGGAATACCTGTGGGGTATATCAGTCACAGTCATTGGTTCAGTAATTCTAGTTATAGCCCCACACTTAGCTTATATATTCAATAAATGTGTTAACGATGGGGCTTTCCCAGACCTCATGAAACACAGTAAACTGATACCTCTGTTCAAGTCGGGAGATAAGGGGGATCCTTCAAATTTCAGACCAATATCTGTTCTTCCAACACTAACTAAAATATTTGAAAAAATTATACTCAATCAAATGCTCTCACACTTCAACCGTACAAAACAACTCCACGCTAAACAATATGGTTTCACTAGGGGTAAATCGACTAAGGATGCAGGTATTAACCTTATATCTCATATTTATTCTGTTTGTTTGATTGTGTTGATCATAATACGCTATTACTTAACCGACGACCCGAATGGCCGAGTCTGCAGTGACCCTGCCTACGAAGCCAAGGGCCCGGGTTCAAATCCCGGTGGGGGCAAATATTTGTTCGATGAGAACGGATGTTTGTACCCTAGTCATGGTTGTTTATCTATCTAAGTATAATATTTATCAATATAAGTATGTGTATCGTTGTCTAGTACCCAAGATACAGGGAATCCTAGTTTGGGGCTAGATCAATATGTGTAAATAGTGTCCAAGGTATTATTATTATTATTATAATTATTATTAATTAAATTAAATCATTACGGAGTTAGAAATAAAGCGTTGGATCTACTAAGATCATACCTAAGAAAAAGAATTCAAAAGACAGAAGTTAACAGTGTAAAATCTGATGGATCGGGTGTTAAAATTGGCGTTCCACAAGGTTCCATATTGATCCCTTTCTTATTCCTGGTATATATTAATGATCTGCCTTTCATGGTGGAGAAATTAACTGACATAGTGTTGTTTGCTGATGATACTTCAATGGTCTTCAAAATTGAAAGACAAAAAGGAGATTTTGATGATGTTAATGATGTATTGTCTTTAACCTTGAATTGGTTCACAGTTAATAATTTATTGTTAAACGCTGGTAAAACTTAGTGTATCAAATTCTCACTTCCAAATATCAGGCAAATTGAGACCAGTTTAGTGTAGGACAACAGCACGTTAGAATGAGTAAATGATACGAAGTTTCTTGGAATAACCATTGATAGCAAATTGCAGTGGGGACCCCACATAGCAAAATTGGCTGGTAAATTAAGTTCTGCGGCTTACGCTGTTAGGAACATCAGATAAAGCACGGATGTGGCTACATCTAGGCTAGTACATTTTAGTTACTTTCCTAGTGTGATATCCTATGGTATCTTGTTGTGGGAGAAAGCAGCGGATATTCAAACTATTTTTATTTTACAGAAAAGAGCTATTCGAGCAATTTATAAGTTAAAACGAACAGACTCCTTAAGAGAGCTTTTTAAAAAAATTGACACACTAACAGTAGCTAGTCAATTTATTTTCGAAAATATAATGTAAGTACGCTAGAACCTTACAACATTTTCCAAACTTAGCGATAGCTGTAATGTTAACCTAAGAAATAATCACAGACTATGCGCGCCCCGATTCAGACTCGGGAAGGTTAGCGATTCTTTCAAGAGTCAGTGCATTCTCTACTACAACAAGATACCTCTGGAGATTTTGAAATTGCCATTTGAGCAATTTAAAAAGCCTGTTAAAGCGACTTTGTCGAAAAAGGGATATTACAATGTTCAAGATTACTTAAATAACAGGACTGTATGGGGTTAATCTAGCTTATCACAGACCTTGCTGTTAATCATTGTGTAATTATTTATTCCTGCTTATTAATCATAACAAATTTACTTCACCTTTCAAGGGTCAGTGCATTCTCTGCTACAATAAGATACCTCTGGAGATTTTGAAATTGCCATTTGAGCAATTTAAAAAGCCTATTAAAGCGACTTTGTCGAAAAAGGGATATTACAATCTTCAATATTACTTAAATAACAGGACTGTATGGGGTTAATCTGGCTTATCACAGACCTTGCTGTTTATCATTGTGTAATTATTTATTCCTGCTTATTAATCATAACAATAAAAAAATTCATATTTGTATTAGTTAAGCTCAACCTATTTTTAAGTGATCTAAAAATCAATCTGTGGGAGTTTCCACGCCCTTCTGCTCCCACAGTGGTCCAATGTAAATATCTACAGTAATAAAGTACTTTGACTTTGACTTTGACTTAATACGATCACATTTGGCCATTAGAATGAGAAATTTAACTATTGAATATTTCTGCAATTAACATTTGCTTAAAAGCATTTTTGTTAAGTATAGTTTTAAAAGGGGAGGATCTTTATAATATATATGTAATCATTATTGGGTAGGTCATTTATACCAAATACCAAATACCAAATGTCATTATTACTGTAGATATTAACATAATACTTAGCAATCGTCATTTTTTGCCACTTCTCTACATTGGATCACTGTGGGAGAAGAAGGGCGTAGAAACTCCCACAGATTGATTTTTAGATCTCTTTTTAAAAATTGCTTATGCTTAACTAATACAAAATATAATATTTAGTCATTATCATAATTAATAAGCAGGAATAAATAATTACAAAATTATTAACAGCAAGGTCTGTGTTGAGCCAGATTAACCCCATACAGACCCATTATTGAAGTAATCTTGAACTTTGTAATATCCCTTTTTCGACAAAGTCGCTTTAACATGGAATTTAAATTGCTCAAATGGCAATATCAAGATCTCCAGAGGTATCTTGTTGTAGTAGAGAATGCATTGACCCTTGAAAGAATTGCTAACCTTCGCGAGTCTAAACCGGGGCGCAAGTAGTCTGTGATTATTTCTTAGGTTAACATTACAGCTATCGCTAAGTTTGGGAAATTTTGTAAGGTTCTTGCGTACGTACATTATATTTTCGAAAATAAATTGACTAGCTACAGTTAGTATGTCAATTTCTTTAAAAAGCTGTCTTAAGGAGTCTGTGCGTTTTAAATTATAAATTGCTCGAATAGCTCTTTTCTGTAAAATAAAAATAGTTTGAATATCCGCTGCTTTTCCCCACAACAAGATACCATAGGACATGACACTATGAAAGTAACTAAAATATACTAGCCTAGATGTAGCCACATCCGTGTTTTGTCTGATTTCCTAACAGCGTAAGCCGCAGAACTTAATTTACCAGCCAATTTTTCTATGTGGCGTCCCCAATAATTATCCCCAATATAAATAAGAAAAAATAACAGACCTAATATTGAGCCCTGTGGTACGGACCATCCCGACGACCTCTTGCAACAGACTATTACCTTTTTATTCTGTTACTGAGGTATGAAATGAGAAGACCAAGTGCTTTATCCGTAACGCTATAATGAGCTAGCTACTTGACTAGAATATTGTGATTCACATAATCGAAAGCTTTGGAAAAATCACAATAAACGCCCATTGCGTCATGTGAGTCTTACCAAGCACTGAATATATTTTTAATAAATTTGGTTCCAGCTTCGGTCGTTGAGTAAACCCTATTGAATGCGTATTATTGAAATTCATCAAATTATGGCGATAACAATTATGGCTTAATCGATCCATTATTTCCCCCCCCCCCCCGGATCTCACTGTGAGCAGTCGTCTAAAGAACCTCTACTAATTTAATTCTAATATTTAAATCAATTTAAACATTTTTAATACAACCAAAATATTAGGAGCGCATAACTCCAAAGTGCTCTCTGCGATTCAAATTCACGCGCTACAACTCCCGCCACGCTGTCCATGATCGAAGTCACCGGTAGTACGCAAGCCCCACCCACGTACGAGGACTCCATTCATC
Source organism: Argyresthia goedartella (assembly GCA_949825045.1). Taxonomy (NCBI): domain Eukaryota; kingdom Metazoa; phylum Arthropoda; class Insecta; order Lepidoptera; family Argyresthiidae; genus Argyresthia; species Argyresthia goedartella. Next base: position 30,341,219 of record OX463826.1, on the reverse strand, counting down.
TGGACGAAACACCGTATCCTGCGCGTGAGTACAACTGCAGTGCTACTACTCCAGCAGCTACGCACTCAGTGATCGCGCACGCCCAGTTGTAGGCAGATTTCAGATTTCAGATTTGTTTATTTGCGTTTGAATAAGGTATTACATAAGTTCTTAAATTAATATAACATGTCATTTTCTTCCTTAATCAACTATATTATATAGCATGCAAATATTTTACTGTAGGTATGTTATAACCTTACTTTTTAATTCTTAATGAGAAAAGAATTCCCTCAGTGTATAAAAATTATGCTGCAGTAGCCATGAGAACAGTTTTTGTTTGAAGAGATTTTGTGGGAGATGTTTTAATTCATCAGGCACTTTATTATATATTTTTACGCTCATTGCGTAACAGCTACTTTGGTACCTTGATGTCCGTGGCACATGATCTAGTACTAGTCTATTAGGATATCTTGTATTTCTGGGGTACTTTTGATTTGCTGTTACAAACAAGTCAAAGTGTTGCCGTACAAATTTGGCGACCTCAAATATATATACTGATGGTAGCGGCAGTAAGTGCAGTTTCTTGAATTGTGGCTTACACGAATCTAGCGGAGCGGCTCCAACCATAGCCCTTAAGCATTTCTTTTGTATAATGAAGGCTCGGCTAGATTCCGTACTATTCCCCCAAAGGATTATACCGTACCTTAGCACTGATTCGACATAACCGTGGTATGCAGCCAGGGTTGTTTGTCGTGTCGTGGTTTTCCTCAACTTGGAGAGCACATATAAGAACCGATTAAGTTTACTGCATACCTGTTCAATGTGAGGTTTCCAATTTAAATATTTGTCAATTGTTATACCTAGAAATTTAACGCTTTCTTCACATTTTATAATTTGATTATTATAATTAATGTCCATATCATTTATATTATTAAAGTTCATCAGATTTGTCTTAGTGACGTTTATTTGTAGGCTATTGTTATTTAACCAGTCTACTACTTGTATTATGGTTGTATGTATATCAGATTTATGAATGTCAATTGAATTATTTTTAATATTATTAAGATTAGGTTGATTATAAAGATTATGATTATTATTAGATAGTAAGCGGTTATTTTTATTAGTCACTATAATAGATATGTCATCCGCAAATAAAATTGATTGGTACCATGTCACATCAGGAATGTCATTTATATACATAACGGCTGATGCTGACAGGTATCTTCCGCCATGTTGATGTCTACGTGGGCTTCTACAGGATGTGTCGGTTTGTCGAGAAATGAAATGACTTGACTCGATGAAAATAACAAAACACTTCTAATATCTCCTCTATACAATAATCTTAGCAATCCGTAATAATTTGCAATAGTCACACCGGTACACAGAACACGGAACAGTTTCTAGGCGTCTGGTCTGCTCGACCGCTCTGGATGGATCGTACTTGGTCACTGGCCCGGTCGATTCGCAGCTCAAACTCGAAGACTCTGTTCAACGCCCGGTGGCGCGCGCTTGTGTTCTGTTTCCCGCGTAGAATCAAATCAACAACCGTGTGTCCCCGACACGGCCATCCTGCTGCTTCACGTCCTCGTGTGTCAGTCTGGAAGGAGACGTCAGCAACAGTATCTAACTCGGTCATTCCTGACTCTTACAATGTAACACAGAGTCAACTCTAATCAGGGACAGCAAAAATAAACTTCGTTGATCTCTGAACGACATAGTATGCAATTTACATCTGATTACCCTTTTGTTACTTTACATTTAAAATAAAAATCATAATATCTCAGACGAGGCATGTACCAGTACCACACAACACGGGTATCAACATCACACAATTACTGGAAAACATTTAGGTCTGTCACATAGACCTGCTCGAGTAAGCAACCTTGGCCACCACGGCCCTCCAGCCGACAGCAAACACATTGCTCCCAACATATGCGCATCCAACCACTTGGATCGCCGTGTGCACCAACACATGACTACACACTACGGTCTCTGTAGACCCCAACCTCCGCCAGAGTCAAACGCGCACTGCGCACCCACGGACTACTTGAGTTTCCTCAAGAGACACCGATTTCCAACGGGCTACAGCTACGTAGTAACTACTGGTACGGTTGTCAGAATACGGCTGACACAAGGTTCTTAAACAGCTTCTTCATCACAATTAATTCTCATCTAACTCAATTTCAACTGGTACATGGCTCTCTGGCATCCTCCTTAAGCGCTCATGGGCATATTTGTAGGTGCAATTTGAATTTAATGCTTTCAAAGTATAACGGTCACCATCCAGAACCTCAACAACTTTGAATGGGCCCTTAAACTTCTGATCTAACTTCGTCTGATTGCGCTCCTCGTTTTCCATTAAAACGAAATCTCCAACTGAAAATCTAGTAAACGCAGCTTTAGTCCTATCAAACCGCGACTTATCATATTGCGCCGCCGTTTCCATGTTATTCGCAGCTACTTCACGAACCTCGTCTAAGCTAACGCTGTCGTTGCTCTCTACATCGCTACACATCAATGCTAATGGTCTAGCTACTTTGCCGATTAATAGCTCAAGCGGTGAAGCCTTAGTCACGCGGTTAATCGTGCAGTTAATTGCAAGTTGAACCTCACCGATCGCCTCTTGCCATGACCTATTACTCGTTTCTACAGCCGTAAACATTGCTTTAAGGACACCCATTACTCGCTCTACCTGTCCATTTGCACGTGATGAGCCGGTCGCAATAAGATGCAAGTTAATGTTACTGTTCTCGCAAAACTCACGAAACTCTTTGCTCGTAAAACACCTACCTTGATCCGCAATTATACGCGTCGGCGCGCCAAAAAGCTCTACACTCTGTTTGACAGCACGAATACTACTTTTGGAGTCTATATTCGACGTATGATGCAATAAAACGAACTTAGTGAACGCGTCTATCATAACAAAAATGTACTCCTTATCATCATTTTTGCCGGATAATTTTCCTGTTGCATCAATGTGCACTGTGTGCCACGGAACGGATACTTTCGGTATCGGGTGTAACTCGGCCTGAACTTTTCCCGAATGGGGTTTCGCAACTTTACAGGTGACACAATTGTCAACAAACTTGTTCACGTACTGAGTCACGCCCGGGAACCAATAAAAGTCGAAAATCTTTTCGCGTGTCTTTTCGGCTCCTAGGTGCATGAGAGAGTCGTGAAAGTTATTAATAACCGACCATCTTAACGCGCGCGGTAAATAGGGTAAACACTTAGTTTTTCCGTTTCGCTGAATTTTCCTATGTAGAATACCTGAACGCATAACGTAGGTATTCGCAACCTGATCGTTCATCTGACCATTTTGAAGCTCGTCTTTGATCTTACAGACCTCCGCGTCACGCTGCTGTTCAGCCAGAAGCCAGTTGGGAGAAAGTTCAATTATCTCTACACGCTTGTAGTCTACGCGAGGCTCTACAATATTTTCTTTGAGAGATTCTACTGGGTTACGCGATAGGAAATCTACGTGCGCCATTCGCTTACCTTCCCTGTAGACCACGTCAAAATCAAATGACTGTAGGAAACACCACCATCTATGTGCCCTGGGAGTTAGGTCCCTCTTGTGTTGAGAAGCTTTTAGTGAATTACAATCCGTAACTACCGTGAATTTCCTACCATGCAAATATTGCCTGAAATGCTTGATAGAGTTCACGACTGCAAGCGTTTCTAATTCATATGAGTGATATTTACTTTCAGCTGAGGAAGTGCGTTTACTGAAGTACGCCACGACATGACGTTTGCCATCTACCACCTGGAGTTAGATAGCTCCGTAACCTAAGCTACTCGCATCCGTGTGCAACTCAACAGGATACTGGGGATCAAATATCATAAGAACTGGACTTTCAGTTAACGTCGCAATAATTTTTTGTCTAATGTCCTCATGTTCCGGTTTCCAGTTCAGGTCGCCTTTCAATGATGTCAGTCTTTACAATGGGGCCATGATCTGTGAAAATCCTTTTACGAATTGTCGAAAGTAGGATGCCAATCCTATGAACTGCCGCAGTTGGTGAACAGTCTGTGGTTGCGGTAGAGCAGTTAATGCCTCTATTTTCCTACTGTTTGGCCTAACCTGTCCCGCCTCAACTTCAAAGCCTAGGAATTCTACCTTCGATTTAAGAAACGAGCATTTCTTAAGGTTCAACGAGAAACCCGCCTTCGTCAACGTCTCTAGCACTTTATTAAGCCTCTCTTTTCCTTGCTCCACATCGGAAGCCACCACTAAAATGTCATCAACGTAATTAATTAAGTAATCGTTAGCTAAATCTCCTAAGGCTTTAGAAATTGCCCTTTGGAACACTGAGATGGCATTTATGCAATAAATGACCTTAAGTTAGACATCCTTGCAATAAATGAAACTTGGTTAAGACGGGATGAAATTGATAAGGCCCCTGTTATCCCCGGATACATACTGAAGCATACGCCACGCCCGGATGGCTACCGAACCGGTTTTGGTGGTGTAGGATTCTATATCAAACGAGGCCTCAGGGTGCGAATATGTTCTCACCCTGTTGTTGACACAGTGGAACAAATGTGGCTTAGTCTAACAATTGATGGTAGGAGACTGGTTATTGGCACTGCGTATCGGGCTCAGTGGGTAGACGTCGACGTGTTCTTGGACGCAATAACGGATTCGGTGCTCTCCTTTGCGCAGTCTGATAATATCATTCTCTTGGGTGACCTAAATATTAACACTTTATCGGTTAACTGTTCCGAAACTGCAAAGTTGAATTCCTTTCTAAACAGTGTCAGCCTGACTCAAATCGTTGCAGACGCAACACATCATGCTGACGACGATACCGAGACACTTATCGACTTGATATGCACAGATGCTCCCGTGCGCTGTGTAACTGTGGACTATCGCCCTGATCTGGGTAGACATGCTCTGGTTGCGGCAGAATTTAGCTTTAGAAAAATTAAGCAGCCTCCTACCTATACAATTTACAGACCTTTAAAGGATATCCTGCCCGAGCTTTTTCAAAAAGATCTGAATTCGATTAATTGGAACCACATTAAATCACTTAATGACATAAATGAAATGCTTTTGGCTTTTAACGATATTATAACGCAATTGTTTGAGTTACATGCCCCTGAAAAGAAGTTACTTATTAAACAGTACAGCTATCCATGGATTACTGACAACGTTAAATTTATGATGCATCTTAGAGATCAGGCTCACGATAAATATCGTAAAAGTAAAAATGAAGAACATAAAAGTACTTATAAAGAACTAAAATCTCTGGTAAATATATCTTTGTATAACGAAAAGCGAGCCTACTTTGAATCCAAAATTAACCACACAGCAAACCCTAAAACTCTATGGAAGAATCTGAAAAAAACGGTACTCCGTAGCCATAATGATCCCGACCTTCCATCCCATTTCAATGATCCCAATGCTATCAACCAACACTTTCTTAACGTACCTGGGGAAATGGAGGTCAGTATCTCATACTTGACGTACTATGAGTTCAATAGATTTGGCAACTCTACTTTTCATCTCGAACCAATTAGTCAGACTAAACTTTGGGGGATCATCAAGGGGCTTACGTCTAACGCGAAAGGGGCAGACAAAATTACCTTAAGTATGATTCTTTTAACACTTCCCAATACCCTGGACATAATAACATTCATGATTAATTATTCCATTCAATCATCAACTTTTCCCGGTCTATGGAAGGCTGCGATAGTCCGGCCTATACCTAAAAAAGCAAACCCTGCAGACGTTAATGAACTACGGCCAATAAGTCTACTTTGTTGCCTCTCTAAATTACTAGAAAAGGCTGTATCAGTGCAACTTACTCGATATCTGGAAATTAACAGAATCCTCCCTTGTTTGCAATCTGGATTCCGAAAATCCCGGAGCACTGCCACGACCCAACTTGACGTAGTAGATAATATCATAGCCTCCCAAGATATAGGTAAGGGTACAGTGCTGACTTTACTTGATTTTTCCCGGGCGTTCGATGCTATTAATGTTGCGCTGCTATTGTCAAAATTATCCTTTTATGGTTTCGAATCAAGCACTGTTGCCTGGTTTCATAGCTACCTAGAAAACCGGACCCAGCGTGTGGAAGTTCGCAGAGGAGACGGCTCCGTCTTGTCCTCAGCTGATTCTCCGATTACGAGAGGCGTTCCACAAGGATCAATACTTGGCCCCATACTATTTATATTATATAGCGCTGACATTACTCGATGTTTAGAGAACTGTTCCTATCATTTGTACGCAGACGACTTACAAGTATACTTATCCTTTAAACCAGACGAAACCTCTGCTGCTACTGAAAAGATCAATCAAGATCTCCATCGTATTGTCGCGTGGTCCACTCAAAATAGTCTAATGCTTAACCCCAATAAATCAAAATTTATGGTCATTGGAAGTAAAAAACAAATAAATAATATAATTTCTCACAAGCCTGAAATCAAAATCATGGAAAAGAGCATCGAAAGGGTTGACGAAATTCGTAACTTGGGGTTGCTGATGGACAGTACCCTCAGATTTGAGAAACATGTCGCAAATACAGTGCGTAACTGCTTCTATCGATTGAAAATACTGTACAAAATTAGGCCTTTCCTCAGCATAGATCTTCGTGTGCAGCTGTGTGAATCCCTTGTGCTTTCGAAACTAAATTATATGGACACGGTATACGACGCGCGCCTTCTGAACCGATCTGAACGTCTACTTCAACGTGTTCAGAATGCGTGCGCCAGGTTCTGCTTCAACGTACCCCCCCGCGCTCATGTCACCCCTTATATCAATAAGTCCAATCTTCTAAAACTTAGCGCTAGAAGAAATCTTCACTTTGCGACGCTGTTGTTTGGAGTAGTAAGATTTCAGGTTCCGGAATACCTTTATTCTAAACTTAACTGGTCCCGTAGGAACCCGACTAACTCAAGAGCAGCCACGTCTCTGCTGTCGTGTCCAAGACACAAGACTGCTGCATTCCGTGGTAGTTTTCGCTATGCTGCAACCAAATGCTGGAATAATATACCACCCCCGTTTCATGATCTGAAATCAATTAGCTCCTTCAGACACAAGCTCAAGGCACATTTGTTAGCAGCACAAAAAACCATACTATAGGACAGAGCACAGTTGACTTCACCAAATACCTCTACATAGGTATACATATATACATAATAGGTCTACCCAAACTCTCACTCTCTCGCAGTCTCACATATTTCCACTACTTAAGCTACACTACTCACTTACCCCAACATTTAACATATGACTGTATGATTGGATTGTTTGTATGTCTGTTTTTTAACATATGATTGGCTTTATTTATATTATTTTATTTTAATTTCCGATCGTTTCTTGTTGTTGCATTTTGCCACTGGTGCATAATTATGCTTGAGCTCTTTCTGCGTATTTACTTTTACTCAGATTATAAGTTTAGTTTTAAGTTTCTAGTTTTAGGAAATGGTGTGAGCTAAAAACCAGCGTTACGAGCAGCTCACTGCTACACGTAACACATGCTGAGCTTAAACCATTTTGGCATCTAAAAACCTCAACCCCGAACTGTACTATGGTTTCTTTTTCTTTCTGTATATCCTTGTGTTTATTTGTCAAATAAATATATTTCTATTTCTATTTCTATTTCTATTTCTATTTTTTAAACCAAATGGCATGGTCAAAAATTCATATTGTCCCTCGGATGTTATGAAAGCCGTCAGTTCGATGGATTCTTCACTGCAGGGTACTAAATGAAACCTGCTAGCGCAATCTAACTGGCTAAATACTTTGGTACCTCGTAAGCGGTCAATTTGGTCAGCAATCAGCGGTAAAGGGAACCTATCCGCGACGGTGTTATTGTTAAGCTCGCGATAGTCAACGCACATACGGGCCGAACCGTCGCGTTTGGCTACTAGTAACGCTGGGCTCGCAAATGGGGACGAACTGGGTCGAATGATATTCGCTTGTAATAATTCCTCCACTCTATCACGAACAACCTGTCTTTCTTCCTCGGACATCCTATACGGTCGCCGCTGCACCGTGCGATTCGGGTCTATAAGACGTATATTGAGTTCACCAGTTGTAACACGCGTCGTGGGTAAACCCGTTATGAAAAAATCAGAGTAGCCGTCTAATATCGCCACTAAATCGGACTTATCGGAACCTGTCACGTCTGTATCTATCGCGTTTAGATCGGGTCGGACTTTGTCATCACTCTTAACCGCGCAAACAATTGCCTCTTTATTTAACAGAAACTCCGTCTCACTCATGTTAACAGAAAACCCCTGATTTAATATCTCGCGTCCTAACATGATGTCGTAGTGCATGTATTTGTCGGGCAAAACGTGCAATAGAAGTTCCAGAGGGTGATCGTTAACTGATACAAAACACAAAATTTGCTCTGTGCTGAATATTCGCGGCTGTCCAATACCGGACAAACAAATGACATCGTTAACACGTTTACTACTAAATTTTGACGCATAGCTCTCTTTAATAAGCGAGCATTCAGCACAGCTATCGTACACAAAACGATACAGCTCACCTTTATGATCCATTGTGCCAGAAGGTGGATGCACAAGGCACACATCTACCCGCCGCTCCATGCGAGTCGGGCCCGCGCCCGCGCCGCTGCCGCTCGCACCACCGCCGCTGCTCGCGCCGCACTGCGCCGCGATATGGCCAGGTTCATTAGTGAGGTCATCATGCGATTCGCAAATGCTGAGAATGTTTCTTTCTCACTCGGTTTGTCGTTTTTGAAATTTATCAAACTACCTGCCAAAGTTTCGTTCTCAGCAAATCTCGTCATAAACAGCATCTTGAACTCGCTCCAATCCATGCCTTTGTACGCGGTATGTGACAGCCATGTGGATGCCGATCCCTTGAGGGCCTTGCTGATAGCCAGGATAAGGGACCCACCTTGTAGCGGTTTTTCGGCAAAACACAACTCCGCCGTCGCGCACCATGATCTCGCATCTGCGTCGGTCTTGTCCGGATCAAACTGGGGTAGCTCGATTTTGCTACTTGTCTTAGGCGTCTGCATAGCCTCAATCAGCGCTCGCATGTTCGCGTTTTGAATTTCGAGCAGAGTACGCCAACGGTCATTTTCACTGTTACCGCCGGTGTCGTTTTCTTCATGAACCGACACTGATCCCACTTCTGATAACGGCTGATGCTGACAGGTATCTTCCGCCATGTTGATGTCTACGTGGGCTTCTACAGGATGTGTCGGTTTGTCGAGAAATGAAATGACTTGACTCGATGAAAATAACAAAACACTTCTAATATCTCCTCTATACAATAATCTTAGCAATCCGTAATAATTTGCAATAGTCACACCGGTACACAGAACACGGAACAGTTTCTAGGCGTCTGGTCTGCTCGACCGCACTGGCCCGGTCGATTCGCAGCTCAAACTCGAAGACTCTGTTCAACGCCCGGTGGCGCGCGCTTGTGTTCTGTTTCCCGCGTAGAATCAAATCAACAACCGTGTGTCCCCGACATACATAATAAATAAGAGCGGCCCCAGTACACTCCCTTGAGGTACACCATAGTTGTTTATTTTATACTCTGAATCATACGTCCGTTCTATATGGTTTTCGTCTAGCCTATGAATGCGTACACTTTGTTTTCTATTTTGTAGATATGTTTGGATCCATTGCAATGCTGATCCTCTTATACCATATTTCTCTAGTTTATTCAATAATAACTCATGGGATACAAAATCAAATGATTTTGTCATATCAAAGAACAAAACCAAAGTATTCTGTTTCAAGTCGTAGCCTTTTGCTACACTTGATACTAAATTGAAAGCTGCTAGGGTTGTCGACTTAATTTTTTGGAAGCCATGTTGTTCAGGTCTAATCAAACCTTGTTTGAAGAAATATTCTTTGAGTCTCCTCGCCATTTACTTCTCGAAAATTTTGGAAAATATTGGTATGAGTGTTATTGGTCTGTAGTTCCTAGGTGTGCATTTATCAACTTTTTTGTAAAGTGGCATAAATATTGATAGCTTCAGTTTATCAGGAAAGGTGCCTGTTGCGAACGATTGGTTAATTATGTGGCTTAGGACCGGACTTAGTAAGTAGCGACAATGTTTTATTACTTGTGTCTTAATTTCGTCGTAGCCTGTTGCATGGGTATTCTTGAGCGTAACAATAATATTCCTAACTTCTAGTTCGTCAATAGGTTTTATGAAAAAATTAGTGCCCTTGTTGTTGGCATTTTTTAAGGATTTATTTCCAATAATGTTTTTGGATTGATTGGTCATGTCAATTAAAAATTTGTTAAAGAAGTTTGCTATTTGCAATGGGTCACTAACTGTTTTGTCATTGTCTTTCATACTATTTATGTTTACATACTCTTTTTGATTTTGTTTCACACCTTTTATTATTCCCCACGAGGCTTTGCATATGTTTTTACTTCCTTATACTATTTTACTGTTTTGCACTCGTTGTGCCTGTGATATGCATTTCTTTAGTAGTCTAGTATAAGAATTGTACTCTAGTTTGTTTTGTTCCGTTTTATTGCTGTAGTATTTGTATCGTAAATTTTTCTTTGTTTTGCAGCTTATTTTTAAACCTTTTGATATTTATTTATGTTTAGTAAGTGCATTTATTTTTACTTTGGATTTAGGAAAACACAAATCATAGAACAAACCAAACAATTCCTGAAATTTTGCAAACGCTAAATTAGTATCTTGCTGCTCATAGACTTCGCAAAATGATAATTGTGATATTGCGTCTCGGAATTTCCTCATATTGTCGTCACTAAAGTCTCTTTTAATCATTTGCCAGGTCTTTCGTAAAGGAACTTTTGTTTTTACTTTGAATGTAACCATTTGCGCTGTGTCATGGTCAGATAATGCTAACGGTATTGTTTTACCCTGCGCGTCTTTAATGTTACTGAATATATGGTCTAGACAAGATTGCTCTCTTGTTGCCGTTTTTATGAGTGATCTTAAATTGTGTCCCTCTACTATATCAAATAACTGTTTTGTTTGTTTATTGATTTTTAGAGTATTAATATTTATATCTCCTGTTACAATTATGTTAGTTTTCCCTTTTTTACTCATTGTAAATAAAAGTGTCTTCAACTTGTCAAAAAATAGTTCTATGTTCAATTTCGGAGTTCTAAATGAATACACACAAATGACTATGAGTTTAAAATTTAGGATTTCTATTCCACAGCATTCAAATACATTTGTTACAGCCATTTCTTTAACCCAACTGAGTTTTCTACTTCCGATTTCCTTTTTTGTAAAAATACAGGTCTCCCCCTTTTATTGTTTCTTGAGAATGAAGTTGCCATTTTATAATTTATTAGTTTGACTAAATCTTCTTGCCCTGCTCGTATAAATGTTTCTGAGAAGCAGATAACGTCTGGTTCCTCTTTAATTTCCTTTATTTCTTGCACTGCCAGTTCGACTAGTTCTTTCTTTGAAATTATACTTTGAATATTTTGATGCATCACTCTGAATTTTGCATCATCATGATCGTCTTCTAATTGTCAGATATTGCTAGATCCGCAATTTGGTGATCGTGTTGCAATGTTTATTGTTTGATTTTTTTTGTTTTAGTAAAATAAAACGGTATTGTTCCCTTTTTATGCTTTTCGTTTTGTCTGATATTTTGTTTCGGATTTGGTGTTTTTGTTATATTTGTACTAGTGAAATAATACGGGATTGTGCCTTTTTTGTGAACATTGTTTTGGTTAACTTATTTGGGACTCAGGGGTTTTGATTTCTTTGTGTTGTAATTAATCATCTTCCTGTTAGCTAATTGAAATTTGATGAGTTCTTCATATTCTCTTTGGTCCACTACAGCATTGATCTTAATACAAGTGTTTTTTACATGTATGATTTTGGTTTCTGCTTCTATAAATTTACATTTTTGGAAACTTTTACAAATTAGTTTTAAAGTATTGTTCAATTTTTTTTTATTTAGGTTATCACTTTTATGTTTCCTAACACTAAAACTTGCTTATTTTCTAAACATTTCAGTGCCGCACTTAGTTCTATTTTCATCATCATCGGGTTTGTGTCATGTTCTCCTACTGATAGGACAATCTTGTTATTTTCGGTAATGTTTTTGCTGTTATAAATTGAATCGCAAATTTTAGCTGTAGTTGCGCCGGTCTTTACTATCTAGTTGCTACCCTGTCTGTGCAGGCTCCGCCCCCCACGTGGACCTCATTCATCGCACGCAACTGCCTGCTGGTCGCTGCCGTCCTGGTACCCTGCCGTCGCTTCGTCACATTTACGAACTGGGCGCGCGGGGCGCCACTGATCACTGCTCGTAACCGAAGCTGGTTAGTGATCTCCTGTATATTGCTTTAGCCCTGGTGCTTCTTGCCGCCTCCGAGTTGATCACAGAGGGCGCTAGGATCACACGATTTTGCTATCTCAGAGAACGTAATGATGGGAGGTAAACGTGGAGGTTTAATGCGTAGCCCACCGAACGCGAATAGATCCGCATCAGACTCCAACATTAATCTTATGGACCAAACAGCGGGAGAAACTTCAGAGACCACTAATGTACGCAACTCTAAACGACGCAGAAACTCTGGTGAAGAACTTAAAGATGACTTTAATCTACTTAAAACTGAATTGAAAGAGATGATTAGCGAACTCATGTTGTCACAAACTGAGAGATTGAATACTATGGAGGGACATATAAAAGAAATAATAACTTCAAACCAGATCATTCGTAGTACGAACCTTGAAATTGAAAAAGCTATGAACTACATGTCTGACCAGCTTGCTGCTTTTGAAAAGAAAATAAGCTGCTTTGACACAGAGAGGTTACAGCTTTGCAAGGACATAGAACTTTTGGAGGATAAAGTTGATTATCTCGAAAGTGTCTCACTAAAGAAAAGCTTAGAGTTGAGAAACGTGCCCAAACAAACAAATGAATCAAAGGCAGACTTGTATGGAACTATCGAAACGCTACTTGTTCATCTTAAACAGGACTTTTCATTAAAGACAGATATAAGAGACGTCAGATGACTCCCAAGCAAAAAGGAGAGTAAGATAAGTCCTATACAACTGGAAGTATCAAATACCCTAATGAAAGAAAACATTATTGAGGCAGTACGCAAGTTTAACAAGGACCGACCGAAGAAAGACAAGCTCAATGCATCACATCTAGGATTCAACGACCCAGAAACGCCAATCTACATCTCGGAGGAACTCTCCGCAAAGATGAGAAGACTATTCTATTTGGCTCGTGGGGTTGCAAAGTCTGAAAACTATAAATTTTGCTGGTTTTCCAACGGGCGAATCTACCTGCGCAAGGACACTTCAGAACCCTATATCCTGATCAAGAGCGAAGCCCAGCTAGAAAAGCTTAAAACTGATGGTAAAAAGGCTCTGTGACTAGGTACTAACAAAATTGTAATTGTTACTAGTCATATATACACACATACATATGAAATACACACATACCTGATATATAATCTCCCATCTAAAAACACCAATACACAAATCATACATATTACCCGCTACTCTACCTGGACTCAACTAAACACAAACCAATTATATACCCTAACTGTCACGTTGCCTGTAATTATGGGTTCAAAAACTACCACCTACAACACACAATTAACATTTCACGATAAACTGCTTACTTGTGCAATTTTCCATACCCAACATTCCTTAAAATATTTCATGCCAATATTCGTATATTGCCACATCATTCTTTCTGAGCATTATTTTTATCTCCTTCGTGATGTTAAATAACGATATTATTATAAACATGGATAAAATAGACGAAATTTCGCTGTCAAAATCCCAGTTCTGTAATCTTGAAGACTGTTCTAGCTTAATCGCAGGTGCTAATACCCAGATGAAGATTTTGTCCCAAAATATTAGGAGCATATCTTGCAACATGTCAGGATTTCACACACTCTTAGCTAGAATTGAAACTGAACCGGACATCATTGTGCTAACTGAATGCTGGTTATCCCAAACGAGCAATCTACCGTCCATCAGTAACTATAGTTAGACAAAAACCTCGCATAATCCGATTCAAAATGATGGAGTGGTAGTTTACATAAAAAACAATATTGAATCTAACACTCATGAACCTACATTCTCAGATGCAAATTGCCTAGTTTCAGTAGTGAATAAAACCACTACAGTTATATCTATTTACAGATCACATTCTTATAAAAAGATAGACAAATTCTTAAATTCACTGAACTCGCTCCTGAATTCTATACCAAATTCAAATATTAGTTGGCGACATAAACATTAATATTAAACCAGACTCAACTGATTCTCACTTGTCAGATTACCTGGACTTGACATCTTCTCATGGTCTACTTCCGGCTCATACTCTGGCGACAAGAAACAATAACTGCCTTGACCATGTATTGCTAAAGTCAAAGCTTCTAGCCAACACATATGTCATTAAACATTCATTAACAGATCACTATGCACCCTTCTTTTGTCTGGAAACTGATAACTGTCTAAATAAACCTCCTAAAACAATATCAAAAGTTGACTATAAGTCCATCTATGAAGAAATTAAAAAACAAGATTATAGTATAGTTCTTCAATCTAATGACTGTAATGAGGCTACGAACCAATTTATTAACATAACCTCCAATATTGTTAAGAATCATACCGCTCAACAGATTGTTTCGAGGCGAAAAATAATTATCAAACCTTGGATTACACCTGGGCTTTTGCGGTATATGCGAAACAGAGATAAAATGCATCTGAAACTAAGGAAAAATCCAGACAATAATATATTAAAGACAACATTCATTCGCTACAGAAATTTTTGCAATCACTTATTAAAAATAGCTAAACGACAATTTGAGCGAAATGAACTGGAAAAGGCTAAATCAAACATTAAAAAAACATGGCAAGTTATTAGTCAAATAACCACTTTAAAATAAAATATCCACCGTCTACTGATCTTCTGGTGCCGTCTGATGTTCCGAAACAGTCTGTCAACAAGGTAAATAGTGATTTTGCAAACATAGGTAGAGACCTTGCACAAAAAATCTAACCACTAAGCTCACAATCTAAAAACATAATTACTGGGACTGTATGTCAATCATTGTTCATCCGGAAGGTAGATGAGGCTGACATCATCAAAATAATAAATTCCTTAAAAATTGATACTTCAACTGGTTGGGATGGAATCTCTACGCGAATTATAAAGGACAATAAACTTTTGATGGCTCTTCCTATCTCCCAAGTATGCAATGTCTCTATAACAACAGGAATATTTCCCGCAGCTTTTAAAAAATCAGTTATAATCCCAATTCATAAGAGCGGTGAGAAAACAGTTGTAAATAACTATAGACCCATCTCAATTCTGCCTATTTTATCTAAAGTTCTTGAGCGTATAATAAATAGATCGTTGATAGATTTCCTTGAGAAAAATAAACTAATATCAGAAAACCAATTTGGCTTCAGGACAGGAAAGAGCACGACCGATGCGGTGTCACAACTCACAAACTACATAGTAGATGGCTTAGATACAGGAAAAAAATGTCTAACAATATTCCTGGATTTGGCCAAAGCCTTCGATACCGTTTCGGTCCCGCTACTACTAGACAAGCTTGAGCACATGGGTGTCCGAGGTCTGCCACTTAAACTCTTCACAAGTTACCTCAGTGAGAGAACACAGAGTGTTAAAATTGGCGAGTATGTTAGTGATCCCTTACCGATTAACTATGGAGTTCCACAAGGAAGCATTCTCGGACCGACGCTGTTTCTTTTATATATAAATGACTTGTGTCAATCATCCCTCAAGAATGGCAAAATTATAACATTTGCAGATGACACAGCATTATTATTTCGCGAGGCAAACTGGGACAAAGTGTTTCAATCGGCTCAGATAGGTTTTGACAAAATCAATGATTGGCTTAGAAATAATCTGCTGACGCTAAATTCTGACAAAACCAAATATCTAGCATTTAGTATACGTAATACAAAAGTGTCATTTGAGTCTAGGGATATAAAAGTGCATATGGATTGTCCGTCTAACTCGCAGCACCTACAAAATGTGACAAACTATTGCGACTGCTCAAAACTTGAAAGGGTTTCACACATCAAATATCTAGGTATTATTATAGATGATCACCTCTCTTTTAAGCTACACATTAAACTGCAAACCCAACGCATTCGTAGACTGATCGCATTGTTTAAAAACATAAGACATATAGCTAGCACGCCTATTATAAAGATGTTGTATATCTCCCTGTGCCAGTCTTTACTGACATACTGTATAACTACATGGGGTGGAGCGTGTAAATCTATATTACTGCCACTAGAAAGGGCCCAAAGAGCTGTGCTGAAGGTGAGCTACTCCCTACCATACCTCTATCCAACGACACAACTATACCAAGATTGTCAGGTGCTCACCGTTAGGCAGCTTTTCATTTCCCAAGCCATTTCCCAAAAGCATAAGGAGCTGAATTTAATGACTAAATTAAATCTAGATGGAATCCGTCGTAAGGATTTGGTTTTTGAAACTGTAAGGTTAAAAACATTTTTTGCTAATAGGTTTATGTGCTTTCTTGGTCCCCATTTATACAATAAAATAAGTAAAGCATTAGAAATGTATACGAAAAATAGGTATGAATTAAAACATGCAATTATGAAGTGGCTGATGTTACTTGACTACGATCAAACCGAAGAACTTTTGAACGTGGTCGGGTAACATCAACATTACTTTATATAACACCTAAACCACAAATAAGCAAACACACATAGACCCTCACACACCACACATAAACACACACACACATCATATATACACTCACAAACTCCCTAAACACACACAAATACACCCTCGCACTTACATACATACACGCTCACACACACACATACACACACATACACATACGCACACACACACTTACATATGCACATGCGCACACACATAGATGCAACGATACATCCACACTACTCACTTATACCAATGTATTCCAGAAGTATAATTTATAGTTATAACTTTTTCTTTTTGATGATCCTTTAGTCTCTTTTTATTATTTTATTGTTGTTATTTAAGAGTTATCTTGGTTACTAACAGTTATGTGTATGTACACCAATTCAATATTTTGTCAACAATAGTACAGAAGCTGTTGCCTATCTTACAGGTCTTAAGCCTAGTTTAGGTAACAGTAACAAACATATAATGTAAAACCTAAATTGATAAATAAATTATTCTTAAAAAAAAAGAAAAAAAAAAAAAGAAAAAAAAAAGAGATTTTTGGAAGATTTTGCTAAGGGTGGGTAAAATCGCGATAGGTCTGAAATCATTGGGATTGAATGTACTACCAGCTTTGAAAAGAGAAATGACTTTATTGAGTTTCATCAAGTCAGGAAACGTGCCATTATCAACACATTGGTTAAAATACCAGCCATTCCCAGTATTCTTACCGCGTTACCAGTTAAACTGCTGGGAATTTCCTTTCCAATAGAATAACTAGTAAGACCACTGAGAATTTCGTACCCAGTAGACTCACCAGTATAAACAAGCTAAATTTGGGGCGATGCAATATATTATGGAATTAACCATTTTTGCAGAGAAGCCGTCAATATCGGCAGTTTTTTTTTAAATCCAGTGATTAAAAAGCTTTGTGAATAGTAGAAAAACTGACATGAACGAATTTGAAACCAACATTGAATTCTGTTTTACTATCTTTGAGTAAGGATTTGGTGACAATGGGAGACAAGTTTAGTGATTTACGGCCGGTTTCCTGGGCGCTAATTAAGTCAACAAATTGATTAAACTGATTTGAGCCAATCACTTGCCGCTAATATTCAAAATAGCGGCACGTGATTGTCTGAAATCAGTTTAACCAATTCGTTAACTTAACCAGCGCCTAGGAAACTGGTCGTTTTTGACAGAAACTGGAATATCCGACAATAAATCTTCGAAGGTTTCGGCAACGTCTAGATGTTCTGTTACGAAGTGGTCGTTATCTTAAAGTTTGTAATCAGTGAAGCGTTGCTTATTCTTTTTAGGTTTAACCTTAAGGGTTAATCTATATATAAGTAGAAAGAAATGGGAAAAGATAGTTAAAGAGGTTAAATAAATTAGAATAGGGTAGACGGGTCGTGGGTTTACAGAATTATTCAATAGGTCAGTAGGCCGTATGGGAAGGCAGTATCCAGGCAGGATGTAGAAAGGTCAGATGGTAGTCTTGGAGGTTGTGAATCGCATAGCCGGTAGGTAGAAACGTCAGCGTAGAGCCGGAAGGTAGGAAGATGGATTTCCGAGCCGGTAGAAAGATCCTGGGGAGCAAAGACAGCTTCAGAAAGTGCATGAGAGCTTCTATCGTGTCTCCAGCAACTTCGCAGTTATGCAGAGAAGGCGGAGGCAGTGAAGAAGAACTTGGCTATCCAAGACGTAAGGAAAGGGAATAACTAGCTATAGGGATTAATAAAAATAGCAAACGTAATAAAAATATAATAGAAAAAAAGAACAACAGTTTGACATCCGTCAAAAAAAAATAATGTTTCAAATAAATATCAAAGATTACAGCCAGTTACATATTATATACAAACTATATGAACATATATAGATAGACTCAATTGAATGAGAACTGCATTATTAGCAATACCCTCGGTTTAGGATAGGTTTTTTTAAGTAAAATCCGCTGAGACTACTAAGTCCTAAAAACTTACAGTCAGGCTCTGCACATTCATCACACATTAATATAAATATAAGATATGAGTAGTAAAAAAAGTTCACACCAGAGTATACAAATATAGAAAGTATACACATGTTTCCATACAGGATGACATATTAGTCAGCATAGTCACCCAAACCTAACTGAAAGAGACGACAAATAGAATAGGTCTATTGAGAAAAACAAAGACATATACATAAATAGTGAGCTACAGTAGCTTAGTTACTACTGTCAGCTCAACATCAATGACGTAGGGTTAGCATCGCACACCACTGACAGCAACACTGCAGCCTGGCACAGGGCCTAGAGGGCACAAGTGTACTAGTAGATATATTAGAATAATATAATTCCTCCAAACAGAAGGCGTTGGCAAAATAAATAGTTATAGATATAGATAGAGCTGGAATCCAGGCAGCGAGTGTATAGTGGATGGTAAAGTCGGCTTGAGAAAGGATTCAGATATAAGAATACCATCCACATGTTTACTACTGAACGACTCGAGTAAGTCCGGATAACTGGAGTGAATGCTCTGGGCGTTAATATGAGCATTTCTGGTTTCAATGAGCAAAAGGTTTCGTTAACCTGAGTACATTGATAAAGAGATTTTTGTAGCATGTAAGTATTGAACTATGTACTCAGGTTAAGATGTCTTACTTAGTTGTCTTGTTGTAGTCTGTCTTACTAACTTAGTATTTAATAGTAAAAAGAAAAAGTGTACTTGTAACTTTTTAATTTTGATTTTACTCGTATACTCACATGCACCATTCTACACGTAGCTGACTCTTTAACTGACTTGTCAATGTAATATTTTATGTACCTACTGTTTGCTTAGTCTGTAAATAGTCGATATCTTATTCTTTCTTTTTTTTATTTATTTTTTATTTTTGTTTCGTAGTTGGCATACCACGATTGCTGTGAAACAACTGATAAATAAATAAATAAAAAAGACCGTCGTTTTACTTTTTTTCGTGTACAATAGTATGGAACCCTTCGTGTGCGGGACCGACGTCCTACTCGCACTTGACCGGTTTTTAGCAATCTTACATAAAGCATAATCCATGATTTTTTTAAATAAATCATATGAAGAGCGGAAGGCCTGTATACAATAAGCCGCTCAAGTTCTGTACAGGCTATCTAAATGGTCCGTTCAACTGAGAGGCTCACTATGTCTCTTTCTTTGAAGTTTGTTTCGTTCCGAATAAGGATCATGGAGCCGCCACGAATGGCTTTCTCTCGATTGAAAGAGCTTCCAAGTTGATAATTGTTGAAGCTTTAAATTATTTGTTTTGTTTAACCAATGTTGAGTTTTGCATGTTAAATCATTATTTTTATATTAATACGAATAGACGTCCATGTCTAATTTAAAAAAATATGACATCACGTTGATATACTAAAAATCCCACACAGCCAGCCCACAATGTGCGAACTATGAATACAGTGACACTGACATTGGATTTTCTTTGGTTTTTAAGGAATCTACCAAAATAGTCAATTTTAGAACAGCGGCAGACTATCAAAATCACAGAGCAAAAGTTACAAATAGCAGAATCTAAGACCAAACGTATTATTAATTCGATATCCTTAGTGTTGATGTGCTAAGTCCTCTTGAGACATAAGTACTTCGGTCTTAGCTACTGTTAGTTCGCGACCAATCCTCGGGGGAATTCGAGGAAAGTTGGCTGTTCGGTGTACTAAATTATACAATTACTGAAAGATAATATTCTCTACCTGCATAAGGTTCTTGTTACTTTGCATTCGTGAAGACAAGGGTATTTCTTAGGTCCATTATACTCGAACAACCATTCTTCATTATGAAAAGGCAAATGATAATGCATTTGTTTAGAACCAAACTAGACTAGTGTAAATCAGACCGGCGGACCGCATAACGAGTTGTTGGGTACGGATCGGTGAACAGCGTGAACAGGGACGCAATCAGGTACATGGCGACCGGAGTCGCGCAAAGGGCTGTACTCAGAGTCATGCGAATCGGTACGCATCTCAAGGGACAATGTCGCCGCGTGCACGAGGGCGTACTGGGGTATTGGGCCGCACTCAGTATGATCCCACGGGGGTTCCTGAATTTTCAGTTGCGACTCGGTACCCGAATCAGAGGATCATGGTACCACATGCACAAGGTCGCAATCAGGAGCAGGATCGGGTAGGGTAACCAGTACAGGGATGTACTCAGGATGACGACGGAGACTTTGATCGGCGGAACGTTGCTAGTGGATCTCCGACCTACCAAGGCGCCGCGTATGTGGATCAGGCCGTCGTGGGCGAGTGTCAGTGGACACTCTCGAACTTTGCACGCGCGGTTCGGATGCCGCCTCGGAAGTCACCCCGCTCGTCTCTGCCTCTACGTTTACATCGGTGGTCACCCCCGCTGATGGAGCATCCTCGGCTGAATATCCACCCTCCCCCTATAAGGGGCGTCATGGGGTGGGATCAGAGGCGGAGGCGCGCAGGCCGTATAAAGCTATTTGGGACCCATTCGCATATAGCGACCGGCCTGATTGAAAGGCCCAGACAGCTAACCTAACCCAACCGGAGACAGCGGCATTGCACATCACCTCCGTGCTTTTTTTGGTGATGCATTTGATTTTTTAAATCGCAGCTGTATCAGCGAGGACGAATTTTGGGCGTAAAGTAGGTCAGACCGCGCTGACTTTTTTAGAATGAATGTTTTGTAAGATTGAAGCCGATCTCTAATTGTGATCATTTATTGATATGACAGCCAATTAAAGCGCTGCCCAAGCATCTCTTCAAGGTAGTGAAATTGTATTGGTTGTCAAGTTGATGTTGCAGCAGTTTACTTAGGATTTCTGGAATCGTTGGCCTCTCGGGTATCTGCACATCTTGCACTGTGGACTGTTAAACTAGTCCTCCTAGTATTGGTAACCTCGTGCTGGTTAAGGATGCTAACCTAGTGCGTTGGCGCAGGGGCACATTGTCAACTTGTTCCCTGGAAAGGATGGAATCCTTCATTCTGTCAAGGTTTTAGTCGGGGACTCAGTACTCACCGATTGGTGGCCGCGTTGTATCGCCTCCCCGTAGATTGTGGGACAGGTTGGGGACCTGTTCGGGCGGGTGACTGTTTAGAACCAAAGGGTTCTATTTGCGGTTCCGTCACGATTAGTGTAAATCCCAACGCACACTACGTTTGGGTCAATCAGACGTGTGAAAAAAATATGGAGATCGTGGAGCCGTGAAATATTTGCGAGAGCTTAATCTAAAGCTAGAGAAGCAGGATTTTGGAAGAAATCGGTCTTCCAACCGCGAGTTTTGTTAGCTGAGAACAGTCTCGCCTTTTGGTCACAGCTAATAGAAAGTCTAACTACAACTTCCCAATCCAACCGCATGCCTAATACAAATAGCCTATCTTTTCGTTCTCAAACCCTAGAATACACCAGCCGTCAATATTATAATCTTTTTCAAACCTAACATTTTTAATGTTCACCTGCAAGAGAGCTATATCACCTTTTATCTACACACGTATCATAAACCCT
Organism: Argyresthia goedartella; assembly: GCA_949825045.1. NCBI lineage: Eukaryota > Metazoa > Arthropoda > Insecta > Lepidoptera > Argyresthiidae > Argyresthia > Argyresthia goedartella. The sequence continues at coordinate 30,319,118 of OX463826.1, read as the reverse complement.
CTTTACTGCGTCCAAAAACCGCACGTTACGATCAGCATAATGTAAAACTACTTTTTAAAAACTCATTTCTTATCTGAATATTGAACATTATGACCATAATGTGTAAATTTCGAAGGCCGACGCCCGCCTGCGTGCCGCCCCTACTTTGTCTGTGAAGTGGGTACTACAGAACAAGCTAAACAACTCAATGCCACAATGCCGGTCAAACACGCGGTTACTGAACACATCAAAGACAGCTTATGATATGTGTGTAGATAAACTAGTGTATGTAACTGTACATAATTAGGCATTAACACTCTCGAGTGAACCTTCGGCTCGTTTCATAAACCCACTCTCCGGTTTTAAAGCCCTCCATTCTGTATCATAAACTACTATTTGTGTTCTGAAAAGGGTTTTTTATGTAAAATATGTATAAAAATATTACAATCCGAAGAATATTTTTTGATGAACAAATATATTTATAAACTACACTCATTAATTTCATATTGTTACTTTAATCATAATAATCTCAAACAAACAAGTCACACTAATAAGATATTACGTAGGCGGTCCCAAAATTAGCAGACCTGGATTTTTGATAGCAATACTGGCTGATTTTTGTTTTTTTTATTCGAAATATTTTGGCGCGTAAATTTGAAAATAGAAGAATCGGGTTCTTTTGTTTTTGGTACATATCCATTAATCGAGATTGATCCGCGTGATTTTGCAAACATGGACAAAAATGGTCATCGATATGTCATACATATGTGAAAGGTTTGAGTAAAACCCATATTAAAGTTGAGCTGAATTCTACTCTGGGAGAAGTCAAAGTCAAAGTACTTTATTACTGTAGATATTTACATATACTTAGCAAACGTCATTTTTTGCCCCTTCTCTACATTGGACCACTGTGGGAGAAGAAGGGCGTAGAAACTCCCACAGATTGATTTTTAAATCTCTTTTAAAAATAGGTTGTGCTTTACTAATACAAATATGAAAAAATATATTTATTAAGCAGGAATAAATTATTACAAAATTATAAACAGTAAGGTTTGTGTTGAGCTAGATTAACCCCATACAGTCCTGTCATTTAAGTAATCTCGAACTTTGTAATATCCCTTTTTCGACAAAGTCGCTTTAACATGCTTTCTAAATTGCTCAAATGGCAATTTCAAAATCTCCAGAGGTATCACATTATAGAAGAGAATGCACTAACCCTTGAAAGAATTGCTAACCATCGCCTGGTGTTATAGACTACTGTTTCTGTAGTTCTGTTATTTCGCCGGGCTGTGATTATTTCTTAAGTTGACATTACAGCTATCGCTAAGTTTGGTAAATGTTGTAAGATTCTTGCGTACATACATTAAATTTTTGAAAATAAATTTACTAGCTACAGTTAGTATGTCAATTTTTTTAAAAAGTTCTCTAAAGGAGTCTGTTCGTTTTAAATTATAAATTGCTCAAATAGCTCTTTTCTGTAAAATAAAAATAGTTTGAATATCCGCTGCTTTCCCCCACAACAAGATACCATAGGATATGACACTATGAAAGTAACTAAAATATACTAGCCTAGATGTGCCACATCTGTGCTTTGTCTGATGTTCCTAACAGCGTAAGCCGCAGAACTTAATTTAACAGCTAATTTATCTATGTGGGGTCCCCAATGCAATTTGCTATCAATGGTTATTCCAAGAAACTTCGTATCATTTACTTATTCTAACGTGCTGTTGTCTAATACTAAACTGGTCTCAACTTGCCTGATATTTGGAAGTGAGAATTTGATACACTTGGTTTTACCAGCGCTTGACAATAAATTATTAACTGTGAACCAATTCAAGGTTAAAGACAATACACCATTAACATCATCAAAATCTCCTTATCTCCTTTTTGTCTTTCAATTTTGAAGATCATTGAAGTATCATCAGCAAACAACACTATGTCAGTTAATTTCTCCACTATGGAAGGCAGATCGTTAATATGTACCAGGAATAAGAAAGGGCCTAATATGGAACCTTGTGGAATGCCTATTTTTACACCTGATCCATCAGATTTAACGCCGTTAACTTCTGCCTTTTGAATTATATTGCTTAGTAGATCCAACGCTTTATTTCTAACTCCGTAATGATTTTTTTTAATTGCTAGCGTATTATGATAAACACAATCAAACGTCTTCGACAGGTCGCAAAAAACTCCGATAGCATCCTGTGCGGCCTCCCATGCAGAATGAATATGAGATATAGGGGTAATACCTGCATCCGTAGTCGATTTACCCCTAGTGAAACCGTATTGTTTGGTGTGGAGTTGTTTTGTACGGTTGAAGTGTGAGAGCATTTGATTGAGTATAATCTTTTCAAATATTTTACTTAGTGTTGGAAGAACAGATATTGGTCTGAAATTTAAGGGATCACCCTTATCTCCCGACTTGAATAGAGATATCAGTTTAGTGTGTTTCATGAGGTCTGGGAAAGCCCTATCATCAACACATTTATTGAATATACATATATAAGCTAAGTGTGGGGCTATAACTAGAATTACTGAACCAATGACTTTGATTGATATACCCCTCAGGTCTTCCGTATTTTTTAAGTTAAGTAATTTAAACATTTTGATAATGTCCTGGGTATATACATGATGACATTTTAAATATACATTACTGACGCTAGTGTTTTTTAGTTATTTTTTAATAAAGTCAGTGCTTCATATGGAGATGAATTTAGACGGTCTGTTGTGAGTAAAGGTACATTGGTGAAGAATGTTTCAAAAGCTCGAGCAAAATCAGCGCTGGATTTAACAACATCATCACCTGTCTTAAAGCAGAAATCATTGTACCTTGATATAACTTTTCCAGTTTTGCGGTTTATTATTTGCCAGACTGTTTTAATTGAATATGATTGTTTCTATTAATGTGTAAAGTTTTTGCAGTTCTACAAACCAAGTTGAAAGTTTTGTAATATTTTTTAACATAGTCATGAAATTTTCGATCAAAGTTATAGGTTTTTGTTCATAAAGGTCATCTCTTTATCGTTCATAAGAGTCTGCTTCTTCATTCACAGCAAGAAATTGGGTCGCTGAGATCAAAAGAGATCGAACGGGCTGCCTAGACGAACATCGCTGCGGTCGACTAAATGAACTATACCATTTTTTTTAATTTTTTTTTTCATTTATATATCAAATTACAGAGTTTTAAATACTTATCTAACTTAATGCACTACTTAAGCTTAAGAGTGATTTATATTTGTGATTGATATTTTTGGGATGGATTGATGATTTGAGTTCCGGACAGAGACCGTTAAGAAGACGAGGAATTAGATACCTAATTCGACGTTTCCCGTAAAAGTTATTTGCTCCTACAGTCATCAGTTTTTTTTTCGTGCAGCTTCTGGTGCCGATTTTATGTGATAACGGTTTTTTGACGGATAAATTGAAGAATAGTTCTTTTAGTAGTGTGTATTCTACTTTGGTGTGTACTGGTAGTGTTTTACAGTATTTGAACAGTTTGAGCTTATCATTGGAGTAATGGAGTCTGATTTTTGGAGGTACTATATTTTTTAGAATTTTAATTTGTAGACGTAGTATGCAGTCTAGGGAAGTTTTATGCGTGAGTCCGTAGCTACTGAGCCCATAGGAGTTTACGGAGTCTGCCAAAGCATTGTAAAGCATTAACCTGATGTTAAAGGGAAGGCGATTTTTTATAGTGTACATGTTAGCCAGAAAAGCTCGAATCTTTGTACACACCCATTGTATATGACTATTCCGGTTAAACTTATGATCTATTACCAGACCTAGGTAGACGTGCGAGTTGACGACTTCTATATTGGAGCAGTGGCAAGATTTTGTAATATTTTGGTCATTCATACAAGTATGACTGTGTGATATGAGGGGTGTTTCGAGTTTGCTTTTCTTGTATGGTGATTTAATGAGTATGAGTTTTGTTTTATTACTGTTTAAAACTAAGCCCGAGTCATGAGACCATTGCTTGAGCTTGTCGAAGTCAGCTTGAAGCATACACTTTGCGGAGTTAGCATCGTCACTGGCAATAATAAAGCATGTGTCATCAGCAAACTGATAAGCTGTGCAGGAGTCAAGGCATGTGCACATATTATTCACATACGTGAGAAAATGCAAGGGCCTGAGCACCGAGCCCTAGGCCGTTCCTACTGCGGCTGGCCTTTGGTCACTGAGGCTATCATCTATCTTGACACAAGAGGATCTGTTACGGAGATAGCTTTCACAACAGCGAAGTAAGGGTCCCCTGATGCCATTTGAGTCCAACTTACCAATTAGCTTTTTGTGATCAAGAGTATCAAATGCTCTGGAAAAGTCTATAAACAAGGCAAGGACTTGTTTTTTGTTATTTAGGTATGTATTAATATCATCCGTGAATTTGGGAAGTAACATTGTTATATTTTTTTTGGGCTGAAAGCCAAATTGGCTTTTAGATACATAATTAGTTTTTTGGTAGAACGAGTGGATTTGATCACAAACAAATTTATCTAATATTTTGTCTATTGATGACAGCAATGTGATAGGCCGATAGATTGAAACATTTTCGCGCTTTCCCTTTTTAAAAACTGGTCGTATGCATCCTATCTTGAGCCCATCAGGATATTGCCCTGTTTTGATAGCGGTGTTAATAAGATTACATATAGCTGAGGCAATATTATTAGTAACTTTTTTCATGTCAATAACCCTGACTCCGTCAAGCCCCGGGGCTTTGTGATCATTAAATTGTTTGATAACCTTTGATATTTTGTTTGGTGTAGCTTTTTGGTAATATATACTTACACTAGACCTCCTATTGCGCTGTGCATCGCTTAGATTTATATTGCAGTTGGGTAGTATGTTCTGGACAGAGTCATCAAAGGTATCAGCAAAAACGTTGGCTATCTCTTTAGAAGTAATATTTAGCGAGCTAAATGCGTTAAGAATGGCTTGGTCAATGGGGATTGAAGTTCTACCTCAAATACTATTGACTAGTATTAGAAGTACAACAATTAGTATCGGAAGACCGTAGACTCAAAGTGCGCGTGTTAGCAAATATTGTAGGGATTTCAAAAAATGCTATACATCATAAATTGACTGAAAACTTTGTCACAAAAAGCTGTGCGCAAGATTGCTCATCATTGTCATCATAATTTCATCATAATATTAATATTGATATTTTATGTATAACAGAGCACTTTTTAAAGAGTTATCAGTTCATGTTCAACTTTAATAACCACCACGTTGCTAGTTCGTTCAACAGAAAAACAGCTGATCGCGGTGGCTCCTTAATACTTGTAAATAATAGTTTTAAATATAAGGAACGAGTTGACATAGTGAGCCTGTCTGTTGAGCGTACCATGGCAATAGCCTGTATTGAACTTGAACAACTTATTGTAATGAGCGTATACAGACCACCAGATTCATCCTTTGATTTATTCGAAAAGAAAATGGATGAAGTATTGATTAAAATCAGCGATAAAAACAAATTTTTTATAATTTGTGGTGATTTTAATATTAATCTGTTAGAGGATAATAATATTTGTACTAGATTAAAATCTTTATTTTTATGTCACAACATGAACTATCTGTTTTTGGAGCCTACTAGAATTACTGCAACATCTGCTACCTGCATTGACAATATATTTACTAACATTACGCCCATTTTCAAATCGGTCATCAATAAATTAACCTCTGATCACTCTGGTCAGATAGGTATATTCAATATTAAAATAAAAAAGGACCAAAAAGAGGATATTACATGTGTGCCCGTTAGTGACACTCGGCTTGAACACTACAGGAATAATATTTTAGATAAACTATGGGAAATACCATACAGTGACGATCCAAATTTGTTGTACAACTCAGTATTTAACCTTGTCAAAAATGAATATGATACGGTATTTAAATCAAAAACTATAAAAGTTAATAACAAAGCTTTGTTTAGTGATTGGGCGACAGTTGGAATTCATAGGAGCAGACGAAGATTATATGAACTCTATGAAGAGAAATCATATAACAAAAATACGGCCTTTCTAGATTATGTTCGTAGTTATTCAAAAATGTTTAAACGCGTTTGTGCCGTAGCTAAATCTAATTTCATTAAAAACAAAATTGAATCTAGTAGCAATGTAATGAAAACGACTTGGCAAATTATAAACAGAGAGACTGGAAAGGCCAAAGCTACACATAATAACTTCAAGCTTAAGATAGATTATCAATTGCTAAGTACAGACCTAGAAGTAGCAAAAGCTTTCGAAAATTTCTTTACGGACATTCCAGTTTCAACAACCAAGTCTTTAAATTCATCTCCCGCTGCTGCTGAATCTATACTTAAACAAAACTTTGAGGAATGTAAAACAGATTTTAAATTTAGGCACGTAAATAATGAAGACATTGTAAAAGCGTTTAAATCCCTGGAAATTAAAAAGACAGCTGACGCCCATGGTCTATCAGTAAAAATTATTAGTTCCATTGTAGATTGTATTGCACCTCACCTTTGTTGTATATTTAATCAATGTATAGATAGTGGTGTGTTTCCTGACTTGATGAAACTAAGTAAAGTTATACCTTTATTCAAAGCTGGTAGTACATCAGACCCCACCAATTTTAGACCCATATCGATACTACCAACGCTTGGCAAAATATTTGAAAAACTCATACTTAATCAATTGCAAAGTCATTTTTATCTCAATAATTTAATTCATATTGCTCAGTTTGGTTGCACAAAGGGTCGTTCAACAGCCGATGCTGGTGTTGAACTAATCGACAATATTTTTGATGCCTGGGAAGACGCAATGGATGCAATAGGTGTCTTCTGCGATCTATCCAAGGCTTTTGATTGCGTCCATCATGACACTCTTGTCAGGAAGTTACGCCATTATGGTGTAAAAGATCAGGCACTTGGCCTTCTGGAGTCATATCTAACAGATAGGGTTCAGATGGTCGATGTTAATGGGAAAAGATCACCTGGGTCTTCAATAAGTATGGGCGTACCGCAAGGTTCAATTCTTGGTCCTTTCTTGTTTTTAGTATATATTAATGATTTACCTTACCTTGTTAAAGCAAAACATGGGTTAGTATTGTTTGCCGATGATACTTCTTTGATATTTAAAGTTAAAAGACAGCAATCAAATTATGACGAGGTAAACAATGCTATCTCTACTATAGTGAACTGGTTTACTGTTAACAATTTATTACTTAATGAAAAGAAAACTAAATGTATTAAATTCGTGTTACCCAATGTGAACCCGGTAACTACAGACATATTTATAAAAGGACAGAGATTGGACCTTGTGCAGTCGACTGTCTTTTTGGGCATTACTTTAGACGCCAAACTACAATGGGATCCTCATATAAATAAATTGTCGAACAGACTGAGTTCGGCAGCGTTCGCAGTTAAAAAAATTAGAGCTCTTACCGAGGTAGACACCGCTAGACTAGTCTACTTTAGTTACTTTCATAGTCTAATGACCTATGGTATTTTATTGTGGGGTCACGCTGCGAATGCTAATAGTATATTTATTCTGCAGAAACGGGCTGTTCGTGCAATTTATAGATTAGGGCCTAGAGTGTCACTGAGGGAAAAGTTTAAAGAAATCAATATTCTGACATTTGTGTCTCAATATATCTATGACAATCTTGTGTATGTAAAAAGAAATATAACTAATTTTCAGAAGTACAGTGATATACACAATTTTAATACTAGAAATAAAGACAAGTTGGTTGCTTATGTAAGCCGACTACATAAAATTAGTAATTCTTTTAAAGGCAATTGTATACGCTATTACAATAAGGTCCCTACTGATATTAAAAACTTACCTTTAGACAAGTTTAAAATAATAATAAAACAGAAATTGTATAAAAAAGGTTACTACAGGATATCTGATTACTTAGAGGACAGATGTCCATGGGAATAGATTGTTTGAGTAACAGGCTGTTTCGATATATAATTAGCATTCATTTTAAAACGATAAGAAATTTATTAAGCAAAAGATTCATGAAAATAAGTACAGAGAATATAAATAAGATATTCATTCTAGTTCAAGCCAGTACGTGTGGGACTGCCGCTCCATCCTCATATAGGCCTGTGCGACTCCACCTATGGCGGGTGCCGCGGATGCACATGCTGCTAGCCCTGATGATGGCGGTTTGAATTCTTGCTCGTAGCCAGCCCATTATTGTGGCAGGGGTCCGGTTCCAGCGGTCCGCCAGTGTTTCGGCGAGGTGTTTAGTGAATGATATCATTTGTGGAGCAAAAACTCCGTCGACAGAGGTTACTAAAGGGGTGAAGGTGGTGTGGCGCGTCTCGCATGGGTCGCAGTACTTCCTTTTCTTTTCTTCTTCAGCTGAACGAAGGACAGCCGCTACGGGGCGTGATGCGTGGGAGGGAGCGTCGGTGTCTATGACACGGATATCAAATAACGCCTCCCTCTGGGCAATCCATACCCCCCGACAAGCCAAGTCTCCGCGCAGCCCAGTATCGCCTTCGGAGATGACTGGCTCTTTCGTGACGTTTCCCCAGGCTTGCTGGCACAGTTCACAGAAAAGATCCCTTATTTCGTTATGTCTGCGTGTGATAAGGCCACCTGTTTTGCAGCACAAGGCGTGGTCCACGTTGAAGTTGTCATTGCCGCAGCCGTCGCAAGTCGCAGGCATGGAGATTGATGTGCGGTGGTATCTTATGGCCAGGGCATCTCTAAATTCGTGGGGTGATAAGTCGAAGTTGTCTTTTCTTGTCGGTGTTACTGAAAGCCATGTTGATGTTTTTGTTTTCATTTTTGTCGCTATTGATCTTTCTATTGCTCTTTTCTTTTTGGATGGTAATTTTGTTAGAATGCTTTCTAGAGTTTCGTTCTCGTATGTTTCTTTTTCCTTGTTTCCTTCCTTTCTTGCGTCGCGCAAAGAATTGTAGTGTTCAGCAAGGTTTATGTCTTTTATCTCGGTTAGGGCTGTTGAAAGTATTGTAGATCCCTGTTTTGAGATTTGGTATGCACGGTTTGGTGTGTTGAAGGGGTCAGAAAGGGCAAGTCCGCCTTTGTGGACTGGAAGGGTAAATAGCTGGGTTTCAAGTTTTGTGATTTCGCCTCCGATTAGTGTTGGTATGAATTTGTCATGTAATGTGTTAGTTAAGGGTTCAAAAAGTTCTTCTGAATTTTTTAAGACACGTAGTAGGAAGGACCATTTAAACTGAGCTGCTTTAGTTAGGGCAGTGTAAGCGGCTTGAGGTGAGTTTTTGCAGATTATTGTGAGTTTCTCGATGATAGATATCCATTCGGTTACATTCTTTTTTACGAAGTCGTCCCCTCCTGTCCCTATGTAGCCTCCTAGGAAGCGGGAGCCGGTAACTATGGAGACGTTGGTACCGGAGAACGTCTTTTCTGCGGTAGACTTGTCAGTTTCTGACACTATTAGAAATGATTTTTTACCTTGTGGTAAGTATCCGTATGCTGGGCCTGTTTTGTTTAAGTTGTCCCACCATTGTCGTAGGCTTTGGAAAGTACCTTGCGCGGAGGAGTCATCGGCGTACCAGCATTGTGTGACTGTGTTTTCGGTTTTAAGTTTGTTAATTATTGGTAGTGTTGCAAGCGCGTACAGTGGCATTGCGAGTGGGTCTCCTTGGGTTACGCCTTCTCTGCTATATAGTCTTGTATCAGAATCGCGAAATACCAATTCAGCGTGGCCATTGTAAGTATTATAAAGAAAGCGGGCGCAGTGTGGCCAGTATATTCTTGCTTGCCAGAGGGCTAGTTGTCTATTCACGGCGTTAAAAGCATTGTTCGCGTCAACGAGGAGCATTCCCCAGTTTGAACCAGGTTGGCAATCTCTTTGGAAGACATCGGTCATGGCATGAATGGCGCCTTCGATGCCACTGCCCAGTCCACTGCAGAGCTGTGACTGGCCGCATGCTTCAGTGACTTCAGAGCCTGTTGCTAAGATCATGCATTTGGATAATATTCTTCGTAGGCATTCGCCGATGCCGATAGGTCTTACGCCTGGGCATTTGTCTAAAGCAACAAGTCGGCTTGACATTAATGCTTGTATTTGGGTCCAGGGTATGGTTTCGTTGCTAAGTTTCGTTGTGAGCTGCGCTACGGCTTCTCTTAAATGGGCGCTTGCTTGGCCGAAGCGGAGTAGGAAATCTCTCCAGTTTTCGGCTGTGCATCCAGTGGGGCCTCCGCCGCCGTGTAGTTTTCTCGCAACTGTTTCGACATGGTCACAAGTTATTTCGATTTCAAGAAGTGGTGGGAGTTTTGTGACGTCTTTGGGGAGAGTGAATAAAGCGGGATCTGGAGTATTAGGCGGGGGGTGCTTTTCTCTCAGCACATCACTGACGGTTTTACCGGATGGATCAACTTCAGTGTCTGGGTTTAAAACTTTGCTCGTGTCTTTTGTGAGGAGCCAGTTGAGCGCTTCCCGCGTTTTTCCATGTAGTATCAGTCGTGTGAATAATTTTGTTTCTTGGTCATTGTTGTTTTGTTTCCGGTTTCTTGTATTCCATATAGATTTATCTGCTTTGGTGGATTCCGTGATGAGTTTCTCGAAACGTTTGTCTGCCCAGAGTTTTAGGCGCCGATCGAGTAGTCTCAGTATATCTTTCATTTTTCTAACGTTTTTGTCTCTTTGCAGTATGACCGCAGCAAAGGTTAATACGCGTTCAGAGGGGTAGGTTGATTTGGTTAGATGCTCAATTTCGTCGGCCAGAGTGTGTACGAATTTTCCACTGGCAGTACCGCATGGGAGGTCGTATAGCTTGCCATGAAGGTTACAGACGTTGTCCCAATGCCTTTGCCAGATGCCAGACTTGGGTTGGATGGCATTCAGGAATGGGGATCCGAAGGCTTCTTCCAAAGGTGACATTGGTGTTTGCCCATCGGTGGTTGTTTTAAGAGTAGCGGATGCTGATTGGTTTAGTACATCGTTATGTGCTGATCTCATGTGACGCTGGAGCCCATTTTTCTTGAATTTCCTGGGGCATAGCGGGCATTCGGTGTCAGCTTGTGACATATGGGTGGGTATTTACTTACTTGAGCTATTTGCACTATAATTTTGTTGTTTAGCTCTCGGATAAGGGTAAGATTAATAAAAACAAGGGATTTTGTTGATAAATAAATGGGTCTAAAGGAAATAATATTAAAATGAAGTATTTTTGTGAAAAATATGTCTATTTGACGTGACAGCTGACCATAGACTTCATTAGCATTCATTTTGTAATTTGACAATATTTTATTTAAAAAAGGAAACGCAAAAGATGCGACGACTGTGGAGTTTCTTCGGTGAGCTCTTCTCCACAGATTCCGCCATTGGGTTAGTGAACTCACCAAAAAAAATGTAATGAGGGATCTAAGTGATGTAACAACATCCTATGGAAATAAATGATTTTTGATTTTTTTGATTTTTGATTTTGATTGAACAAAAGCAGCAACGTGAGGAAGTTTCTATGCAGTGTTTGAAGAAATTTCATCGGAATAAAGCTGACTTTTTACGAGGATTCATCACGATGGACTAAACATGAATCCACCATTCTACTACCCCTGAGACGAAAGAACAGTCGAAATAATGGACTGAAAAGGGAGAATCAGCTCCAAAGAAGGTGAAGTCAGTTTCATCTGCTGGCAAGGTCATAGCGTCAGTATTTTGGGATGCTCATTTGATAATTTTTATTGATTATCTTCAAAAAGACGAAACCATCAACGGCGAATACTACGTAAAACTATTGCAGCGTTTGAGTGAAAAAAATAAGAAAAAACGGCCGCATTTAGCGAGAAAGAAAGTGTTGTTTCATCAAGACAATGTACTGGTTCAGAAGTACTATTACAATGGCAAAAATTAATGAGTTGGAGTTTAATTTGCCTCCTTGCTTCGCCGTATTCAGCTTATTTTATTTTTATTTTCTGTTCCCAAACTTGAAAAAGTAGCTCGCAGGAAAAATATTTGCCAATAATGAAGAGGTTGAGTCTGCTGTAGGTGGCTATATTGAGGAGCTTGACACAGACCACTATAAACAGGGTATCGAAGCTATCGAACATCGCTGGGAAAAGTGTATTGCGGTAAAAGGAGACAATATTGAGAAATAAATAAGTTTTGTTCAAATTATTTTGTGATATCTTTTTTAGGCTGCCTACTTCTGGGACCACCCATATAAGTATAGATTCCAAAATACATAAAAACTAATCAAACATTTTTGTCCTTAACCTAAAGTGACCTCAGATGTAAGATGCTGTAACTCAGAAATAGTAAATTTAGAAAATTTTGGGTTAACTTATTTATTAATGCTAATATTTACAGTACTATATATACGTATATTTACGTAACTTATATCATTATTGGTAACACCAGTAAATACATATTTATGTTCTAATACTAGGGTTTATTCATTTGAGGTAGTGGGAGAAGTATTTTCAAACCGCACCAAGTCCTTTTTGTGAAATTTACCTAGATTTTAACCATGTAAGGATTTTAGTGAGTACAACAGAGGTGAATACTACGCATTAAAACAGTCTGACTTAGACTCAGTACATCTTTCTCCATTTGACTATTTGTTTATTATAATATTCATAATTATTTATTGAACACAGTTAATTAAAAATGATACATTAAAAGAAAACATAACGTACAAAGACGAGCTTATCTCTAAAAAGAGATTTCTTCCAGCAAACCAAGGCATGACAGGAAAATTTATCAAGAAACACTAATATCATAAATAGCATCCTAGATATCCAAGTTAATTCAATAATTGTGATACCATCCAGTGCTTGGTGTATTTAAAAAAGTATTCTAATGGTTGTTAAGATATTTTCTATGCCTAATCACTGGAAGCGCTATGCCAATAAGACTAGGAAGTATTTCGCTCATCCCGATCATCAATATGGTAAAGATTCAATGTCACGTAATCCACAAATCATGTTACAGAGCGCCACCTGCCCTAAACATTTGAATATTTAACTAGCCCGCGATTTTAAGGTACCGCACTCAAATGGGAGTTAGCGAAAGGATGACTCGATCGGCAGGTTTATTGCGTTAACGTTATAGATCAGGGTTAATGATGTAGCCCAAAAATGTAGCCCTATTGAGCATACATGTCTGCATATAGTTCCAACAATGATACGTCTTCGTAACACCAAAATCATAGAAAATTTAATAGGAACGTTTGTGGTGTTTGCCAATATTCCATAAGTATAGGTTAAGGTTAGTGACGGTAACGTAAGATAAAATTATTATATTAACATGCTATTTGTATTGACGTTATGCTACGGAACTATCGTTGGATGTTATATCTCGCCCTTGCCCGGTTTTTACCCATTACAGAGGATCGAAGAAGGGAACGGAGCTCGGATGCGACCGCTAAATACTTGAAAGTCTAATTGAATAAACGTGTCGGGAATTCGAGATAATCGCGCCCGAGCGAATCGGACGGAAGAATCGAGGATCGAGTCGATTTTTCACGAGTACATCGATATAGCTGCGATGAATGGCTAGCCCCCTGTCATGCAAATAGAGTTTAGATCAACTGGCTAAATATGGGCGCTAAAACGCCTTTGTCACCCCGTACAGGACTAGGCTTGAGGCTATTTGACTTTGACGTGATTACTTAAACTCGTGAAACGGGCGCTTTCTAAATACAAGTCTGATCTAGCGCACATTTCAAATCTATGACCTGTACAAGGTCGGTTATACAGATTCTTTCACCAAGACCATTTCCATTTCCATTTATAACATATCAGACAGAGATAGCCGCTAAGTGAGATTCTTCGTAAGTCCATCGGGTTTCGAGGATGATTGCTCGTGACCAGATTTGTCAATTTATTTATATTTTCTGGAAGTATTTGGGAATGTTATCTTCAAGGCTCCTTCGCTAACAAGCGCCTTGTCTTGTTTCAAAGTTTCCCGGAATATTAATAATTCTCCATTGTTTTGCAACTGGTGACAAGGAGGACCTTTAGTGGAGACGCCATCTTTGCGCGCACCTCTCTGATGTGGATGTTTTCTATTCCTACTTTATGTGGTGTGTGTGCGTATAAGTATCTTCTCAACCAGCAAAATAATCGAATAAAAATTATCTACTCCGCGAAAAGTTGATAAAATAAATAACTTGAACACTATTTTACACACATTGATCTAGCCCCAAACTAGGATTCCCTGTATCTTGGGTACTAGAAAAACGATACACATACTTTCATTCATTAATTCATTAATATTCTTTATTGCACAGAAATCTTAATAGTAAGGGAACAAAACATTTTATGAGCAAAGGCGAGCTTATCTCTTATGAGAGATTTCTACCAGCAAACCTAGGTAGGACAGGAAAAATTGTGCAACAGGAGAGTCCTAGTGCGCAATAAAACTGTACACACCTAATTGTTTACAACTAAAACATAATAATGTAATAAATGATATATACTAAATAAAATACAAAAGCAAAAAATTAAATATATATCAAACATATACTACTTATATATACATATATAAAAGTACCTATCATGAAAGAGAAAGGAAATGCTCTTTCAATCTCGTCTTAAAAGTGAAAATTGAGGGACTATCTCTAATAGCGCAGGGAAGTGCGTTCCACAGTCGGATCGCCGTTAACCTAAACGAGTGTTTGTAAGCGGCAGTGTTATGCCGAGGAGTAGAGAGAAGAGACATCGTGTGGAATCTCCGGTTGCTATGCCTGGAGGAAATAAACTCTAAGCGTTCTCGAAGATATGAGGGGAAGCGGGGATTTCGCAAAATGTTGAACAGATAGGAGAGAACGTGCATATCACGACGAAGGCGGATCGGAAGCCACCCCAACTCCTTGCGATACTGTGAGACTCATACTTGCGTAGCCCGAAGACAAACCGAATCCCGAGGTTTTGAAGTTGTTCAAGTTTGTTCAGTTGTTCTTCGCACCGATCCAGCAAACATCCGCATAGTCGATTAAAGGTAGTAGGAGGGACTGGGCAAGGGTGATTTTAGTCTGCTGCGGCAGGAAGTGCTGCAATCTCCGTAGGGAGTGAAATGACGCAAAGACACGTCTGCTGACCTCAAAAACATGGGGCGACCAGGACAACAATTTATCAAATACAACCCCAAGATTCTTGGCCTTCTCGCTGTATGAAATTATGTTACCATCATACACTATAGGGTCGACGGGCATTTTCTGAACTAGGTTATGAGAGTCACGAGTACCCAAAATAATGGCCTGCGATTTGCCCGGGTTAACAAGCAGACCATATGAGGTAGCCCATTTCCTGATGTTATCGAGATCAGCATTCAACGCCTCTACTGTCAGATTCACATCACACGGAGAGAAGTGCCGATATATTTGAAGGTCATCTGCGTCTACTTATATAGATAAATATTATACTTAGATAGATAAACAACCATAATTAGGGTACAAACATCCGTTCTCATCGAACAAACATTGGCCGCCACCGCGACTCGAACCCGGGACCCTTGGCTTCGTAGGCAGGGTCACTCGACTATTCGGGTTGTCAAAAATTCGAGTTAATGTTGCCAAAACAATAAATAGTCGTATAATAGAGAGCAATTCATTCTGATTAAAAGTCGACCAGCAGCACTGAGTACAATTAAAATCGTAGTACTATGCAGATTGCTTTTACTCGACATTTATAGAAACAGAACAAAGTGCAGAGTACTGGCAGAATAAAAGCGCCCAATTCAGCGTATTAGCCTTCTATAGCTGGTATAGAACTATTAAAGCACGAAGCACTCAGCATCTTTCAAAAGGTAGAGTAAAAGTGTTACATCTTGGTGCTGTACACGTTAATTCGACCTTTTTATAGTAAAAAAATACAAATACATCAAACTCGTCCCATAGCGTAAAGGCGCACAATCTAAGAATCCCCGAGACTTTGATAATCTCCGTCATTCAAACTGTAGAGCTCTTTAGCTTTCTAATCTCCTTGTCTTTATAGGCTAAAGCGGCTCTAATTGAAATAAGATAAAAACAATGGCTTAGCTACCCTTTAAACTTCTGAAAAATAACAATGAAACAAGTATTCTGTATGTTTTCTTTATTGCAACTCCATGATTCTTTGTTTTAAAAATTTAGGATATGTCTCAATAATAAATTCATTGTTAGACTATTTAATACAAGTAAAAAACCTATGTTTTATACAGTCATGTCACATTACTTCTAGCAACCCCTCGCTAGAATAGAAATATTAGTTATGGAAAAATGGTGTAGCTCTCACGTATTCATGTTTGTTAGAAACCACATACTACATTTTTGTAAGCTTGAACAACACAACACAGCATCACGCTTTTTCCGATACGGCATTACCGAAGTAGAGTTGTGCCCATGCTTAGATTTTAAAGAAGGTTTTCTTTCTTTTAAAGTCTCACCTCCCGAAAATTTGTTTTCTTCCGAAGTGACTAAAACAGTCTTGTAAAAGAGGACAAATGTGCTAAGCAGAGTCATTGTACAAATCATTGATCTCCTTGAAGTCCCTTACAATAATATTATTATTATTAGGGTGGTGCCAAACGGGACCCTATTATTAAGCCTCCGCTATCCGTCCGTCCGTCCGTCTGTCACCAGGCTGTACAGATGTAGTGAATAATCCTTTCCTTTCGTATTTTCTCGGAAATGTTCGTTTTTGTCTTACTACTTCACCGCACTCAGTACCCATCGAGACAACGTAGGGAACGGTCGCATTGCAAGAGGAAGTATCTATATAGAGTAGTTAATACCACAGAAATATTTTGTTGATATTAATGTTAGATTTTGTGATAAACTTCATGGACTCGTGTATTAATGCAGGCCACCTATATTATTTTTTTTGACTTTACATTTCACTCTTGTCTGTCATTTTTGTAAATAATAAACATTGATTTTATTCGATCCACATTAACAATTTATAACAGACATGCCGAAAGCACTTAGAAAAGGGAAACGTTTAGATCGGCAAGCCTGCGAAGTTATTTTCAATATTTATTTATATTTCTTAATTGAAAATGATAAATTCAAACATACCAACTATACTGCTTACTTTTGTAAAGTCCAAAAATGAGTTTCGGAGGCCAGTGGAATTTCTCAACGAACAGTAAATAAAATATTGCAAAAAGAATACATAAATCAATCCACCTCCAATAGTCCGAAGTCGGCAAAGTTGGGTAGACCAAATAAATTATTTTGTCTAGGTCTTGACGATTTTGACTACAACATTATACGCCGATTAGTGTATAATTTCCATTTGATATACAAACAAGTACCTACAATTAAAGCCCTGAAGTCCAAGTTATCCGAAGCCATAAATTTTAAGGGATGTGACTTTACGCTAAGAAAAATTCTTAGAAAAATGGGATTTCGGTATAAAAAAGTTGAAAACAACAGAAAATTACTTATCGAGAAAGATGATGTTCGTTTAAAAAGAGTAAAGTTTTTAGCCGCGATAAAAAAGTACAGATTGCAAGGGAGAGAGATTGTTTATATGGATGAAACATACATCCATACCTCACATTTGGCAGGTAAAAACTGGGCTGACTCGTCAGAAAACGGAGTGAAACAGTTAATTTCTAAAGGACAACGTCTTATAATAGTGCACGCTGGTAGTAGAAAGGGGTTTATACCTGGGGCATTGTTAATGTATCAGTCTACTGATAAAACAGGTGACTATCACAACGCGATGAACAATGAAAACTATGAAAAATGGCTTCGTAATCAACTCATTCCAAACATAGCTCCACATTCGGTACTAGTAGTAGATAATGCTGCATATCATAATAAGTACGTAGAAAAACCTCCTAATTCAAATACCAGGAAGCAAGACATGATTGATTGGCTATCCAAACATAACATTCCGATTGATCCGTCATTAACAAAACTTGAAATATATGAAATTATTTGCAAGTACAAACAAGACTTTGTAGAATACTCTATAGATAAACTTATGAACGAATATGGACACAGCGTACTAAGATTGCCACCATATCATCCTGATTTCAATCCGATTGAAAACATATGGTCTCAAATAAAGGGATACGTATCCAAAAGAAACATCAGTATGAATATGACTACTGTGAAACAATTGGTACAGGAAAAGGTTAATATGATTGGTTCCGATGTTTGGGCCAAAGTATGTGAGCACGCCATCAAATGCGAAAACGAGTACCGAAAACACGAACCTGAGTTGGAAAATTATATGTCTAGTTTTGTAATCACCGTTCATGAAAACTCTGACGATGATACACCAGAAAATAGTTCTGATTCTGACTGTGACCCGCTCCTCCTCCTCTTATCCCGCTGTCATAATCGAAGTCGTTCATCCAATCAGAAAATCATATTTATTTATATTAATTTCTCTGCTGGTTTGTTTTGTTTTATGTTGAGGTGTCTTTTTTGTTATGTCATAGTATTTTTAATTAATTACAAAAATTTATTATTATAAAAAAGGTCTGCAAAATCCTACTGTACTTTTGACTTATAGTTAGACTTTTGGGGTTCCAATCCTTATAGAATCATTAGATCATCCCAACCGGAATTTGGTTTTTATCAGTGCGTTTTATTGAAATAAAACGTCCTCAGTAACTAGTTATATTTTTGTTTACCTAACGAATTCTTTATATGATCGAATAGTGGTGTTTTTAACATCTCAGTGTAATATACGTCAAACGGGCAATTTGACATTTGACATTGATAAATAAAGTATGCGATTTATTTGATACCTACACGTAATTTAATAATACAGTAATTCAAAGACACATCGGCACCATTCGGGTGTTATCGATGTTCCGAGTTTTGCCGATAAGAAAGGATTATTCACTACATCTGTATCTCATGAAACGTGATGGTTATATAGATCAAATTTTCACAGATGATGTATATGTATAAACAGAATGAAATAAATATTTAAGAGCCCCCTTACAACAATTCTTTCAATACCACATACAAACTTATGAATGCACCTGGTTACGTACATGGAGTGTGAAAGTAGTCGCAATAATTACATTGTAAACAACATTTCGCTATGTAACTATTTCCCAAATTATTCACTCCACACCTTCCCTACAATTGTATTGTACGGTGGTACCATAGTATAAATAAGAAAGTGGTACCGAACCTTTTGTGCACGAGTTAGACTCGCTTTTTGAGTTTGGTGCTAGCAAAGACATCGTTTATAAAACTATCAAATAAATGACAACAGACAACAAATAGGGTGCTAGATGAAATTTTTCCCAAGAAATGAAGCTAGGTACAAAATGACCAATCACAGTAGTGTGTCTGAATCCGCAAATCCAAGAGTTCATGAAATGCTCAGTGGAACATCATAGACTTAAGCTTAAAAGGAACAGTAGCAATGGTCCTTTAGATGGGTCAGGTGTAGAATGAGTTGTAGAATTTTTGTAATCCGAATACACGTGTTATCACATCACACAGATAAGGAATTCTTAATCTTTTGCGATGTTTCTTATTTCCATGTTTTTCTAAATTGATGTTATGGATATTTTTCACGAAAGTACATCAAATAAAGGAAAGAACAGATACAAGGTAAGGGCTCACAAGGGCGCCTTAATGAGCTTTAGACAAACAAAGGTTTAGGGTGAGGGCGCTAAAATGACATTTTACCATACGGCACACCAAAATAGTCTTTATTACATTCGTTGGAAGGTCTAAGGCGTAGTTGTTTCTTTGTGTGTACTGAGCGAGCATGCTAATTTATATTTCATTATGACAGAAGCATTAGTGATACGAAATGACGTACGGAAGTCTAAATGAAAAGAGACGCGTTGTTGTATGTTGTATGTACCTTTCCATAATACAATAATTTCTTTAATGCACACGAATAACTTTAGGAAAATAATAATAAGATGAGCACTGAAACTGCATTTACCATATAAAGTTTGACACCTTACGTAGACAAAGACCAGTGACTTTTGACTTCAAACACAACGTACCTCAATTAGCCATCTTTACCGTCGCAAATTGTTAACATTTCTAAATTTATCATTACCGTCCATCCATCCGGATCACGTGTGGACGTGCTCGCAAATCCTTTCAGCTTGACTCAAAAGGAGGAATTTCACACCTAATGGCTTCCGGGCAAGATGCAGGTCTCAAACGGCTTTGGACTTGACAAATGGAAAATAAAAACGTTATATTTTATTTCGGCGCCATCGTGGGTGTGAGGAGACTGGCGACAAGGCGTGAATGGGATTTGCTTAGCTATTTGAATCAAATATGTATTTACTATTATGCACTGTGCAAGATGTATTAATAAACTTCAAACATACCATGTACTCAATAAAACCACCACAAGTGTTAGTGATGTAGCACCGGGACATTGTTAAAACGTTTAGATTACTTAAGTTAAAAATATTGTGGTGTATCAGGCAGTCACTTTCAGTTATTCAGGATATACTTAGCTTACCTATTGTTACAACTCCTCTCCCTAGTATAACTTTTTAAATCTGAAACGCAGTTTCTTATTCATTATTTTGGCCAGATAAAAACAGATAGTTTAGTATATTAGACCTTCTACTAATTGGGAAATAGGTAACCTATTTCATATTCATATTCATATTCATATTCATTTATTTGCATATAACATATATATAGTTTCTAGAGGGGTGAGTAAGAAGTGTCATCAACTGAGACAATAGATTTTATCCTGAGATTTTTTTTTTCAAATAATAAAAAAAAACTGTAAGAAGGTATCTAAGATATGTACCTACTAATAAAATGTTTACAGATCATTATGTATAACGCAATTAATAATTTTATGAAGAAAAATCATATTATTAAATGTCGTAGTATGTTTTGGGTCTATAATATGATTTTTCCTTATAAAATAATAAATTTTTATAAGGAAAAATCATATAATAAAATGTCATAGTATGTTTTGGGTCTTATATGGGTAACAACACCCCTAGATTCGGTCTTTTACCCAGACAAATCTATGGCATCTATCAATTTGTGCTGATTCTCGTTAACAAGTTAAATAAAAGGAGCATTGTAATGTAATGAGTTTGAAATATTCATAGATTCACCGTGTTGGAATGGGGTCTGACCACTCAGATAGGATCTTTTTTGTAAATGACACTCAAACATCACATAAGCCGTATTTGATATTAAATATGGAATTATTTAAAATATTCTTCTTAATATAGAACATATAAACATATACAATGATGTTTCATTGGTTGTTTATGATATATGTACCTACTAACTCAATTCAAATGCCTGCTGAATTATAAATAACATAATATTTAGAGTCTCTCACAAGGTAGTTAAAATAAAGCTATTGTCATAGTTGACAACCTTAAAAAAATGAGGATAAGTCATTTTTTGATGATTTAAATTTAAAACGTATGTTTTAAATTTATGGATTTCTCTGTGGTTTATTTGTTAAATGATTAAATACCTACGTTTTATTTTCTCTGAATTGATAAAGTAAATCAAGCGTTTAGGAAACCCAACAATTACTGTATCGTATGTAGCTGAACACTGTGTTCACATAAACACAAAACATTCCATAAAACCCAATAACATTCCAATTAAACAGAGTACAATATTCTAATAAGCACAATTCAAATAAAAATCAAATCAAACAGTTTCAGTAAAACATTCCAGATTCTGAAAGAAAAATCTAATCATACTACTAAAACCCAGACGGCCTTACTAATAAAACAAGTTATTCACAGTTAAACTTATACAGTGTTTCATCCTTTTCATAAGTCGAGTAAATGTGCAAGACAAAACACTGTATAAGTTAAACCGGTAATAACTTCTTTTTATAGGTAGGCCGTTAGAGTTAAATTTGTCAGAATAATTTTAATACTAAAATTAAATGATTAAAAAATTAAATAAGGTTTGGGTATACATATACGTGTATAGTAAAAATTAAATCAATTTTACTGAAGTATTACTAAATTAGACCAAACTCTTTCTACAGTAAATTCTGCTTGCTTTTCGTTGGAGTTGGTATATAAACTATACCTAAACATAGCTACTTTTAGTCTAGAAAAATGTTATCACCTTTAGACCCTGCAAAAAATTATAATCACAGATCACTTCAATTTTGGCTAGGATTTTTATGTCATATTGATATCACTGCACTTTTTTGTTACAAATAAGGAACACTGAATTTAAATATAAATATTTTAGTTACAAAGGTCATATTCTCTGCAGCCAGCATGTCCAGATCTTAAAACTAGAAAAAGGTTAATTAAGTTCAATCCGATTTCTTTAAGCTTGAACAACATTTTATTGTGAACCAACAAATAGAATCATAACTTTAATAATTTATTCTAGAAATAATAATAGTTAAAATACACAAAAACAATAAAAGAAGCTCAATTGTTAATCTACCCAACGCCATCTAGACACCAAATATGTATTTATCTAGGTACTTACTAACGGAAATATTTCACATTGGTATTCAATTAAACGAATTTCATATATTAAAACATCGCATTACTCTTCTTCCTACATAATCACATAATATGGTAGGTACATATCTTTTAATAATTCAATGAATTATTATCAACTCGCATCACTATTTCATGAATACGAAAGGATAGAATAGTAGGTACCTATCAAATAAGAGGTAAATTCGATATGACTTTTTGAACCATGAACACTCAACATCAAATCGTTAGTCATACCACTGTAATCTAGGTAAAAACTACTTATAATAGGTAATTATAATATTAATTCATACAAAGACTCTTAATTATGTCAGCCTTTTCAAATACTTTATAAGTACTAAGGAAATAATAATTAACATAATGAAGTATTGAATAACTAAAAGTCGTTGCAATTGTGCCTCCGCCATCCAGTATGAAAAAAAACGTGACGCCATTTCATGTAATATTATGAAATTTATAGGTACAATGTTTCCGCTAAAATCTTAACTAGATAGATTAATTCCAAATGTCTTTATTACTGTAGATATTTACATATACTTAGCAATCGTCATTTTTTGCCACTTCTCTACATTGGACCACTGTGGAAGAAGAAGGGCGTAGAAACTCCCACAGATTGATTTTTAGATCTCTTTTTAAAAATTGCTTATGCTTAACTAATACAAAATTTAATATTTAGTCATTATCATAATTAATAAGCAGGAATAAATAATTACAAAATTATTAACAGCAAGGTCTGTGTTGAGCCAGATTAACCCCATACAGACCCATCATTGAAGTAATCTTGAACATTGTAATATCCCTTTTTCGACAAAGTCGCTTTAACATGGATTTTAAATTGCTCAAATGGCAATTTCAAGATCTCCAGAGGTATCTTGTTGTAGTAGAGAATGCATTGACCCTTGAAAGAATTGCTAACCTTCGCGAGTCTAAACCGGGGCGCAAGTAGTCTGTGATTATTTCTTAGGTTAACATTACAGCTATCGCTATGTTTGAGAAATTTTGTAAGGTTCTTGCGTACGTACTTACATTATATTTTCGAAAATAAATTGACTAGCTACAGTTAGTATGTCAATTTCTTTAAAAAGCTGTCTTAAGGAGTCTGTGCGTTTTAAATTATAAATTGCTCGAATAGCTCTTTTCTGTAAAATAAAAATAGTTTGAATATCCGCTGCTTTCCCCCACAACAAGATACCATAGGACATGACACTATGAAAGTAACTAAAATATACTAGCCTAGATGTAGCCACATCCGTGTTTTGTCTGATGTTCCTAACAGCGTTAGCCGCAGAAATTAATTTACCAGCCAATTTTTCTATGTGGGGTCCCCACTGCAAATTGTTATCAATGGTTATTCCAAGAAACTTCGTGTCATTTACTAATTCTAACGTATTGCTGTCCAACACTAAACTGGTCCCAACTTGCCTGACATTTGGAAGTGAGAATTTGATTTTGTTACATTATTATATATATATTTATATATATATTATATATATTTTGTGAAGTGAGATTTGATTACTTAAACCCAAAGCCTATATTTTCATTTCACTATTAGATACCTAAAACCATTTCTTCTATAAATATTCATAAACTCGAAAACCAATGAAATTTCTACTAGCTCTGAACTTATTAAAGGTTGATGAAAGTATCTAAAATCTACCTAAAAAGTGCCATTTGAGCAATTTATAACTATATAGTAGTAGTTTATGTGACTGCTGCATAATGGAGGGCATTAAAACTCGAGAGTGGGTTTATGACACGAGCCGAAGGCGAGTTTCATAATAATATCACTCGAGAGTTTTAATGCCTAATTATGTACAGTTACATACACTAGTTTATCTACACACATATCATAAGCTCTCTTTGATGTGTTCAGGAACCGCATGTTTGACCGGCATTGTGGTTCTGCAATTGTTTAGCTTGTTCTTTAGTACCAACTTCACGCAGACGGGCGTCGGCGTTCGAAATTTGAATGTCAGTACCAACTTCACAGACAAACTAAGGACGGCACGCGGGTTGGCGTCGGCGTTCAAATTTGAATGTCATTATATGTAGAAAAACTACACATAATGACCATTATGTGTAGTTTTCCAGGTACGAAACGAGTTTTTACCAACTAGTTTAACATAATGCTGATCGTAACGTGCGGTTTTTGAACGCAGTAAAGAGGGTTTATGATACTTGTGTAGATAAAAACCATTTTTATCTAAAAAGGAATATTACAATATTCATGATTACATAAAAGACAAGAGCGCTGTTGATGAGGAAGAGCTAGCGCCATCTACTGGAGAAACTGCGTATCTTCGACTGGTACTCACAAGAATTACACACCGCATTGACCTGAGCGCTGTCATCCGTGATCTTTCGTTAAACATTGATCTGCTGCTTATTTTTACTTTAATTACTACTAAAAGGTAATAACTTAGACGGGCTTTAACCCCACAAAATTGTAATACAACTTAATATACAATATCAAGAATAAAACGAGTTTACTTGAAGAGCTGAAAACCCCCAAACAAGCGCATAGTGTTAATCTAACTCAACACGCTTAATTAATGTGTTATCATTTATTCCAGCATATTATTAATAATAATTAATAGGTGATATAGTATTTGTGTGAGAGTAAAAGCACATATTTTTATTTGTGCTAAGTTAAAGCCACCATTTTTTAAAAGAGATCTAAAATCAATCTGTGGAAGTTTCTTCACATATCTTCTCCTACAGCGGTCCAATGTAGAGAAGCGAGAAAAATTACGTTTCTAAACATATGCTAATATTTACAGAAAATATATATTTTTTTATTTTTTATTTAACTCGTACTACTGTTTAAATAAAATGTTAAAACTGAGGGTTACAGAAATGTGTCCTTTAAGGAGTTATTTCGGACATCATGCTGATGATGAACGTTCACTGTGACCGATTCGATTATAGAAACTTAATTTTTGACATCTGTTTATTTTTTTAAGGACGGTGGACTGAATGTAGTGGAAAAAAACTCTGCACAAAGCGGTTTCTTATTAAAAGTTGCTAAGAATATTATCCCTAATTACCCCTCAAGTTTTACAACATCTTCATAATACGTCGTATAGAACCACAAGCTTCCCAGCAGACACAAGATTCGCAGGTGAGTCGAACACCCAACAAACTCAGTACTATTCATCAAAAACAAACTGAAAAGTGAATCCTCAGCTCCGGCCAAATGTTCGGTGTTTTCTTACCGCGAAGTGCCGAGAACTTCGGTCACACTTAAAATTATGGAGAAACTGGCGTTACGTTTCACAGGAGTCTCAGTTAGGCGTTGTGCAATATGCTAACTGTTGAGTGACTGACTACATTCGACGAAATTTAATATTTAACACGCGACTTTTCCATTACAGGGTGGCAGATGCACAGTTGCGTCTACTTTTGACTAGTAATTCTATACTCCATTCTGGGTTACAGGGGGCTAGCCCATCGCTGCAGTTATGAAGATATAAAAGTTTCCACACAAGGTTAGTCTTCAACATTTTAATCGATGTTTTTCATATGTAAAGTAAATGCGTCTGCGTATCATCATTTAATACCAGTGCCAACAAGGATTTAACATACCTAATAGTAACGTTGCCGTATACGAACTTAATTCTAGATTAACCTAGATGGCTTGGCCATTATGTACGCCAGCAGGAAAAACACGGCTGTGGCACGGATCTGAAAGATTGGACCTCGTTGAAGACACAATCTTTCTCGGAATCACTATAGATTCGAAACTTCAATGGGGTCCTCACATAACTAATCTCGCACGAAGACTTAGCTCAGCCACTTTTGCGGTCAGACAAATCAGATATCTTACAGATGTTGAAACTGCCAGATTGGTTTACTTCAGTTATTTTCACAGTATTATGTCTTATGGAATATTGCTCTGGGGGAGAGCAGCAGATATAAATACGATATTTTTCTTACAAAAAAGGGCGATCAGGGCGATATATCAATTAGATGCTAGAGAATCATTAAGAGAAAAATTCAAAGAAATTAATATACTTACGGTTACCTGTCAATATATATACGAGAATATCATGCATGTAAGAAAAAAACTAGCTTTATTTAAAATTGTAGGTGATAGCCATACAATTAACACTAGAAATAAAAATAGGTTAGCACTACCATTATTTAGACTAAGTAAAGTAGGCACATCATTCATGGATTCGCTTCTACAATAAAATACCACAGGAATCATTGATCCTTCCTGAAAAGAGGTTCAAAAACTATGTTAAAAATGAGCTGATAAGAAAGTCCTATTATAGTATTAAGGAATACTTAGATGACAAAACTGCATGGTCCATACCATCTCAGCACACAGAAATTCTACGAGGGGCGATGGATCAAGTCTATAACTCGCCGGCGAATTTCCTTAGACCGAAACCAGTACCTGTTGTAAAGTCACTTTTAAAAAAAAAAGGTATGGGGGAGTTTCTTGCCGTTTCTTCTTAACCCCGAGGCCCACCTTCCGAAACGGTGTAGTCTTTTTTTTTTTATTTAAAAAAAATTGACTTGTAGTTATAAGTAAGTATAATTTTGACGTTGAATAAGATAATTTATTTATTTATATTCAATAAAAAAAATGACTCTGACTCTGACTCTGCTACGTCTAGACTAGTATATTTTAACTATTTTTATTTTGCTGAAAAGAGCTATTCGAGCAATTTATAATTTAAAAAGAACAGATGGAGATCTGTTCTTTTAAATTATAAATTGCTCGAATCGCTCTTAAAAGAGATTTTAAAGTAGCAAGACAGTTAAATTTCGAAAATATAATGTATAAGAACTTACAACGTTTTCCAAACTTAGCGAAAGCTGGTACGTTCACCAAACAAATAATCTCAGACTAGTTGCGTCCCGGTTTAGACTCGCAAATGTTAACAATTATTTCAAGGGTCATTGCATTCTCTGCTACATTAAGATGCCTCTGGAGATTTAGAAATTGCCATTTGAGCAGTTAAAAAAGCATGTTAAAGCGACTTTGTGGAAAAAAGGATATTACAATGTACAAGATTACTTAAATGATGGGATTATATGGGGTTAATCTAGCTCAACTTAGTCATTGCTGTTAATAATTTTGTAATTTATTTTTCGTGCTTATTCATAATATATATATATATTTTTTTTATAATCTTTTATTTTACTGAAGGTTTAGTACACAATGTGACTGTGTCACCTTTGTATGGGCTACAATTTTAATCTATATGATATTAGCTTACTTAATATAAAATTAATAATTATTTTCTAGCACGTATTCCAAATATAAATAATTTGTATAAACTTCGCGCATAGTCTGATGTAGGGTAAGATAATGCAACATCACAGGTACCAATAACAGAAAAAAGAAAAATATTATAAATTTGGCTTCTTTGAGATTCCGTTCTAACACATTCCAGCAAGAAATAATACACTTCTTCAATAACGTCACACTTATTCATTATGATAATTAATACTGTAATATTTGTATTAGTTAAGCACAATAATTTTTTAAAGAGATCTAAAATTCAATCTGTGGGAGTTTCTACGCCCTGCTTTTCCCACAATGGTCCAATGTAGAGAAGAGGCAACAAATTACGTTTGCTAAGTTTATGTAAATATCTACAGTAATAAAGAAACTTGACTTTGACTTTGTACAAGTTAATACTAAAACTCATACTCTCATAGCGTCACGCCTTTTCTCATACCCACTTTTAAAAGTAAAATAATTATAATAATATATAATAATACCTTGGACACACAAGATTTAGCCCAAACAAGGATTCCCTGTATCTTGGTTACTAGACAACGATACACATACTTATATAGATAAATATTATATTTAGATAGACAAATAACCATGACTAGGTTACAAACATCCGTTCTCCTCCAACAAATATTTGCCCCCACTGGGACTTGAACCCGGGGCCCCTGGGTTCGTAGGCATGGTCACAATGTGACTCGGCCATTCGGATGTTCTAAAATAAAATAAATGAAAACACCTATATACCATGCTCTACAAACCACATATGATGTGTTCGCCCGTGCATTAGTTGATTAACCCTAGAAAGCGCATTTATTCTACAAAGCGGTTGTTGGCCGCCCTCTGTAGAACGAGTTAGTTCAGTAATTGAAGTGTTAACGTGAGGCCATTACTGTAAAACACAAGTATAGTGGAGATGAGCATGTATGTGAATTTCCCTATAATTCTATAAAGAGGTTCACATACTAAAGCGATCCTTCATATCTCCATAGCTGCGGCGATGAGTTAGTCCCTACTGTCATGCAAAAATGAGTATAGAGCATAGAGTTAATTATATACAGGGTAGTGTTGAGTAAATGGTTAAAAGTGGTAGCCACTAAGCCTCTGGCACCCCGTGCTGGAACCGTGAGGAGCCCAGTGGGCTATCATTTTGATAATTGTATTTGCATTATTGTATCTAACCATACCCTGTTTAAAATAAACGGATTTCTATGATTATACCGCGAATTATTTGTTATCGATTAATTTGCACTCCATAAATTCCCCAACCAGAAAGCCTTTGTATCGCAACTCTACCGTTCTTACACTGTCAGCCACACAATTTTCTCTAACATTTTACAAAGAAGCTCACTCCTGCCAGAACCTTGTTAGTTCAACCTACAATACTAGTACCTCCGCATTAGGGTTCGTTAGCAGAATTGAGATGCCCGATGCAGTCTAGCTGCAATTTGGTTCCACACGACAAACTTAGGTTATAAAAGGCGTTCGGGCATGCTGTGGTTCCGTAGACATTGTTTTTGCAGTCTTGTAATATATGTCAGCACAGGGGTTTTCCCTGAGGATATGAAGAAAGCCTTAGTGGTACCAATTTATAAATCAGGGAGTACTGGAACTCCGACTACGTAAAGAGACGTAAAAGGGAATGAAACGTATCGTTTACGTTAATAAAAGTTTTTTTTTAGCCATAATCAATTCAGATTCAGAAATGGCAAGTCTAACTCAGATGCGAAGAATGAACTTAAAGATCATATCTCTAAATTATTGGACAGTTCAACGCACTACATTAGAATATTTCTGGACATTCAAAAGGCTTTCGATACCATATATATTAAATGTTTACATAAACTACAGTTAATCGGTATTATCAGAGGTTAAGACCTCCCCACCACCCCACCCCAAATTAGTTTTGAACCACTGTTGATAAGTCAACAGTGGTTCAAAACTAATTTGGGGTGGCGAAGTCAGATAGTTAAAATAACCCAAAAATACAGTGATTCAGCTGCGTTTCAGTTCGTTATTCTTCAGGGTGGTGTGATGGTGCCTCGGCTGTTCATACTTTATGTAAATGGGGTATGTGAACTGCCTCTAATAAAGTAGATAATATTGGCAAATCCGGATGATTCAGTCCTGTTATTCTGCGGTAGGACTTCGGAATAGTACATTACTGCAGAAACCAGTAAGTAAGCCATCCTGAACGAGTATGAATTAGCCGGCCGAGCCGAAGGTGAGGTCCGGCTATAATACGAGGCCAATATGGTATTTATGGTCGAAGAGTGTATAGTACTTTTCTCAAAAATAAAACCGTTTATGCTTATGTGAAAATTTTATTTTGTTCTTCTTTTTCTTCTTTTAGTATCTAATTCCTAACTTCTAATTAGTATCAAAATAGTCAAAAATACGATTGAACTGAGTTTCACGCCATTTTACATCGTGCCTTTTTATTAAAGGCCCTTAACTGCCAATAACCTCCTTAGCTTATCTTTGGAAAAAATATATTCATTATATTATGATATGTAATGGGATTTCATACTTACTTACGGGACACTTTTATAGTTCTATATTTAAATATTATCATATGTAATGGGATTTCATATTTACTTACTGGACACTTTTGCGTTTTTCTGGACACTTCTAAAATTAGTCCAGGATGAATCACTCTCTCATACTTTCTTCACAGATGTTATGGGAACATTTCCTACTATTTTTGAGAAAAATAGTTTTAAATATGCTGAATCAGGTATTATTAATGATGATGATGAAACACTCGTGATGCATTCCCACTCTGCATGCGCTCATGTCCTGATGTTACAATAACTATGACTCTAGTCTGACTCTACTTTGTCCTACTATATAATATATTTAATTTATTATTGCTTCGGTGTTTTATTGGATGTTAGGCTGTCCTGGGTTAACCACATAGAATATATATCGCTTAATTTTACCTTGGAGTGGGCCCGCAAAAATACATATTTAAAAGCTGAGCGAGCACAAGGAGCAGTTTTAAGAGTGATGGTCTCTAAATAATTTCAATACCTACATTGGATGGAACTGCACACTATTGCTTACTGTTCGACAACTTTACATCTTCTGTGCTATTAAAGACCTCATTAAAAAGAATAGAATAAATGTGGAGGAGTCTGACCGAAGTCATAGGTAAAACCGAAAGCAAAAAATATATTTTTAGACATAAGCTTGCCTTTGCACACCTAAGCGCAAATGCATAAAAATTTCAATTAAATATATCCAGATTAACATACACACTTTATTTCCGTCTTATTCTTCCCAAGACGGGGGTGATTTAGTCACTGTTGTGCCCATATTAAGAATATCAAGTTTTTCAATACTCTACTTCACGCACGTAAGCATGACAGGGTTAAGTCGATCGCAGCAGCTCTAATGATAAAAATGTGTTAAAAATAAGTAAAAAAGGGAGATTCCAAATAAAGTTCTTCTATATGTAACTTAACAAGAAATCCTTTAACTACTTAGCACCATTATATTTTCCAAGATAAACTAACGATGGTTATACCGCCCGCGGAGAGTAGATACTCAAAGAAGAATATTTTGAAAGCCCTCTTATTAAACAAAGGAACAATAACTCAGCAGCGGAACCCAGCGGGAGATCTGTAACGAGAAACCCCACAACCCCGTTACGAAACCCCAATACGATAATTAGATTTATCTGGACGATTGTTCTAAAGCAATAACAATTTCAAAGTTCACTTAGATTGAGGTTTAAAATTCACCAAAGCGTTTGTATGTTCCAGCAGAAGATACATCATCATCATTGATCAGCCTTTATTCACCCCGAGCTGGGTATAGGCATCTTATTTTACCATGCCATCTACTCCGGTCCTGAGCCTCCCACATCCACTGCCTACCAGCTATGGCAATGATGTCATCCGTTTATCTGGCTGGAGATCTTCCCACTAGCGTCGTGGTTCTAGGCAGTGCTACGTAAGCGCTTTAGTCCACCTTCTATCAGCTCTCCTTGCAATTTCAGGAGATTAGTCTCCAGAATTCTCTACAAACAGCTTTGGTTAGAGTGATACACTACTACGGGTCTAAATACTATTAAATCAGTTGTATCAGTAGCTGTGCTTCAAAATTGAATATAGTGGTGGGATTTTGCATAAAAAATAAGTAAAGTTAATTAATATAGGTCATTAAGACGATATGCAACAATAGTTATTTTTTTTCCATTTACTTCTCTAAAGGTTATTTTTTTCAAGTAAATGTTTAATGGGTATTTATCCAGATTCTCATTGAAGAAAAACCCGATTGGATTAAATTTACTCGAAATAATTGATTTACGAAAATTTATAGATTTTTTCCTCCAATTCAGAAATCCTAACTATTTGAATAAAATAAATTGCATTCAATATTAAACAATATTCTTAAACTCTCCTTGAAAATAAATTTATTTAAACAATTTTTATGTGGTTTGAAAAGTGTGGTTGGAGTCGAGCGTGTTACCATCGTGTGCGTGGTTTTTGTGCTGCGCTGGAAAATCTGAGCTCCATACCTCTTTTTCATTAATATAATCATCTAAGCTGTAGTATGCTTTATAACATAATGTTTTTTAATAATGCCTTTAAATTTCTTCTCTGACAAATTTAATATCTCTTCGGGTATTTTGTTATAGTATTGTTTACTTAGACGCACAAATGAATTTCTAAATTTAGCTAGTCTATTGTAAGGTTGGTAAATTTTATTTCCGCTTCTTATATTATTTCTCTTGTGCCTGTCAACATTTTTAGTGAAGCTATTTATGTTCTTTCTTAGGTACATGATTCAAAGTCAAAGTTCTTTATCGTAGATATTTACATATACTTAACAAACGTAATTTTTTGCCTCTTCTCTACATAAGACCACTGTGGGAGAAGGAGGCCGGAGATACGCACACGTAGGGGCACTGATTGATTTTTATATCTCTTTTAAAAATTGGTTGTGCTTAAATAATACAAATATTGCAATATTAATTATTACGATTAATAAGCAGGAATAATTAATAACAAAATTATTAACAACAAGGTCTGTGTTGAGCTAGATTCACCCCATGCAGTCTCGTCATTTAAATAATGTTAAACATTTTATTATCCCTTTTTCGAGATACTCGCTTTAACATGCTTTTTAAATTGCTCAAATGACAATTTAAAAATCTCCGGAAGTATCTTATTGTAGTAGAGAATGACCCTTGAAAGAATTGCTAACCTTTGCGAGTCTAAACCGGGGCGCAACTAGTCTGTGATTATTTCTTAGGTAAACATTACTTACACATTAAATATATTGTCTTGCGTACATACATTATATTTTCGAAAATAAATTGACTAGCTATAGTAAGTACGACAATTTCTTTAAAAAGCTCTCTTGAGGAGTCTGTTCGTTTTAAATTATAAATTGCTCGAATAGCTCTTTTCTGTAGTTTGAATATCCGCTTCTTTCTCCCGCAACAAGATAGCATAGGACATGACACTATGAAAGTAACTGAAATATCCTAGCCTAGATGTAGCCACATCCGTGTTTTGTCTGATGTTCCTTACCGCGTAAGCCGCAGAACTTAATTTGCCAGCTAATTTATCTATTTATTCCCAGAAATTTCGTATCATTTACTAATTCTAACCTTGTTTTTATTTTAACAATGCTATTTAAAACTAAACTAGTCTCAACTTGCCTGACATTTGGAAATGTGAATTTGATGCACTTGGTTTTACCAGCGTTAAACAATAAATTATTAACTGTGAACCAATTCAAGGTTAAAGACATCTTTATTTTTTACTTTCAATTTTAGGTTTAGTTTATATTTTGTTTATATTTATATTTGGTTTCACGGACATATGTCCAAAAAATGTCTTTTTAATCTTATCTTTAGGCTATTCACTATTCACCTTCTGACACTGTTGCAACTATGTTCGACAATTCATTATGTAGCTTAGGCACTAGGTAATTAAGAGTACATTTTCCATAATAATTACAAACTGAGGGGACGGACATTGTTTTATTTGTGGCTGCAGGAGTCGGGTAGGTACGGACCCTTTTTCACTAGAATTCACTAGAATTATGCTTACTAAATAGCAACATTATTTTAACTTTGTGTTCTATATTCTTAACCCTAGAAAGATAATCTTATTTAGATGTACTGAAAAGATAATCATACGTCAAAATTACTCCTTAGTTTTAAATAGCTATTATTTCAAAGATTATTTACTTAATTTGATGAACTATGGTATGTATGTATTTCTCATATAAGTTTAAATAAAAATACAACATATTTATATATAAGTACTGTTTATTAATTATTTAAAAAAATAACGAAACATAATGGCTATCATTTTAAAGTAACCAAACATAGGAACTTCTCTTATTATTAAGAATTCACATTTTTTAGACTAATCAGTTATTTCTAGTAATAGTGTTAGTTTGAAACAATAGACTCTATAGATTTTTAATACTTAAATTTACGGAGATCGATTAGATGCAGCTCAGGCACATGTCAATGTTATGTTCACGACAAATCACTTTTTTACACTTTTTGCAACATCCACCAACCTTACGCTTTTTTTTAGACGGGCAATAGGCACAGTAAGTACGTTTCTTTGGATTGGGCTCTTCTGTGTCGTCTTCGGTTGGTCCAGGAGCAGTTTTCGGTAACGTATCCTTTATCTCATCTCGCAAATATCGCTTCAAAGTGGGTGCTTCCAAGCGCTTGGCCATATAGGGTGAAGTTAGAGCCATGCTCAATTGTTTCATGAATTTGCGGCGATTTAGAGGCTTCTCGCCTTTAGTGACAACATTGTGCCTGTATATTATATATGCATTTACGAATGCAATATTCAGCATCCCATAAAAAAGGCACATGGACCATCTGTTCGTCTTCCTACTGCACGACATAAGAGAGCACATCTGATCAAGGGTATCTACTCCTCCCTTAGTTTGGTTGTAGTACATGATCATTTCTGGTTTCCCAGTAACTTCGTGTATGGCCGCGTCTTCGTCACATGATGACAAAAGGTAAACCATCTTGGCCGGCTTCGGTTTATATGAGACAAGTGTCAGGGGTCCGTCAAAACAAAACATTGATGTTCCTACTGGCCTGGAGCGACTGTTCTTCAATTCTTCAGGTATCTCTCTTTTATTAGAGCGAATGGTCCCGACCAGTGTCAGTTTATAAGGCTCTTGAAGCAAAGATTGAGCCAAAGGAATCGATGTGAACCAATTATCACAGGTTATATTGCGACAACTGCCGTGGACAGGCTTTGTCAACTCCTTCACGTAGTACTCTCCGAGGGGTACGCCATTGGTTTCCGTTCCTCTTCCCAAATAAGGCACTGCGTTTATCATATACGATGTACCACTGTCGCATACCATGACGATTTTTATGCCATATTTGCTTGGCTTATTGGGAATGTACATTCTGAATGAGCATCTACCTCTAAAAGCAAGGAGTTGTTCATCTATGGTGAGATGTTCTCCTGGAGTGTAATTATTTATGCACTGGTCAATAAATAGATCCCATACTTTGCGTACTGGAGTAAAAATGTCAGTGGCTCGAAGTGTTGGACGGATAGTTTTGTCGTCCATTCTAAGGCATCGGATCAAAAAATCAAACCGATCTCGACTCATAACGGAAACATAAATCATTGACGAAGATCGATCAAATAACTCATCTGTGGACATGTGGTTATCTTTTCTCGCTGCTGTCATTACCAGGATGCCGATCAAAGCGCGAATTTCATTATCATTGGTGTCACGAAATGTAGCACTTATCATGGTTTCCTTTCGTCTTCGAGAAATTTCAGCATTTGTCCACTTAACTATTTCAGCAATTATCTCATCGGTAAAGAAAATATCGAAGCAATGCAAAGCTTCATAAAGATTGCGACACATTCGCCTCGGACCCCTTTGTGACCTTATAATATTCAGTGCTGAGATTCGTCCTCTTCTTGATGCCTTTGTAGTAGACCAGCAATGTTTATTCTTACCTCTTATGCTAGGCCGAGACACGGTTATCAGACGACGAGAAGCTGTAGATGGTGGTACTTGTTCAGCATTTCCTTCAGGCGGTACACTGGATGCTATTGACTCTTGGTCCCTCTCCTCGTCGACGAATGCCTCCTCAACGTCACTCTGCACGTCGTCTTCGCTCAGATGGTCCTCGAGCTCGCTGTCAGTGTCGGCAGGTGAAAGATCCTCATCGCTCTCTAAAAGAGCCGCCAGGATGCTCTCGTCTTCTAAATTTCGATTTCCCATTGCGACCGGATATTCTATAATATTTATAAATATAAAATAAAGGTAAAACAATCGCTAAAATAAAGAAAAGTTAGCAAAAAGAACCCTAATTGAAACGCATACAAAAATCTCAAAAGTCACGTAAAAGATAATCATACGTCATTTTGACTCCAACACCTGTTGTATTTCGAAAACGGGAACACTTACTTCGGTGCCGCGACCGCCACTCGGTAGCTCCGCCCGGCGACTGTAATGTCCGTAAAGCACTGCGCCGGATTCGCGCGAATTAGAACGAGACAGCAATATTTCGAAACACACGGAGTCATTTTGACGTAGATTATCTTTTTAGGGTTAAATATCTTTTCAAAGTCAGTCATTGATTTTTTCTTATAGGGTTAAGTTTAGATAGGGCGTTTATTGGTTAAGTATTTAAGTATGTATTCTGTCTAGATAAGTTTTGAATGCTAGCCCGTAGCTACCCAACCCATAGCTAATCACAGAATCAACCAAAGCATAATACAATACGTACAGCACTTTTTTGTTAACTACGCGGTATAACATTTTGAATTTACCTAGGGCGCTTCTCAGCTTATTACCAACATATTCATTGTGCAAACTCCACGAAAAATCATTTTGTTTTATAAGTCCCAGGTACTTATACGACCTGACTTCTTCTATGAAATTACACGAACAAGTGTTATGTAAGAAATAATAATGTATTTCTATGAAAGCAGTCATACGAATGCCCCTTTATTTTAAGCATATAGTTTTTGTATGTACAAGGGCTGTGCGGGGAATATAGCTTCATTATGTAATGAAGCTATATTCCCCGCACAGCCCTTGTGTAATGTTGCTGCAACTAATTGAAGTAATGTTACTTCAATTAGTTTTATTAATATTTAAGATAATACCGTTAACATGAGCCCACATAATTATATTATGAAAATCCTTTTGTAAAGCATTTTGAACTTTTTCCGGATCTTTACCACTGTAAATTATACAAGTATATTACCATACTTTTCCTTTATCCTAGTATTTGTCGATTGATGTCCAGAAAACCCTTGCTTCTTTTGTAAAATTAACTTATGTTTAGAGAGGTTCTCTTTTGTCAAACAATCTACTTTAAATTATTACTATTAGTACTATGTAATACTAACTTACACTGTAGGCGACTGTGTTACAGTAATGACAACTGTGTCACATGTAATATTATACGCTTACAATTAAGCTACTCGTTTTTTTGTTTTAGTTAGATAGGTACATAGTATCCTGAGTCAAAGTATAGTAATGAATAAAAAAATCAAGTCGAAATATAATATCACTATAATGATCACGATATATCGTAAAGGTGCTTGTTCATTCTATGCACTCATTTATTTTGTCGCTCCGATAAAGTAGAACAACTTTTCGAGTTATTGATAATTTAGAATGCACAGACTCCATAATAGATCTTTTAAAGAAGTTCGCATGTTAACTGTAGCTAGTCAATTTATTTTCGAAAATATAAAAACTATATGCACCTATAAACATTTTTAAAATTTAGCATTAGCTGTATTGTTAACAGAAGAAATAATTACAAACTAGTAACTTCCCGGTTAAGTTTCGCGAAAGTTAGCAATTCTTTCAAAGGTCAGTGCATTCTCTATTACAACAAGATTTTCTAAAATATTCAAAATTCAAAAAGAGTTTCTTTCCATAAGAAACACATAGGTAACATTTGGAGAGTGTCAAATCTTAAACTAACACATGTATAAGGTACAGTGAAATTTAGAACTCAATTTGAATTCCGTCGATGCTGGAGGCAAAGAGGCGACTAGAAACCTCCAGCTTTATACGTTATTTTTTACAGAATTGGAGCAAACACCTTCCCAAGCTTTCTTGTCTTCTACATAATCTGATATTTTTTAGTTAGCTTTTTTACTAAAGTGATTTTTGACAACATTTTTAAATTTATTTACAGACAAAATCAAAAAATCAAAATCAAAAATCATTTATTTCCATAGGATGTTGTTACATCACTTAGATCCGTCATTACATTTTTTTGGGTGAGTTCACTAACCCAATGGCGGAATCTGTAGAGAAGAGCTCACCGAAGAAACTCCACAGTCGTCGCATCTTTTGCGTTTCCTTTTTTAAATAAAATATTGTCAAATTACAAAATGAATGCTAATTATATATAGAAACAGCCTGTTACTCAAACAATCTATTCCCATGGACATCTGTCCTCTAAGTAATCAGATATCCTGTAGTAACCTTTTTTATACAATTTCTGTTTTATTATTATTTTAAACTTGTCTAAAGGTAAGTTTTTAATATCAGTAGGGACCTTATTGTAATAGCGTATACAATTGCCTTTAAAAGAATTACTAATTTTATGTAGTCGGCTTACATAAGCAACCAACTTGACAATTCTTATAACTCAGTTGGTATTTTGTTGTAAAAGCGAATAAATTGCCCTTTAAAAGATACATTAACCTTATGGAGCCTAGTATTTTATTATTTTTTATTTTATTATTTTTCTGGGAAGCTTACAGCTATATTATTAAACAGTTTTGAACTATGATAAACTAAAGGCTAATTATAAGCAACCACATATAGTTCAAAAAAAATATATAACAATAACATAATTGAGGTGATACCTCGCCACACAAAAATTTATTAACTAAAAAAGATAGTAGTAGGTATAGCTAGTTTATTCCTATTTCTAGTATTGACATTGTGCCTGTCGCTATTTTTAGAAAATTTATCAATATTTTTGTGGACATACATTAGGTTTTCATAATTATACTGACACGGCACTGTCATAATGTTAATTTCCTTAAAATTACACGCAGTGACTCTCTGGGTTTTAATATTGCCATTTGAGCACTTTAATAACCACTTAAAACTTTTTTTTTCTAAAATAACAATATTCAAAATGGAAGATTTTGAAATTGTTAATTCCTGCATATTATTTATAATAATTAATATCGTAATATTTTTATTAGTTAAACACAACCTATTGTAAAAAGAGGTCTAAAAATCAATCGGTGAGAGTTTCTTCGCCCTCCCTCCCTAATTGATCCAATGAATAAAATAAAATAAATAATATAATAATATATATAATAATAATAAATAATATAAATAAAATAATAAAATAAAATAAATGATAAATAAATATATAAAATATAAATAAAGATTAATAAATATATAAAATATATAAATATCTGCAGTAATAAAGAAGTTTTTACTTTTACTTTGGCTCTATTTTTCAAAACCCCCTCATTGCTATAATTTCAAACACTCTTTTAAGATATTTTAAATACCTATATTTTAAAAGAATCACATCAATATTCCTTTTAGATTCCAAGAGACTATACGTTTTAAGTGAAAAAGTCCGTTTAATTTCTTCACATTACGTTGTTTTCACACACTACGATGGAAGGAAACGTATGTCTTCATCATAATATATACTTTAGGAGCCAACGCAGGGCACTTGGCAAGGAGAGCCGATGGAAGGTGAATCAAAGCGGTTACAAAGTGGCTTCCGAGAACCGCATGACGACTAGTGGGCAGACCACCAGCCAGGTGGACGAATGACATCAAAGTCAAAGTCAAAGTACTTTATTACTGTAGATATTTACATATACTTAGCAAACGTCATTTTTTGCCTCTTCTCTACATTGGACCACTGTGGGAGTAGCAGGGCGTAAAAACTCCCACAGACTGATTTTTAGATCTCTTTTAAAAATAGGTTGTGCTTAAATAATACAATTATGTTTTTTTTTAATTTAATAAGCAGGCAATAATAAATGATTACAAAATTATGAACAGCGAGGTCTGTGTTGAACTAGATTAACCCCATACAGTCCTGTCATATAAGTAATCTCGAACATTGTAATATTCCTTTTTCGACAAAGTCGCTTTAACATGCTTTTTAAATTGCTCAAATAGCAATATCAAAATCTCCAGAGTTATCTTATTATAGTGAGAATGCACTGACCCTTGAAAGAATTGCTAACCTTCGCAAGTCTAAATCGGGGCGCACACCGTCTGTGATTATTTCTTAGGTTAACATTGCAGCTATCGCTAAGTTTGGTAAATGTTGTAAGGTTCTTGCGTACATACATTATATATTCGAAAATAAATTGACTAGCTACAGTTAGTATGTCAATTTCTTTAAAAAGCTCTCTTAATGAGTATGTTCGTTTTAAATTATAAATTGCTCGAATAGCTCTTTTCTGTAAAATAAAAATAGTTTGAATATCCGCTGCTTTCCCCCACAACAAGACACCATAGGACATCACACTATGAAAGTAACTAAAATATACTAGCCTAGATGTAGCCACATCCGTGCTTTGTCTGATGTTCCTAACAGCGTAAGCCGCAGAACTAAATTTACCAGCTAATTTTTATATGTGGGGTCCCCACTGCAATTTGCTATCAATGGTTATTCCAAGAAACTTCGCATCATTTACCAATTCTAACGTGCTGTTATCTAACACTAAACTGGTCTCAACTTGCCTGACATTTGGAAGTGAGAATTTGATACACCTGGTTTTACCAGCGTTAAACAATAAATTATTAACTGTGAACCAATTCAAGGTTAAAGACAATTCACCATTAATATCATCAAAATCTCCTTTTTGTCTTTCAATTTTGAAGACCATCGAAGTATCATCAGCAAACAACACTATGTCAGTTAATTTCTCCACCATGAAAGGCAGATCGTTAATATATACCAGGAATAAGAAAGGGCCTAATATGGAACCTTGTGGAACGCCAATTTTTACACCCGATCCATCAGATTTAACGCCGTTTACTTCTGCCTTTTGAATTCTATTGCTTAGGTATGATCTTAGTAGATCCAACGCTTTATTTCTAACTCCGTAATGATTTTATTTAATTATAAGCGTATTATGATCAACACAATCAAACGCCTTCGACAGGTTGCAAAAAACTCCGATAGCATCATGTGCGGCCTCCCATGCAGAATAAATATGAGATATAAGGGTAATACCTGCATCCGTAGTCGATTTACCCCTAGTGAAAACGTTTTGTTTGGCGTGGAGTTGTTTTGTATGGTTAAAGTGTGAGAGCATTTGATTGAGTATAATCTTTTCAAATATTTTACTTAGTGTTGGAAGAACAGATATTGCTCTGAAATTTGAAGGATCACCCTTATCTTCCGACTTGAATAGAGATATCAGTTTAGTGTATT
Organism: Argyresthia goedartella; assembly: GCA_949825045.1. Taxonomy (NCBI): domain Eukaryota; kingdom Metazoa; phylum Arthropoda; class Insecta; order Lepidoptera; family Argyresthiidae; genus Argyresthia; species Argyresthia goedartella. The sequence continues at coordinate 30,278,106 of OX463826.1, read as the reverse complement.
TCATGAGGTCTGGGAAAGACCCATCGTCAACACATTTATTCAATATATAAGCTAAGTGTGGGGCTATAACTAGAATTACTGAACCAATGACTTTTACTAATATACCCCACAGGTCTTCCATATATTTTTAAGTTAAGCGATTTAAACGTTTTGACAATGTCCTGGGGATATACATGATGAAATTTTAAATATACATTACTGACGCTAGTGTTATTTTTTAATAAAGTCTCTGCTTCATATGGAGATAATTTAGACGGTCTGTTGTGAGTAAGGGTACATTGGAGAAGAATGTTTCAAAAGCTCGAGCAACATCAGCGCTGGATTTAACAACATCATCACCTATCTTTAGGCAGAAATCATTGTCCCTTGGTATAACTTTGCCAGTTTCGCGGTTTATTATTTGCCAAACTGTTTTCATTCTATTATTTGAACTTTGAATTTTTCTACTAATGTGTAAAGTTATTGCAGTTCTACAAACCAACTTGAAAGTTTTGGAATATTTTTTAACATAGTCATGAAATTTTCGATCAAAGTTATAGGTTTTTTGTTCATAAAGGTCATATAAGATAACTCTACTTTTACGAATTCCAAACGTTGCCCAGTCATTAAATTTAGATTTAACGTTGTATTCACTGACTTTCTTTAATTTAAAAACTTTATTGAATTCTGTCTGGATAATGTTGAAGAAGTCTGAGTAGATTTTGTTTGGGTTCTGTTCATCAAAATCCGGTACTGGCAAATTTATATCTAACTTTTTCATATACGTCTCTAGGCTATGGGTTGTAATAGGCCTATAAAATGTTGTAACAGTCCTATTTTTACTGGCAATTGGGAATGAAACTGTTTGTCCACTGTGATCGGAGGGTAAGCAGTTAATTACATTTTTACTTGTGAATGCAGTCCCAAAAAACGTTATTTAGCAAGTTTGGCTGTTAAGTGTAATTCTAGTCGGCTCTAGAAATATATGACATAAATTAAATGATTTGAACAGAGTTGTTAATCGTTGTTTCAATGTTGTATCTACAAGCAAATCTACATAAAAACGCCACAAATAATTAACTTTTTTCATGCATCCTCCATAATTTTCTCGAACTTTTCTAAATTGCCATGGCCGTTTTCAACATCATCGCCATATCGGGTAGGCAGTGAAAGCGGGAGGCCCAGGACCGGATTAAATGGCGTGGTAAAGAAGAGGCCTACACCCAGATGTAGGTGAATGTGGGCTGATTGATGAACGCTTCAAATATGGGAAATTAACTATACTGATACATACATTCAGTGGGGTTTTTGCATATAAAATTAAGTTTACCCCCTTGCTGACTCAGTGCCGACTGTTGGAGTATGTATGTATGAGTATGTTGGAGTCAGGTCGTCTAAGGCCAACCCGGCTACGATGTAGGTAGGTAAACACGTATAATAAAGTTCGCGAATACATTTTATTTCGTGCTTATTTTGTTTCTAATTTCCTGTTCACGGCTGAAAGCTTGTATACGTTTCCGCTATCATGCAAGGGTCACTGTACTCGCACGACCTAGCCTGTATTATACGGCGCTGTAAATATTTACTTTGTGGGCTCGTTAGTGTAATCAAAATGTGATATAATTATTGTTGCTAATTTTGAAAGATTATTTAGTGCTCTAACCATTAGAAAATGCGAAATGTATGTTTTATATGTCGTACCCATCCTCATGACGTGGCGTGACATGTATCTGACAAGGTTACTTTTGCACGAAATGTTCTAACTTGCCGGAATTGATGGATTATTTACTCAAAAGAACATACTGTGCAATCGCGTCCTTATGCTAATTGGGTATAAATCAGGTCGTGTACAGATCTAACTTAATCACTCATTCTGATCGAGCAAACATTGTGGAAAATTAATCGTTTCCCCATACTATACGACAATTTACAAACTTTTGTGCTGTGGTTTGGAGTATGCAGAAAAAGGTGTCGGTTACAACGCAAGCCAGAGCCCCCAAAATTATGGATCGATTTCAATACCTAGGCTTCCTGCCAACAAATAAAGTTGTCATCAACCTAAATAAAAATTTTCACCTCGTTTCACAATTTGCAGTAACCATTCCACGTACCTTTAGCCTCGCATGTAAATTTTCCGAAGGGTTCCTGCATTGTAGAGCCCAAATCCTGGGGTTTCGGTCCCTCGGGCCCTGAGGGTACAATGAGGGGAACCCGCGGATTTGACGTTCAATAGTAATTCGATAAATCAATCGGGCTCGTTCGAGTTTTCTCTCGATTTTTGTTTGGCTCGACAATAGGTAATTGTAACAATATAGAAAATAAATTGTCGCAACAGTGCCGCTCTCTGAGGATTAGGAAGACTTTTTGTATGGAAGTAAGGCGCGCATGTTATGGGTTGAAGGATTTGAACGTGTTGATGTATAGAGGTCGACGGGTTGGGATGTCAACTCGTTAATCTGTGCGGGCTAGCGCTGACAGGAATGTTTATCCGGTAAATCCGTGGCGATATGAATAAAATAAGAGATAAGTAGAAAATGATTAACGAGCTGAAGGATGGTACAAGTGTTTGTTGTGAAAGAAACGGCAACTGATTTTAATTGTAATTTTATTCGTATTTAGTTCATAAATATAGTGTAAATATAGTAGTTGTTTTTTGTTAGGGTATTTAGGGCATAAATGTAGTAGTTTTTTTTTGTTGTGGTATTTAGGGCATAAATATAGTATTTTTTTGTTATAAAAGGGGAACAAGTGTTTCCAGTGGACCAGTTCTCCCCGTCTCAAAGAAGGTTGCATCATCCACCAAGTTACTCGAATGTGAATTTGAATAACACAAAGGAATTTACCAGCTGAGTATTTTTGTTTCATAATCCAATCACGCTCAACACATATTTTAGACAGAACTAATCAGAACCAGATGAAATTTAATGATTCTACAGATCTCTGAACTTGTACACACCTGTCTAACTAACTATATATCAGCAGACACATCTACAAGGCTAGCAGAATTGGTGATAAACCTTATCACTGTAAGTAAATTCAGCAAATGTTGCAGGCGGTCCGACTGTGGAACGCACTTCCCTGCACTATAAGAGACAGTCCCACTCTTTTCTCTTTCAAAAACCGGGTAAAAAAGTACTTCCTCTCTCTTTCATGATAGTAGTTATAGTATGTATATTATTACTATATGTACAGGTTTATGTATATATTGGTACTCATTAGTAGTTTGGTATAAAAGTATTTTATTTTCCATATATAGATATTAAATTATTATTATAGATAGATAAGTTATTAGATATTATAGATAAGTTATAAGATATTATGCACTGCCTACCCTTTCATGGTAAATTTTCCTTTCATGCCTTGTTTTGCTGAAAGAAATCTTTTTTGAGAGATAAGCTCGCCTTTGTTCATATGTTTTCCACAAATGTCACTTTTTGTATATCTTTGTGCAATAAATATTTATGAATTATGAATAAAAAGTTTCACTTTCCTTTCTAAGGTCATACACAACATGGGCTGCATAAAAATAGCAACATTAAGACTAATTACAATAAATATTGAATAGTTTACTGATAAGAATCCATAAGTATGTTTTTTTAAACACACTTTTAATAACGTTAGGTAATAGAATAACCATAACCTACTCAGTATCTATTAAGTATATAGTCCATTTTATTAAGTTTTACCTACTCACCTAAACTATGTACATTAATATTTTGTAAAGTTATTAGGTGTATTAGTTTTCACAACAACGGGTTGCCAGTACTACAACCATATAAACTGTAACCATATAAACACACAGCGGATATACAAATCGCCACCCTTAAACAGTCTTTAATATAACACTATATTGCTTTACATGTACATGTACTGCAGCATGGAGTCCAAGATGACAACGGGGCTGAGATCGCTCTACAGCTTTCTCACGCTCTTCAAAATCTGTCGACCTCTAGAGAACTAAACACTAAATATGAACAAGAGAGAACTGACAGCGAACTAGAGATTGAGAAAACCCTTATCTCAAATAATAGCCTTAAAAGCCAGTTGACCCAACTATAAATTGGGTCAATGCTTGTGCGGAAAGAGACCAGTTCAGAAATCTGTTAGACTTACTTGACGAGTGCTATCGTTCTCACGAGTCGAGCCTTCAGATAATATCAGCGCTTGAACAACAATTAGTAGAAACCAATCAAACTATCCAACAGCTGAAGGACAAAAAAGCTGAGGAAGAAACAGATAAAACCATCTCTCTGTACCAGGAACTAACTGGTCGGGCAAAATCTTGTGACTCCAACTCAACAACCAAAACCAATAATAATCGACCCAATAAATACTAATAGGAAACTACATCAGTGTTGAAAACAAGAAATAACAATAAAAAAAAATAAAAAAAAACTATTTTCAAGACCCAAAACCGGCTACAGAAACTTGCCAAACACCGGAAAATAAGAAGAAATTTGAAGATTCAGAAATTTCAAGATTGCTGCAGGAAAGAACAGAAGAATATCAGAAAAAAAATACTGATCTAGATACATTAATAGCAGACAGCAACACACAAGTTAACGGAGAGTTCTCAAGCTTTCACAACAAACACAGCAATGCCTTCACGAGAACTGCCCGATATCTGAGGTCGAGTCTACCACCACCCACTTCCAGATTACCGCCGGAGAGCTCACCATCATCACATCTGAAACCCTTGACACACCACTGAGGCTGAAAATGTAGGTTTACAGTCAGACCTCCAAGATGCCCGAGCAGAAATCCAGCATCAACGTCACCTTGACCGTTTTCTTTCCCGTTTTCCTAAATTAACCCTCTCAACGTATCAACTAACATCTGCATTGCCTGCGTATTGGTCGCTTACACCTACTCCTGAACCATTCCAGGATTTGCTTTGCACGGGCCTAGCAATAGTTTAGTAAGATAGTTTCATACTAAGCCCTTTCTTATTTCTGGTATATATTAACAATCTGCCTTTCATGGTGGAGAAATTGACTAACATAGTGTTGTTTGCTGATGATACTTCACTGATTTTCCAAATTGAAAGAAAAAAGAAGATTTTGATGATGTTAATGATGTATGTCTATAACCTTGAATTGGTTCCTGTTAATAATTTATTCCTTAACGCTGGCCATGCCAAGTGTATCAAATTCTCACTTCCAAATGTCAGGCAAGTTGAGACAAGTTAAGTGTTAGACAGCAACACGTTAGAATAAGTAAATGATACGAAGTTTCTTGGAATAACCATTGATAGCAAATTGCAATGGGGACCCCATATAGATAAATTAAGTTCTGTGGCTTGCCTCATTAGGAACATCATACAAAACACGGATGTGGCTACAGTATATTTTAGTTACTTTCATGGTGTCATGTCCTATGGTATCTTGTGGTGGGGGAAAGCAGCATATATATAAACTCTTATTATTTTACAGAAAAGAGCCATTCGAGCGATTAATAATTTTAAACGAACAGACTCTTTAAGAGGGTTTTTTAAAGAAATTGACATACTATATTAGTTAGTCAATTTATTTTCGAAAATATAATATATGTATGCAAGAACCTTATTACATTTTCGAATCTTAGCGATAGCTAAGTAATGTAGTAATGTTTACCCAAGAAATGATCACAGACTATGTGCGCCCCGGTTTAGGCTTAAGAAGGTTAACAATTATTTCAAGGGTCATTGCATTCTTTTCTACAATAAGAAACCTCTGGAGATTTTGAAATTCCCATTTTAGCAATTTGTAAAGCACGATGTAGCGACTTTGTCGAAAAAGGGATATTGCAATGTTCAAGATTACTTAAATGATGGGGGCAGCATGGGGTTAGTCTAGCTCAACACGGTCCTTGCTGTTAATAATTTTGTAATTATTTATCCATGCTTATTATTTATAAGGACCGGACCCGCTAAGTGGCGAGTGATCGCACAAAGCTTTAGTAAGCAACCTACTTCCGGTAAAGAGATATTGTCACTGCCTCGTTGCCTCGGATACTGGCACCACTGGATTGTACCTACAGGTGATTGGTATAGTTTGATATTATATGTATTTCGTTAACTTACGGTCCGTTAAATATTGGATCAGACCTCAGAAATAGTTAGAACTTGCGCAATATCTCGATGTAGGTTAATAATAATGTAATGTTTGTGATAAATCTACAGACATAGTCAACTACATGCGAATGCAAAATGAAAACTTTTCGCCGTTATGTTTAATCGTGAGAGTAAACGTAAATCTCTATTGAATCGTACTACGAGTAAAACAAAATAGTCCTACAAGCCAGTAGGTTTGTTATGCAATTTAGTCTTGATTGACTTCTTAGCCGACGCGAATTGCGTTTATTACTTTGATAAGCCTGGGCGAACGCTGGCAGGCAGATGACGCAGAGAAGATTGTGAAAGGTGCACGTCAAAAGAAAGACGTCGCCTGCCCTGCTTGTTTTTTTTAGTGCGGCCTGCATCACCTGCTTCTAAGCATGCGCCCAGGCTTACCTTCGGATTGTCAAAAATAAATATTAATCTGTAATACTCATCATAATTAAAGCTGATGTTTTCGCTTCCAGAAGTATCCTACTCTGAGCGCAAGGGCGCCAACGGCAGAGCCTGCGCCTGATTTATGACGAAGCGTCGCGGTCTTATAGCTTTTTTATTTCCCCCCTCCCCCCACCCCGGTGCCCTACACCTCATACCTTACCCCCCCTCCCCCCCCCCCCGTCGCGCCCTCTAACAGATAAGTTTATTCATTCCCGGAATAATCCCCCTTCTTTTTCTACCATTAACTCCATAAGCGTCATTCCCCGATCCGCGTAGATTCTGTTTTGATAGCACTTTTTTTTTTATTTCGTCTGCAGATAAAATATGGCCATCTTTTTGTAGTTTACGCGAGTATTATGCCAGGAGGTTCCTATTCGAATTATTCAGATGGAGATTTTTTAAAGGTTTTTATTTGGGGACACGGCTTCGTCGTTAACTACTTCAACTCGATTCAAAAAAAGGCCCTGTGCCCCTCGGTGGGACTGGTAATAGACTATTACTTACTTATATAGAATACTATTTTTCTGAATAGGGTTATTCAGAAAAAAAATACTCTTGGAATATGTTATTTGCTAATAGGGCAATGTCCTGACGGCTACCTACGGGATAAAAATAAGAGGCTTACTAATTACTTACTTAATGATTACTTATAATCTGGTTTAATTGCATTAAAATCTTAACTTATATGTTTAACTACTACATTACAGAAATCTCATACTCATAGTACGTGATATAATAAATCCGTATATCTGTGACGGCTGATAAGTTCAAACAATAATACGTGAGAGACCATATCAGCAGGTACATGCTTAGTTGCCTGTTTTCCGTGAAGAAAACAATCTGCAAACCTCACGATAAACCACTCTTTTTCAACGGCAAAAAAACATAAAAAAACAACAACTGAATCTCAAAAGCTCATTACAGATGGCACTGGTGGGGTTGGGGGCTGGCTATCTGTCAACGTTGTCAAATTCTATTTACTTCTTTCTAAAATACACAGTCAGGTTATAAGTTCTGTCACACAATAAAAACTTTTGAATTTAGAACGCTGGCTACAAAAAAGTTCATTGAATTCGAATTTCGAATATTTCATGAAAATAAAAATGTGTACTTTTTAGAATTTTCCTCATTTTTAAATATGGAGTGGACACTTAAAGAAGACCGTGTCGCAGTTATTGCGTTGCATCGTTGCGGTTACGCGCCAATTCAGATTTTCGACTTACTGAAAAATTTGAATTGAACCAAAAGATTCGTTTATCGTACCATAAAACGATACAATGAAGACTCTAGTGTAGATGACAGGTCAAGAAGTGGTCGCCCTCGCTCTGTTAGGACTCCAGCAGTGATAAAAGCTGTGAAGGCGCGAATTCAAAGAAATTCCATACGTAAGCAGAAACTGTTGGCCCTTCAGATGGGGTTAAGCAGGACCACGGTGAAAAGGATGATAAATGAAGTCTTAGGGCTTAGGGCATATCGAAGAAAAACAGGACATCGTTTGGACGCCCGTTTAATGGACCTGAGACTGAAGAGATGCCGCGCTTTGTTGAAGCGGTACGCGGGAAAAAAGCATCGGGAAATTCTTTTTTCGGATGAAAATATTTTCACCGTGGAAGAGAGCTACAACAAACAAAATGATAAGGTGTACGCACACAGCAGTGAAAAAGCGAGCAACCGTATTCCGCGTGTCCAACGAGGTCATTTTCCATCCTCGCTCATGGTTTGGTTGGGAGTCTCTTATTGGGGCTTAACTGAGGTACATTTTTGTGAGAAAGGCGTAAAAACGAATGCAGTTGTGTATCAAAATACAGTCCTCAAGAACCTTGTGGAACCTGTTTCTCATACCATGTCTAATAACAGGTACTGGGTATTCCAACAAGATTCTGCGCCAGCTCATAGAGCGAAAAGCACACAAGACTGGCTGGCGGCGCGTGAAATCGACTTCATCCGGCACGAAGACTGGCCCTCCTCCAGTCCAGATTTGAGTCCGTTAGATTACAAGATATGGCATCACTTGGAGGAAAAGGCCTGCTCAAAGCCTCATCCTGATTTGGAGTCACTCAAGGCATCCTTGATTAAGGCAGCCGCCGATATTGACATGGACCTCGTTCGTGCTGCGATAGACGACTGGCCGCGCAGAATAAAGGCCTGTATTCAAAATCGCGGGGGTCATTTTGAATAAACTTTATTACCATAAGAATCTATGTTTTATTAAGTTCATTTTTCTATATAAATGTTTACATAAATAATAAACATGTCTAAATTATTTCATATTGCAGATGTGACAGAACTTATGACCTGACTATGTATATGGCGTGCCAACCTCAACGTCAGATGAATAAAACTCTTTGCCTCCAACTACGCGGGAGATTAGGACATAGGTGCCAATTAAATAGCCACATATTGATATTTTATATTCTAAAATATGTATAATTTATTTGTAGCTACCTTGTAGCGCCATCTAGTTAGAAGTATGTTTACTTTTGCTTTTGTCTGTTTGTGTATTGAGGCTTACACTTACTATTGACATCAGCAATTACTATGAAGAAAGCAACATGTGACTGTAACATTATATCTGGGGAAACGTAAAGATCATGTAAGAGTACTAGACGCACCATATTCACAGCTTAAAATAATCTATCATTATCATAAAGATCCAATGGTGACGTTTATTTATAACAAATTAAAACATGTATTATTACCAAAAAATATCCACATACGCTTCGTCACAATAGTAGTTTGTGCGACTGCTACATAATGGAGGGCATTAATACTCGAGAGTGGGTTTATGAAACGAGCCGAAGGCGAATTTCATAATAATATCACTCGAGAGTTTTAATGCCTAATTATGTACAGTTACATACACTAATTTATCTACACACATATCCTACGCTCTCTTTAATGTGTTCAGGAACCGCATGATGACCGGCATTGTGGCTCTGTAGTTGTTTAGCTTGTTCGGTAGTACCAACTTAACAGACAAACTAGGGGTGGCACGCGGGCGGACGATGGCGTTCGAAATTTTAATATCATAATATGTAGAAAAATTACACATTATGGTCATAATGTGTAATTTTTCAGATAAGAAATGAGTTTTTACCGAGTAGTTTAACATTATGCTGATCTTAACGTGCCGTTTTTGTACGCAGTAAAGAAGGTTTATGATACGTGTGTAGATAAAACATTTAAACATCAATCAGAATTTATAAAACGTCAAAACTTAAAATTAACCGAATAAACCGCCCTGTGACATTTCTGTTCCGATAAATTTGACAAACAACTTTATTATGACATTAATCTCATGTTACTGCCACAACTAGGAAAAGCCGTGAATCAGATTTTAGATAAATATTTATATACAGTTACATTATATATACATTGCTTCTCGCCCTACACTAGTACCATGTATTGTGGGAATCAGAAACAATGACATCACAAACATAAAAACATCCAAGAACTGAGGATATTTTTTTCTTTGTCCCCAGCCGGGCATCGAACCCGGGACCTCTCGCATGGTAGGCAGAGCCACAACCGCAACGCCAAAGAGATCACACTATTCTTCCAAAATAAGATTGTCACAACCGCCAAAGATAAAGCATCCGAATAATTATGCAAATGACGAAAGTTTCATTAGCTTCAGCAATTTTCATTTAGCAATTAGACCCTGACTGAGGATCAAAGCAGGCTTGCCGGGATCGAACCCGGGCCTTTGAGATTAAGATAATTTTACTTATTTAGATTAATTAATTTGCCTTCAAGAGGAGGCCAAAAGAGCCGGAGATATTTGTCTAGCTAGAAAATGTTTTACATTGAGACAAAAACGAAGATATTTGTACAGGTTTTTATCAAATCTGAAACGTGGGTTCGTGGGTTATCGCTGAAAGATAAAAAAAATTGTGCTGTAGTTTCAGTCCGCCAATTCATTAATTACGATTATTCGATTATTTGAAGTACTGATGAAACATGACTTTTTGATGCGACGTTTTTTTTTATAATACCTATAGTTGGATCAACTTGGACTTTAAAATAATGTAAGCAAACAAACGAAGAAAAGAAGATAATATTAATATTTAAAGAAAACGAAGAAGAAATTAAGTAAATATTAATATAAACCAACCGACGTATTTTCCAAATCGAAACGATGTGTCTCTTTATCGATTCATAACAATGGGTGTAACAAGCTTGCAACATTAAAAGAAAAAAGACGACTCCGTCTTCTCGTTGGATTCTCGAATTTCTGCTCATAAGTTTTATTTGTGCACAAATCTAGGAATGGAAATTTTGCTCACTTGCAGTTCTTCTATCGTCACAAAACTTGGTATGTATATGTAGTTCAGATGACAATAGAACAATATGGTAACAACAGGCTGATCTAATGATGGAACTTGAAGGTGGTAGACGAGACTCTGGCATTCTTACTTGTAAACCCATCAAGTTTAGGCTCATTTGATGGGTTTATCCGTTCTCATCAATATTTGTTTGATGAGAACGGATGTTTGTACCCTAGTCAATCTATCTAAGTATAATATTTATCTATATAAGTATGTGCATCGTTGTCTAGTACCCAAGATACAGGGAATCCTAGTTTGGGGCTAGATCAATGTGTGTAAATAGTGTCCAAGGTATTATTATTATTATTGTTATTATTTTATTATTATTATTTGATTCATCTTAATAAGAGCTTTTGATGTCTTTAGTTTTTAAACTACAGTGTTATTACAAAACAAAAAAGGCCAAGTGCGAGTCGGACTCGCCCATGAAGGGTTCCGTTGTAGCAAGTAATTATGTGACTCGATGTTTGTATTGTAACATTGCTTTTCATAATGTTTGTATTAATGACAAAGTTATCTTTGCGGTTTTTAATAAATGTTTTATACTTTAAACACCGCTTATTTTATTTTGTTCCAACCAATTTTTGTTGAAAGTGTATTTAGAGATACAGATCTTTTATTTTGTCGATTTATTACTTTCTTACCTTAAAAGTTAAAGGGTGGGGTACACACATTTTTTCACTTTGGAAGGGTCTGTCTCTTTACCGATTTATTTTGTGGAATAATGGTTTCAGGAACCTCAATGTTATTTTTATAGACCTGTATGTAGATACCTCACACATATAGGTTTGATGAAAAAAAATATTTTTGGTTTTAGTTCCATGTAATCCCCCTTTAATTATTAAAATTTTACAATTTTTGTATAAAAATATTGAAGTGGTTTACATAATACATCTACATACCAAGTTTCAACTGTGGAGTCTTAATAGTCTCTGCATAAAGTTGCTGTGACATACGGACGGACGGACGGACAGACAGACTTGTTTCTCTAGGGAACCCTAAAAAATGCTAAAAAATTCCTTAATACTTGTTTAGCTAGACAGTGACTAACGTTTTAAACACCGTCTAAAGTGATGCTATCATAAAATATGTTTTAAACACTAACTAACTAAATAAACCCTTGCTTAGAAACAATAACAGACCAGAAACCCGCAATACACCAAAACATTCGTTCTACTGCATTTCATACATTATTTATCGTTCCTTTCTAAGCAAATCTGTTATTAATCTGTAAATATGCTATTAAAGATTATTTTACAAATTTGGAACCAGTATTTATTTTTGATAAATGAACTACAGAACTAATTCGTAATAAGCATTTGTAATTTTTCAAGTATTTCTGAAACACCATATTCTAGAACAGAGTTTATTAGTATTAAGATGATATGTGAACTTTTTAACTGGAAGTGGGAAACGGAACGTGCATGTTGCAATTTTCTCGCTTTTTCATTTGACAACTGAGTTTTTTTTTGGAGGAAAGATTTGTTTATGTGTGTCAAGGATATTCATTCACAAATATGAAGAAATCTCGTGAACGCGGAGAGAACTGGAGTTAAAAGGAAAAAGTAAACATAATAACATAGGCCATAATACCATCGTGCCCGAATGATAAAAGGCCTGACGCTAGGACGATTTTTTTGTATAATAACAAAAAAACATTGTACTTGCTTTACATGACCTGTTTCTGGAAATCATGCGGCAATCGTCCCGTGTAATAAAATGTAAGAAGTCTGACACTAATACTAACTAATTAAAAATTCGGGATGGGTGAAAGTTGAAATCAGATAAATTATTGTACCTCAAAAGTATATAATTAGGTTCCCATCCAATGAAGGAACCTAAGGTCCTACATTTATGGGAACACATCAGGGCAATTCCAGTTGCAATACTGAGTTGAACCTGTATATACCAATTTTTATTGAATCTGTTTCTTGGAGATTCCAATTTAGTTACCTAACAACTAGATTTGGGACCGAGACGATAGAAATGGTTTCTTTTATACTATTACAGATGAATGGAGTAGACCGGAAATAATGGCGGCATGGAACAGCTGAAATGGTTCTGGAGGAGAAAAAAAAATTGTAGCTAAGAAGAATGTGGCCGACCCCAAGAGAGCTATATGAGGCACCGGAGGGGGACTTCTACCTGCATTCCCCTCCTTAGTTTATATCATCTAAGATCATGGAAATGTCCGCAACTATTTTCGTGGATGAAATCAATGAATATGATTGTGATGGAGTAAGTTCAACTTTTTGTAAATAAAATCAATACTCTTATATTTCTTAATAACATAGTGAACCTCTTTTAGCTATACTTAGTTAAAAAAATAATAGTTTAATTTTTATTTTAGAACCAAGTCTATAGAGATAAAATGAATCATGGTGATTGATAAAGAAGATGAAACTGAGGTATGAGTGTACAGCAATGAATTTTGTTTAGCTATATCTAAGTGGTGCACTAAATCATCGAAATCAGTTCAGCCAAAAAGTACCCTATTTCCGTCTCCAGGGTCTTATCTAACGCCATGGCAAAATTCATCAAAATCAGTTTAGTCATCATGATCTATTTCGTCGACCATATCGACCATGTCGAGACTTCCAGTAACTATCTGATTTGATCTGACTGTCACTGAGACTGAAGTTAATAATTAAAATATAGAAAAGAAAACACAGTTGCAACCTATTCCGCAAAAACAACAACAAACAAAACGTCAGAATAGACCATAAATCACAAAGAACTAACCATAGATCAAGGTTTGTCGTGTGTATATCTTTAAACACTGTCTAAACCGTATCTAACCCTAGATGGTTGGTAAAACACATTTTTAAACAACCGTTCAACTCTGGTCTAACTTTTTTGTAATAACACTGTTATTAGGGTCTTACCACAAAAAAAACTCTTGTTTGATAGTCGTTTAAGGACGAAAATGTGTAGGATTTGACGTTTGTTTTGAGGTTAAATTATGTATAATATTCTTTATAGTATCACGGCTATATTTTTTCACTAATTAAGTACATACCATAAAGTAAATGCTACAATTTACAATACCTCATCCCTACCCTAGAGAGCATTGTCTGATATTGAACGAGCCATTCAATTTGCGTTAACGTTCCTGTAAACATGTAATTAGTTTCTTCTTTACACAAAGTCATCTGACTAAGCTCCGTTTACTTTCGGTTCAATGGCTGCTTAACTAATTATTAACGTTTTCAAAGCTTGTTTCACTTGGAATTAAACAAAAATACTAAGGGTTGTATTTAAACGAGTGACTGTAAATTAAAGTTTTAAGTGACAAAAAGAATATTTTTAGTTATTGTATTACTAAGTGAGCGACTGACTGCGAGTGAGGAGAAATCAACAGAACAGAAACTTACAAACATTAATTTGAGTTACTTAAAATAAAAAATGAGACGCTTTTCCTTGCATACGCTCCGCTCTTGTCCGGGGTTGCCTCTTCTAAGTCACAACCTAACCTATAACCTATAACCTATAACCTATAACCTACTCTAGCCAATTTTATTATTTCTTTAAATACGCTCCGCTCCGCTACGCTCCGGGGTTGCTTCTTCTAAGTTCTAACCTAACCTATAATCCAATTTAAATTTAGCCACAATTACCTACTCTAGCGAATATTGGCTTTCTGTGTTCCATTATTGAAGTTGCCCTCTCTGTATTTCTAGTCGCTCACTTAGTAATTTGGTCGCACGGTTAGAATTTTAATGTCTGAAATGCCCACTTTTTGAAAGCTCGTTTGAATTTTATTATTATCAGAAAAAAATGCTCAATTTAGTGTTTTTTTTTCGCTCATTTCAAGTATTTCGGCTGTTCAAGGCCATTCGCTCAGTGATCATTCGCTTAATTCGTTTTTTATTCGATCGTTTTATAATTCCCCAAATACTAATAAAGGCAGATGCAGTTTTTGCTCGCACCGAAATAAACCCATACAATTTGATATCACATTTCTAATAGAGGTTCTTTGATAACAGAAGACCGAGAATTGTTTAAATTTTCAAGCTTGTAGATTTGTTAAAAGTACTTTTTTATCATCGATGATGATTCAGTCGGTGGCAAAATGACGGATCTTTGAACGACGGTCGTTTCCAATCTATTGATTAAAATTTACGAAATTTTAGGAATTTTTAGCCTATATAAATAGTGTCTTATTAGTCACAAAACATTCAGGTGTCTCGCTTTATTTACAACATTGTTACAGGGTGTTCGAAAATACCCCAAAGCGCCTCCCCCCCACTCCCCAAATTTGGATGTTTTCGCAACATCTTATGTATAATGAATTCCTTAGGTGCTTTTCAAATTTGATTGAAATCCGTTGCTAAATAACGCTACAGACAAATTCCTCCCTTTTCCCCCTATTTTCCTCCCAATCAAAAATCGCGAGCGACTATAAAATTTAAATGATTTAGGAAACTTGTGTGCCAATTGTCTCACCTTGCCAACAAGGACTGTCTTAACCAGGTCGATAACTACTTCTTCACGATTGCGGACAATCGTGCAAATAAAATACTGACCAGTTTGAATAAGACTGAAGAAGAACTCGCAGGTCTAGTAAAACTAAATCATAATGAACATAGTACTCCTAAATAATTTTTCATAACCCCCACTGATAAAATTTAAATTGGGAAAATCACAAATAGCCTGAAGACGACCTCGGCACCGGAATAGGATGACATTACTAATGATTTGCTGAGGAAGGGTAGGAATATCCTGACAGCCCCTCTAGCATTTATCTGCAATTTGAGCCTCTCGACTTCTTAGTGGGGTATCTAAGATTATCCAGAAAGTTGTAAATAAGAGGCTTCTAACATATCTTGAACAATTTTAGCTGTTGTCCGTGAACCAGTATGGATTTTCCAGTGGCAGGTCCACTGAAGATGCTGTGAGGAATCCGACGAACTTCGTCTGTTCAAAACTAGATGAAGGTCAAAGGTGTGCTTGCGTCTTCCTGAATCTGGCCAAAGCCTTTCATACTGTTTCCCGGCCAATTCTGCTTGAAAAGTTGAACTTAATAGGTATGTTTTTATCTTAATAACCGACAGCAGTAGGTTAAAATAGATCAGCATTGTAGTGAAACTGTCTCAACGAACTTTGGAATTCCCCAGGGTAGTGTGTTAGGTCCTACCCTATTTTTAATCTATATAGCCTGTGCTCAATGGGGCTTCCGCAAACCAAAATATATTCATTTGCTGACGACACTGCATTGGTTGTTTATGGTCTAACGTGGGAATTAAACAGGCCGCTATATCAGGCCTAAACGTAGTTTCAGAATGGCTGCAGTCAAATTTGTTGACGCTGAACACCCAAAAATCTAAGTATCTCACCTTCAGTACCTCGAAACGAACCGCACCTAGATTTCCACTAAACATTACTCTTTACTCTTGCAACAATCCTAGTCGCAGGTGTGTATGTCCTGTTCTCGAAAAAGTTGAGCACATAAAATATCTCGGTGTATACCTAGATGAGTTGTTTAATTGGCAAAAACATTACCACGCTAAGTATACGACTTAAAAACGAATCTACGTCTTTAAACGGCTTCGAATGGTAGCAAACTAAATAACTGTCAGAATGATCTATTTATTATGTGTTATGCCAGTCAATTGTCTCGTATTGAATTATGTGCCGGCACGAACAAGATTCAGCGCGTGGTACTGCGCGTGGCGTATTCCAAACCGTTCCGCTACTGCATACTGCTATGCGTGCGACAACCATTTATCATGATGACCTTGCTGCGCTTCCATAAAACAGTGCTTTTTTCTATTCGAAATCAAAGTAGATCAATAAGATTTCCTTCGTGGGACGCCCCACTCTGCCGAACTTATTCGCACAGGTGCTTTTTAATTTTTATTCCCTACTCTTTACACTAAATTAACAAAACTAAAACGTAGTAACGTTTTAGTTCTGTTAATCTCACGAAATATCACTACAAAAAAACAATATGTATCTGGCTTCTAGAACGTGATTACGATAATACTGAAAATGTACTATTTGGTAACACATTTCAAAATTTCCCGTAGATTGTGTAGGTTACTATCCCAAATAACATTTCATTCCAACTACATTTCCATTACAACTAATTTCTATTCTATCTTTTTGTTTTAAATGTATCGACTAATGAGTTTGCTAATTAAATGTAGACTCTGTTAGTTACCTTTTTATTTTATTTTTTTATTCAGCCATTAAGATGTCCCACTGCTGGGCAAAGGCCTCCCCCTCTTTCGTCCACACTTCCCTGGTCTGTGCCACCTGCGGCCACCCCGGCAAAAACTTGTCGAGGTCGTCCCGCCATCTCCGTTTAGGCCTGCCTCTACGCCGGTATCCGTCCTGTGGCACCCAGTTAGTGGCGATTTTCGCCCATCTATCTGGGTGCATGCGACTTACGTGGCCGGCCCAGTTCCACTTTAGCTTAGCGGTCTGTGCACCCACATCAGCGATGCCAGTTAAGGAGCGCAGTGTGGTGTTCCTTATGCGGTCCGTCCTACGAACACTTAGGATGCTGCGCTCCATTGCTCGCTGGCAAACCTTGAGTTTGGACTTCTGAAGTTCGGTCAAAGACCATGACTGAGCACCGTAGGTTAGGATAGGCAGGATACACATGTCGATGAGCTTGCGCTTGAGGGTCAGCGGAAGGTTACCCTTCATAAGCTCCTTCATGGACCAGTAGCTCTTCCAGGCGTTAGAAATGCGTCTATCAATTTTTTTATCCTGCCTGTTTTCGAAGGAGGCTATCTGGCCCAAGTAAATTTACTCATCGACATAATGTATTTCCTGCCCATATACCTCGACCCTACGTTTGACACTGTTAGTCATGGCCTGGGTTTTTGAACGATTCATCTTCAGTCCAACCTCAAGGCTTGCATTGCTGAGTTCCTGTAACATACGCTGGAGCTCGGGTTTAGATGGGGCAAACAGGACAATATTGTCGGCGAAGCGAAGGTTAGTAAGTCTTCTGCCACCAACGTCAATGCCTCGGTCTGCCCACGGGACCGCCAGATTCTTGAAGACTTCCTCGAGGGTGCAGGTAAACAGCTTTGGAGATAGCGGGTCTCCCTGTTTGACGCCTCTCTCTATGGGGAATGATGGTCCGGCTAGATGTAGTTTTATATCGGCTGTACTATTTTGGTAAATACTTTCCAGAATGCTTAATGCTTAATGCCTAATGAATGTAAGTGTGATGGATATTTTGGTTGTGGAGTGCAGAAAATATCGATGAATGTGTAATGCTGTCAAAAGCCTTGGAATAGTCGACAAAAGCAAGATAAAGGGTCTTATTAAATTCATTGCTCTTCTCTATGATTTGATTAAGGGTGTGGAGGTGATCTGTGTTGGAGAAGCCGGGGCGGAAATCGGCTTGTTCTGGGGGTTGATGAGAGTCAAGCTGACAAGCAATGCGGTTTTCTATTATTTTAATAAAAACTTTGTAAATATGTGATATGAGGCTGAGAGGTCCATAGTTTCCTACATCACTTCTATCGCCCTTTTTATGCAGCAGAATAATGTTGGAATGACATAATTTAGTAGGGAGTTTTCCATTCAAAATAATAGTGTTGCAAATATTAGTTATATGTGGTAGTAATACTGGTCTTCCGAATTTTAAGGCTTCTGTAGTTATTCCGTATTCTCCAGGGCTTTTATTATATTTCATATTTTTGAGGGCAAAATTTACTTCTGTGGCGTTTATGAAAGGGATAGAATCAGGGCAACTGTGTATTATGTTTGAAATGTGGTCTGGTTTTGTTATATCTGAGTATAGATATGTGTAGAATTTGGTGCAAATTTCTATTATTTTGTCTCTACTTCCTTGTTGTTGACCATTCTCGTCTGTAAGCCTTGTAATCCAGGATTTACCTTACGAGATTCCTTGTTTGGCAACTCGGAGCGAGGTTTATTTTCTATCGCTGTATGCACCAAATTTGTATTAAATGTTCTCATGTCTTTTCTGATGTTACGCTTTACTTTTCTGTCGAAATGGTAATATTGATTGGAGCATTTCTCTAGGGATTTTCTTTCCTCTATGAGAAGTTTAGTTGATGCACTCAATTTGAATTTGCAGGGTCCATCTTGTCTTAATTTACTGCTAGCAGGTTTTATAGCGTTTTATATGTTTTTAATTGAGTTTCTACGTCCTTTATGTCTACATTGAGATTTGCAAACTGGTTCGTCAGTTCCAAGTTAAAAGCATTTGCGTTAAGTGTAAGGTTATTGCGGTTAAGTTTTTTAATTTGTTTGGTGAATAAGTTTTTAGGGAGAATTTTTGTGTTTATCCTTGCACGAACAGGTCTATGATCGGAACTACATTTTAATTGATTTAGAACGGATATGTCTTTTACAATAGATTGATCTGATGACTGTACGTAATCTATTTCATTTTTAGTTTTTCCATCGAAAGAGCGCCAGGTCCAGCGACGCTGAGGCTTTTTAAAGAAGAAGCTGTTACCTATTTTGAGGCTCTGTCCAAAGACGAACTGGATCAAACGAGTGCCACGATCGTTACGGCTTCCCAGCCCGTGTGGTCCAAGTATATCATCGTTGTCCAGTTCTTGTCTTATCCCGACTTTGACGTTGAAATCACCGAGGACTATATTCCAAGTCCCACGGTGTCCATCGCAAGCCTTATTTATAAGGTCATAAAATTCTTCTATTGCATCGTCGCTAACCTTCTAGTTTCTGCAAGACCTGCAATGTCCCACTTGATATCTTTCAGTGCATTGTCTAACTCTATGAGTTTGGCATCGTCCATCAAAGTACGAACATTGAAGGTTAGAATGTTCAATGTATCGGAGTCCATTTTCGTGTGTGCCATAGTCGTCTGACGGGGGATCGCTCTCGCCCGGAGATACTTAGCACCCCTGCTTCCAGGGCTAGTCCGGCTACCGTCGTCGCCGGCGTCGCCACTGGAGGTGCCGGGAACTTCGGGCCGGGGTTGTGTGTATACACTCATAGGGAGGGGGTTTGGACCGTAAACCCATCTCGCTGGTCCAGTGCGGGTTGGTGGGGTTTAGGGGATTGGGAAGGGGAAAGAGGGGTGAGGAGAAAAAGGATGTATTTAGGTAGGAACATGAGGGTAGGATTTAAGGGTACCACATTCTCGGAAGACAGGTATGAGTTGGTGGTAGCTCGGGAGGCCGGGGACGCGTACTCGTATATCACAGAATATTCACCGGAAAAGCAAATCAATTATGGATATCCCTGACAAAGTTAGTTACCTATTAGTACTAATAAAAAATCAACTTGATAGGTGTTCAGGTATTGTACTCTTTAAGATGTGGGTACGTCACATAACCGGACCGGTGCGTGAAGAAATTTGAGGGTAGCTCGACACAAACCTCAAACCAGTGTGTCCTACACCAGCTCCCACATCGGATGCGTATCTCGGTTCCGGCGGAAGAAGAATCTCCAAGCATTCAACCTGAACTATATTGGGTGTTCTGTGTGCCTGTAATAGGAGTGTCAGACCTTATGGTGACATATGTGTGATAGCTGGCCAGCTCGGACCCGAAACCCAGATATTGGAGTGTTCTGAAGTTGATACGTGGCTGAAGGCGTGCCAGGGTCAATCAAGGTGAGTGACTTATTTCATATTGAGGAGATGCAATGCCGTGGACTGTAACCCCTGGGGCGAACTAGAAAGATCAGGATCGTACCACTGGCTTGTCGAAGGGTTCCTTACATGAAAAATAGGTACTAGCTATTGAAATTGGTCAGCTATATTGTGCATTCTACAATTAATTGTTTTAACTTCATTCAAATTTATAATTATAAGATAACTTTAAATTACATTGAACGAAAGAGATTAGTCCTCACGACACAGTATATCCTAGTAAGGGGTCTAGAGGCACTGTTAAAAGTTGTAAGCTTATATATCAATAAAGAATTTTATTAGTATTATTTTTAATTTTCGTCAAAATCGGTTGAAAAATGCGACCTGTAGACGAGAACAGACAGACGAACAAAGGCATTTTCGGCCAATCTTAAATGTGAACGCTTCGCTCACTCGGTCAATTATACCAAATGTACATAAATAGCATCACACCTTTTCCCTTACGGAGTGGCAGCGACACAATAATAGTTGTGCACACTTTTAGCCATTTATTCAATACCCCCTTATGCGTGATAGTCTACAAGCCCATCGCCACAGCTATGGAGACGGAAAATTTCCACACGACACATTACACCATATCACTGCTAACGCTCTGTCCAAGTACTAAGCAACACGAGAGAGGGTCCGTGGCTTAGGCCCCCAGTGGTCGACGTACTTGTGGTCGATGCTCCTGATACTATCAAATAAATATATATTTTTTTGCTTTTTCACTTAGTAAAGCAAACGACAAAAGAATAGAATAATATGTAATAGAATAAATATTTATTAGTAAAGTAGTACAATTCTCGTTCTTAGGAACTAAATAAACATTGAAAACTTGGTATGAGTAGTTTGCTCAAACCGTACCTATTGTAACTAGTAACTTTATAGATTCAGGAAATATATTAATTTACAATTAATAACAAAATATTATTTATGTATTCATAATTCATAAATTCTTTATTGCACACAAATCATATAAAAAAACAAGAGTCAGATAATATTAGTGTACAAAGGCGTGCTTATCTCTAATAAGAGATCTCTTCCAGCAAAACCAAAATAAGATGGGAAAGGCTATTTGCGGAGCAGGGGTAGAAATATTTGTACAATAAAATACAATAACAATATAACGTAAATAAAATAAACTATAAACATATATTGAACTATATACTTATAATACACTAATACTATATTAAATACTAATAAATACTTATATGTATACTACCTATAATTCTAAAGAGTGATATAATGATTCATCACACGACTTTTCAATATATTCAGAGTAGGAATATTAGTAATTTACAATTAACAAATAAATATGATCTTATAAAAACCAAAGATAGAAAAAACAGACTCAAACATAGAGTGTGTGTGTGTGTGTGTGTGTATGTCGGTGCTTATTGCTTTGTAAATTTACTGTCAATTGTTGTTAATTTACTTAGCGATGAGCTTTCAGCAAAATTTATCATATATTATATTCATACATTATTCATATATATTCACATATATTCATATATATTGTTTAATATTTATGCTTCGGAACGCACCGGTTTTTTCGTTGCGCGGATCGACCGTGAGTGATCGGGACATCACTAGCTGTCACTTGTATAGAAACGAAATGACGAGTTAGAGGTTAACTTTTTGCACATGGAAAATGTCGGCGTCAAGCATTCGGGCCTTGGCTGTATGTTATTTGTAATAATTGTCTAACATAGGTATCGGGGCCTGGTCGGAATGTTAAATGTAATAATCATCACGGAACAATCGTCGGGAAATAAGTAGAAATCACGTCATCGGAGTGAGTGCTTCGTGCCTTGAAAGGTTGAAGTGATTCGGTGATCAATTCGTCGCGTTTGGACAGCGACCCTTTGTGTCGGCAAGCATCACGACGGCGACAGCAGCGGGCTGCGACGAGAGTAAGATTCGACTCCCCTCCCCCCTACCCTGGTGTTCCTCATCCCGTATTCCTGCCTCGAAATGACCTTTCGAAGGCCGGTCCACGGCGTCAAGGTCAGTAATGCTTTGTGACATTCCACTGAAAAAGAACCCTGCCAAGATTCCACGCCCTGTCGGTTAAGGCGTGGAATTTATCATTTTGGTAGCAGAAGCGCGGTTTCCTAGTAGGAAATCGATTCACGGACGGTTGTAGGGTTGTTTTTTTGCCACTGTTTAATATTTATGCGTCGGAAACGCACCGGTTTTTTGTTGCGCGAATCGATCGCGAGTAATCGAGACATCACTAGCGGAAACGGACTGCAGATGTCACTCGTACCGGAACGAGATGTAAAATTGGAGGTTATCTTTCTCTTGGATTTTGTCTCATCGGGAGAATAACATGGCGGCTCGGGCCCCGTGGCATTGATGGTATTTCGGTGTACCAATTATCATACAGGCATCGGGCCTGGTCGAAGTGTAAATCTACCTCATAGCGTCGGGCTATTGATCGTAATTAGATTCGCGTCAGCGGTCAAGTGATCCTTGTTGGTTGGACATCGTCGTATCGGTAGCGGCGACTCCACGTGACGTCAGGCAGCACGCCGGCGACAGCGTCGGCAGCGACGGCAAGATTCAATCCATATCCTATCCCAAACTGTGCCCTTTTCCCGAATTCCCGTCTCGAATCGAGCTTTCGATTTCCTGCCTACGGAGACAAGGTAATAACAATTTCATGATTTCTTTTCTCTCACGTGCGGGCAAAGGCACATCCCCCTCGGGATTCCACGCCGTTCGGTAGGCGTGGGAAATTAAACAGCCACATTGTAGCTGGGAGAGAGTGGATACCTCAGATTGGTCGGCAATCATTTTGTGAGTGAGTCTTGTGGTCGGTATACCACAATTTAGGTTCATTTTCGGTTAGTGAACGTATAATTGACGATTTAGTTAATTATTATTATAAATTTGTAGTCGGAAACTACTGTTTGTAAAGGATTGAACGGTCATTCCGCGAAGTAACTATATTGTATGACTTGTGGTAGAACGTCGGGTTCCATAGTATTGCAGTGTTATTTCGGAATACAGAGCAGGGTCAGGCTATTTAAGGGGTATTAACCTGATTTTGCTGACCACAGTAGAAGTGTGGGTCATATCGGAGGGGCCACTTCTAGAAGGTTCACGGCTACCTACATTATATTAAAAATAGCCTTTTTTCTTATAATAAAATTTTGTGTGTTATTTTTATTGTGCTTTATGGTGGCAATCTCTAATTGATTTAGAGTGTATAGTTATAAGGTGTATGTCCAGAGGGCGACCATATTAAATATTTTTTAGGATTTAATTGTTTTAGTGGTTGCCTTAGTTTTGACAACTTAGTTTTAATTTCTGTGCCCAGCGCTGACGGGCAAGTGCTGGTCTCTGGCTATACTTAGTTCGGTAGTGAAGTATATGACCAGAATCTATTAAATCGGTCAACATGGCACCTTCGCCCTTGACGGTACTGCGGCATGGTGTCCGGGAGGAAATGAGATGGCTCGCCCATACTCATAAGTATGTGGAGCGACCGGACATGTCCTGCTCAAGCGTGTGGAGGACGCAATGACACGCGTCGGGAAGGTGTGTCGACTGGCTGCGGAGGCTGAAGCTCTCGGGCTTACTGATGAAGCCTCGGTGGCTGCAGTGAAACAGCTCTGCGCGGATGCTGACCAAGCGATGGAATGCTTGGGTGACATCGAGCGTCGCGCGAAAAAAATTAAGCGGTCGCGAAGGAATGACCGTGCGGAGGGTAACGGAGACCCACCCCCGAAGGGTGTTGTTGGACGGCTGCCACACCTAGAGATTCCGGCCTACAGTGGGGCAATTGATGAGTGGCCGTCCTTCATTAATTTATTTGATAGTTTGGTCCACGGTTGGGATGACCTGGACAACGCCTACAAGTTGGCCCAACTATTGATGGCCTTGCGCGGTGAACCGAAGGAGTTGGTCGATCACTTAACGGTCACGGCGGGCAATTACGATATAGCAAGGTCCACATTGTTGGACCGCTACCAACACAAACGGTGGTTGGTTGATGCGCAGCTGGGGAAGCTGTTTAGCATCCCAAGAGTAACCCGGGATGTTGACATCCGAGTACAGGTGCTCAACCCTGTGCTGGTGGCCACTAAGGCTCTTCAGAACCTTGGTCTTCCGGTAGACCAATGGTCATACATTGTCTTATATATGGTTTTGTCACGATTGCCTGCAGCTGTTCAAAGTCGGTTTGAACAGCTGCATGGGAGCAGTAGCACGGAACTGCCCACGCTCGTCCAATTGACGGATTTTTTGGAGGGTGAATGTAGGCGATGTGACACACTGGACACGGAGGCCAGTGTGCAGCGCCAACCCGCGCGGATGCGGGAGGGGCCGCGCCACCCGCCCCCACGGGAGGGAGGGAGGTCGAAACAATTTGGCGTTTTGAATGCCGCGCCGTCGGGTGACGGCTGTGTGCACTGCTACAGTACCGGTCATGACGTGACCAGTTGCGCCAAATTTAAGGCGCTCGGGGTAGCTGCCCGCAGGAAGATTTTCTTCCGTCGCCGATTGTGTTTCGGTTGTTTGGGGCCGCACACGCTGAGCGAGTGCTCGCGCGCGTTCCCCTGTGAGTGCTGTGGTGGCAAGCACCACATAGTGTTGTGCCTGAATCGGTCAGGCCCTTCGGACGGTCACCAGGGCCGGACTCAGGTTGGTCGGCCACAGGGCCCAACCAGGGCCGGACCCAGTCCCCCTCCGGGAAACGGGAGTCACCAACGGGGTGACTGGGGTACCCGCGGACGGGACCCCCCCCCCCCCCCCCCCCCCGAGAGGAAAAGGGCAGTGCGGAGGGTAACATGCGGGATAGCCGGGGTTCGGTCGCCGCTGTCCACGGTCAGCGAGGACTTCGGGCCGCTGGCTCACCGCGTGTTACGGGCGGGTGTCAGATGGCACCTATGAGTAGCGCAAAGGCTGGGAGTCCACCACCTTCTGCGCCACCCTGCCCGTCGCTCTGGGAGGCGAACAGGGAGGCGAACAGTCGGATGTCGCCCCAATTCCTAGTGCGCCCCAGGTTGGATCCGCTCTCCCCCATTCATCCACGGTGCGCACCGGGCACACCGTACACCGTCCGGTATGGTCGGATACCGGGACAGCGAGGGGCCTTCTATACGGGTTGGGACCCCTTGATGCACACAAGGTCTGATATGCCGGTTGCATATCAGCAGCCGAGTTATTCCAAGGCCGACGGAGGTCTGACCGGGTTCGGATCCCGCGGAGGTTCCCGCTAGGGACACGCCGCCCACTTACAGGGTGCCGCCACTCCACAGACGGTCATGCTCCCCACCGCCTCTGTGATAGCGTGGAGTTCGGACGGCAATTCATGTGTGGCACGAGCACTATTGGCCTCGGTAGCCCTGGAGTGCTTAGTCTCGTGCAACCTTTTAAGACGGTTGGGCATTTCGGTAAGGGAGTATCCACATTCCATTCGGGGAATTGGGAACACGGAAGTCGGTTCCGTTAAGGGAGTATGTCGGATTACTCTCTCGTCACGGGTGGATTCATCGGTGAATCTGATGGTCACGGCATTAGTCATGCCTAATGTGATGGGCTCACACCCTCACGTACGGTTGTCGCCCTCGGTGCGACAGTTGGTCGCTGGGTTGTCACTGGCTGACCCGGAGTTCGATATTCCGGGCCCAGTAGACATTTTATTGGGTGTCGATGCCTTGGGATACCTGTTAGTGCCAGGTGTCCACGTGTTGCAAGCGACTGGTCTGGTTTCGGTCAACACCAGACTGGGCCATGCGGTAATGGGTCCGGTCATGCCGGTTGCCCCATGCCTAGCGACTAGTAGTCCCTTATTCGGTTCTGTACTCTCGGAGGTGATACAGAAGTTTTGGGAGGTGGAGGAACTACCTACGGTCCGCCGGTTGGACCCGGTTGAAGAAGAGTGTGAACAGTTTTATCGGAACAATACTGGTCGCCTTCGGTCAGGTCGATTTCTCACACGTCTTCCATTCCGGTGTGATCGCCCACCGCTGGGCAGTTCACAGCCGAGACGCGGCTTCTGTCGATGGAACGACGCATGAAGCGTGACGGGATTTTCTGGCAGAAGTACGTCGACTTCATGCGGGAATACAAGTCGCTCGGCCACATATCGGTTTCGGGTATCGACTGGAAGCGTGAAGACCACTGCTTCCTGCCTCATCACGCGGTCTTGAGGACCACGGAGGGCAAAATACGGGTAGTGTTCGATGGATCGGCATCAACATCTAACGGCATGAACCTGAACCAGTGTTTGCATTCAGGGCCGAAGTTGAACCATGACATCGCGGATGTTATCACACGGTTCCGTCGACACAATGTTGTGTTTGTAGCTGACATCCGAATGATGTTTAGGCAGACGGTCATCCACCCTGACGATAGACGTTATCAGCTGATACTGTGGCGAGAGAGCCCAGATCAGCCCATCAGGGTGTACGAGCTGAACACCAACACATACGGGCTACGGTCTAGTCCTTATTTGGCGATTCGCACTCTGCTGGAGTTAGCAGATCGAGAACGGTTACCTTTCCCTAGAGGAGCAGCGATCCTGGAGCAGGATCTCTACGTGGACGATATCTGTACCGGTGCAGATTCCGTAGAGGAGGCGCTCGCTCGACGGGACGAGCTAGTTGAGCTCTTACGTGGTGGAGGTAACGAGCTCCGGAATGGATGTCGAACTCTCCAGAGTTACTGTCTGGTCTTCCGGATGACTACCAGCAGGACCCCACATTTTTGAAAATTTGGAAAATCCAAATATGTTGTCGGTATTAGGCGTCCAGTACCAGCCGGTGTCAGACATGTTTTCGTATCGGTTCGAGTTGGACTCCCCGAAGGTCTGGACGAAACGGAACGTCCTTTCAACGGTGGCTAGGACATTTGATCCAAACGGGTGGATCACCCCGGTAACATTTCAGCTCAAGTGTTTTATGCAGCACTTGTGGTCTGCTGAGCTGAAATGGGACGACCCGATCGGCGCGTCATTGAGCTCAGAGTGGGAATCGTTCTTTTCGACCCTCCCTGGCATCAATCGGATTTCACTGCCACGGAGGTTGGTCCCCACCAAACGATACACCGCCACCCTGCATGGGTTTTGCGATGCCTCGGAAAAGGGCTACGGAGCTGCGGTGTATCTGCGTACGGTCGACTCCTCGGGGGAGGTTGATGTGCGGTTGGTCATGGCCAAGAGCAAGGTTGCGCCGTTGCGCACTCGCCTGACCATTCCCAAATTAGAGCTTTCAGGAGTGGCTCTCCTGACTCGTCTGGTCAACCACACGATGACGGTTCTTCGTGGTTCAATAGGGTTAGAAGATACGGTCTACGCTTGGACGGACAGCCAGATCGTGTTATGCTGGCTGAAGGCTTCAGTTCACAAGCTGGAGATTTTTGTGGTGAATCGGGTTTCGCAGATTTTGAATTCGGAGGTTCCCTTAATCTGGAGACATGTTCCAGGGGAGATGAACCCAGCAGACTGTGCGTCTCGTGGGTGTCACGCTCCGGAGTTGGTTGGACATCCCTTGTGGTGGGGTCCAAAATGGTTGACTCAAGCCGAATCGGATTGGCCAATGAGTCCACGCGCTACCTCGGCGAACGGCGCCTTGACAGTCGGTGTCTGTACGACGCAACCAGAGCCGGAAGAGGAGTTCAGCCTGCTGGAACGGTACAGCTTGCTCGACAAGCTGGTCAATGTGACCGCCTGGATCTTCCGATTTGCGCGGAATTGTCGCAATTCTGAGGCGCAACGGGTGCGGACACAGGTCATGACACCACGGGAACGGAACCATGCGTTGTTCGCATTGGTACGGAACGTGCAAACGGTGCACTTTAAGTCCGAACTGGACATTCTGAGACGCGGACGCGTCCAACTGAAGGGAGCTGTGGCTCGGCTCAACCCGTTTATTGACCCTCAAGGATTGCTGAGGGTAGGAGGTCGGCTGCGGAATGCCAACCTGCCTTATGCGGCTCGCCACCCGTTGTTACTCCCTAGGAAAGGGAAGTTGGTCGAAGTGTTGATAGAGGATCGACACATTCGGAATGGGCATATCGGATGCCACGCCTTGATGGCGTTTCTCCAGCGCGAGTTCTGGATTCTATCGGGAAGACGCTTAGTGCGTAGCGTCGTATTTCGGTGCCTGCCTTGTTATCGGGCCAAGGCGGCTACGATGCAGCCCCAGATGGGCGATTTGCCCTCGGATAGGGTTAACGAAATCCGGCCCTTTGCGGGTGTCGGAACGGATTTCGCGGGACCATTCATGGTCAAGTCTTCACAGCTTCGGAACGCCAGATTAGTGAAGGCATACCTGTGCGTCTTCGTGTGCTTGGCCACGAAGGCAGTCCACTTGGAGGTGGTCAATGACCTCACTATGGAGGCATTTATCGCATGTCTGGATCGGTTCGTCTCACGAAGGGGCCTCCCGTCATTAATCCGTTCGGACAACGGCAGAAATTTTGTCGGAGCCAGGCGATATCTGCAGGAGGTCACTCAATTCCTGAACGGTAACCAGGACGCCATCGGTACGGCTTGCTCCCGACGAGGGATTGAATGGGTTTTCAGTCCACCGGGATGTCCTCATTGGGGAGGAATATTTGAGGCTGCGGTTAAATCGGCTAAGTCGCACCTGACGAGGATCATCTCACCTCTCTACGCTTTGAAGAGCTTGCGACGCTGTTCTGTAAAATTGAAATGACACTGAACTCGCGTCCGTTGTGCCCGCTCAGTTCGGATCCAAATGATTTGGATGACTGTAATTTGATCTCTTCGCACGTCCCCGACAACACTCAAATGTCAAAATATCAACAGGATAGGTTTTCTGTGTTGACACCGGTTTAATTTTGTTCTGAATTTGTTATTTCCATCCGCGGAACCTCATCTCCCTATGCCCTGCCAACCTAGGTTTAGCCGCAACTAAACTCCTGTCTAGCCTAGTCTAAAATCCTAGTGTTATACCACGTCCATTATCGACACCACTCGAAAATGGTTGAGTTTGATTTGAATGTGCTTGTATGTTTAATGACTGTGTGTGTGGGAATTTCAAAACTCGCTACTCGAAAGGAATGAGGAGAGGATTAGCCCGCGAATATCCTAAGAGCCAATCCAGGAACCATATGGTGAAGGAAAAAGGAATTTAGGGTCGCTCCAAGCCCAGACTCAGACTCAGATCAGTTACCTACAAGTTCTTATCTAACGACCCAAGGATAGTTTTGGAATTTGGGGTAGGTTGATATAAAGGATAGGAAACGAGGTATATCTCGGCGCTTCAGACACTCACGAAAAACCACTGAAACACGCAATCACAATTCGTCCAGTTCCGACGCGTAAAACGGCAGACCAAAACTGTTTAGAATTGCTGAAGACGACTGTCACAGTAGCTAGACGCTGAGACTGAATGCTCTCCCCTTCGTCGCTATCGTATTTATAGACACATGTCTGAAAAAAAATGGCGTCCTTTGCGAACATGCGCTGCCCAAGCGAAGCTTCTTATCACTAACTACACAGGGTCTAATTTCAACCATGCCATGCAGATCCGCCGTCTTACAAATTGTGTGTACGCATATTCACTATGATCAACCGTAGGTTATTACTATAGTCATTCGGTATTGCCGATACACAAAATCTGTTGATCGCTGACCATAAAAGTTTTTGCGATTAATTTAAGCCTTCCCGACCGCTAGCGCGCTAGACAAAGATCACTAGAATGATATTCAGACTCGTGATGTCAAACTCGCCAAATCGTACCAAACAAACGCAATTGTATATTTGCAGTCAACATAATAGCTTTCTCCGTATCGTTCCATAATAACCTTTCATTATTTAGTTATTCATAATTTATTCAGCGCGCAGCCAAATCGGCTCCGATCCCTACACATCTCGCAGGAATTCGACAAAAAAACCTGACCTGTAACCTTCCTCGAACCATCCCACGCGCTTGGCTCATTGTTTTTTGCTAACTTTCCCTGAGCTACTCAAAACCCCAAACGTTATATGAACCGATTCTCGTATTCAAAACAGCGCGGCGATGGGCTAGCCCTCTGTCACGCAAAATAAAGTATCAAATGTACTGACTCTCGTGTACCATTACAAACCCTGCCAAGATTCCACGCCCTGTCGGTTAAGGCGTGGAATTTAACATATACATTATTCATACATTTATTTTTTTATAGTTATATTTCCTCTACAGTGTTTAGTAAAGCTTCAGTATCATCTTAATTTTGCCCCATTGCTTGTTTACTGTTGTGAGAAGGTATTTGACATGTATAGTCCTAGTTAGTCTACAGTTATTTTTAAAGACTGATAATTTTAATTACCATCTTATTACTTTCGAGACTGATTGTTATAATAAGGTAAAATGATTCTCTTGAGATAAGTGATCAACACTGTGATTTAGATACATTTTTTGTAATAAGTACATAGAATAAGTAAATAATTAGTAATAACTACATAAGACGTTTGTTTAATTAAAAAAATACATACAGACTCAAGTTCATGACCTTTATCTCAATTGTGTTGGTCAAAGATGCCACATACATAAGCGTTTGAATGTTCCAAACATTATAAAAAACTTTCAATGCTTTGGACAACATCCACGAATATACATACGAAATAAAATCCTTTCTACTTATAAGTATCACTAAGATATAATATATTACATATATCTTCTCTCAATACATATTTATTCGTTTTGTAAAACATTTTTATGCCCGCCAGTACATTTATTAAAAATTGCTTCAAATCAATTTAAACTGATCGGGGGCCTCAACCACGGGTGCTTCGACCACTGGGGGCGTCAGCCACAAACCCGATACAAACATACCGTTATTAAAACAGATGAACACCTGAATTATTCAACTATGTTGCAGCCCACCGAACCCTAACTTTAATATCCTTTAAAAAGGAAACACAATTCAACTCTTTAGTCGAAAAAAGTTCATAAAAGAGAAAACCACCATAAAACAGTTCGGGTAGAATAAAATTAAGAAGCTTCTCTTCATTGAAGGGAAGTGAAAAAGTTTTAATTACCGTTTCATCACGAGAGCGACTCAACGGGCAGAGCTTGTGATAGATGGACGGAAAACTGAATATCTGCTCTATATTGTGTTTATGCTTACATATGTATATTGATGGCCTCTGTGGCATTGTGGTTCGAGGCTCTGGCTCCCAAGCGAAAGGTCCCGGGTTCGAACCGGAAGGAAGAAAAAAAAACGATGTTTGTATCTATCCGACACCGTTGTTTCTGGTTCAGAAGCCGCAGGGTATCCTAGTGTGGTGCCAGAAGCAGTATCATTTATGCCTGTAAAGGAAGCAATACAAAAAAAGTTCATTTACAACAGTTTCTTACTGGGTGTCAGCGGCACGGTTGCACTTTTGGCCAGCTGTTCATAAACATAAACTCCAAAACTTCAAACTTCGAAACATCTATTTCAAAATAGATTCTTACGAATACTTTGAATGCCATTTGAAACTATGTAATGCAAGAAAACTAAAACTACTACCGCTTCGGAAAATGTTACGACAGCGGAGAAAAAGCGGCGCAATAAACTGCACTGCAACACGGCCTACTTTTTTTCTGTTTTATTTAAAAAAAATAGGTTTTATGTTACAAACGTGTGCCTGGTTCTTGTGCTTCCCTGGAAAATCAGAGCTCCATACCAGTTTGTCATTAATGTAATTATCTAATATGCTTCGTAACATAATGTTTTTTAACAATTCCTTTAAATTTCTTCTCTGACAAATAATATACATTAACTATAACAATTAAATTATAACATAACATTTGCATACAGACACATACATTGCTTCTGGCCCCACACTAGGATACCCTGTATCCTAGGAACCAGAAACAGCGACGTCACACACATGTAAACATCTAAGACCTATTTTTTTTCCTTTATTCTTTATCTTAATTCAATATGACATTTACAAATACTTCTCTTTTGTAATCAAATCAATAAGACGCCATGGTGCCATGCATTCTGGATGCAAGTGACTATTAAGAATAATGCTATAGTGATATTGTCAAATGCTTATAAAACTAAGTGTACTTGCTATTATGAGAGCTTGGCCGGTTATTTTTAATTAATATATGGCATTATGAGATACAAAATATTAACATGGATACCGAATTATTTTATTATATTCTACCTAAATGACAACCGTACCTCTGTAGTTTGCCGTCCATTTGATAGAATCCACAGATCCAGTTCTATAATAACGCCATCTCGCGGTGAGGAATAGAAATGGAAAGAGTTAAGATTCGCGGACGAAAACTTACAAGGCGAGTAAATTATTCATTGAAGTTCGTACTTTGTTTTGTGATTTTATTTTTATGATTATATTTTGAACCCGCTAAGGAAATACGAAGGTTAAATTAAATTAAAAAGTTCAAGTCCTAAACGTGGGTTTCCACCCAGATTCTATAATATTGTGGAAGTCTATACTTATACCAACACATTTGTTAAATCAACTTAATTCTAGGTTGATAGTTATTAATATATTATTTATTCCTCGTAAGTAAAAAAATAATTTATATTCTAAAAGTGAATTTGAAGCTTAGCGTTAGTAAAACGAATATTAATTAACAAACAAACCACCAGCAAAAAAAGTGAATTGAAAGACAACTAGAATATTCTTTATAGAGCACCAAACGACTTCGTATTTCAACCAGCTCATTAAAATGCAAAAGGCACCTCCAAAAATCTTTCACCGAAAAACATTAGAACACTTTTAGGCCATAAATAAAAGATCCCAATGCTCAACTCAAGCGTTTCCCAACCGCAGCCTCCAGAGAATTACTGTTTAATGCGACATCGGGCAAAAATGAATTTCAACTCCGGACCCAATGATATAAAATACCAATAGTACTTATACCCACCGATATTCCAAATCCCCAAATGTTCTTATCCATTGCATGCCTCAATCCAACGTTCACGTATGTATGACGAATTGAGCGATCAATGGCAAGCAAAATTTGTGGTCGCGTCGTAGATTAGTAAAGGTAGCAAGAGAGTCGCGGTGGAGGGCGGGCGGCAAGGCTGCCCACTGTCCGCCCGCACCGTTTTGAATTGCTGATTGCCCTCAAATAAGGCGCATCCAGTGCCTACTTGTTGCGAATAAAATTGAGTTCACTTTTTAATGGTAAAATGTTGACTTTAGCAACGCCATGAATGAATAATGAAGTCTTTTAACTCAATTTGTTTGAATATGTGGCGGTCGGTGACAATGTTTGGTGTGTTATTATATTACCTACACGTATGTAGTATCAGTACTGAGTTGATACAGTTACTAGTAGATATAACAGTTGCTTAATAAGAGTTTGTGAAATAAATTAAATAAAGTGGCACTGATCAAATCAGTTTTACAGCACAGTTTAGTCAAAATACTGTCCATTTACAGTTTGGCAGTTGCAAAATCAGTAAACCTGTAAACAATTTGTTAATTCCGATTCCTCCGATTGAAACCCCAGCTTCCAATGAATGGTGAACTACTCTCAACCACCGCAGATATCTCTCCAGACGATTACCCTGACCTAATAGCGAGAAGCGACGCCACTTCGCTACCGACTCCCTTCATTAGTCAATCCGAGCCTCAATCGGAGCTTGAGCTCAGCAGATAAGTGTGATAATCGTGAGTTGACGCTGTATTAACTCAGTTTCAGCGCAGAACCTGAGTTAATACAGCGTCATCACACTTTAACCTAATATAGAGAGGCGCAATTTGAGCTCGGCAGATGAGTGTCATACTCCCAGAAAGGAGTTAAAGCTGTGTTTACTCATTTAAAAATAAATTTATATCGTTCTCTCACACCCACACATTAGCAGATTCAGTATACGGTTACATAAGTATCAATAATAAGTTTATAATCAAATTCCTGTTATCCGAAATTCAAAAAGTACAAAGCATCATTTTCAGACCACACTGTAAGGTACAGATAATATTTATTTGCAATATTAAATTTATTTAATAATTCCATTATATTTAAAAATAACCCGAATATGCTGATTAAGCGAAATGTGTTAGCGCAAATTATATTAATGGTTGTCGTAATAAGCGTCTGTTAGCGCAGCTGATTTTTTTGTGGCGCAGGGTAGTACAACCAATTTCTAGAGATCGAGCCTCTCGAGTCGACTAATAACCTAAATCGAGAGCCTTCGAGTCCGTTGCATTCCGAACATTACGGCTAATGAAGTAACTGCTCGAAACTAGAGTTACGAGAATGTTCAGTGGTGTAATATTCTATTGCTCTTAGTTGCACTGTGGTAGAGAATATTTCGATTTTATTATCGTTTGGTAAACGAATAAAAGTTTAAATATTATTTAAGTGCTAGTTAGTGATTTAGATTAATTGCACCTATAGGTGGTAGGCTAGGTGTAATTTCCAAATCATCATGTTCAAAGAACTAAATTCTCGGATTTACTTATATGGGTTGGAATATTGGTTTGCATTCGTATCTTTGGTGTCGCAAATTAACACATCCCAATTAATTCCACACACCTATCACCCATCAGTCTGCGTCACGCCGTCGGGACTATTCATCAATCAGAGCTGCTTATTCAAAACTCTATCCATCACCAGTATGTATGACAGATTAATTTATTCACGAAAGCCCACCTCCAACCGTAATCAGCAAGCGGAAATCTGTATAGAGGGGGTGCGTTCGTAAGTGGAAACAACTGTGGTTATCCGTCGTTTGTTCTCCATGGGACCGCTGTGTTCCTGGTACATGGTTGCTGATTGCTACACTCTCAGTTGATCGGTGAGCCACGCCCTTTCCTTGCTCGGCGCGCGTTTGTTCTCCTATCGTTCCGATTGGGCCAGTGACCCTAAAAACTATGGTAGTAATTAATTTATCAACATATTACAAATAATTATTTGCTCGCGTTTTCCTATACTTTCGAGATGGCAGAGGTACAGTTTAGACAATAATTCAGGTACAGGTTTATAAGACAGGTTTCCTAAATAATCAATCTATATAGGTATAAGTACCTACTTAATATTTGTGTAGGATTGTAGAGTTTAATTTTTAACATATATTAGAAATATCTCCAAGGCCGTCCGGAATTAACACGCAAAGGCCTCGACAAAAGTAACATCAAGGAAAACCATTACCAACACGGAAGTACAGCCAGCAACAATAATATTCAACAATAAAAACAAAGATCGCTGGAACAAAAGCCTCTCGGAGCGTTCGGATGGCATTGTGATGTAAATGCTATGCAAATGCAGCGCGACTCGGGAAATTTCGAAAAAATGCTCGTAGCTCTGTTACAGAAGACAGTTGTTTCGTTTTTGGTGTAGTTCTTCTGATTACGAGATTTTTTTAAGTAATTCCTAAGTCTGTCGTATTCAAGTGGATGTCACCCTTGAGAATACAAATAGAGCTCGTAGAGCCGGAGCTAACGAAAGGAGATACTGAAAAAGCATGGCGAATTCTAAAAATATCATCATGACAACCGCATATTTAATTTACATCTAAAGAGGGAGCAAGAATTTCATGAGACTTTTAGATCGAGTAAAAATAATCAAATTACGTTAATTAGTCAGTGAATGCATGCTGCCATCCATGATTAATATGTTAATAAAAATAAAAAAACAGCATTCAAACATTATTTTGGGAAACTTTAGATTTACAAAAGGTTATTTCATCTAATGCGTCACCTTAATCGCACATATATATAGAAATTGTGTGTTGATAGTTTTTATATATGAAATATTGTTGCCTTATAATGTGAGTTTGTGAATTCCATACGTGATTAGCTGAGCTCAAAACTCAAGCCAAAAAAAAAGAAAAAAGGGTAACGCAACGCTTTTGCCACTTGGAACACTTACTTTACTAGATTACTGGACTTCGAGTAAAAAAAAATATTTCTCATAATCACCATGGATATTTAAAGAGTTCTGAAATATCTTAAGTCAGTCAAATAACATTTAAAATCGGGCATTTTGGAGATTTTCAAAGCATTTTATGAAGTATTCTTGCAGCAGATTTATGGGCGGACTTCTGCGTAATAAAAATTTGAAATATCCTGAAAGTTATGGTGGTTTGAGAATAGTCAGGAATACTCTTTGCGGCCTTTGTTCGGGTGACCTTTTGGGGTCCGAATAAACTTTGAGTTAGAGTTCTAATACCTTTGGAACCGGGATCTTATCCGGTCTAAAATATGAGAAAGTTCTGGCAGAACAAATGCGTCAAATAACTCTGAAGACTATTCTGGTTACATCTTGTTGGTGGCATACAGCAATTGGCAATTTAATGTAGAAAATAAATGACGGCAACATTTGCAAGCTACTGCGTATTCTTCGTTTGGAATATTTAGTTTTTTTTAATAAAACACGCATTAGTCCGCATAAATGTCACTAATGTCATTATTTTCTTGACTGTAAAAAATCGTTGATAATAGGATTGTTTTGTAAAAATTAAATAAATGCCAATTCTGCCACCCCATATGGGTAAAGGCGTGACGCTAAGTTTGTTTCATTTTGAACGAAACATCCATTGTATCAAATCCATGGAATTCTGCCAGGCTGTGAACGACCAATCTCTCCCTAAATAAATAAATAAATAAATATTTGAGGACAATTACACAAATCGAACTAGGTCAACAAGCTCGACATGGCTTGTTTTATTGAAAAAAAAAAAAATTATTTCGGATAACCATAGGATCTATAGAATAAAATATAAAAACAAATACATACATTAAAAAATAAAAAAAGACACCATACACAAATAAATAAGCGGACGCTTATCGCTCTTTCTTTTAATAAAAAGTAAAGTGTTTTTTTTCCCCAGTGGCACCGGATCGGATAGCCTACTATATCATAAACAATGGACAGGATGGAGTTGACGCCGCCACGCACACGGTACATCAGGGATGCTGTTCTCGCTCTTAGTATGGCGCAAAAGTCTGACGTACGCTCCTCAGCAACATGCCCAATACACTGCAAAAACGCGGCAGCCCCAGCAACATCCTGAAACCATTGTTATATTAGAAGCGAAGGACGTCGTGCGACTTCTGCTTGTATCTGACCCACAGAGCACACGTGTAAAAGGACTGACAAAATACCTTAAATAGAGTTATCTTGACAGCCCTCCCACAACACGCGAATCTGCGGGCCAGCATATTGCAGCAAATTGCCATAAATGAAATAGCAATTCAAGCACCCTAGGTAGGTGAACAACAGCACACAGCAGGTGCTCAATGCTCAGACCATCATGTCCCGGCAATTTTCCTCTGACCATTTTAACTACTTCCTTTGCTTGAAATCTTGTGGTTATTTCCGGAACATCATATCTGGTAATGGGTCCTAGACGATAGATATAAATACTTATGTAAATACATAGAAAACATCCAAGAAACAAATATGCATGAGCTCATCACAAAAATATTCGCCCTTACCGGGATTCGAACCCAAGACCGTCAGCTTCGTCGGCTGCGTCACTACCCGCTGTATTAAACCGGTCGTCACATGTTTGGTCATTTGCTTTCTACAGCTGGCCTATTTTTAAAACGGTGAATAAGTCTGTTGGAATATGATTTGATTATCATAATATTTCACCGTGGGATCGTGAAAACCGTTAGTTTATAATGTAACGTTTTTTTCTCCTTAGTGTATACGCTATCGATAAATTGTAAACTGTACCTTACTACTTACGATATGACCCGTTACTTTATGATAAAATCGTTAAATTGTGTTTAAACTTCAATTTCAAACGAAATACTCGGTCAAACACTGCGGTAGCTTAGGCGAAGACTAGAGGGGGGCGAGCGCAGCAAAGCCTCGAATACTCTTCGTGTTAGGTTGACATGTAAGAGCAAAAGTAACGTAAATTATAAATCCTGATGGTCTGGTTTACAATTGATCCATATAGTTTACAAACTAATGCGTTAGTTTATAAACTAACGGTTTTGACAATCTAACGGTGACATATACATTATTTGTTTGTGCCATTCATTCCAATCGAAGCGCATTACTTCACCATTCTTCTCTCACACTGGTCCAATGTAGATAAGAGGCTAAAAATCATGCTACCGGAAGCGCCCCGGTGGCTTCGTCAGCTGTGGATATTTCCACGCAGTTTCCTTACGGAAGTCCAGCTTAGCGACGTCTACATGACATCCCTAATCCTTGCTCTCAGAGACCATATCAACCAACGTCAGTTAGTTGGTGATTACTGAACTTCGCTCCTGAATCCGTGTTGCGAGTCGCACAAATACGGTGCAATCTGCGGACTGACTTTACTATATTCGATTGACTCGAACATTTTTTCCAATGAATTCAGGATCACAATAGATCGATATTGACTTACAGAGGCAGTGTCACTTGTCTTGGGGATTGAACTGACTCGAGAAAGCTTCCAGCTGCTGGGGTACTTCCCTTGCTCTAGGGCTTGGTTAAAAGAATGACCCAAAAGAAAAACCAGTTGATCGCTTTATGCCTACAAAAAGATAGGAGGAACGTTGTCCAGTCCAATTGCGCTCCTTGGCGCAAAAAGTCGGAACTGTTTACCAGAGCCAGTATCAGCGTCAGCACCTTGCTGAGGAAAACGTCGGAGAAATAATCTGCAAATGCAGCTACTGCTTCCTTTCCAATACAGTCTTACCCCTGATGTGGAACCCGAGGTTCGAAACCACCACCCTACGATCTGAGGCAACTCACATGTTTCCA
Source organism: Argyresthia goedartella (assembly GCA_949825045.1). Taxonomy (NCBI): domain Eukaryota; kingdom Metazoa; phylum Arthropoda; class Insecta; order Lepidoptera; family Argyresthiidae; genus Argyresthia; species Argyresthia goedartella. The sequence goes on along the minus strand of OX463826.1, from coordinate 30,239,028 downwards.
AAAAGCGCGTGGGTTATATCTGATATCTCTATATGCACTCTTCATGTGGTTTACGTATGCCATAGCCACGCAGCACTTGATGCTGGCTCAGAGCTCACTGAATGCAGTGCAGTCAGCCGGTCTCTTATACGACTTCCATTTACAGTGCCCCATTTTATGTCCCCAGTGGATAACGTTACTACACCGGATAACGTCTGGTAGGAATGCTTTTCTTCGGCATAGAATTATTAAAAATGTCGTAAATGGTATCTTAGAAACGACGCACTGCCGTCTCCACATCCGGAGCTTCGACAACATTGGCCCACAAAACGTAACAAATGAGTTTGCACAAGACTTCACAGCATAACACAGCTTTCTTTGTGAACGGGTTTAGAAACCGGGCCATTCGGTTGTGGAATGCTCTCCCCTGCACCATCAGGGACAGTCCTACTCTGAAAATATTTAAAATTCGTGAGAAGAAGCATTACCTCTCTCTTTAGAGTTAATAATAATAATAATAATAATAATACCTTGGACACTATTTACACACATTGATCTAGCCCCAAATTAGGATTCCCTGTATCTTGGGTACTAGACAACGATACACATACTTATATAGATAAATATTATACTTAGATAGATAAACAACCATGACTAGGGTACAAACATCCGTTCTCAACAACAAATATTTGCCGCCATCGGGACTCGAACCCGGGACCCTTTGCTTCGTAGGCAGTTATAATAATAATAACCTTGGACACCATTTACACACATTGATCTAGCCCCAAACTAGGATTCCCTGTATCTTGGGTACTAGACAACGATACACATACATAAATAGAGAAATATCATACTTAGATAGATAAACAACCATGACTAGGGTACAAACATCCGTTCTCATCAAACAAACATTTGCCCCCACCGGGACTCGAACCCGAGACCCTTGGTTTCGTAGGCAGCATCACTGCCGACTCGGCCATTCGGGTCGTCCTTGTTATAGGTAGTATACATATAAGTATTTATTAGTATATTAGTATAATATAAACAATAGTAGTCGTAGTATATTATAAGTATTTAGTCATTATTATATTAATTATATTCTTTATTTTATTTACTATTTTTTATATTGTATATATAGGTCTACCCCTGCTCAGCAAACAACCCTTCCCAAGTTAACCTGGTATGCTGGAAGAGGTTTTTCATAATTCTTAATTGCACAAAGATAAATAAAAAGTTACATTTGTGGAAAACATATGTCCAAAGGCGAGCTTATCTCTAAAAAGAGATTTCTCCCAGCAAACCAAGGCATGATACGAAAATTTACCGTGAAAGCGTAGGCAGTGCACAATATCTAATGAGTTATCTATAATAAATAATAAATAAATAACCATATATCTATAACTTATGTAAAATAAAATACATATATGTATAACAAACTACTAAATAAGTACCGATATATACATAAACTTGAACATATATTAATAATATACATACTATAACTACTATCACTAGTGGCCCTGTGGGCAGTAGACCTCGCTAACAGGGGTGACTGTGCACCAATTAATAGGTAAGTATTTTAGATTCAATCAAAATCAAGTAGTAAAGTAGCCGCACCAATAACTTTGTAAACTACATTTTGCGATTTAAAATACAATCTATTGACTTTTCACGAAAATAGTTATAGTTTATTTCACTCACTCTCATGGTCTATATAGATCCTCTTTACTAATCCGTCTCCTACTTCGAGGAGCCCAAACTTGATATGTTTTGAAAATATTTCTTGGATTTTTAGAAAACAGGCGGCCATAAGAAATCACGACAAAAAAATCTTTTAATTCAAGTAACACGTTTGCCAAGTATTCTGAGGATCGCTTGAAAACTGTGGCCCCTAGACCGGTACTGACAGACACGTATAGAGACAGACGAAAGCAAAATTGGCAAGAGTGGGACTGTCTCTTTTCTTGCAAGGAAGTGCGTTCCACAGTCAAACCGCCTGCAACTTGAAGGCGTGCTCATATGCCGAGGTATTGTGCCTTGGTGTGGCTAAGAGTGAGACCGTGTGAGCTCTTCGGTCCTGAAAAAAGATACTCAAAGCGCTGTCGAAGGTAGCTGGGGTAGCGCGGATTTTTCAATATATTAAAAAGATATGAAAGAATATGAGAGTCGCAGCGATGACGAAGAATTATTATTAGAGATAAGCTCGTCTTTGTAAATTATTTTTATGTAACTCTTGTTTTTTTATCATTTGTGTGTAATAAAGAAATTATGAATTATGGCTGCCTGGTTGCCCCTGGCGAAATTCCAGTCATTTAGTCCGCTTATTTTGCTAGGGTCCACGCGGCTGGATCGCTGGTTTGCCTCCTACATTTTCAACAGCAGTTTGATGACGTCGCAAGGCGGGTGATAGACGTTAGTGTGTGACACCTGGCTGCCTGACGTGGAAGTGCGCAGTGTTACGCCACGGACGCTCTCCGGCAGCAACACCACAACAAGCATGTCACCGTGAGCGTTCTGTACAAGCCAAACTTGTACAATGCGAACGCGGAATTTATCAGCACGTTCTAATTTCTATATAATTGTATTTTTACTATTAACATATTGCAGTTCTACTTACTTATTCGCCGTAGCACCTAAATCTAAGCCACAACAGACTATTTTTAGAGTGTATTTCATTATTATAAAAGTAAAGTGTTTTCAATTATACAAAGAGACTCTTTAACTTCCAACTGACAACTTAGCTAACCCTGAGTTGTATGTAAGGCTGTGTGGATCCCACCAAAGACCATACATCTTTTGGTCCTTCGAGCCGGATTGGTTCTTCAAAACTCTGTGATTGGAGTGTTGGTGTTGGGCAACTGTGACGGAAGCGGCAGCGAGCAGAAAGGCACACCGGAACGTGATTGTACGCACTGAGCACGGACCTGATCACATGAACCACCGACAGGCAGTGTATCCCGACCACTGTATCTATCAAGAATAACATACTAACGGCATAGCAGCTCACGCAAAATAGAACTGTCCTCCACTGCAGGGAGTACTCAACTGAAGACAACAAGTCTTACGCAACAAACTCACTGACGCCGGCTGTAGCCGAGTGTATGAAGGCAAGAGCAGCCTCATCTTACTGACACCTAAACCCACAAATCTGGTGTGTAAAGACAAAAAAAGTCTTATTCTACTAGTACAGCATCAATCTACAAGATCGGTGGAAATTGGTTTATGAACTGAAAAAACTACACATACAAGCAAAAAAATGATCGGAAAAATCATCGAACTTCAGCTCATCTCTTTCGAAAGTATAAAATCGATATGAACCAACTTCAAGAAGGATGGGGCAGATCGCAAAACTCTTGAGTACCTGGAAAAGCGCATCAGTGCTCTGGAGGTAAATTGGCTTGAGTTTAGCTCGAACAACAAGATACTGGCCCTAGCAGGAACAATGGACTACGACTACTTTAAGGAGGATGTGTATAACAAAATCAAAATAATGTACGAAGAAACTCTACAGATCATGGTTGACATGAAAAAAAGATTAGCCCCGACAGCCGGAGTTTCCCAGAAGGCTGTACTGCCTCCTGCGGTTCTGCGACTTCCCACCGGATCACTAGCTACGCCAGGGACCTCAGGAGCGAATATGGAGTTTAACCAACAAGAACAGACCCACGTTAAGCCCGCTGATATTGTAAAGGACAGGAAAACTGACTTACTGCGGCAACAAAGATTCAACTTCAACGCACTGAAAAGAGTTGTTTCTAAGATTCATCTTCAAGATGTGAACGAAAAGTGGGAACTAGAAGACCATCTTAAGGTATTAACGTCTAAGTGGGATGCTATCGATAAAATCCACTGGGAGATAGAATACCTGCTTTAAGGCTCCAACTCGGATTACGCCATTGAGTATAACGAATGGGAAGAAACTTACGATCGGTACAAATCTGAGATCAATAAGAAGATGTGGGCCAACATGCATTATCAGAAAAGCACGCCGAAAATGGAGTTACCAGAGTTTAACGGCGACTACATCAACTGGACATCCTTTAAAGACCTCTTTCTGGGAACTATACATTTAAACCCGCTACTTTCTAAGACGCAAAAAATGCAACATCTGAAATCAAAGTTCAAAAGAGAAGCCAAAAAGTTAATTCAACATAAGTGCCGACAATTATGATTCATGCTGGGATATCATCTGCCACCGTTACGACAATAAGCGGCTGCTGTTTACATCTCACGTTAATACACTTTTGAATCAACCTACCATCCAGAATCCTAACGCTCTCAAGATCAAGAAGCTACACGACACTACTATTGAATGCTTGAATGCGATAACGAACATCGGAATCGACATCTCGACCTGGGACCCACTCATAGTGCACCTGATAGTTCAGAAGCTAGATCCTGAAACCTACAGCGATTACATGCACAGCCTCGAGGATCCAAGAGAATTACCAGACGTAGAGGCATTTGTAAAATTCCTAGAGTCTTCTTTCATGGCTTTAGAGACCCTTAACCCTGCCAAATCTGGAACTCAAGGAAATTCACATACACGAAAGGAAAATAATTTCGCTGATCAAAGGTCGACTAATTATAACAAGTCTGTGAAGTGGACAAAGACCTACCATACGACGATTCGAAACTGTCCACTCTGCAAAAGCGAGCACGTGTTGATGAACTGCCCTACGTTTGCTGACATGAGTATTGAGGCACGGAATGCGGCAGTCAAGCAAGCGCACGTATGCAAAAACTGCCTATTCAGTCACGAAGGTCGAAAGTGTGACTCAAATAAAACGTTTAAGATATGTAAAAGATTTCATCACACGTCCCTGCATAATCCGGATATCAAGAGAAGGATAACCCGGAATTCTACTACAACCCAGAAGAGCAATCACGTAAATGGAAAAAGAGAAGTGCTTCTGACCACAGTACAACTAATAGCAAAGGATGTAACCGGGAATCATGTTGTATTGAGAGGATTGCTTGATCAAGGATCACAAGTTAACCTCATTACGCAGAACGCAGCCCAGCTCTTAAAGGTACCCAGGGAACGCTACAGCGCGGCTATTTCCGGGATCGGATCATCACCCGAGTCCAGTAAGGGACGTGTGAAAATCGAGTGCAAGTCTTTAAACTCAAACTTCACCTTCAAAATCGAGGCACTCGTTATGAGAAAATTGATGAACGATCTACCGAACACATTGGTTGACAGGACCGGCTGGAGCCACTTAAACAACATCAAGCTGGCTGATCCCAAATGCCATCAACCAGGCCGTATTGACATGCTACTGGGGGCCGAATTATATGCAGATATCAGCAAGCAAGCAGCGAGAAATCTGCGCTAGGCGTGCCGCCGCCGGCCAGACGAAGGCAGGAACTAAGAAGAAGTAGTGGATTGTTATTGTGTTGTTGTACTCGTGTGCAGTGCAATCTATGTCGCGTGATTTGGTCGGGTTATTTCCTGTAACTTATTGTTATTTTACGTAAAGGGTAGATATGATTCACTTTTTAGCTCGCCAAGTCATTTTCGTATGTCATGTCAAGATTGTCAAGTCAAGCATAGTGTCATTACGATTTGTGTTCTGTGATCTTATTTTTTTTTATTGTACGGACGGACAAACAGCCGGATGGAACGGATGGGCAACCGGACGGTACGAACTGTAATCATTTTATGTTCGAATTTAGATTTATTTTGCTGTTTCTTTATTTTATTTTTTGTTTGTGTTGCCCGCCAACGTCTCATTCTATTGTTATATCGTATTTATTTCCATACTATACTCATGTAAACCCAGGGTATGGCTGGGTTCGGGCTTTCTGTTTTTTAGATTGTTGAGAATTTAGATACTTTTAATTTTTTGCCTATTGCCCTCAAACGTGTGTTTTCCAACCTCGGTAGGAACTTCAATGTCGTTCACATAGATGCTCAGAGCATTCATTCCAGTCATGCCGACCTTATCGACTCCTTCAGCGATCAGAGCATTCATGGTATTCTGATCTCCGAATCATTTCTTAAACCCTCTCTTCCATCTACCTTGTATGCTCTGCCGGGGTACAGGCTCTATCGGAATGATAGGACAGGTAAGGCTGGTGGCGGTGTTGCTATTTACCTTCGTTCCAACATTACTTGCAAAGTCATCAGCCACTCACCTAGTCTGTACTTTGGATCCGCTGAACACCTCTTTCTCGAGTTATGCCTGCATCACAATAAGGTCCTTCTGGGTGTATTCTATAGCCCCTCTCTACTCATCGACTACTTTGATTCTTTTGAAAGCATTCTTAATGATCTATCTCCTCTTTACAGTGACACAGTTATCCTAGGTGATTTCAATACCTGTTTACTTAAAAATGATGTTCGCTCAGCCAAACTCCAGTCTATCATCAGCTCCCTAAATTTAAATATTCTTCCCTTGAGTGCAACTCACTTCCAGCCCCACTGCACCCCCTCTCTTCTAGATCTTATGATTGTTTCTAACATATCCAAGGTTGCTACGCATGGCCAACTTAATGCCCCCTTCTCCTTCCACGATTTGATCAAGTTAAGGCCTCCCAAGCGCGCAGCAAAATTCCTGGATATTCGCAGTTTCAAGGGTATGGATCTCAGCTCCCTTAAGTCTGACGCCGCTTCTATAAACTGGTCTCCTGTCGTCTGTAGTGAGACCGTTGATGACAAAGTCCAGCATTTCAACTCGATTGTCTTAAGTTTGTTCGACAAACATGCTCCTGTCAAAAAGGTTAGGGTCAAACATCTCCCTGCGCCTTGGCTTACCGACACCATCAAGGGTCTGATGGCCCAGAGAAACCGTGCCAAATGTAGATATAAGAAGGATCCGACGGACGATAATCTCCTTATATACAAACGTCTCCGTAATCGGTGCACCCGTCTTTGTCGAGATGCCAAACGCCGCCACATCTACGAGAGTATCGAGAGTTACTCTCCTGCACAGGTTTGGAAGTTCCTGAAGACCCTTGGTGTTGGTAAGTCCCAGGACGCAGTTGCCGGTAGTGTCGACCTCAATGGTCTCAACAAATTCTTTGCTGAACTTGCGTACCAGAACGACATCCAGTTGCTTACCTTTTAACCTCAGGTCTGTCGGAGTTGGCGCAGTAAAGAAAGCTATTCTAGAAATCTCGTCCAAGGCTGTAGGTGATGACAATATCTGCTCTCAGATGCTATTCAGTGTACTCGATAATGTTTTACCACCTATAACGTATATAATTAACGCGTCGCTGAGCGAGTACTGCTTCCCAAGCCAGTGGAAAAGAGCATTAGTGATACCCCTGCCTAAAACTTCTAACTCGTCCTCCTTCAAAGAGTTCCGTCCCATTTCCATCCTACCAATCCTTTCCAAAGTCCTTGAATCAATTGTCCACTCCCAGCTGTCCTCGTACCTTTCCTCCATGGATTTACTGAACCCTTTTCAGTCTGGTTTTAGGCCAGGGCATAGCACCACCACCGCACTGCTCAAGGTAACTGACGATATCCAACTGGCAATGGATAAGAAGCAGCTCACAGTCCTGACTCTCCTTGACTTTAGCAGCGCCTTCAACTGCGTCGACTTCGATATACTTGTTGAAATCATAAAAACACTCAATGTCTCTTCACACTCGGCTCGCTGGTTTGACTCCTACCTGAGAGACCGCCAGCAGCGCATCAAGTCTGAAGAAGTTACTACGGAATGGTGCAAGCTCTCTACTGGTGTTCCGCAGGGTGGCATCCTTTCTCCTCTTCTTTTCTCAGTTTTCATCCATTCCATCTCGGATGTATTGTCTTCCTCGTATCATCTCTATGCAGATGACCTTCAAATTTATCGGCATTTTCCCCTGTGTGATCTGACTTCGACTGTAGAGGCTTTGAATGCTGACCTCGACAACATCAGGAAATGGGCTCTTTCGTATGGGCTATTAGTCAACCCGGATAAGTCTCAGGCGATGATACTGGGTACACGGCACTTACTTAATTTGTTGCAGCATAGGTCAGTTGCTCCCGTGCTTTATGACGGTACCATTGTCAAGTACAGCGAGAAAGCCAAAAATTTTGGGGTTGTTTTTGATACTCTTTTATCCTGGTCGCCCCACGTTTGTGAGGTCAGCAGACGAGTCTTTGCATCCTTTCATTCCCTTCGGCGTTTGCAGTACTTCTTGCCTAGGCAGACTAAAATCATGCTAGTTCAGACCCTTCTTCTGCCTTTAATTGACTACGCCGATGTTTGCTGGGCCAGCGCGAACGAAGATCTACTGAACAAACTCGAGCGACTTCAAAATCTCGGGATTCGGTTTATCTTCGGTCTCCGCAAGTACGATCACGTATCCCAATATCGCAGGGAATTAGGCTGGCTCCCGATCCGACTTCGTCGTGATATGCACATTCTCTCCTTCCTCTTCAATATTTTGAGAAATCCGCGCTATCCCGCATATCTTCGTGAACATTTTGAGTTTCTTTTCTCTGGGGATAGACTTCGGAGATCTCACACGGTGTCACTTTTGTCAATTCCTCAGCACAACACTGTTGCTTACGAGCACTCGTTTAGGTTAAGGGCAATACGTTTGTGGAATGCACTTCCTTGCGCTATTAGGGATTGCACATCCTTGTTCTCTTTTAAGAAAAAGTTGAAACAGCATCTCCTCTCTTCCGCATAGTGGGTATCTTATAGTATGTATGTGTATCTATGTATTTATTGTATTATATTAATTTATTTTATAGTATGTGTAGGATGTATTGTGATTTAGCTGATAGTATATTGACTTTATTTCTTTCTTTTAAATCTTAATTGTACACTAGGACTACCTCTCTATAAATATTTTTTCCTTTCCTCACAGGTTAGCTGTAAGAAATTTCTTTTTAGAAATAAGCTCACCTTTGCATATTGTTCGTTGTATTTTTTCCATTGTGTTTTCTGTGCAATAAAGAATTATTATTATTATTATATCATCATGGACGGACTTCTTAAACAAAATCAACAATCACCGGTTGCTCAAGAAACAAAACTGGCTTGGATCTTAAGCGGTTATACGAAGACATACAATTGCTGTGTAACGCTGAACGACATCGAAGACTTATCCCGCTTCTGGGAATTTGAAGATATTACCACAGAAGAACAGTCAAGAGACGACTTTTGTGAAAAATACTACAAGCAAACTACAAAACGACTGCCAGACGGTAGATACGTTGTGAAGATGCCTCTCAAGGAAGACATCTCGACTAAATTGGGATACTCAAGAATCCAAGCAATGTCACAATTTTTTCAACTAGAGAATAAAATGGCGAGACAGGAAAAACTTGCTGTCCAATACAAACTCTTCATGAAGGAGTACACCGATCTCGGTCACATGAAACCGTCAACAACAACCACTAACAACTCGACGGCGCTTCAATCATACCTCCCCCATCACGGTGTTATTCGAGAAGATTCCGCGACAACTAAACTTAGAGTTGTCTTCAACGCTTCAATGAAAACAGACACGAAGTACAGTCTGCATGATTGCATAGAATGTGGACCAAACCTTCAAAAAGATATTTTGACTCTTATCATCAAATGGCATACCTATCGCTATGCTTGAAAATGTACCGCCAAATTCTAATGGATGAAAAACAACAAAGCCTACAAAAAATCATATGGAGGGAGTCCCCGCATTAACCATTACAAGAAATGCAACTGTGCACCATAACGTATGGGACAAAAAGATGTATGGTCTTTGGTGGGATCCACACAGCCTTACATACAACTCAGGGTTAGCTAAGTTGTCAGTTGGAAGTTAAAGAGTCTCTTTGTATAGTTGAAAACACTTTACTTTTATAATAATGAAATACACTCTAAAAATAGTCTGTTGTGGCTTAGATTTAGGTGCTACGGCGAATAAGTAAGTAAAACTGCAATATGTTAATAGTTAAAATACAATTATATAGAAATTAGAACGTGCTGATAAATGCCGCGTTCGCATTGTACAAGGTTGGCTTGTACATGCTCCCGAGGGAGAAGTTAACTTAGTGCTAAACCACAACAGCTCACAAAGCAAGTAAATTAATAAATATTTTAGTCAAAACTGAATCTTGACTTTCCGTATTCTTGCTTCGTTTGTTTGTCATTGGGGCGCCTGACTGTCTCTGTCATCTCAAATATCCTTGGTTTTCATGGGATTGAATGATCCTTGGGGACGGCCGGCGACCTATGCATTTCTTCCTTATGCACCAAACCAATGCGACTATTATGACAGCTATCGATAAGAGGCTTGTAATTCCGATGTTTACAATGCTGTGCGTCGATAAGTTTGTTAAATTCAGCCAGTATTCGTTCCTCTTTTGTTGCGATATTTGTTTTTCGATATCTTGATATTCCTTGCTGTGATCCTCTTCTTTAAGATGTAGTGAAATGTTCTTGAAGTTACTAAATGCCATGTAGTTTGGTGCTGGAATTTCAGGCACACTCAAGTTGAAGCCCATCGTCATTTTGCTTCCGTATGAGTTGTAGGACTGTATCGTAATGTCTGACCGTTGCAAAATACATCCTTGACCTAGAGCAACGATCCCTTGCTTGCTGATTTGTTTTGTCGTCGCAAGGTTTTTACATATTATTCTTAGTTGACACTCATCGCAACAATTGTAGAGCCATGAGTTTTTGTTGTGTAATTGAACCCAGTAATCACTGCACGGAATTCGTTTCACAGCGCATAAAACGTGCGTTCTTTGACTCAGCAGTTTTGCGGCGCATGAAGTGTTATTTCCTTGTAAGTTATGTATCGGGTGATGTTCATGACATAGCAGCGAATCTTTTGTTGACATACACTGTGACACATCTTGGTTTTCCAATTCAATGTACGTATTTTTTATTAGATTAACAGCGATGTATGCCGCCGTGTCTGTAACCGTCGTATATCTTTCTCCATTTTCAACGGTGGTCGGTATCAACCGATAAAGGCTGTACTCATCATCGCTTACAAGCGGTATGTGAAGCTCGAATAACAGGTGATGTTGAGTTAATCTCGCCCTTACATAAATAAATTTGTGGAGTTCTTCGGCGTCATCTTACAGGTTTTTGATAGGCAGCGCTAGATTTTTAGGCATGGAACTTGAAATTCGTTCTAACTGTTTACTTAGTTGATCAGGGGTAAATGTCGGTCAACGCATTCATGCGCATACCTTGAGTTTTCTTCCAGCTGTTTATCAAGGAGCTTGCGGTTATTGCGGCTGTGTTAGCGCTACTTAGCATTTCTACCTTGTTGACCCGGTTTTCGGTCGTGCGCATTTGCTCTTCCGATTGTTTAATATAATCCTTTATTACTTGGAATTGATTTTTCACGAATTGCTCGTTTTTCTTGGCGATATTTTCCTCTGCCTCAATTATAGTTGTTTGGTTTTTTATCAGTTGTAGTTGGTATTTCTGATTTGTCCGCATGTTTTCTATGTCCTGTGTGTATTTTTGCGCGAAATCTTCATCTAGTACTCCAAACAGGGTGCGAGCAAGGTTTCCCACTCCATTGAAGTACCCTCTTGATTTTCTGTTCAGGTGATGAGACAGGAGTAAATAGTTGTAATCTATAAGTTGGTAGATTTCGTGGGTGAGCTGTCTTGTCATAAGTAGACACGTCTGTGATTTTGCTTTAGCACACATCTGATCTACGTGATCTATTTATGTTTTTAGGCCTTTCGTGGCTTGCCAGTACGAAGATAAGTTGTAGTAAACAAGTAGGTTCCATTCGTCGTGGATTAGTTGTATTTTTGCGATTTCGTCGAAGTACATCGGTCGGTCTTCTTCAATCGTGATGATCTGTTTCATATCGATGTTTTCAGCTCGAGACACAGGTATTGATGGCGGGCATATTAATGATAATAGTAGTAAGGTAAGGAAGCTGCTCACTTTTCCTCCGCGTTTTAACACGGGTGATGAGTTTTTTGTCTTACACTCCCCGATTTTCCCAGTTCGTCGAAATCTGTTTGTTGGCTTCTATTTATCGGGAGGGGTGTCAGTTTGCTTATGGGGCGCTTGATTTCACCGCCCTTGGCCTTCATGGTCACTACTCGAACGAGTCCATCTTCTCCGGGATGCCGTTCAATTATTCTACCCATTGCCTATTTTCCAGATGGTAAGTTGGCCTCTTTTATTAGAACTAAATCACCATTCTGTAAGTTTTCTTTTTTCCGTAGCCATTTTGATCTTTCTTGAAGCTGATGAAGATATTCGCTTGACCACCGTTTCCAAAAGTGTTGTGACTTCGATTCCGTGACCCTCCACCTTTTCCTCATGTCAATGTTTCTTTCATCTGTATGATTTTCTTGTGGCAGGGTTAGGGTAGCGCTCCCAGTCAAGAAATGATCCGGTGTTAAATATTCCAGATCTTCTGGATCCTCAGAAAGAGGACATAAAGGACGGCTGTTCATGCAGGCTTCTATTTGGCATAGGAGAGTACTGAACTCTTCATACGTCAGCTTTTGTTTACCAAGTACTCTGCGTAGATGATTCTTCATTGTCTTGACAGCCGCCTCCCACAATCCTCCAGCGGATGGCCAAATTGGTGCGTTAAAATGCCATCGAATTTGAAGTTTATTAATCTCCTCGAAGAACTCAGTCGACATCATGGTTTTAAAGGCTTTAAATTCTCGACGTAGCTCTTTGTCTGCACCGACGAAGTTACTGCCATTGTCAGAGTAGACCTGGGCTGGCACTCCTTTCCGTGCACATAGCCTCTTGAGTGCTGCTATGAAAGTTGGCGTACTCAAGTCTGAAACCAGTTCTAGGTGTACTGCTTTGGTGGCCATACAGATGAAGATCGCAATATAACCTTTGCTGGTTTTAACGCCCCTTCCTCTGTTTAACTTCACCTCTACATGGCCGGTAAAATCTACTCCAGTGTGAGTAAATGGCCTGGATGGGGTGATGCGTACTTCTGGTAAATTCCCCATTAGTTGTTGAGTTTTCGTGGATGAGTATCTGTGACATTTGACACATAATCTTATCGCTTTCTTCACGGCTTGGTTTCCACCTATTATCCAAAATGTCTGCCTGATCTTGCCGAGGGTAAGCCTGCCTCCTCCGTGTAAAGTTTGCAGATGGGCTTGTAGGATAATAAGTTCAGTTAAACGACCCGTATGTGGCAGAATTGCAGGATGTTTCATTTCCACAGGTAAAGAAGACTGTTGTAAGCGTCCTCCCACTCTTAATACCCCATTTTCGTCAATGTAGGGATATAGTTTAAGCAATTTACTCTTATTAGGAACAGAGTCAATCGCCTTGAGGCTCTTGATTTCCTCTTTAAATTCTGCTTCTTGAACCCATTTTATTACTCTGTGCAAAGCATCTCTCAGCTCTTTAAGTGTCAAGTAGCTATTTTTCTGCTTTGTTTCGACTCGTTACAACCAGCCGAGTACTCGCACTACACGCGTCAATGAACTTACGTTGTAACAGGTCATGTATCACACCTTGTTTGGGTGCGGTATCAGCTATATTTTGCGCGCTGCTCGACTCAGCGTTTTTCGTCACTGCGTATGCATGTGTGATGTCAGGTTTTATGTCGTCATGTAGATCATTTGTGGTTAATAACCATTCAGGTCCGTTCCACCAAAGCGTATGCTTGGTAAGTTGGCTGGCGAGAAGGCCTCTTGAAGCGCAGTCAGCGGGGTTTTCGCCGGTCTTGACGTAATGCCAGTTTCCTTGCGGGAACGTGTTGTTAATATATGACGCCCTGTTCGCCACATACTTGTCCCATCGAGAACAATCTCCTCGTAGCCACGCTAAGACTACTTGTGAGTCAGTTCAGAAGTGAACCGTCGTTGGAAACTCTGGTAGGGCGTTGGTCACTTTCTCCATTAATCTGCATAGTAGAACAGCCCCCTCCAGTTCTAGCCTTGGTAATGTCAGCTTTTTCTTGATTGGAGCTACTTTTGTTTTTGCTGCCAGTAGCGTTACTTTTTGTTGTCCGCACTCGCCGTCCGTTGTGGTATAAATCACACAACCGAATGCCTTTTCGCTGGCGTCGCAAAATCCGTCCAAACGTATGTTGCGTGACGTATAAGATAATATCCACCTTGGTAAAGTGACGTTTTTTATGTTCGGTATATCGCCGCGTAACTGTTCCCATTCTTTGGTGATTTCAAAAGGCAGCTTGTCATCCCAGGACATTTTTGTCAGCCACAGGGTTTGAAACAATATTTTTGTCTTTATGACTACAGGTGCGATCCATCCAAGGGGATCATATATCTTGCTGATATTGGATAATAATGCTCGTTTAGTCATCTTTCCTTTTCTGTCGGTTAGTTCCCAGTGAAAACAGAATACATCCGTCTTCGTATTCCACGTAAGACCCAGAGCTTTCATTGCTTCTTTTTGTTTAAGGTCGATGGTAACGTGGGGGTGTTTATAATTTTCTGGAAGATCTTTCAGGATTGAGGACTCGTTGGAGGCCCATTTCTTCAGTATAAATCCTCCCTTTTTTAAAAGTTCGCTGAGTTGGACTTGTAGCGCCTCGGTTTTTTCTAAGGTGTTTTCTCCGCAAATTAGGTCATCCATGTAACACTCGCTTCGGAGCGCCTTGTCGGCTAGTGGGTATGCATGTCCTTCATCTTGAGCCACGTTCATCACCTCATTCGTCTCATACAAACACTGAGAAACCAACAATTATAATAAGCATCAGATACTGACGCACTATTTATGTTGAGGTGATCGAGATTTTTTAGGTTTATTTTTAACACTGACATATTCTCATCAGTTTTTGTAAAATAACTCTGTATACTGTTCGCCCAGAGATATCCTCACTTTATGATATACAGAGCCATCGAGCCACTATCCGTGATGCCAGAGTGGGCAGCGAATACCGTACAGCACAAGGAATTAGCTCAACAAACCTTCCTCCATACCTCTGTTCAGCCTTCATCGTCTCCGGACTCTTTGGTTTTTTACGATTCCCAGTTGTTCTTTCCTCAGTTTTGTTCCGCTTTGTCTTCCTGTTAGCTTGCGGTGGGGTTCAGTAATAATCTTGTTTCTCCCTCTACATTTAGTGTTGGTCATATACTATCCGGCGTAAGGCCGGGCGTTTTATCTTTGGGGCGCAAACAACTCCTTTTTTGCTCCTCTTCAGCCCTTGCATGTATCTCTAGGTTGTTCAGCTTAGCAGACGCAGCTCCGGTTACCGTCGAGTGGTTTTCTCTAACTTCAACATCAAGAAGTTATCGCCATATCGAAGTCAACATGACAAGGCTCGCCGCAATATTTGAAATATCTTTCCTTATTATCTCTATTCATATATTACCGCTATCACCTCCAGGAATTCAGTGGATTGAACATAAATTCCTCTTCTCCTTCACGAGGTCCCCTTTTCCTTTCGTCAATATACGAAAGCCTTGAATTTTGCACCTCCTAAAAGATATTTCTGATCTTGCTACCCTTAGTGGAAATCAGGGCCATGATTATTAATTATTACATAATAATTCAGCCAAAAATACAAATAGAAACGTAACACAGCTAGTAAAAAGATAAAATAATTTATACAATGTTAAGCTATGGTCCAATGGGTTTCATGCTTGTTTCTTACACATGAGATGCAGGTTCAATTTCTGACCATTTACCAATGAGATAATTCATTTATCTTAAAGTAGTTTATGTGACTGCTACATAATGGAAGGCAATACTCGAGAGCTAATAATATCACTCGAGAGTTTTAATGCCTTATTATGTACAGTTAAATACACTAGTTTATCTACACACATATCATAAGCTCTCTTTGATGTGTTCAGGAACCGCAGGTTTGACCGGCATTGTGGCTCTGCAGTTGTTTAGCTTGTTCTGTAGTACCAACTTCACGCAGGCGGGCATCGGCGTTCGAAATTTGAATGTCACTACCAACTTCACAGACAAACTAGGGGCGGCACGACGCAGGCGAGCGTCGGCGTTCGAAAATTGAATGTCATAATATGAATGAATGAATGGTGCTTCTCCAGCCAGGGTTCTAAACCTGTTCCGGTCTTTCGGCCGGCATACCAGAGGGCACAAGTTTTGAGGGGGGGCGGAATGACCTGCTCTGTAGGAAGGGAAGGATAGTGAATTCAATCGACCGACTCTTCAGCCTGAAGCCAATATAGGATATGTGGAATGGGGAGGATGTGGGATTTGGAGAGCAGCTGTTGTTTTCTTCAAGTTCTTGTTTTCCTTCTATTTTCAGTTATTGTTAATAGTTGAGTTTCCTGAGTCGTGTTCGTTTGGGTTATCCGGTAAGTTCCCAGTTTCGCTTTTGCTGTCTGTTTCTGGGATACGGTATATTTGCCTCTAGGCCATCCTGACATCGTCCCTGTTGTGTGATGATTCTGTCCAGTAACTGTGTTTGATGTTTGATGTCATGCTTAAGGAAATCTTTCCAGGTGTATATAAGTCGGCCGGCTTTCTTCTTCCTTGCTTCGTATTTAAATGGAGCGTGTAGTAAGTGCTGTTGTGGGCGTCGCAGAATATGTATAGTAACATATCCGGTGGTTTTTGATTCGTTTGGATATCGTTTTGTCCTGTAGTCAGTCATGAATTTTGTGGTATCTTGGATAGCTTCTGGCGTTCTCAAACATGTCTCTGAGGATCAGGCGTTCATATACTGACTGTCACCTGTTTGCTTTAGTGAGGGTTGCCGCTTTTTGTCCGTATTTTATAAACAGTGCAGTGACCATTTTGTAAATCAAGCGCACTATATTTCAGTCTATGTTGGATTTCTTTATAAAATGCATTAGGGCCTTGGAATTGCATATGGCTTGCCGGCACCTCTTTTTTGGGTCCTATGTCCTGCCGTAATATATGTGCCGAGATATTTGATTTCGTTAACGGTTCGTATTGGAACTACGTCCAATTCACTGGTTGTTTATGGGGTCTCTTATAAGAATTTTTGTCTTTCTACTTTTAAGTTTGCCATGAGCAGTTCTCCGATGATATTTAATTATTCACTTTTAGCTACTCCGCGGCATAGCAGCGCTGCGTATAAACGCTCCTTCAGGCTGCGGGCGGTCCGACTCTGGAACGCACCTCTTTGCACTATAAGAGACAGTCCGACTCTTTTTTCTTTTAAGAAACATATTAAAGAGCTCTACATGTCTCTTTCGTAAAAGTTATTGTATTTATTTTATTATATGTAAGGTTTATGTATATATCGGTAATTATTTCGTATTTGCTATCTGTATTTTACAGATATTTTAATTTATTCCTAGGCATTTTAGTTATAGTAATTATCGTGCACTGCCTACTCTTTTATGATAGCAATTCCTGTAATGCCTTGTTTTGCTGGAAGAAATCTCTTTTCAGAGACAAGCTCGCCCTTGTACATGCATTTTCTTTTGATGTAACTTTTAAAATATTTGTGTGCAATATTGTGAAGGAGGTTTGTTCCTATAATTCCCTTTTTCCTGTATTTCTTTATAGCGCCTTGTCCGATGCGAGCATACAGATACCAGAGATAGTGTTTTGACATATGTATCATGTTTGTTTCCTGTATATAGGCTATGTGTATGTTTTTGTTAGTCAATTCCGCGTCAATGTTGAGTCTTTTAGTTATTTCGGCGCATCCTCTAACCTTCCAAGTAGCAAGTTGTCTGGGATGTCTTCTGTTGATGTTATGGTTGACCCTGAGGAGGTCATGGGTGTTGCATTAAGTATCGGCGAAAGTATGGTGTTATCAGTTTGGTTATCGGTTGCTTGATCCGTGGGTAAATTTGGCGATTCAAGCAAGTAAACGCTGTCGTAGTGGTGTCCTGTGACGTTGAGGTTGATAGATTTCACTGCATCCGCTGGATTCTTGGGCGTGAATGTGAGCGATGGTGTATTTTGCTGGTGGATTGTTGCGTTAAGTAGAAAGTATTCGGCAGCTGGTATTATAATCTCCTCTCCAGCCCAAGTACCGTAATTGCGTAGATTTTCAGTGGTGTGTTGTTAAGGATTTCAGGCTCAGTGATTGCGAGCTTTGTTCTGTTCATCGCCGTTTTCTTCTACATATTTAACTAGGTCCTTACGAATGTGAGTGTGGTTGCATGTTAATTGACATAGGTGATTAATTTAGTCAGCAATTGCGGTGAATAGGCAGTTACCATCTCAGCGTTGGTAAGGCTTCCATTAGGTTATGTTCTTGGGATGTTGTTGAAAGAAAGAACTTAGATATAGCGTGATTTATTTGAACTACCTTTATCTACGATTAACAGATCGTACGGGTTGCGTTTGTCAAAGTTTGTGCGTATCTTCGTGCGCCCTTATTCTCGGTAGAGAGCCGCTTAGGACAAAAAGTCTCCGATTTTATTGTTGTTATTGTTCATCAGTCTTTTGTTAATTGCCTGTTTTCTGGAAGATGGTGAAATGATCCTTTTATGATGTGCAATTGTTTGCTGTTTCTCGCTATTTCTCAGAATATGCAGTTATGTAGTAGACGGGCTTGCATTATTGTTTTATTTTTGTGGGCTTGTCGGACCGGATAAAGTTAGAAATGGTTATGTTTTGTTTTACTATTATTGGGTAGGTTCCTGCTTAGTTTTGTATTTAGGTTTGATGGATCGCTACACTTATTACGTAGAACTCCGCGGCTGCTATGATAATTTCTTCACCGCCCCACGTGCCCTGTATGTGGAGATTTTTTATGTACTCAGTGAAAGCTTCTGCGTTTGGTGCGTCGATCGCATGTTTGATGCGTGGATAATTGCTGTTAGCTTCCACGTATCTAGCTAAGTCGCTTCTGATGTGGGTATGGTTGAATGTCGCTCCAAGCAGATGGTTGATTTTGTCTGCAATTGCATGGAACAGGCAGTTTCCATCTCTGGGCATTGGTAGAGTTTAGATTGTGAGATATTACTACAGGAGAAAGCCTCGTGGTATTTTAGCTAATATGAATGTGTGTGTGTGGGTTGTTTCTAAGAGGTGTACGGCCGGTATGATGAGAGACGCTGTTTGGCTTTTTACGATCTATTTTTATTCTTATGTTTCCCGGTATTTCCAAGATGGGCTGACACCATAGAATGGGTGCCAGATGTGTGAGGGAACGTTGTGAGCCTTTTGTGCTTCGAAGCTTTTTCAATTGTTCCTAAATAGCAGTCAATTGTTTTGTCTAGTTTCTGGGAGTTTGGTGAGATGGCATTTTTATGGCCTGCACTTGTTTAGTTTTTGTTTATTGTCGGGTTTAGTATATTTGCAGTTTAGCTACATAAAAATAATTCTAGGATTGTTAAGTTTTGGGTTGGCTTATTCACTGAGTTTCAGGGTTTAGTGGATGGTTATTGTTAATGACTGTTTTGAATGGTCTTTCGAAGATGAGGAGAAAATAAATCTCGAGGAGAATTATCTCGAATTTATTTTCAGGCAAAGCAATATAAGTATATGTAGCTATAATAATGTTTTATTAGTTGATTTTGATATTGCGTAGGTAGGGAATTGTTATATCCTGCCTATGACGCACCTATAAATGTGATTATGCCTTAGTCAATAGGGGCGACCGCGGCCGCGGTAAGTGGTGGTTTATTATTGTCAGGCGGCGAGTGGTGCTGAGAGAAATAAAGTTAGAGGTAGGTAATCACTATCAATGATGTCCTAATCGGAATGATCTCACCAGGTTGGTGTGTTTAGCGGCGGTGGTGGTGGAGGCAGTAGCGTTGAGGGTGTGTTGCGTAGGCGTCGCTCGCTGCCGGCCTGTCGCTGCGTGGCTCAGACGTGCACCTGGCCTAGAATAAATTCTAGGGCTTGCACAGATGGGATGCCTAAGAGTATCGCGCAGTTCTCTGGGCATTCATTACACTTGACCGCACTAGTATCATCACAATCACTGAAATGCGTGGTATTGCACAGATGGGGTGCCTAGATGGATCACGCACATTCCCCAGGTAACCCTTACAGTAACACGCGGTATAAGCCAGGCTCGTTTTCGGGCCTCCGGAGGCAGAACAAAAGGCGCGCGCCGGGGATGAAAACTATTGTTTGTTTAAATGCGTTTGGGAGATCTCGGGGGGACACGTCCGTTCGGTCCGGCAACACAAACGCCACCGTTCGAAAATTGAATGTCATAATATGTAGAAAAATTACACATTATGGTAATAATGTGTAATTTTTCTGATAAGAAATGAGTTTTTACCAAGTAGTTTAACATTAAGCTGATCGTAATGTGCGGTTTTTGTACGCAGTAAAGAGTGTTTATGATACGTGTGTAGATAAAAAATATTATATGGACGTTCTAAAGGTGATGGAAAACATTCTGAGGAATCCTTCATTACTCCATGGCTGCGGCGATGGGCTAGCCCCTTGTCACGCAATATGGAGTATTGAATGGAATAATGCGTGACGCTGTGTGTGTGTGTAAATGTACTAAGTTAAACATATTTTAAATACATTAGTATTTTCGAAAGCCTTAGTTGAAAAATATTTTCATAAAAATGGGATTGCGAAGTACAGTATCTGGAAAAATCATCAGCATTTATTTAAAAGAACTCTTAACATTAAAAACTCTTAAAGTTTTACCATTTATCCAACTGAGGAAATGAGGCATCCTCGCGGCTCTAACTTACACTTTCATAACTTAAGATATTTAATAAAATGAATTTAACTTGCATTTTCATGGTAATTGCTTAAGTTTTCTAGCAACATTGTTTCATAGGTTGTTAAGCGCCAATGACTCTGTTTCCTGGGCATGCAAACTACAAATTTTGAGTGACTTTTTTACACTTGATCAGCATATTGTGTATTTGGCTATTTGTCTCCTTGCTTATTTTATAGACCGCACAGTACGTATGAGTTTTGGTAATAGCTTGACGCATGATTGTGTGTGTGTCTCAACCCAAAACACGTAACTCTTACAAATACATTTTAACATCACTAACAAAAGCGCTCGTAGTTTACAACTTTAACAAGAGTAGCCAACATGGATTCTTTTATGAACTGTCATGACGTTTTTTTTCTTGTATGTATTTATTGTACGGAAATATCGTGTTGCGACGTCATAGCACTTTGTTGTCAAATGGTGGTCTTTTTAACACCAAATTTGTTGATAAAATAATATCTGCGGATGATTTACAATTGTGATATTGAAGAGCACTTTTGTTTATAACACGTCTGAGATGATTTTATATTTGTTAGACTACCCTATAGGTATAACTGGACCGCCGTAAACTAGACCCTCGTGATTCGCAAAAATAGTCCTAAATGAAGACGGCACAGCGCACCTGCGAACCGTCGCGATGGTTGTGTTTGCGGCGGTGTAACTGGTTGCCAACTGCTATAACTATTGAATCTACTACGCGTTACGAAAAGAAAAAATACTGCTACGGCGTAGCAACGTAGCAAATCTGCAAATTGTACAGCTTGTAGAATATGAAGGTCTATATTTGCTTTAAAAAAAGTATTTACAAATGCAAAGGAACCTTTGAGTACCTAACAATGCCATCTCTGACCCCAGCCACCACTTACAAGCATTAGGTTCCTACATTTTCCTTTATCACAATGCATTAATTTATTCAAACCGCATAGGAGCTTCGCGTACGTTCAACCGCAAGAAAGTAGACAATCACATCATCAATTCCACCTTTATTTCTAGGATGATATGGTCTAATGGTCATGTGGTTGACTGTATGTCGCGAGATAAGACGGAGTCAGGCTATCCCAGACATGGTAATGTAATTGGAAGGGACAAATCTAACACCGGGGTTTGGTTTGTAAATCGTTTGGGTAAGTGCAGTTCTGTGATCTAGGAATAAATTAATGGTTGGCATGGAATCTTAAACGTTCTAAATAGACTTTAATTTTATTCATTCTAAAGATACCTTTCAAAATAACCTAACGATAGAATCATGGTTCCGATGTGATGGATGTGTTTGAAGAAGTAACTGACACTGGCACCGAATCTTGAGGTGGCAAACTTAGTAAACCGAAATTACTAATCAGTACCTCAGCAATCCAAAAAAAGTTGCCAAATGCGAGTCGGACTCACCCATGAAGGGCTCCGTTGTAGCAAGTTATCTTTCCACTTTGAAAGGGTCTGTCTCTTTAACAATTTACTTTCAGGAAAAATGGTTTTAGGAACCTCAGCGTCATTTTTAAAGACATATCTATAAGCATCTACACATATAGGTTTGATGAAATACATATTTTTTGGTTTCAGTTCCATGTATGGGGGGCTCCCTTTAATTATTTTAATTTTTGTGTAAAAATCATAAAGCGGTTTACAGAATACATATACATACTAAGTTTCAAATATATCGTCTTAAAAGTTTCTGCATAAAGTTGCTATGAAATACGGACGGACAGACGGACAGACCTGATGAAACTACAATGGTGCCTTGTTTCTCTACGGTACTCTAAAAATTTAACCTATATAGAACAAGAACTGTCGGATTTCGACGACCTCAGACGCTCGTATCGAGGTGTTTATAAGGAACGGAATAAATGAAAAAAATATATATACAAATGTCTATAACGTTTATTCATATGCATACGTAGATATAAACTCGAGAATGAGACGTTACAATTTGTAATGATAGGATAATTAGGTTTAAACTAGCGAGTACATTTCCCTATAACTTGAAAACAGAACTTGTGTGTCATGTATAGATATAAAAAGGTTTACGTCTGTACACCTGGTTATGTGACGTCATTGTGGCGTTTTAATGTCGAAAGAATCCAGTTAGATGCACATATTATTGTAATAATAAATACCTTGGACACTATTTTCACACATTGATCTAGCCCCAAACTAGGATTCCCTGTATCTTGGGTACTAGACAACGATGCACATACTTATATAGATAAATAATATACTTCGATAAACAACCATGACTAGGGTACAAACATCCGTTCTCATCAAACAAATATTTGCCCCCACCGGGACTCGAACCCGGGATCATTGGCTTCATAAACAGTGTCACTGCCGACTCGGCCATTCGGGTCGTCTGATTTGTGTGTCTATGTCGTAGATTCGGGGTACGATTATTCATATGCTTAGATTGTCAACGCACTAGAATAATCTAAATTAAAATGATCTCACGTTGTTGTGAGAGATTAACTCGTTACTGAGAAAAGACACAAACACACAATGATGACGCGCACGATCGTGAATGATATCTAAGTTCCAGGCTTCCATTTAGTCCATTTTTTTATATATAAAATTATTGCACATAATCCATCCTAAGCCTGTGACTAGGTACTTCTGAGCGTTGACTCTAAGACTAAAGGTAAATGCGCAAATAAAATGATGTATGTAGTTGCCTCATAAAGACCAGCCTCTATCTTTTTTTCTTATTTAGCTTAAATTGTAAGTAAATTAACATTTAGATCTTATAAATAATTAAGAAATTATGAAACGTCTTACTTATTATAAACAAAATTACTTAAGATTAAGCAGATTATGCGAAAGGACTTATAGGATATTTGACTTTAAGAACATTTTACTTATGTCGCATATTCTTCGCTCAAACCCTCATACAATACCTTCCCTTCATGACTTAATTTATTTCATTTTGATCAAACAGTGAAATGAATGAAAAATTGATTCTACTCTACTGATCCCACACTTTAAGAACACACAACCCAGACGAAAAAACATTTGATCGTCATTTTAATTATCTTTTCCATTATTTTGGAAAGGAATTAGCCATTGCTGTAATTTTCTGGTTTGGACATTCAAATGTTACAATTTTTACACTAAATTTCGAGTATCAAGTATGTAAACTGTGGTATAAAATATTTTTTACATTCTAGAGACTACAAAATGTTTGGTTAATATGCTCGTTGGTTTCCGAACTATTTACAGAATTGTACATTTGGCTTACTCTACATATAACAACTAATTATATATAACTTAGTCTATACATACTTGTAACATTTCGACTTGATCTTGTTGTGTTATCTGTTTGATATAGTTTAAATAGTGCAATAACTAAAGTGACATAATCAGTCTTATTTTCCTAAAACAAAGCTGTAAACATCGAAAACTATTGCATCAAATAATAAAGTTCAACCGTTTCAATTAAAATAATTGATCAAATAAAGTATTTTTGTATGTGAAAGTAACAATACTTTTTTCCAACACATTTCGTAATCATCTTGTTTATGAAAATGTTAACAGGAAGGGATTACATTTAAAGGTAAAGATAGAAAACCAAAAACTTCCAACCGCTATTTTGTAGATTTCCTTAGAAAAGTATACTAATGGTAATATCCTATTTTTCTCCACATTTTCCTAACTTATAAATAAATATAAACATGAAGAAATTAAATAAATATTAAGTTGTCACCACTTCCTCACAAGCATTCTGTCACTCGTGAAAAGTTTGATGCTATTATAGTGTAGACTAAAAATAATAGTAGTTTATGTGAATGATACATAATAGCATTAAAACTCGAGAGTTGGTTTATGAAACGAGCCGAAGGCGAGTTTTATCATAATATCACTTGAGAGTTAGAATGTCTAATTATGTATAGTGACATACACTAGTTTATCTGCATACATATCATAAGCTCTCTTTGATGTGTTCAGGAACCGCATGTTCGACCGGCATTGTGGCATTGGTAATTGCACTGCACTTGTTTAGCTTGTTCAGTAGTACCAACTTCACAGACAAACTAGGGGCGGCACGCAGGCGGGCGTCGGCCTTCGAAATTCGAATGTCACAATTTGTCAAAAATTCATACATTATGGTCATAATGTATCAATATTCAGATAAGAAATGAGTTTTTACCAAATAGTATAACATTATGCTGATCGTAACGTGCAGTTTTTGGACGCAGTAAAGAGGGTTTATGGTACGTGTTTAGACAAAATATATTTTTACTCTATTCTTTTAGTTAAGTGATTAATGTTTTTATTTCAAAACCGCCATCGCTCGTAATAACTCATCATGATCATTATAGAATCGTTTTAACCTGTTTAGGGTATGTTAGCGTAGTTGGCAAGGTCCTTCCCACTCTTGTACATGGACGTGATGATCGGATCCAAGTTATGATACTCCTTGCCGGATCGCGGTCGAAGGGTGCTGGTAGGCTGTCGGTTGATTCTAGGGATAAAATCAATTATGATTATTAGAAACATTTAATATTGATAAAATAGCAAGATATGAATTTAGGAATGTGTCTATCGATGAAGTCAGTGACCTACGTTTACTTAGAAGGGGTTTTTGGTGATGTTATCTGACCGATTTCGGTCACACTGCGATCGTTTTAATTGACCTGAAACTTAAATCGTCGTTTATGGAAGTTTTATGACTGGCTTAAATACGCTTTTTCCACCTGGTATGGAAAAAAACTTGACGAGATGAAAAAATACTAAGAGTCAGAAGTCAAAGTCAAAGTATTTGTTTCATTACTGCAGATATTTACATACACTAAGTAAACGTAATTTATTTGCCTCTTCTCTTCATTGGACCACTGTTTGAGCAGATGGGCGAAGAAAATCCCACAGATTAATTTTAGATCTCTTTTCAGAGTAGGTTGTGTTTAACTAATCCAAAATATTACATATTCATTATTAAAAATAATATGCAGGAACAATTTAATTCAAATTATTAATGTACAAATATAATCTTAACAGCGAGTTATGTGTTAAATTTGATTAAAACCACGTACTGTTGTCATTTGTGCTATCTTGAAAAGTGTAATATCCCTTTTTAGATAAAGTAGTTTTTAAGTGGTTTTTGATTGCTCGAATGGCAATTTCAAAGGAAGAAAAAACAATAATATAGCACACAAATTCAAATAAAAATTTCATTATTACTGTATATTAACATATACTTAACAAACGTAATTTTTTGCCTCTTCTCTACATTGGACCACTGTAGGAGTAGAAGGGCTAAGACACTCCCATAGATTCATTTTTAGATCTCCTAAAAATTGGTTGTATTTAACTAATACAACTAATACCATTTTTATTGTTTTAAATAATTACAGAATTATTAGCAACGAGTTCTGTAAGTATTACTATTTGCATGCACGCACAAATATTGCTCCTGGCCCTACACTTGAAAATAGGGACGTTACAAACATATTAACATCCAAGCCCGGGTAGTTTCTTTTTTTCTTCCGCAGCCAGGATTTGAACCCGGGACCTCTCGCCTGGGAAGCACAGCCTCGACCGCAACACCACAGAGGCCCTTCAGCCGTCTATAGAACCGGAGTTTTGGAACTGGGTTCCGTACGAGGCTATTAATTTACCTATCGAGGCTTTTAAAAGAAAGAGTTAACTACCTTAAAGTAACTTAAAGCTACTTTGTCGAAAAAGGGATATTACAATGTTCAAGATTACTTAAATGACAGGACTGTATGGGGTTAATCTGGCTCAACACAGACCTTACTGTTAACAATTTTGTAATTATTTATTCCTGCTTAATAATCATAACAATTAAATTTTTCATATTTGTATTAGTTAAGCACAAAATATTTGTAAAAGAGATCTAAAAATCAATCTGTGGGAGTTTTTACGCCCTTCTTCTCCCACAGTTGTCCAATGTAGAGAAGAGGCAAAAAATGACGTTTGCTAAGAATATGTAAATATCTACAGTAATAAAGTACTTTGACTTTGACTTGACTTTTGCCAATACATTGCACTCACCTCAGTCCAGCATCAGATGAAGAGTGAGATGACGACATTGAAAGAGTCTCAATATAGTCCGACATATCGGATGTGCCACTGGAAGTGCTGGGAGTATCCACTACACCTGAAAACACATCACTTATGAGCTTATTAACCCCTCAGCTACCACCGGCGTTAGCTAACGCCACTTTTTCGTTATAGGTTTTAAAATTTATCAACTTGGTAGGGTCCAGAATCGCGATCCGTCCCAACTACCCTCAGTGTTTGTGTGGTCAAGGGCCTGTTTCAAGAAATCTCGATAAGTCCTATTGAACAAATGAATCCTATGAATATATATTGTTGGAGGGAAGATTAATAGTAGAGGGGAGAGACTATAAAAGGCGATGCCCCGCCGGTACCGCCACACACGCCACGCACTGTGGCGGCCGTTGCGCGCCTGTTTAACGGTATCTTGCGCACGGGTCACTTTCCAACCCAATGGAAGGAGGGCTTGGTTATCATGTTGCCCAAGCCGGGCAAGGACACCAAGCTGCCTGAGAGCTATCGGCCGATCACCCTACTGAGCACCATCTCAAAGGTGTTTGAGAAGCTCCTGTTAGCGAAGTTACTGCCCCACATCCAGCCGCGCCCGGAACAGTTCGGCTTCAGGCCCGAGCATTCTACGACGCTTCAGCTCACCAGAGTACTGAATGACATGACGGTTTGTTTGAACAAAAAAGAATACACTGTCGCAGTACTTCTGGATATGGAGAAGGCGTTCGACAGAGTATGGCACGAGGGGTTGCTGTACAAGCTGTCGACGTCCCCTGCCCCAAGAAGAACGGTCAAGACAATCGCCTCTTTCCTGAAGAATCGCCGCTTCCGAGTGATGGTGGAAGACGCCGTCTCCGAGGAACATCCCGTCGCAGCCGGCGTCCCCCAGGGCTCCTGCCTGTCTCCCGCCTGCTACGCCCGATACACGGACGACATCCCCGTCGGGCCGGGTGCCCAGCTGGCACTCTTTGCAGACGACGCAGCCTACTATGCGTCGTCGTTCCAGGCTCCGCACGCTGCCATCAAACTGCAGCGCACCCTGGACATCTTGCCCGACTGGCTCGCCAAGTGGCGACTGTCCGTCAATGTTGGGAAAACGCAGGCGCTCATCACAGGCCAGAGTCTCCTTCCGCCATCGCTCCAGCTCCAGGGACAGCACATCGAGTGGTCTTCGCAGGTGAAGTACCTGGGAGTGACCATTGATCGCCGGCTCACCATGAAGCAACACGTCGACAACGTCGTCAGCCAGGTCAAGGTGGCACGCGCCAAGCTGCGTCCACTTTTCGACTCCAGCCTCCCTCTGAGGGCGAAGCTCGGGATCTACAAGACATACGTGAGATCCCGCCTCACCTACGCGGCTCCGGCATGGTACGCCCTGTGCTCGGAGACGAACAAACGGAGACTCCGAGCCCAAGAGAACCTCTCTCTGCGTACCATCGTCGGCGCCCCCCGCTACGTGAGGAACGCGACAATCCAGAGGGACCTAAGATGGGAAACCGTGGACCAGTTTGTCCAGAGGCTGGCGAAGGGCATGTTCGCGCGTGCGGATGCATCACACCTTCCGCACATCGCCGAACTGGCGCCGCACCATGCGCGCCCGCCCGACCGCCGCCGCCTGCCACGCGACCTGGTTGCCTAGCCGGCGATCACCCACTGCACACCAGCGCCACAAGAAGACCACCGCCCGCAGGGGCCATCCGATGACCTGTCCACAGGAGTGGACAGAGGCGATTCTTCGGGAAGAGGTCCGTCGACCTGACCCCGACTCCCCACGCCCCAGAAGGGGTGCGTGAGATGACTATGATGATACCGCCACATTCTCGCTTCATTTTTCGTGCTATTAGGTCGTCACTCTGCCGGTTTGGTTATCGATTTTAGTGTTAACGTAATTGTGAGGTTATAGTGTTGTGTGTTTATTTTGTGATTGCTTTACTTGGTTTGTAATAATTTCTAATTTGGTCGTTTGGATGAACTGTTAAATGGTGTAAATTAAATTGTTGTCAAATAATTATATTTTGAGTTGAATTTCCTTAGGTAGTAGTGATTAAATTTTAAAAAAAAATCACTTCTGGTCTTATTTCCAAGATCAGAAGTGGGATAGGATTCCTGTGATTCTATCTCACACGCCTACATCAATTTTAAAATTGTACGAGTGAAAGATGTCGGATTGTGAATAACGTCGTAGCCGACGTGAAAGTAGTCGTTCACGTGAGCGACATCATAATGTGAAAAGTGAAGTGAAAAGTGAAAACGCTACAAGGAGCGTACTCCTGAAGGCCAGTTGCAACAGGAAATGTCTGCGATCTTGGCTCGCCTCTGTGCGTTAGAAGACCGCAAAGCAGTTGGGCCTGTGGGTGGTGGTGTGGTGGTGTTGTTCTACCCGTCGTCGCCGTCTCGCTGCAAACAATTTTGGCGCGACCCACCGCCGCCGCCGCCAGCATGGCGGCATGCGCTTGAGCAGGCTCAATGCGCGACACTCCTCGCCCCCGCAAAGGGTGTGTACAGCCGCCACCGATCGAGCCTCGAGTCTGCGGGCCTGCTGGGTCTGTGTCGGAAAGTATTCATACAAACGTGAATACTAGCGAGGTATTTATGCCGAAAAAAATAGTACGATGGCAGAAAAATTTGTGGATGCGATTCGGGCGATTGGTATCTACGATGAGATCTAACCATCATTTTTACATCTAGAGTTTTCATAACATTGAGGATTAGTGTGAGAAGGTAGATCGCGCCTTATCGCAAAACAATTGGAGTGACTATGAATGATTTCGGCGATAGTGCAGTGCCTTGTTACTGATCCACACATTAGAATAGCAGCCACAGACACAACTACATCCAAGTAACCTAGTAGATTTTTCCTTAATCTATGTCAAGCCTAGGTGCATAAAAATATTCCGTCTACCGTTCGTACTAGTACGTCACAAAGTAGGATCCCCACGAAAGGCAAACCCGTTACGTTTTGTAGAAAGCGCAATTCACATGTTGCGAAACAGTTAGGACACAGGCAAGCTTCCTGTAATAAGCAATCTAGGAAGAATACATGGGGAGGTTCGAGTACTTCAATATACAGTGGTTCTAATAATAATGTCCCTTCCTAGCGAAGTATATTGAATGTTTTGGCAGGCATGACTATTAGCGAGGGTCATGTACGGCCGAGCCATGATAAAGTTGTTATTTCGCTCAAAAAACCCGAATGAATAGCTGCTTTCGAGACCGGAATTGTAGGTTGCACGCACAGACCTAGAAGAACCGGTGCTTGCAATCTACAAGTTCTATACTGATACAAGTTCTATCGGTTATGGAACTTTGCTTATGCAGGTTCGTGATGGAGGACACAAGCGAGTTGTTTCCTGCTACAGTAAGTTATTACAAGGTGTGGAATAAAGTACGCTGCGAGCTCTGCAGCATTAGAACCATTATGTCGTGGGTGTAACTTTAACACGTGTAACACTTTGGTCACTAACCACATTGAGTCAACAGCGTGCAACAGAGTTGCTCGTTGCCAATCAGCGGCGACAGGATACGCATGCTAATGAAGGTCGTAAGGAACCTAAGACGTTTTCTAATGGTGACTTCGTGTTTCTCTCTAAAAATTCGCAGAGTGCTGGCAAGCTGGACTCCTGCATGAGGGCCCTTACAAGGCTGCCTCACCTACGCTACGAGCCTGAACTGTTGGCGGGTTCCTACGGCAAATTCATCCAAGCAACAGAGTAGCACATGGTGCTGTGGCGTGGCGATTGGACATCAGACGCCTGCGAAGCTTTCTTCGAGGGCGTCGGCAAGCCGTAGCGGATAAAGGATGCTATGACTCGGCAGCGGGTGTTCCCGGCTATATGAGACGGTGCAACCGTCTGCAGATACTAATCTGGCGTGACTTTTGTCACGGGGGCTATAGCAAGCGGAAAATTGGGCCTCTGCTATAAGCCTGGAGGCCGTGGGCCTGGAGACGTGAGTACCTGGAGGCCGTGGGGCCTGGAGGCTGTGAGCCTGGTTTAGTATAACATTAGCACTCAAATATGTGCTTAAGTTATGCAGTGTTGGCGAGGAGAGTGGTGTTCCGAGACGTGTGCCGCTTTCTTCGAATGTGAGAGCCCATAGATTTTTGATCCACATGGTACTGTGTGTCACTGTAATAGGAAAGTACATAATTGCAAACTCCCTTAACCTATCTTGTTAATTATCCCTTTCGTAGACTTATTCTCTTACTTATGTGTGACTACAGACTTACTGACTACCTTTATGACAATATGTGGTGATCACTGTGCAGTGTGTATCAAAATATCTAGACGGCGATTGGTGATACCTTGGGTGATTTTTATTATGCAGGGCCTCTGTCTGTCTTAAAGATAATGTTCTCAAGAAAGTATTTTTTTTTGGGTGTCCTGTTATTTTTGTTAGTGTGATATGTTTACGCATGGGGTGGACACAGCCGATGGAGGTTTTACCTTGCAGTTTGGATAGCCTCTATCTTGAAGTCCGTGTACTTGGGTAAGCTATCTTGGCTGACAGATGTACTTCCAGTATAAAGTACGTTTTATGTTCTGGAATGCTGTCTTGGAGTGCGCTCAGACATGCGATTCTGGTATGTGGAACGTGCTTGACGTTGTATGCTCGGACACTGTCTTGGAGACGCTCAGATACGTGGTCCTGGAGCATTTGTACACGCAGCGTCATGCCACGGGTTGGTCTCTGACGAGTCGTGGTGTATGTATGTGTGCGGTGCTTGTATAGGAAGCACTGTCCATGGGTTATTAAAGGTTTGGGTTGAAACATTCTTTTATGTGGAACCGGTTCACACGCGCAAAGTTATGTCTCACGTAAGTGCGCGTAGATCTCTAACGAGTCGTGAGGCGGCACTCCCCCGACGGGAACTGCCCGGTGATCGGTACAGATATCAGTTTGTTTTATATCCGTTGTGTTTAGGCTAGGCTAGGTTAGCTAGCTTACCGTATTACTGTTTTAACGCACCTACCTATTAAGTAGTTTCCTTACTTTGTTTTGAATTGGGTGAACAAGTTTTTGTGCTTTGGTTTTTGTTCTGTGCAGATGCAGACGACGAGAGCGAGGAGTCCTCCTCGAGCGTCACCCAGCCTCCCGTAGTCGAGGTGACTGACGCTAGCGAGCCCCAACCTGGATCGTCCGGGATGCAGGGATTGACGGAGGAATCTGCTATGCCGCCCGAGACCCCATCCGGCAGCGAAGAATCTTCCATGCCAATCTTGGATACCGACCATCACAGTTAGAGAGGAAGGAGCCCGAGGACGGCCTCCCGTCAGGAAAGGCCGTGTTGGAGGGAAGATTAATAGTAGAGGGGAGAGACTATAAAAGGCGATGCCCCGCCGGTACCGCCACATTCTCGCTTCATTTTTCGTGCTATTAGGTCGTCACTCTGCCGGTTTGGTTATCGATTTTAGTGTTAACGTAATTGTGAGGTTATAGTGTTGTGTGTTTATTTTGTGATTGCTTTACTTGGTTTGTAATAATTTCTAATTTGGTCGTTTGGATGAACTGTTAAATGGTGTAAATTAAATTGTTGTCAAATAATTCTATTTTGAGTTGAATTTCCTTAGGTAGTAGTGATTAAATTTTTAAAAAAAATCACTTCTGGTCTTATTTCCAAGAATATGTATACAGGGTGACTTTTAATTAGCTGACCAAATTTCAGGGTTCTTTCAGGTACATTTCGGACGCTGTCAAAACACCGTTATGAAGTGGATTACTCGAAACAAAAAAACTAAGATTAAAAAATAAAAAATATATCCTCTTTTGCATAAATCCATCCATTAAGCCATTAAAAGTCATAAATTCTACACCTATAAATTTGTATACGTTGAAACGTATACACTCAAGTCAACCATTTTGAATTCAAGTGGGAAGGAAATATCAATCACTGCAGTTAGATAATTCACTTAAAAAAAGTGGCCAAGTGCGAGTTGGACTTCGGTTCCGTTGTAGCAAGTAATTATGTGACTGGATGTTGTTAGTGTTCTAAGTTTGTTTTTCATAGTTTTTGTATGAATGACAAAGTTATCTTTGCGGTTTTTAAGATTAAAAAAAAGCTGCTTAGTTTGTTTTGTTCAAACCAATTTTGTTGAAAGTACGTATTGAGAGAGAATATACAGCAAATATTATTTGTAGATTTTTCACTTTCTTACTTTAAAAGTTAGAGGGGGGCACACAATTTTCACTTTGGAAGGGTCTGTCTCTTAAACGATTTTACTTTGAGGAAAAATGGTTTCAGAAACCTCAACGTCATTTTTAAGACCTATCTATAGACACACCCCACACATATAGGTTTGATGAAAAAAATCTTTTTTGGTTTTAGTTCTATGAATGGGGAGGTCCCTTTAATTTTTATATAAATTTTTAAATTTTCGTTTAAAATCGTAAAGCGGTTTACAGAATATATCTGCAAATCAAGTTGCTTCTGTGTAGTCCTAAGGGACGGAGGGACAGACAGACTTGACGAAACTATAAGCATTATTGCATTATTGCATTTTATTTCATGATAAAGAACGTAAATAGCGCTAAATTCACCAAGCTACAATTAAAAAACCGGCCAAGTGCGAGTCGGACTCGCACACGAAGGGTTCCGTACCACCGTTCAATGGAAGCGATGGTGTGGAGTGAATAGTTTGGATTTTACACAGCAAAATATTGTTTACAAAGTTATTGGTGCGGTTACTTTCACACTCCATGTACGTAACCAGGTGCATCCATAAGTTTGTATGTGGTATTGAAAGAATTGTTGTATGGGAGCCCCCTTAAATATTTCTTTTATCCTGTTTTTTAGTATTTGTAGTTATAGCGGCAACAGAAATACATAATCTGTGAAAATTTCAACTCTCTAGCTAGCTAGGTTCTTGAGATACAGCCTGGTGACAGACAGACGGACGGACGGACGGACGGACAGCGGAGTCTTAGTAATAGGGTCCCGTTTGGAACCCTTCGGGTACGGAACCCTAAAAAAAACATGCCCTCTTTCTTCCTCCCCGGACGGGATGCGAATGTCGACAAAATACGCGAAAACAAGGCTACGAAATTTGTCTGTGTGGCGGTCAAGTCACGAATATACGTTACTTATAGACAGAATTATTTTTATAACAATGACCTTAAACACCACTGATAAGTCACAGGAAAGCAATAATACGCAATTTCGTTTAGAAACCAGACTACTAGACTGATTTCTAATTTTCAATAAACAGGACCAAACTAGAAGATTACCCTTTCATATAAAAAAACTGATAAGGTTCATTAAAAGTACCAGTTTTGAGGCAACAACCATTAATAAAAAAAATTGAGGACCCCTCTTTTTTGAAGTGGTTTAAAAATGACAGATAAACCTGTCACATAGCGCTAATCAGGACTTTTTGAAACAGGTCATAAGAGTTTTTGCTGTGGTTACTAAATTACCCACAAAGTGGATTGCTTTTTTGATATGAACTCAGGCTCTACAAGGAATAAAAGAACCCAAAAGGCGGGAGCTTTTTTTTTTCTTAAACAAATGGTTGGTGTAAAAACAAACCTTTCATATTTTTAGGCGGAAGCAAAGGAACTTCAGCTTCAGCTGAAGATGACTTGGCAGGAACATAAGCTTTGTGCAGCTGCAACGATACATCTTTCAACAGGTCGGAAGACTTTGACTTCCTAGGCAAAGAAGAATGCAGACAGCTGCTTAAATTTCCTCTGAGTCTCTTGTGAACCATGTATTGGTGACGTGATTGACCTGAAGTCAGAGGAATTTCAAAATCCTGTAAGTCCGCACCTCCATGCTTCATAGAACAACTTGACACTCCAGAGTCATTCGAACTTGACGAGTCTCTATTACCAGACTTGCATGGTACGCTGGATGACCGTTTGATCTCAGCATTTTCTATGAGCTTGTTTCTAAGATGAGGAATTTCTTTGGAGGAATCAGTTTCGGAAGTCTTGTTATCTGATCCTGAAGACTTGCAACAATTGTGGCTGTATCTACCTTCATCTTGGCAAGGTGGTGATGATCTTCTAGTGTCTATGGATATGTTCCTCAACGTTTCGAGGGATGATGAAGTAGCGTGACTTCCAATACTACTGTCAAATTCTTTCAAATCTTCAAGCAAACGAGCAGAATCAACGGAGCTAGACCGTTTCTGCATCGCATCTTTATTGTAAGTGCTCGAGTTAGCACAACTAAAACTGAGTTTGTTCTCATTAAGGACAGGATTGCTGACTGATTTCTCAATGTCGATATGGTGTATTTTTTGCACTGGGTGTCTGAGGCTTAGTGACCAGTTAGGGTTAGGTGACATTGGGGTATATCCAGGATTGGGAGTGATTGTTTGACTGTAGGTTTTTTTTGAATCAGCTTTTGGTTCCATCAGTAAGTACTCATCATTTTTATTCTTTTTCAAGCATTGTTTATTGTTTTCACAATTAATACATTTAGAGCATACTTTTCCCTTACTGGTTTGAGCTGCGTTGGCTACATTAGCACTCAATGCATCTAGTTCTTTCTGTGTGACTCCAGCTTTCTTCAATAAATCTTTGGCATTTTCGTAGTACTCTAAAGATAAAGCAAATTGTAAGTTTTCATAATTTGCATAAGGACCTTCAAAATCTTTTTCAGAATTAGGTTCAATGTTCTCATAGTTTGTGATAGTATCCGGTGTAACATTAAGGAGACCTTCTTTTTCTGATAGAGTGCCACTTTGTCTGTTTGTTTTTCTAGTGACATCTATGGTTGCGTAAAGTGCCTCATTTTGACTCGATATTGATTCATTGTTGATCACGTTTTCATTATTTCTTTTACAATAAGGAAGACTTATTAGATTGTTCGCCCAGTTTGTGACTTTTTGGCATGGACATTCAACAGGCTGCAGATTCTCATCACATTCCACTATAACAGGTTTTTTCTTGGAACCAAACTTTAGTATACATCCACAGTTTTTCTTCAGCACTAATGATCCAGGAACTGCATTTGTAACTCTGAACAAGTCGTCTGCCAAAGACTGTTTTATTCTTTTAGGTATATCGTAGTATTCACCATTGTCTATCTGGAACAAAATTATATGGAAATTGGCAAATGAAAAATTATGTTCTGCTATTTAACATACACATATTTAGATACCGAATACTTACCTCGGTATGAGATGCCTTAGGCACGTCATAATTCTCATAAGGTCCAATCTTGGGATTGTTACTTCCGCAAGTGTTATCTTTCATGTTACAACTACAGGAGTGTATGGGGAGGAGGGCAGGTATTTTTTTCTGCTCCAGATTTGATGGCTTAGGTGGTCTTTGTGGTGGCCGATCCTTGCAGTGACATGTATTCAACAGCTTTCTGACCGCTCTCGGCGTTAGGTATTCCGTATCATTTGAGCTGTTGTCTGAACTTTTATCAGGAACTGCTTCCATAGTCCAGGCTGGGTTAAAAGTTGCACCAGGGGTTAGTGCTACGGTGGATGATCGAGATATTGCTCCGAGTTTGGTTAAACAGTTGTTGCATCTTTCGAGGGTCACTTGGTCTGCTCCGTTCCATGGACGCTTATTTCCGCTATCACCGATATCGTTTGTTGAGTTAGCGTCGGGTTCATCGTGAGCTCGTTTTTCATCCGAAGGCCAGAAAGGCGAGACTCCTCCGCAGTCATCATTGAAGAAATTTTCTTCATACAAGCCACTGACGGTGTCGGGCAAGGATTGTTCGGCGGTATTATTATCAGAGAGCCGCGTGTCTGGACGCATGTTGTTGTTTCCTGCACAGAATTATGAAATGATTAGGAAAAAAACAACTTTAAGTAATCCAAATGGTCTAGAATAGAGATTTTATCCTACATAATCCCAAGGGTTGAAAACGACCCACGATCCATTATTCTGATTGGTTTTTATATAAATTTCAAGTGCAAAGTTGTAAAAAAATAACCGAATAGTTTTGATTTGTTTATGAGTTAAAACAAACTTACCTGAACTCATCCTTGAAGTCCCAGGGCGTCCCAACGAGCGGTGTCCATGGGCCGCTTGATCGAAGGCATCCGTGATGTTCTGGGCCTGGTCCGTAATGAGCACGTAAAGCCCTTCACCCTTCCCGCAGTGTGAGCCGCCCTCAAAGCAGAACCGCCCTTCTACCACACCGTAGCGCCTGTGAAGGAACATATATTTGAGTTGGTAATTGTTATACGTTAGTATTAGTTAAACACAATCTAACTTTAAAAGAGAGAAAAAACTCAATTTTTCGCAGTTAATTCGCCCTACTTCTCCCACAATGGTCTGATATAGAGAAGTATAAAAAAATCGTCTTTTTTTGCCCCTTTTTTATATATTTGGCTCATTGGCCCCTGCTTGATGGATGACACATCATGAGCCTACTAAAATTTTCATGTATTAATAAGTTAGTAAAGTTATTCGCGATAATCGCCATAACTGGTAGGCAGTGGATGCGTGAGTCTCAGGACTAGAGTTGGTGATGTGGCTAAGAAGAGACGTATATCCAGTAGTGGGTGAATGTGGGTTGATTTGATTCATGAATGTTATTGCAGCCCAATTACAACACCTGTACTATACATTCCCTCATCCTACCCACTTTTTGAAAAGTTTTCCCAATTTTGCAATGATATTCGTTTTGCCTTTTCCAGAGAAAACCGTTTCACATTTTGCTAAGATAGTACGGTTAGTACAGACAGTACGGATAGTACATACCCATAATACAGATCTTACCATGCTACAGCCCCATAAAACTGCGATGAGCGTATACATTACGTCCGTTAATAAATATCGTATCTCTGAGATAGCGGCCAAATTTCTGTCCCCGTTTGAGTTTACAACCCGTAACAGTTATCACGGGGTCATGATGATAAATACGCGGCACATTAGCGTATTTGGGACATCTTGGTGCGACTTGGCGAAGCGAGTGGTGGGATGCGTAAATAGATTTTTGGATTTGGCTCGAGTCGTTTCTAGGTTGAAATGTGGAATGTTCATTCTTGCCATTCTTGCGCGATTATTGAGAAAAGCCCTGATCCAGTTATGGATGATAACATAATCACCAACTTATTTGCATCCGATCTCATAACATTAAACCAGCAATCCAAAAGATCATAGTGACTCTTTTGACTAACTCTAATATAATTTCATATTAACAAGTTATGATATTCAATCATGTATTGATAGCTGAATCGATACACACGAAGCATTCTACTATCTCTGAAAAAACCCTATGCCGCTCCAGATCCAGGCTCTAGGCTCATCCCCAATACGCGTCAGGCTCTTGGCTCGACTTGGCCGTTCTCGCTGTCACAGGAAGTGGGTGGCCATTACCCCTCCGCCCCCGTTCCTCCTCCCTTGCACCCCCCTTCATCGCCTTACGGCTTTGGGTGAGCCGTCAGAATGTGAGGGGTTATTGTGTTGTGTAAGACATGAGGGTCAGGGTGAGGCGTCTTTCAAAATGCGTATAAAACATA
Source organism: Argyresthia goedartella (assembly GCA_949825045.1). NCBI lineage: Eukaryota > Metazoa > Arthropoda > Insecta > Lepidoptera > Argyresthiidae > Argyresthia > Argyresthia goedartella. The sequence continues at coordinate 30,201,091 of OX463826.1, read as the reverse complement.
AACATTCACATGTTTCACCAAAGTTAGACCCCCTGTATCATGGTAGCCTGTTTAATATTGGAATTTGTTACAAGGAAACCATATTTTATTTATTATTAAGTTATTTTCTTCAATAGGATCATTAACATAATATTCCATTAAAAATAGTACAGTAAAGATGTCCAACAAAAGATGCCTACAGATATGCTAGGTGTGTTACTGCTATTCTTGATAACAGTCTCCTAAGCGATGTCATTTTTTGGAGAGGCATGGGATCAACTGCATCGGCTGGAATGATATAACTATGATATCCATAAAAAAAAAATCTTGCAATCTACAAAATCTTTCAAATTATGGCCTATTCCTTCCAGACAGATATAACTTACGCAAGTAAATAAAATATGAGAACGTCTCACGTCTTACCAAAGAGACACTTTGTACGTTTACATGATTGCTTTTCAAGAGTGAAATGTGAGATGAGCAAGGTAAGTGATTCTGAGATGATTAAATCGTAGCAAGAAATCTCGCAAAACTCCTTTGAAATCACGCATGAGGTATCTAAAGTCTCATTATCTCAACGTCTCGAATAATAAAACTTTGTTTTCAAAGATATCTTTATTTATTTCTTTCATTCAATAATTAATTTACTAGATTACTGAGAATATGCCACAGACTTTTTTTACGGCTTTTGTACAAAAGTTTGCTGACGTTTCGTAATTGTATATAGGTGAAGACGTAAATTTCTTCTCAGAATTTCGCATTCGTAAAGATGGAAGAATTTGTCCTGTTTCTTGATAAAATCTAATAAAGTTTAAAGGTTTAAAGGTCTACAGTAATAAAAAATAAATTTTACTTTGACTTTGAACGCGACTTTTTCAAAAGAAGTCCTGCCTCACGGATGTACATGGTTTATGTATATTTTACTAATTTACTTTACTAAAATTAAGCTTCATTGACATTTTAACTACTAGGATTTAGGCTAATTGCAATTTCAGATCTATTACGCTCATAGTTTACGGTCAACATATTCGCTAAAATACACCACTACGGCGAAATATACTCCCAGAGTGGGCTATGCCATTAATTGCACTTTATTTCGCAAAATTTTAGTGTTTGCTGCCCAATTCAATGCTATTACTCGAATAAATAAAGCGTCGAAAGCAAACTAGTGTTCTGCAAACAATAAACATCTGAGCCTAGAAGCATAAAACATGTCATTTCTGGGTATCCAATTTACTGATATCACAAAATAGCATAGAAGTAAGCAAGAAGAGGTAAGCAAGAATGTTGGTGAAGTAATGATGTTATCGGAAGGTAAAAGTGACATACCTAATTAAAATTAGGCATACAATATACAAAATTATTTGTAGAGTGGATAAACCGTATTTCAAGTTCTGATCCGCCTCCCGAGCGAGTGGTGCCGTGATTTAATCTAGGCTAGGGAAGTTAACAACTCAGTTTTGAATGTTTATATGTGTGTCACGCCACTGTTTCTGGTTCCATCTCATAAGAAATCAATCGTAGTGTGGGGCCAAAAGCAATGTATGCGCCTGAAAAAAACCCATGTTAGCTCACCTCAAATGCTTTAGCTCCCACAAGCCCACCAGGCGCGGCGGCACCCCACTCGCGAGGGCGAACCGCCCTCCTTGCAGGTGTAGCCTAGCAGGTCCCGCCGCCAGTTTCCGAGCCACCCCGCCCGCACCACCTGCCCCGCCGCCCACCAGCACTAGAAACTGGTTGGAGCTGCCGAGCTGCCCGCCAACCTTCACTTGCCAGGAGATTAGCCTGGAGAGAGAGTGTCAGTTTTAGAGTTACAATTAAAAGATAACAGATTTCGAGATAGGTAAACAAGTCCCCATATTCTAACAGAAATGCTGATGATTTGAGAAAGATATTTGCGATCAAAACAGTGGGCTGCGTGGCGTGCTTTGGGCAACATAATTAACAGATAACCGTAATTGGTTGATTTTGCTACGAGAGGTGGCGTTGTGTTCTGAAGTCGCAGTAATGACGGTGATTTAAGTTTGGTGTTGATGAATGCTCAATTAGCGGTTTGTAATTTTGGTAGAAACATAAATATTGAGGATTAATTAATGGCAACAAATATAATGATCACCAAAATTATTTTTTCTTACCCAAAATGGGTAAATGATCATCAAAGTAGCAGAAAATTTCAAGGCGAAATACTGCGGTAGCTTTGGTGAAGGGTAAAGGGTGTGAGCAAAGCAAAGCCCCCTTTGTCCTTCGTGTTATGTTGAACATATAAGAACAACAAAAAATACTTAAAACATAAACTTAAGTACACAAATAAAAATATAAAATTTGGTGATCATTTATCCAAACACATTTTCATCGTCATAACATTTATTTGGCAGTCATTTCGAATTCATTGGTAGTAGATTTTCGATTTTTTTGGTAATCGTTCAAACTTTAATTCATTATCCAGGCCCCGCAGATATCGCAAGTTCTTATATTAGCTCTTGTGGCTCATCGCGTTGTTATCAGACTTGAGATATTAAGGTTCGGGGTTCGAGACTGAGTCGTCTATCTTTTTTCTTTTTCTATTTTACTTTTGGTTCTGGGTCGCTGACTATTGGACTATAAATGTATTAATTTCTGAATAGCTATTGGGAAGTGATGGTTTGCGCCAATTAAATTTGGGTCTTGGAGGTTCTTATCTTGTAATGCAACTTTGTAAATGTCTTATGCCTTCTATCTTGTTTACAATACGGAATATGTCGTCAAAGTAAGTGCCGCTTAATCGTCACTTACCCAAAAAAAAAAAGTGACATCTTCGACCAGATAGCGAAAATATAAAGACTTCATATGAAAACCAAAAAAAATTTAGTAGGGCATCCTTTGATAAATAGCAGGAAAATCTGTCAAGATCGAGTTGTAAAATATTGTAAGGGCATGTATAGGATGACTGATGAGACTGTTGAATGTCATTTACAAAATATTATCCTATCCTGAGCGGTCATACCCCATCCCAATCCAGTGAATTTATGATTAAATCCTATTCATTATCATTATTACGGTACTTTTTAATAAACGAGTATCAGAACTACAAATTAATAGGTTTCGTAGAATTATCTGGGTAGAACACCGAATCAAGTGGTAGAGGTATTTTTGTAAATATTAAGTTTTCCTTTTATTATTCTAATATTTATCATTTTATTTTATTTTCATTAACATAATATAGCACCTTTTCCCAGGGTTGGCAGAGGCACAATCGTGCCTACTTTAAGACGCTGATTGAATAAATATGGGGTGCTGTTTTCATGTGTTTTTCAGGAAATACTGGGCAAATCGTAATTAATTTCTGGTATATGTAATTTGACTATATAATCTAGAGATTCTTAATTGGAAAACATGTTTGGATAAAATTTTCTCGATAGAAAATAAATACAAAGTCAACCCTTTTTTTATGGTTTTATCCTATTACACCGCAGTAGAAAGTGAATATGACTGTGTGATAATTGCAATGTATGAACAATTGTTATTTCTAACGATTTTCAATTTGAAAGTTAATTCCCTGAAATAGTTTATTTTTTATGATTTTTTTTTACGTTTTGGCGCTTACGTTGTTTCAGATTAGTCGCGAGTGCATTATTGGCATCCCGCTTTTTATTATTCGCGAGTAATTATTGCATCTCACTTCCACTCGACAGCGCATTTTTATTCCATCATCGCCTTAAGCCAGTTATTCAATACTCCATTTTGCGTGACATGGAGCAAGCCCGTCGCCACAGCTATGGAGTATTTAAGGTTTTCTCACGATGTTTTCCATCACCGTTGGATCATCCGTATGAAGTACTTAGAATAAATTAATTGTCTCATTGGTACATGGTCAGGAACCGAATCTGCATCTCTTGTGTAAGAAGCAAGCGTAAAACCAATTAAACCACGGGACTCATTAATCATTCTAATTAAGACCCAAAATATAATATCACATTTAAAAATATGAATCTGCCTTATAAATTTATTAATTACATTATATTAATCTGTATCATGCTTGTTAGTGGGCACATATTTATATATGTCACCGAAAGATAGTCCAAACCGTTAGTTGATGAACTAACGCGGTAGTTGATCAACTTCTTCCCATGTCTGTCTAGATTATGTTTTCGTTTCTTTATCCCGCTATTTCTAGCAGCTAATGACATAGATTCTACCGAACCTACCTCTCTCTCGTCTCAAACGCCAGCACAACAGTTACGTCCTGGCAGATGATCGCGATGGTATTGCTCTCCTTGTCTAGCGTGAAGCCGGACTCGAAGCCGAGGAAATGTTCGAGCGAGAGGGAAGCCTTGGTCTGGCTCTTCTTGAAGCGGTCTTTGGGGTCGCGGTAGAGCTGCAGGTGAAGACAGTCTGCAACAAGGGAAAAGATCACTTATTAGTTTACATTATCAGTTTTATTCTGCGTTTTCTTCTTATTCTCCATATAACTGTCAATTGAGAAACCCGAGAAGATTTATTTGGTATTTATTTAGATCCAATAACCTATTGTACTCGGGCGGGAGTAGTCGTTAATAAGCGTGAAATACGCCTTCGATCCTCCGTATTACACGACCCATTTCAACGACAATGTTGCGAAGAATTACACGCAAATCATGCAAGTAAAGTAAGCCATTAAATCATGAGGCAAAAGATTCCCAGGAAGCCATAAAATTTCTTGTTGATGCACGCTCCTATATCGTGAATAGATTTACGGATATTGCCGAAAAAGCTGATAAAAGCTATCCCGTGTATCGCTGTGTCAGTTTACGACCATTCTTAGGCTATTCAACCTACATACTATAACATTTTCCGTTTGCGAACATCCCCCGAATTATATGTGGAACGAGGAAATTCCGCGCGTGATTTGTTGAGTGGAAAAACTTTTCAATCCCCTTTCGTGTACATACACATTCGAAGTTTAGGTTGTGTTTGCTCGTTTCTAAACCGTACTTAGTGTGCAAGTGTGGCATTTTGACGGTCAGCTACTTCAGTGTAGGAAGCACGAATAATTACGAGTCGAAAAAGTATGTGAATCGAAGTGTCAGTGACTCTTTATTTTCAATGATACAAGGTTAATTTTAACTGATCTCGAACACTTTTTCACTGTGGTGTTTATTCCTTTTTGAGCCACTGATTTGATTGTGAGTCTTTCAGTAGCATTTGGAGATATGTATTCGCTCGATACAGAGCCGTTGAGACATGAGCGGCATAACTTAAGACTTCAGAGTAGACTGTTGAGCATCTTTACCATGTCACTGAATCCTTTCACAAAAAATTGGATTTTTATTTCCGTTTTTATATTTTCTTAGCTTTTTCTTCAACCCACTATTATAGGTCGATGAAAACAGCAATAAAGCACAATAAGTTTCCCCACAGAATCACACAGCAACAGCCTCGAGGACTTTTCATCGCATTGATTCTTTGAAATCAACCGACGACAAAACGAAGCATCCAATTTTATTTGTTTCTTTGCAACATACAATTCAATGAATTTCCTGTTGCGGTCGAGGAAATCAACTTGAAATATGTCAGGGTTTCTAGCCACCTTTTATTCTTGCAGCAAGAGTAATAGAATGCTCGAAGACTGGTCTGAGAAGAAATTCAAACAGTCCCCTGCAATCCGATAATTGAGCCTGCACCGGTAATGAGTGGCTCTCCGTCAAGTCATCGCTCGATACATTTTATATACCTAGCCTCCTTTTAAATTGATAAACCTTCTATAACGTGACCCGAATAGCCGAGTCGGTAGTGACCCTGCCTACGAAGCCAAGGTTCCCAGGTTTGAGTCCCGGTGGGGGCAAATATTTGTTTGATGACAACGGATATTTGCACCCTAGTCGTGGTGGTTTAACTATCTTATCTATATAAGTATGTGTATCGTTGTCTAGTACCCAAGATACAGGAAATTCTAGTTTGGGGCTAGATAAATGTGTGTAAATAGTGTCCAAGTTATTATTATATAAAACTAGTCACAACTTCACAAGTCTTATACATTTATTATTATTATTTTCCGCCGGGCCAAATTTACACAACACACACATTTAAAAAATAATTTAAATTACATTTAAAAGATCAGCTTCGATATGACAATTTGATTGATTTATTGATTGCAACATTAATTGCAACATGAGCTTCTATACCAGCCAGCTCTGGCTAGATTACACTAAACGCGCCTATAATACCTTGCGGATTCAGTACAACGACGCATTTCGTATACTGATGCGACATCCTAGGTTTTGCAGTGCGTCGGCAATGTTTGCGGACGCCAGGGTCCCAGGGTCCCGGACTTTCACGCCATCATCAGATCACTCATCGCATCATTCTGGGACCGTCTTCGTGTCTCAGGTAACGGCATCTTGGCTGCTATTACGGAGAGCACCGGTGGGCCTTTTTTCCAACATTGGAACTCTGCACCACTCTGGGAACACGAACTGATATAGTTTTAGTATTATTTTATTGAATCTATTTATTAAATTATATTATTTTCTTGACAAAATTGCTATTGCATCATTTTTGTAATTTGCTTTTGCATCATTTATTTTGAATGTGTTTATTTTGTAAATCTGTAGTAGGTATAAGTCTAAATTATTAATATTTTCTGTATATGGGTGTATGCCTGAAAATAAACAATTATTATTATTATTATTATTATTATTATTAACAACACAAGGTTTGTGCCTGTATATAAATGTTTGTTTGATAAAAATTGTTATAATGTTGCCAGTTGAATGTTGCAAATTTCTCGTTTTAAGGGCTCCGTACCCGAAGGATGACAAACGTGACCCTATTACTAAGCCTCCGCTGTCGGTCCGTCCGTAGGTCTGTCCATCCGTCAGCGGGCTAAATCTCATGAACTGTTATTCATAAATTAAAGGGGGTCCCAAACATGAGACGTGCTTTAACACCAGGCGCGATATAATAAACCATGACATGACATGATTCAAATATGATTTCATTTTATATGTATCCTATCGATAGGTTTGCTGGATGAAATCTCTGTTGAGAGATAAGCTCGCCTTTGACTTTTAATTTCGTGTATAATTGTATTGTTGTAATGTTCTGTGCAATAAAGAATTGTGAATTGAATTGTGAATAGATTTTGCGGGTTACCACATGGTTGTGGTGACGCAATTGGTTTGATATCTGTTATGCAATCTTTAAGTACTGGGTTCGAATCCACGTTCAGTAATTATTATTTTTTATTATTATTTTTAGGGATTAATTTATCTTGTACAATGGTACGAAACGCTTCGTTTGCGAGTCCGACCTGCACTTGATTTTTTTTTTCTCTATGAAATGTGCAAAGCACTGCAGGCTCGACAGTACATATTTTCATATACCGAAAATAAAGCAAGACCCTATGAAGGTGCTACTGAAAATACTAGTGAAAAGACCCACCACTGAAAATAAATTAATCAAACTAATTAAAGAAATAGAAACATCTTACGAATGTTGATGAAAAAACCACCGCAACATTTTCTTTACATTACTTTGTCACTTTGTGCTCTAATTTAATTTAGAACTTCGAATTCCTTTAAATCTTTCTTAGTTAATTACCTCGTAATTAGATACAGCAAAATCTTCTCATTTATACCATTGCAGTACCTGTTTACAATTATTTTGAAGAGGTATATTGGAACGGATAACTCTACGTAACATCTTAAATTCATTTAATGTTTACATAAACGTTTTGTAACATGGTAATAATATAATTTGGAACAGTTTCAGTATATTTCAGCATGAAAGAGATCCAACTGATATTATAAATCTGAAAGAAGCAATGTTTGGATGTTTATGTAATTGTGCCTCAATCATGCTAAAATGCCTGAACGGGTTTGAATGAAATTTAGCGCAGAGATAGTTTATGAGCTAGATTAACATGTAGGATAGGATAGGAATTTAATCCAACTGCACCAGAAGGAGGGTAACGTTATCTCGGTAAATACTACTTCCTTGCAACACGAAGATGAAGTTGCTAGTAGTTTTATAAATTTCAGTCGCTGTGAGCCTTCCCTTGAAATATAAATAATAATAATAATAATTCTTCATTTTTAACATAATAAATCTACAGTAACCCTGATGCCTGTGGTAGTATACCCTGTGTTACAGGCACTAACAGGATGTCTTCGAGACTTGTACTTTATTAATGTCTCCTGAAGGGGTGGGGTATTGTCAAAAGCCCATCTTTGAAGCGATATTCCTTTTGAAGGAGATATTTCTCAAATCCCGGGAAATAGAAGATAAGAAGACATCCCCGTGCCTTCAATCTGTTAGTTTGAAAACATTACATAATATTGCTACAATATAAATATATTATACAATAAAAAATGGGTACATATTGAAAAATATGAACTCAAAATATATAAGTTTTGAATATATAAGTTCAAAATATATAAAATCAGGATAACTAATATATAAAAATATATACCTAATGTTATTTGATATACGTTATAAATCCATAAAGATGGAATGTGGTGGTTCTATGTAGAGAAGAGACAAAAAATTACGATAATAATTGGCAGTAATAAATACATTTTACTTCGACTTTTGGCTTTGAATATATAAACGTAAATATTTACGTAAAGGCACACACCGACGTCACACACATATAAACATCCAAGACCTGTTTTTTTTATCCCCTGCCGGGGATCGCATAATGTATATGGTTTATATTTATAATGGTTAAAACATATACGTTTAGAATGCATCATACTAAACATGTATTACTACATATGTAAGTGGTAAATTTATTTGTTAAAGGGAACGAATAAATAAATAATAGATATGCTAAATTACACACAAAATAGAAGGGTTACGTAGTGGGTCAGGGTTGGTGAAGGCTTAGGGGATTGAGCGAAGCGAAGACCACTTTAGCCATTGTTTTAGGTTTAGGTTTTAGAATTTATTTAGGTATAAAAGAATAACAATAAGAATAACAATAGAGAAACATTAAACTTAAGATTAAATAAATGTTAGTAACATATTTCTTAGCACACTTAACTTATGCGAGTAATTAAATATTTTAGTTGTGACACTGTGACCTTAATAAAATCGACAATACTAAATAAAATATGCTTTTTTAAATGTGATTTAAAACTAACTAAAACTTTTTTGGTTTTTTTAAATGTGATTTAAAAAAACTAAAAAAGTGATTGTGATTCAGTTATATTTCGCAGTAGTTTGTTAAGCATTTGTGCCCCCTCAAACAAGATACTAGATTTCCCTTAGTAGTGTCGTTATCAATTATGACTCATTGCTACTTCTAAGGTTATGTTTGAATTCTTTCTTAGTAAAGGTTATTTCGGAGTGAGCCAAGTTGTTTAAAATTTTGTAAACAAGTATAGATGTTTTGTAGATCTATGTAGTCTGATATGCATTTATTTAGTTTATTTATATATTTTTACCGTTGGCGTTAAAAATCCATTTCGAATAGGATTTAAGTAATTTATTTTGTGCTATTTGTTTTAGGTTGACATATAGACTATATAACCATAAGTTGCTGAATATTGTGAAAAGGGGCAACTTTCGTGGTAAGTTAAAAACTACCCTCATAATATAATAATACTAGGTGTATGTAACAGAGACGTATAGACATTATTTAAGGGATTTTAAGGAACACCATCCTAACCACAGTTTACTCTACAAATGCTATTTTATCAGACCAAGACAATAATATGTTTGTATTTATTTCGGACGTTTGATTGTTGTCTTTCTGGATTTTGATTGATTTGCCTTTATATATGGATTGATGCTAAGGTACTGTGTGCTTTGATTTTACATAGAATCAAAGTCAAAGCCAAAGTACTTTATTACTGAAGATGTTTATTTACATAAACTTAGCAAGCGTCACTTTTTGCCTATTCTCTTCATTGGACCACTGTGCGAGAAAAGGGGCCTAGAAATTCCCACAGATTGATTTTTAGACCACTTTTAAAAATTGGTTGTGCTTGACTAATACAAATATGAAAAAAATAAATAAATAATAAGCAGGATAAATAATTACAAAATTATTAACAGCAAGGTCTGTGTTGAGCAAGATTAACCCCATACAGTCCCGTCATTAAAGTAATTTAAAAAATTGTAATATCCCTTTTTAGAAAAAGTCG